>OY783203.1:25125984-25769420 GCA_963678705.1 Panorpa germanica
ATATTATTTCTTAGATCATGTATATAGATTTTTCTTTTATCTTTTTACTACAATAAGTTTTTGAAGATTGGAGCGAAAACGACGTTCTCTTTGCACTTGGAAGGAAAACAAAAACAATGTATTCTTGTGTATCGTGCGGTGTGCCGGTTTGCGATAATCATCGTAACCACTTATTTTGCTAGTTGGGCACCGTAAATTCTCTTTTTGACACTAATTATTATTAACTATTATTAATTATTATTTCATAACTATTGTATTTTCAACAATAAAAACTTATTTTGTGCCGAATAATCACCGTTCCGTTTATTATGACATGCCTGAATCCGTAAAATATTCCCCACTTTCAGGTGCACAAATAATTTAACTTTTTGGAGCCCACGCCAAAGACACTACATTCTTTCGAAAGCTTATAGTAAGATAAAAAAGTGTACAACCGTTTTTTTTATTATTATTTGTTTATTATAAAGTTACGAATTTTTTAACATTTGTCAATTTTTATTAATAACGGTTTAAACTTTGGACTTAGGAAACTTCTGGATCATTTAGTAGACACTTCAAGAAATAACCCAGAATTTTTTCAGATTTTTTTAAAGCTTAGAAAACTCGAAAAACTCCCTCAAAGAACCAGTGTACACACCATGACTTGAAAAATATAGTGTTCATACGGAGGGTTAACTAAACACAAATTAAAACACGAATGTTACAAGGAATGGTTATTCTGACAACTTGAAATCTAGATTAAAATGTTAAATAAAAAAGTATAGGTTGTCGTGCGAGGGTGGAGGCCTCTACAAGAGAGAGAGGCTCCTGGCGGTTGCCCTGCTTGCCACCGCCTAAAGCAGCCACTGGCGCTTGATGCGTGTATTTCACTCCAACGACCTGGACTACCTTGTACATATATATATTTCTGAATCTTGTTTTGTTGATGACTATTAATAAAGAGGATAAAGAATTAAATTACAACAATTCTGGTGAAATTACGTACATGTTTCAGATTTTTGATAAAAATGTTTATTAATTAATACATTTCTGTTACGGCAATTATTTTATCATAAAGTTATGAATATGAAGAAGACACAGGAATTTCGCTTATTCCGTAAACAATAACAGCGAACGACTCATGTGTGGGGTTTACGGATGCGGAAAACAAAGGTGGCATTTAGGGTTAAAAGCCCAATAAGGTTCAAAAATATTTTATGGCCGTTGTGGTTTGTTTGTTTTACCTGTATCTTTTTTAGCAGTTTTTACGACGAACTTGTACTTTTCGGAAACTGCATAAATAAGTACTTTAATGGAATGAAGCATAATAAAGTTCAGTGTACATTTTGTGTTACTGTAGGTTACATGCTTATTTGCATTTATATAAGAATCTATCGTTGATTGTTGAAGTCGTTGTCTGGTGGTTTTTAAATATTAAATATGATATATTCGCTCTTAATCCGTTTCCTGCCAACCCCGTTCGGTCTCACACAGTTTGTTAGATACTTTGATAAAACTAAATAAATGATAATCTTGCAAACAAATAAAATGTTAAAGACGAATTAAAACGCTCTTATTCTAAGGTCCTCCGCACATGAAGCGACCGAATAAGAATGGAACTGTGTTGTTAGTGAGAGAACGAACGTGTATACGAATGAGAGAAAACACACGGCACGAACGAAACTAAGCTGGTTTAGAGTACGTTTTCAGCGAGTCTATTTCTCGGTCGCAGGGCCAAGCTTGGTTGCATGTGGTTACATGCTTTTGATGGTGACATCATGAACAGTGATGTGCACAAATACTATTCAAAAGTATTTAAATACATACATACATACAAATACGACACAAAAAAATCCCCTGTTATGCCATTGTTAAAAATTTTATAGAGTCATGAAACACGGCTCGACTAGTTTGCAATCAGTCGCCTCATGTACGGACGCCCTAAGGCCGACGAGTCGACTGATTGCAAACTCGAAGTTTCCAACGAAAATAAAAAACGGGCCATGTAGAGCCGTGTTTCGTGACTCTATAGAAATTTTAACAATAGCATAATAGGGGATCATATTGTGCCGTATTGTGAAGTATTTGTATGTATATATGTATTTAAATACTTTTGAAAAGTATTTGTGCACAACTCTGCTCATGCTGTTCACCATCAAAGCATGCAACGTAATTGCCCTGCGACCTAGAAATACAGTCGCTCAAAACCAATTTCAAATCAGTTTTGCATCAGCCGCGTCGTGTGCGGAGGGCCTAAGGCTATCCGCTCGACTTCTACTGCGATTTACTTGCAGTATATGTAGATGATAAACTATATGATGTACTGCTGGACATACGTTTCATGCAGAAGGAGTTATCTCAACTTGATGTTATCCGGGCAATGGTATCCGGCTAGACATTGTAATTCATCGCAGCCTCGTACCACCCTCCGTTATTCGTTATGCTCGCTTTTTCTTCCACCGCTTCTCCCTTCGCTTCGCTGTGACCTCTTTCGCGATGAATAGCTTTGCATTAAACTAGTCCATCCCTTCAATAACTTTGGTGCCAGTCACAATAATCTAGTTTCGGTTGTGTGCTGCTATAAACGTAGAAGTAATTATACTGCTTGTGAGATTCTCTCAAACACAAATTGAACACAGAAATTTTATAATTTAATTTTTTTAATACTATTAAAAAAGTATGGTATTATCTATTCTCTGAGTGGTATTATAACAACGTTAATGATTTCTAACGAACATCAGTAAAAGCAAAATCCAACGAAGTGGCAACATCGCTTGAGAGGGTTTCAAACGGAATGGGTCCTGATCGCCCTACGGCCCGTGCCCATGCTCATGCACATTCAGTGGTTTGAGTGGGTTTGAGCCCGTTCACCGTTGTTTGGTTGGCTATGTTGTACGCTCGTAAACGTACGGGGTATGTTTCCTAACAACTCCTGTCTGTCCTTTTGCTTTTCAAATCTATCTATTGCTTATATATCCAGATATACTTGTCTATCCTATCCATCGGTTTTTGCTTTAGTACTTGTATAAATTTTCTACAGTTTGTCGATATTATACAACCGCACTGGCAGCGGCGCCGACACCGTCTATAGCACTCGTTGTACGTACACGGTACAGCAACATATCACCGCCGTGTACGCTTAAATAGACACAGGTGTATTAACTATTTCATTTGTGATTGTTTTTAAATTGTTACCGGGAGAAATTGTCAATGGAAATGGTCAAAATAATAACATTTTATTTTGGGTAGTCTTATTTTGTCAAACGGCGAACAAGGCTGGTCGGGTTTCGAAGCAAAATCTTATATCCGGCATGAGACTTGCAGTAAAACATGCGGTTGCAGTCTGTCTGAACGTGCCTTCGTACAATACGCCAACACTCACTGTGCTCAAATCTTTCAAATTCGTTGTAAATTAAATATAACTGCAATTAATCGTGATGGAAATCCTATCACTATATAAAAAACACAGAATATTAAGCTTTACAACAACTGTGACGTCACGATTGTTTATACTTAATGCGGTCATGGTAGTATCTCTTTAAATTAGACTCCTATCTTCTACAATACGTAGTCATACTTCTTAATAGCATTTATAGACAAAGGAGGTTCTGAGAAACAGGTTTATCTATCTATGGTCCTCCGCACATGAGGCGACTGATTGCAACACTTAGCCTCGAATCTGCCCGAACCGTATGAAAATGGAACAGTGTTGTTAGTGAGAGAACGAACGTGTATACGAGTGAGAGAAAACACACGGCACGAACGAAACTAAACTTGTTTTGAGCATGTTTTCAGCGACTCTGTTTCTCGGTCGCAGGGCATGCTTGATTGCATGCATTTGATGGTGACATCATGAACAGAGATTTGCACAAATACTGTTCAAAAGTATTTAAATACATACATACAAATACGACACAATAAAATCTTCTATTATGCTATTGTTAAAGATTCTATAGAGTCACGAAACACGGCTCGACTAGTTTTCCATCAGGCCTGTCAGTGATCGCGAGCCTATGATCCGCGGTCAGACTGTGTTCCACGAGGGATTTTTAAATAACCCTCTTTTTTTTTAACCGCAGATTTTTATAGAATAATTATTTATATTTGCATCATTTATGGCGTAAAGTGTTGCCAATGAAAGAAAAGACAACGTGACAGCTGACAACTGCGAAGAGAGTAATTAAAAAGTTCAATTAGTGATCTCAGACACTCTAGCCGTTCACACAAACACAACAAATTATTCAAGCAGTTCGTGATAGTGTGTCTGAGAGTCCGGGAACATTAATTCGGCACCATGGTTAATAGACATTTAAAGAAGGAAGATTTGCATCTTCTTATTTAAAGTTGTGGTATTTGTGGTTTAGAAAATCTACGATTGATTGTTGAGAAAGAAATGCATCCACATTGTGGACTGTTTGGTTCGGATTTTAGGCTGGTGTCAGCATTAGACCATTCTTCTTCAAAAGTACGGTTGATCAGTTAATAACAAATAATGGTGCTCGCTATCGGGACATGATAATCCAGTTTTTTGATTAAATTGCAAGGTATAGATGTGGTTTCACAAGACCGTGCCATATGCCATAGGCCGACTTCTTGCGTGAATTTTGGGATACTCATACCATACAATTTCAGGTCAATTGTGATTGGTTACAATTGAATTTTTTCGCGCAAGATCTTTTATCCTCACGGGATGAAAACAAAATAGTCATTTACTTTGACGGAAGGCATTTGTGGCTGAATAAAAACCAATTGCCAACAGATAGTATTACAAAGAAAATTAAAGTTCGCCATCACATATCTATATAAAACAATAATAGTTTATTTAATTTAAAAAAATTAAATTAAAATTTAATAGTTGACTGATATATTTATAAGTTTATGAATTACGAATTATGTATTGTAAATGTTTGTAAATGTATATATGCCTTTTAAGTGCCAATAACTTTTAAAAGTTGATGCACTAAAAATAAATATTAAAAAAAAAGAGTTGACTGAGAAACTTTAGTGATTGCAGTGAAGTCCTGAATTTAGCTAAGGACAAAAAGCAGAGACTCACACGCCCTTAAAGTGAAATACTGCCACTTAAATTGCTCTACGGCGCGACTTCTATTGTGTAGAGTGTCCTCGTCTACACTATGCGCTGAAGATATGTGAAAGAAAAATGTATGGAGTAGATGTATATAGAATAGTTTTATTTACAATCCGTTAGAATGTGTGTATGTTACATGTACTCATAGCCTACTTTGCTATGTATATAATATTAAGTACATTGCAATTTAAGTTTGCATATTTTATGCAAGAATATTGAATAAAAAATGAATACGTATGCGAGTTTTGTTTCAGAAAGGGATTGTTTTCCTTTACAAGTCGTATTATAGAGTTACATACTCGTAAAGCGTATCGTAACACTGTGACGGGAAGGTTTAGTTCGCATCTTATACTTTTTACCCAGTGGCGTAGCTATTAAAGTGCTAGACGGCGCTGTGCATCTGGGCCCCGAAGCTCAGGGGCTCCTCGGACCATGGCCAGCAAACCTCGTATTGAAGTAGCTAAAAAATTCAGTAGCTCAAAAATTTCAAAACATTTGAAATGCAAACAAAATATGTTGAAACACGACTTTAAGATAGTACTGTTGGTCAAAGAGTTACCGTTAAAATTTTTCTGAAATTTGGCATATTAGTAGATTATGATAAGATAATGATCTCGTAAATTTTTTGAAAATCTACAGAGAACTAGTAAAGAAATATTAAACTTTAAACTTTTTTGCAATTAACATTGAGGCTTATGATAAATCACCGTTTTTAATTTATTTTATAAAAAGTACCGTTTAGAATCCATTCAAAATTGGGAAAATGAATGAAAATAATATATAAATCATTTTAGACGCTTCAGAGCATGTGGTAGTAATAATTGATAAATAACTGTCAAAAATGACCCACCTGAATTAACTAAGGCATGGACCTTAGTTAACCAATTCTCACCAATTCTGTTAAGAAATAATGAGAAAATATGGAGTGTTAGAATGCGATCTAACAGAAGTAATTACAGCAATGTTACTGTTCCATACAATTCCTGTCAGTTCTGCAGAAGCTGAGAGTCGTTTAGCAAATTAAAAATAATATAAAATTATTTAAGGAATACTATGTGCCAAGCTCGACTCCGACATTTATCGCTAATAACAGTCAAAAACAAAGCCGCGTCTGCCTAGATTTAACCGAAGTCCTTGATACTTTTGTGAAAACTAAGGCCAGGAAAAGATTATAAACTAAATTGTCATTTTTTTGTCAGTGTACACATCAGTATTGTAGGTAGGTCTGACTTTCATATAATAAATGGAAGAGATTCCTAAAGGAATAAGTTTGCCTTTGTATGTGACTTATCTGTACATAAATTGTTTTTTCACCACACCATATCTGCACCTAAAGTTTAAATTTCTACTCCGTTTTGCGGGACGAAAGTGCAACTTTACTCTTACGAGAAAACAAATGAAATAGTTAGACGTTTGCACTAACCTTCTCGCAAAACAGTGGCAGAAATTTAAAATTTCGGTTACAAATATGATGAAAAATAGTATACACGCTAGTGAAGAAAGTAGGATATTGCAGTCCGCGTGTTTGTCAATTATGCACGCGGAATTATCCCTCGGTGTGTAATATACTATTAATTAACCTTTTCATTTACTTCGTTTTACTGCTTATACGTTCCTAAAATCTTCACCTGTAGAACCTAGGCGGTCACTACCATAAAGGTCACACAAGACACTCATGCACATATATGTAGTAAGTAGTTTTGTTGTGCCATGCAGTGCACGATAAAGAGCTGATGATAAACTAGTAGCTTTGTACCTTTAAAGTATTTATATATATTTATATTTTGACTTAATAAAATCTAAACTTGGTTACCTAGCTACGCCACTGTTTTTACACAGTCTATTCTGCGTTATGGTAAATCGTAGTTAAGTTTTTATTAATTTTAATTTAGAAAATGATGTTTCCCCAAATTTAATGGCGATTGTTAAAAATATTTTCTTGGTATCTAAATTATTGATTTTTTTTATCGATACTTGATTTTTAAAAGGTGTTCAATTGGTGAAAATATTTCCAACGATGTTGCCGCGTTTGAAAACCGACTGCATTGCATTGTTTCGGCGGCCCTGTTTGTTATATACCAGTTTGGTAGAACTTTATTAGTTTTGAACCACTTAAGTAAAGTACTTATAATAAGTTTCATACATCAAATTTATATTTAGATAAAAAAATGTATTTCACATATTTTTTCTTTATAGCATTCTTAAAATGAAATGCTATTGAGAACGGAAGCAGGAAACAGAATAAGACGTTGGGGATGTTGGGTGTAGGAAATTCCTCGATTCTCTTTTCCCCTAGTGGCTTTCAAATAACTCACCGTTTGTGGTGTTGCTGGTATTCGGGGTGTCTGTGCTGGATTGGGATGATATCAGATGTTCCTTATACTCTGTCTATTCCGTCTATTCGCATCCATTTGGAGTAAAATTGTTGTTCAAATTCTAAACATCAAAGGCAGAAAAGCTTGTTGAGACGTGTTCAAGAGATGTGATCAATGGGTCCCTAGATGCCAGATGGCAGATCCCAGATCGTGAATCGTGGATGGTGGATGGTGGATGGTGGATGTCGATCACTATGTGCTGGATGTTTTTCTTAGAAGAAAATAACATTTCACTAAATAATAACTTGTTCTTTTTCCAGTCAATGTACTTTAAATGGGTTTAGTATCTTCTCGTGTTATGAAATCTAATTATTCCTTCTTCATTTTTCAATTGTGTTTAAGTACATGTGTTTGTATTCGGTATCTCCGTTTACTATTTCTTAAACAAATTTTAAAACCATTAATTTGACTTAGTGTAACTAATCTTACCAGCAATATTTTGCTTCCCAGCTTTTCAAGGATATCGTTTAGCGTCTCTTTAGGATGTCTACAAATTGACTTGAGGTATATCCGGAAAATAACAATGATGAAGCAATTTTCAATGATGAAATCATCATATTACAATTGCTTCTGTTATTTATTATACATTATTAAACTTTCGTTTTTCATTGGCAGAAGTTATTTAATTATCGATTTATATTTTAAAATGGTATGACAACGACGATCAAGTGCACACTAAACACAAAACATGTTTGTTTTGTTACTTGTAATTTGACATTATCTACAGCTAAAGAAATGTTATGTAACCTTTCAAATTTTTTCTTTATGTTACCTTTTTTACGTTTCATAAACATTAATGCATGCAACAGTGTTTAGTGGTCTTTATTTTACCTAAAACAAAATTTAAAAAAAACATGTTCAAAAAGAGATTTTTCTCCTCTAAATGGACAACATCAACGTGACTATTATACATCAATTCCCAGTAAACATTTTGGAGTAACTTTGCCATCATATTGAAGATGCATATGACTCACAATTGTACATATGAAAAGTCTATTTCATCGGCTACAAATAGCGAAACCACTCCACCTGTCGGCGTACAAATGAAAATAAAGTTGATAGATAGAGATAGAAACGTCACAAAATAGGACACTTCATCAAATTGTTTACTGGGTTGTAACTCAATAGTTACAATTTTGTCAATTTGTAATTTTCAAGGATAATAGAATGAAATCTAAAATAAGTGTTTTAGAAATTACAAAAAATATCTGTTTTCAATTTTATCTTTAAAGTTTATTTTTTTCATCAAGACAATTCATTCCAATTAATCATCCGAATTACGTTGACTGACAAACATATATATATATATATAAAGATGAAATATGAAAAAGAATTCCTGCATCTAATATTCCTTTTGGAGTGAATACTAAATCTGTGTTAAGTGATTCGAAATTAATTAGTGAATTATTAAATTTAAAAAAAAATGCAAAATTAGATTTTAAAATTTTACGTAATGTATCTATACATGGTGTCCCAAAATTCAACGGTAAGCGGGCACCAGAGGGTAGTCCTGCTCATGACTACACGAGAAAAAAAGAAAAAATAATTTATCGTTTCATATTTATTATATCATTTTGTTTAGAAATTACAAAAAAAAAAATCTTTCGAAAATTGAAACACCTTAAGATGTTTTTAACTACGATGACCACAATTTTTCAAATATTTCTGATTTTGAAATAGTTTAGAAATAGTATGCATAATTTTCTTTTATTGCTAGTTTTCCTGGAGTATTATACCATTTTGGAATCCTGAAGAGTTGCGCCTATTTTTAAAAAAACTTGCCATAGTAGTGTTCATACTTTTTTTTTACACCACGATGAGTTAAAGTTGACTGAAAGTAAAAAAATTTAGGGAAAAAAATAATTTCGATTAAATTTTGTGTAAAAACTACTAGCATTCTGGGAGTTTTAATGGTTGTGATGGATAGCAGTGCTATTTAGGTTGCCGATACAAAAGAAAAATCAGAAATATTTGAAAAATTGTGGTCATGGTAGTTAAAAACATCTTAAAGTGTTTCAATTTTCGAAAAAAAAATTATTTTTTTTCAAATTCCTAAACAAAATGAGATAAAATTTTTTTTCTTTTTTTCTTGTGTAGTCATGAGCAGGACCACCTTCTGGTGCCGGCTTATCGTTGAATTTTGGGACACCCTGTATATAAATAGTCTTGCAATGCAGTTTTACACTTTCAAGGGTACTACGAGATAATTCAAGTTTTACATATTCTAACTGGGTGTCTTTATTTTTTATAACAACCTTAAAAAGAAACTTTTTTTTGGGATACCCTCTATGATGTTTTTACACTTAATTCTAATAAATAAATAACATAATATAACAAGAGAAAATGTCGCATGGCTTAAAACAGGTTAAAACACGTTTTCTTGTACTAAAATATTAGAATATAACAATACTTTAGTAATGCTAGACTCAGAGAGAAAGAGAGAGCGAGAGAGAGCAGAAAGGACGTCTTACCGATTGGACGATCACATTAAAACTAATTGTATTTTAAAAATACTTTTTGCAATATACATATTTATTATGTAGTTTAATTTTAATTACCCCCATCTGACTACCCGTAAGACAATACCGACTCACCGATTAGCAATATGTTGTTTTACATTTTTATGTTTTGAATATCTAAACGCACAGCGGCTCAATATATAATTTGAAGTTTTATTTAAATAACCAGAATAAATGTATACTATAACTGATTAAACGAATGTACAGGGATGAAATTGTAGAAATTAATGTTGAAGCAAATCAAGGTCAAAATAATATAAAATAATCTCAAATAGAAATCAAAATGACAAATGATAAAAATCGTGATATTGTTTTGGATTATTTGTGATTATAGTAATTGATTTTGTGTTATATGAATCGATGCATTTTTGAAAACAAATTGAACATTATGATTAACATTCCGATTTGTTGTCTCATTTAATTAGTTAATCTTATCAATATAATATGATTATGTTTTAACGAAACTGTTGAAGAAAATCTACTTCGATATTTTGTATTACTAAATCAAATGCTATATTTTTTGTTTAGCTATGTTAGAAATGCTAGTCATTATTGTCTTATTCTGTATCTTTTTCTTTTGTGTTTCTGTCGTGTCTTAAGTTAAGTTTCGATTTTATTATAAAATTATTTCATACTGTTTTTCATATATTTTATTCAAATTCATTTTTTTAATAACACGACGTCTGTGCGTTAAGGTTCGTTCACACAGACATTAATAAAATAAATTATAAGTGGACAGCAATTTTATGATTCCTAAAAAACAAGGACATAGTAATTCGGTTACTTGTAGGAGACAAGTTTAAACTGTTTTGGATTACCATGATTTGTTGGAAATTGTGGAAGGAACAAAACTGTCTCCTAGTGTGCCATCTAATGACTCCGATGAGGAGTCGAAAACTATTTTTGAGAAAGAACGAAGACAATACAAAAAGGATTCCTGTCTGGCTTTGAACACTATCGGCGTTTGAGTGAGAATGTTAGAAAGCTTGTGGAAACATGTGAGACGGCAAGAGAAAATGTACACAGCTTCTTTGAACAGAAAAAAGAGGAGAGGCAATTCCGTGCTTTAAAGCAATTTTTTCACATAAAGAAGAAGCCGAGGACAGCTTTGCTGAAAACGGTGCTAAGTTGCAACTCTCATGAGCTGAAGTAAACGAGCAGATGCGCCAAAATGATAACATGAAATTTCCTGAAACCGTTTTCAGGTCCAAATTATTAGACTCTCTTCCACAGCCGTATGTAGAATTTTTAAATGCTTAGGAATATACTCCGAAAGATTTTCAAGTGAGTGATAATCTAATCTATAAATTTCGAAATCTTGAAATCAGATTAACAGAACGGAAGAAGGAAGGTGAGAAGGAAGAAATTAATATTGGAAGCAGAAAGTTAACAAGTAGTAATTGATCTGTATTAAAAATGAGTAAACAAATGGATGTGTGATGGAGTAATGGAAATGTTATGTTCTCGAATGTTATGTTCCACTTTGATTTGGGCGATCCGGGAAGTTAAACACCAGTTGGCCCAGCCAAAGTTTGGATGGGTCTTCGGGGTTGCACCCGTGTTCAGATTGTGATTGTGGTGGTATGCGAATGACATTGCACCCTTGTTGCCACGGTGAACAGTGTTTTGTTCACCCTTATACACCCTATACTTTCTCTACAAAATAGACAATTTTCAAGATGCGCTGAGCTGTTTTCCAGTCACCATACGAATCACGCAAACATATAAACATATAAACTTTCACTTGGAACATTATAATATAGGATAAATTGTTTCATACTGTTTTTCATGTCAACAGAAACTACAATGAAAGTACGATATTTACAGCACTAATTCGAGAATCGAACCTGCAAACACAACAACCTGGTATTGTATATACAGTCTTTATTTGAATTGGGGTTGGCTAAGTGTGGTAATTTACCCTGAGGCAAAAACGAAAATCAGTGTAAAATGAAAATTTGTCGTGAAAGTGCTAAAAAATACACTAATGCCGAAAAACAAATAATAACTACTCGTATTTTAATTGATATACAAAGAGCGATTTCGATTTCCACTGTTATTTATAGATGCTCGAGTCCAAAGCATCAAATCGATCCGCAATTAACACATTGAGTATTATTGAAATAATAATTCACATGATGAAGTCAAGGTCAATGACGTGCTGACCGAATTAATTCACAATTCCTGAAATTTTGCATCAGCATATCACAATATTAATATAAAGTTATTTTTCAAACAATGAAAGTTACATGTAATTTAACTAACTTTAAACATTATATAACAATATCCAAAAACGTTATCCGACCCTGTTATAGACTCAACAATTACATTTTAGGTGGAGATAAGGCATAATTTTATAAATTTGGCAGTCGTCATTGTTTACTTTATGCAAATATTAACCTAAATTGGTAAATAATAACAATAATGAGAGATACAAGACGCTATGGGAGAGAGTAGTACTAGATATAGAAGGAAAAGAGATAACGTTAATCGCAAGATTCAGAATGAGAAATGAAGAGAAATGCAGCAGAAATTGGAAGAAAAGATAGAGAAGGTTATGCAGAATGTGCAAGAGAGAAACAATGATATTAGCGCTTATAAGAGACATGCGAGTGTAAAATAAACAGTGAAAGGAAGAAGAAGAGGAGCTAATGAGAGGAGGCAACGAAGGCAAGAGGTGGGGATGGCGATTCTTCTTAAAAAAGATCGATTTTTTAATCGATTCGAATCGAAGTCTAAAGAATCGATTCAGAAAAAATCGAAGTTAAAAAGATCGATTTCTCAAAAATCGATCTTTCGATTCTTTTTGAGTTTTTATATAAAAAAGGACACTAACCCAAAAAAAAAAAAAAACGATTATTATTGATTATAATTAAAGAATAAGTGAAGAGTGATTTTTGATTAATCAATAGAGTCATGTACGTTATTTATTATAGAATAAAATAACTAAGAAAACACCAAGCTTATAATAAATAATTGTACAGTTGCATTCTTACAAAAAAAAAAATCGAATTTCGATTGTCGAGTATTTGAGATCGATCCATTGTTTAAAATCGATTATAAAAATCGATTCTTCGATTAATCGATCATAGATCGCAATTCCTAGCAAGAGCTGGGTTGCGGAAGTACAGACAAGAAGATAGGAAGTAGAGAGAGTAGCAGAGTGGGAGCAATTAAGATTGTCAGTGGAAAGAGCAACTAAGAGGAGACAAGGAACGAAGTAGGTGGATGGCAGAGATACTGAGAAGAAGACGCGAAAAAGAGAAAAGGAAAGAAAAAGGAGAAAGTTGAAAATGCTGCTAACTTCACATTACAGTGGTTGACAAGAAGAAGAGCGACACGAGAAGAAAAATAAACATTTTTGTAATGAATTGGTTAAAGTTTAGTTTATATTGATTAAATTTAAGTAATAAATGCTTAACAGCAAATGCGTTACATGAATATTTACAAATACAAATACCTAAAAGTCGGTCTCGTAGAGACAAGACTGAAAAAAATATTTCTTAGGCGACTCTAGTCTTTATAATTACCATATTGGTTTGTAATGATAGGTAATGGTATCGGTATCTACTTCTAACCGTTACGTGCAAACTTTATTGTGATTTTATCACATTGTTTAATTTATTTAATTGTCATCATTAATATGGCTATTAATATGTCATTGCCACTAACAAAGTGTGACATTTTAAAATATTTTTTTAGTGTACAAAGTTATCTATAATATTTATTACTTTTATTATAAGTAAATGTAATTGGATTTACAAGAATAGTGTTAGCGGCACCTTAAAAATAACCAAAATCTAATGCGATTAAATATCAATGTGATTTGTATCTGTTACTCACTAATGGACATAGGCAATTATTAAAATCTCTTCATTTATTACCACTTTCAGGGAGCAATGAGTAGGCAGTGCCGCATTCTTTTTTTTATTTCACTTATAGAGGCCGGGTGCAACCAGTTTTTTACTTTTTGCTTTATAACTTTTAATCCGTAAAAGATAGAAAGTTGAAATTTTGGATATGTATTACTGTGATCAATGCTAACATTTTTTGTAAATTAGAAATTGAAAAATTGGAAAAGGAGGCGTTGAAAAAATTAGGGGGCCGGGTAGGAAACTTTAGAGAAAACTCAAATTTTAGATTACTTAATAATAAAGTATGTGATTAAAAAAAAAAATTCAAAATTAAAATATTTTTTGTAAATGTATTTGTATTTTTTGAAATTTTGTATATGGGCTTACTTTTATGTCTAATTTACAAACCTAAAAAAAAATCCCAACTTTTGAAAAAAAATTGGTCAACTAACAATTAAAATGAAAATATTTTATACTTTGTTGAAAAAATTATATTTTTTTAGTCAGTTTATATGAAAAATTATATGTTTTTATATGTAAAATTAATATAGAATGAATTAAATATGTTAATTTAAAGATGGAATTAAAATTTGAAATGAAATTTAATTTACATACAGAAGACGGTCATCGCTTGTGACGGGGGTAAACTCTAATATATTTATATATATCTAGGTATAAGAATTTAGAATCACCATCAATTGCTAGATATATGTTTAATAACACAACCCCTTTATTATTAGAATACTTTCTTTATTTTAATAAAATACAAGCAGTTTTCGGCACCCCATGCGAGGTCATCTTCAGGTAAAACAATATAATAAATTGCACGCTATACTGTGACTCTGATCCTTGTTAATATTGGTCCCCACGTTATAAAATAAATAAGTGATTTCCGTTAGAGTGAAGCTGTATCACATGATAAAAAATATATGTAATAAATATATATAAAGAAAAAATTAATATGTATAAATGAAGAAGAAGAATGGCTGAAATCGTCACATTGACTCGTGCTAACATAATATTCACCTGTATACGATATTCATTAAGAAGTTTGAGCGTAAACCCACTTTTCTTAAGAATATGATAAGAATAAAATAAAGTGTTAATGTAGGTGTATTTAATTTGTCAAAAAAAAAAAAAATTTCTATCGATTTTGAAGCGAGGTATATAAATGTTTAACGGGCTGATAAAGTATTAACAAAAAACACATATAGACATAGTTTCGTGTATATCTAAAAACCGTTTCTAATAAAACAAAGAATTAGGAAAATTTGGAAATGAAAATAATTTTTTTTTATCGATTTTTTGAAAAGATTTAAAAATTTGAAATTAAAATTTAAAAAAAATCACAGGCGTGTAGTGTGATGGATTAGTGTGTGTCTGCATTTCTATGTCTCTGACAAAAATAAATGAGTCTGTTATTACGTATTTTAAAGTTTTCGTATTGACTGTCGGACTATGCTTTTCTCTCCGATTGTCACAAGTACTACATTCTGGAATGCATAATTATAGAAGTACAATATTTTGAGAACTGAGAGTTTGTATAAAGGATTCCAGGCTAAAGTGCTCCATAGTATGCTCCACGCGAGTACGGAACTGTGAGTTAATGACATTACGGTAGGCCTGACTTCTGACAGTGAAATATATTCATTTTTCGTGGAAAGAATAAATAAATTTGTTTATAAAAACGAGGTCATGCATGCTGATATGCGTCGTGCGTCGTGCGTCGTGCGTCGTGCGCCGTGTTAGTGCCCCACAATATGTATCACATTGTCACTGTCATTCTATTGTGATGTGACTAACCCGATCAGTGATGTCATTATGACATTACTTTTAACATATTAACTTTAATTAATATTATATCATGATAAAATTCCATTATTTTAATTACTTTTTTGAAAAACGAGTACATCGGCTAATTTATCAAATTACCTTTAAATTTTTGTATTTTAATTAATAAAGTCCGTAAATAGAAAAGTTGTTCACAAAAATGCATTGCACCTTTGTCACAAACACGAGTCTAATTCCTCGGTGGGAGGTTGTCGGTAGTAGAAGTGGTATCAAAATAAAATCGACCTAAATTAAATAAAAAAATAAAAACCTTGAAAATGTTTATGCGACAGTACAAGTATATATGATTCGACAACGAAATATGCAAAATTTGCAAATTAGGTAAAATAAGTAATTACTAAAAATAGTCGTAGCTTATGAGGAGCTTCTTACATTCTAGTTTTTAAGCTTCTTACGTTAAATCTCCAATTTAAGGAATGTATGAGTCAGAGCTAAGAGCCCAATGAAATGCACCCTGTAGTATAAAAAGCATTAAAGTGCCTCCGTTATTTCCATCAGTTTCAACCCCAACCCCAATGGAACGAGGGAGACACGGGGGAGTACAATTTTTGCAAGAATCTGCAGTCGTAGCATCTGCGCCTTTGAAACTTGATTTAATCTTTAAGAGGATTTCATCTTCTTGTTCATTTTGCTGACAGCTTGATTTTATTAACTCGTAGAATTGTTTTTTATTGTACAACAATTTGAAATAATATTTAAAAGAAAGTGTACTACGTAAAGAAGTATACTACGAATAAAACTTTAAACTGGAAAAGAAGAAAACTTTGCTGAAACTTTTATTTTAATATTTTCATATCATTAAAAATATTGTTGTTTAGAAAAGTTTATTTTCTTGGTATCCGCTTTACGCGTAGCTTATTTAATTACGCGGTTGTTTTTAGAAACTTTGAATTAGCACATTAAAAGTTTATATTCAAGTGCTAATCCTTTGCGTGTTGCATAACGGATTCATGTTTAAGGAAAGTCATAGCTCTTTGACAAATGATATAGACATAGATATAAAATATATATCTATACAATGGAATAGACAGATACTTGTCATTCTTTTTAGAAAAAAATGTCCATGAATATTATGATGAATAAACCTCTGTCCCTCTGGATTGAAGTTACAGCAATGTACTATTAGGCCGTCCACACATGGGTCGATTGATTGCAAACGCGAACTCTGAATCTGCCCGAACCGAATGAGAATGCAACTGTGTTGTTAGTGAGAGAACGAACGTGTATACCAGTGAGAGAACACACACGGCACGAACGAAAGTAAACTGATTTCAAATTGGTTTTGACCACGTTTTGAACGACTGTGTTTCTAGGTCGCAGGGCAATTACGTTGCATGCTTTTGATGGTGACATCATGAGCAGAGATGTGCACAAATACTATTCAAAAGTATTTAAATACATACATACATACATACATACATACAAATATGTCATAATAAGACACAATAAAATCCCCTATTATATTATTGTTAAAAATTCTATAGTCACTAAACACGACTCGACATTGCTCGTTTTTCGTTTTCGTTGAACATTTCGTTCGCGACTAGTTTTCAATCAGTCGACCCGTGTGCAGACGGCCTTAGTAATCATATAGAGTAAGTTGCCGGATCCCCAGACTTATTTACTTTTAGCAAAGCAGTAAGTTGGAGATTAAATAGTGATAATTAAGAATGTAGTTAAGTATGTATGTGTACTTGCTAGCTTGGAAGCGAGGCTCTTTTACAGATATCAGGTTCAAAGGGTACGTAAAAATCTCAATCAGCTACATAAAAGTATGTAGGGTATTTTTTATATATGTTTTATAGAATATTTTTATAAATCAAGATTCACTATTGATATTTGACAGACCCCTCCCGAAGGCCCTAGCTTCCAGATGAAATTCTTAAAAAAAATTTACTACGTCATAGTAGCCTACATTTTTAGTATAACTTTATTTTTAGTACCGTAGTTTTTTTAACACCTCTTGATTAACTCATGCACCGCTATTTAGGATTACACGCAATCTAGTTATGTTACACATAATATAAAAAAACCAATGAAGCTTTATTCTACAAGTAAATAATTGTGATTAGTGTGTGAAGGAATTCGCCGTAAATTGGTAACACCAGGGCAAATTGTATTTATTGTTATGAGAATAGAAATAAAATATTGCCAATGTATAGTATTAATTAATAAAGCAACGCATTTTATATATAACGCACAGCCCTGGTAGCACCTTGATTCGTCATTGAAGAGTTTTCATTCTTCTTCTTGTATCTTATAAAAGGTTCTACGTCGGTGAAGTACGCAGCCGATTCGATAGCAGTCGATTCGCAAATTGCAATTTTTGAAGAAAATAAGAATAAGTTACGGCTGAAATTTTGTAAATATATTAGTTAACCTATTTATAATAAAATAATTTCATTAAATAATGAGGTTTTAGATGTTTGTTTGCGTTTTATTTTCCTATATTAAAACAGCAATATAAGACACTAATTGGTGAATTTATATATTATATAATAATATTTAAGTTACTTAATACTTCTACAGTCTATTATCACTTAAATATTTGCTTAAAAGTTCCGATTAGCCATGTAATTTAAAGTTCGCATTAACACCGAATTAATTTTGATTTACCCACTAGTCCGAATCGATTGCTATCGAATCAGCTGCGTACTTCACCGACGTAAGGTTCTTGGATTCTTTTTTTGGACGAGCTGTTGATACAAACATGAAACCCATTTGACAGATTATGTAAAAGAATTCTTGACTGTCAACACGTAAACGATCAGTTGTCAATAAGTTCGCAGGATGACATATAGATGGCGCCACTATTGACAATTCTATGATTTTTATAATACCGCTCAAGCAAAGGAATGTTTTATCAACACACAAAATTTAGATTTTTGCTTTGTTTTGAAAATTACAAAAGTACCGTCACCAAAATCACTATAACTTCTAAATCATCGGATTTGTCAATATATGTCATCCTACAAGAAAAGTTCAATATTTCAGTTTCAGAAACAGTTGGATGTACGAGTATATCCAAACACAGATTCAAGTAATATTTAAGTTTTCTGAACAAACTATTTATTTGAATCAGAATCGGAATCGTATCAGATCGTGTAAATCCACCTTTAAATTAATTTTACTTTGACTTGACTTTAAATTGAATATTATTGTATCGCATTCCTCAGAGAGATTTACTTTTTCTTCAACAGAAAGAAGCAATTGAAATTGAGAAGAAGCAATTACATACAAGCACGTATTCTTTTTCAAATAATTAATTAATCCAAACCAATAAAACTAACTGAGCGACTTCAACGGTTTATGTTCTATGTAGGACATCTCAAAAGTATTGTCTGCGTTCTTAATCCTGAACTAAACTAAGGTCCTTATTCTGTAAAGTATTCCCACCGGTGAAAAAATAATGATAGAATAAAATGACGTCACAAAAGCTATGATTTTTTATTTGGTATTCTGTAAGAAATTTTCATCAATTTAATTTTTGTCGCTGAAAAAAAAATCGACTAATTTATAAGGTCGCCTTAAAATACGTCATCAATACAAGTTTATACTTTTTCACCGCTGTATATTATAAGGGCGATGGAAAGTTTTGGAAAAACTGGTTTTCTTCTATCATTGAAAATCATTTTCAAAAATATGAACTCAAATTTCTGTGAATGAAACTCTTTGAATTAAATAATAAAGAAATGTACTATCATTAATAACAAAACTAATATTGGTTTGAGCCAATTATATTTATTGCTAATTTGTGAAATACATGTTCTTAAATATTTGCTTCATAGCAAACCCATTATAATTAAACACAGAATCGAATGCCCATTCCAGTGATTAGTGGGTAGCGGCTTGTGGCTAACGGCTAACGGCCAGCGGCTAGTACAGGTGACAGGTCTATACAGTCTTGTACAAGTCGATGTACTTCTATTCGGTTCTTATGTAATAAATATGCCAGGCCATTGATATCCGTTCACATTCACAATGTTTTTTATTTGAATAATGATAAATTGTAGAAGGGAAAGGGAAAGAGAAGTGAAGAGTGAAATGTGTTTGCAGCATAACATCATATCGATACATGGGTAAGGTCTAGAGAACATTTTTATTTTTACCTTATATCATATATAAGAGCGATGAGAATTTCGAATTTTTTCTATCAATGTTTTAAGATCGCTCGAAAATATCCAGCTCTTATAAATTCACAGTTGTCTTAAAATCTAAATGCGATTTAATGACGTAATATAGGACGTCATTTAAGGGGAGACGGTGGTCGAAAGCTCGAAAACTTAAGGTAATTGGAAGATTGTTTTTTCATAATTAAAATAATGATGGAAATAATAATAATGTTATTTTAACTTTTTAGGCTTATTTGAAATTTAAAAATATTGTTAAATATGTTAAAAATGGCGCTGAAGTAGACCCTGTTAAGAAATTGGACCTGAACGGTGTTGCCGATTTTGGCTCTTTTATTTATCTGATAAATAAAAACCAAGAAAATTATTAATTAGTATGAGTATGGGTCGGAACTAGAAAAAAAATAAAAAAATTTAAAATGAGAAAATGGTGCGCTTTGAATTTGGAATTCTAAAAACTGGGTTTTTTTTTACCAGTTAATTCCTATAGAAATAAAAAAGTGATTCTAGTTCCAATGATTGCTATTGATGTTATGAATAACATATTAAAATTTCAGACGATTCGGTTGAATAGTTTGTTTTTTTCTACAATACCATGCCGAAAAAAGTAGTTTTTAAATAAATGAGATTAAAGTTATAAATATGCTAGGGCTATATATGCTAAAATGGCTGTACAAACGATATTATTGGCAATATCTTTACAAAAATTTAACAGTATATTCTTAAAAGGCTACTTTCGAAATATCAAAATAAACAAAAATCGATTTTTTGAAAATTCTAGACCACCGTCCCCCCTTAATGTACTTGTTGTGTACAAGTACAAAGTGAAACAAATTCAGAACATTTTAAATATCAGTTGTTCAAATAGCCAGTACATGTCAAAACCAGTTAGGAAATAATCAATGTAGAATCTACGAACTTAACGAAACTTCCATGGGGAAATATTTGTTGTATAGAGATTTTTTATAGGGTCATCCAAAATTTATGCAAAATGAACGTTCCTCTCTTTTGTGTTTTGGGTTGTTTGTTCACTAGATTATATAAGATTCACTTTCAGGAGATCCAGCAAGATTTATCATCTAACTCTTTTTTTACTATAATACTACAACTAAGTATAGATATACTTATTTAGTGGCTTACATTTCTACAATTCAACGGTGTTGTAGATATTGCTCCAATGAACAATTCTACATGATTAGATTACTAGGTGCGAGGATTTAGTCCTGCGAAGTCTTCGAACATCATTACTATCAAGCAACATTTACGTCACGGCAATGTTTTCGTGGTTGCGGAGTCTCAATTCGTGATTTGCTGCTATAGTTTTGATTTCTTCTCCGACTGTGTTAATCTTCAGGTATTTATGTATGTCATCATTGCGGATATACCACGGTGCAATAACTATTCCTCGCAGAACTTTATTTTGGAACGTTTGTATTTCTTTAATGTTCGATTTCTTGGTGCAACCCTAGAATTGCACTCCATACGTCCACACTGGCTTTAGCACTTGTTTATATATAAGCAATTTTCAATGTTTAGTTCAGAACATCGCCCAATTAGACAATATATATTCCTGTATTTATGTTCAGTTCTTCCTTTTTCTTTTTGACTTGCATTTACCACCTTAACTTAGTATCTAGCGTCATTCCTAGATATTTTGCTTCATTCGCATAAGGAATTGTGTTTGCGTTTAAGAGTATGGGCATATTTTTTATATTCTTGTGGTTTGTGAAATTGACGTGTGTTGATTTAGACTCACTGAGTTCAATTCGCCACACTTTTGTCCAAGAGCTGACCTTATCCACTGCTTTTTGAAGTTTTATTGTAGCTTCATCGATAGTGTTCCCAACGGCTAGACAGCAGAAATCATCCGCAAAGGTAGTCATTGTTGTTTCCTCATCTTGTGGTATATCTCTTGTGTAGAGCAAGTACAGTCTTGTGCCAAGCACACTACCTTGCGGTACTCCTGCACAGATGTTCTTGAAGCCTGAGTATTCATTGCCAGATTCTGTTTGCCAGATAGGATTTAAGCAATTTAAATTGCAGTTCTTCTATTTATACTTCTTTAGGTTGAAGAATAATTATGTTTACTACATATTTGGGGAATCTAAATTCTCTTTTGAATCTCAGATCCGAAATATCTTAATTCTGCCAGTACTTTTAGTTGCTTCCTTTTAATTTATCTTAGGAATAGATTTCTACGTTTTTATTGCGGAATTGCATCATTTATTATTACTATATTTAACTATGTTGTACATATATGGGCGCTGGATGATGAGGGGGTTACAAGGGGGTGAAGGTAGACATGAAAGAAAACACACAGAAATAGATTCAGAAATAACATTTTTATTATTGAAGTCACTGTAATGAAAGAAAACTTTAGTCATCTTGTCCAAATTTTTTCAACTCTTTTCCTATAAACACTGAGCAGGCACCGCCTGTTGGAGATGCACCTTCCTGAAAGTAATACTGCCGGCGCCAATGTGTACAAATGTAATATAAAATAAACAGTATATAAAATAAAAAGTATGTATCGTAATACTCGTATATAAATACAGAACAATTTTATGACGCTAATTCCATCAAAAGTAGTGTACTTAACGGCTTCTTTACCAAAACTTCATTAAGTGAGTCGTCAGCTGTATCAGCGTGTAACACATTTGAACTAAGTACTATTTAATGTAACGGGATGGAATAATGTGCTTATTACTTCATCAAATCAATTAGACTCATTAAAACTGTGATTCAATATAGGTGTATTCATATTTCGGTTATTTTTATTCATAACAACAAATTTATTTTATATAATTAATACTAAGTTTTCAAGTAATTGATGTTAATAAATGTGTATTGGCGCGTCTATTTTATTAAATATCTAAATGTTGATGGAAAGTTTGAAAATGTTGATGAAAGGATGAAAAGTTTGAATTGAAGTTTTAGCGCTAGAAATGGTCGGCTATATTTGTATGACGTGAAATGCATTTTAACAGTCAGTTATTTGTTGAGTAGGTCAGTGTTGTGGTAATGTTTTGTAGCTGTTGATAGTCAAATAATAAAGTCAAGTCAAAGAATAATAAGTTTTTATATTATTTAACCCAGCTAAGGCAGACATAATATTGGAATTTTATTGTTCCTTGACATAGCTGTAAATAATATTTGATATTTTGATATATAAATACATATAGCAGAGATTTATGAGCTGTAACGTTGGTAGCGGTTATAATGTCACATGCATTTAGAATGTGTACAACGTTTTATCCCTTTAATAATTAAAGAGACAAAATGACTTTTTTAATTGTTAATATCTCTTAACTTATAAGAAGTTATTAAAAAATAATTGAACCCTTGAGGTTCTAGTAACCCACGTTATCAATATATAGTACACTTTTATAGAAATCAAGACATAGGACACAATCCCATTCTGTCTCTCTGTTATAAAAAAAATGTGCAGATTAAAAAATAGACAGCCATTGTGTGGTGTAACTGAGACAAAAGATAATATTGATTTAATGCTTTGTTAATATTTACAGAAGATACTCGTACTTCAATTTATTAATTAGTGCATCGACGGCTTAGTAGTGAAGCTAATCGATTAGTAAAGCGCTGGTTCGTGGGATTCATTTGCTGGCATTTGACCAAAATCAATATGCTCGTATAGAAGTTTGTGTTAAACATAGCGTATTATATGACTACCTACAGCTACACTGTAGAACCGCTACACTGTAACACGTTCACTGCCGCTCTAACATTGTGCGTCGTGTCGGGTGTCGGGTGTTGAGTGTCGTGAGTAGCAAAGCAAATTCTCGTAGTACGATGGTAAGTGCAACGGTGTATAGTGCAATGTTTGCAGTGTATTATGTAACATGGGTCGACTGATTGCAAACGCGAGCCCCGAATCTGCCCGAACCGAATTACAACTGTGTTGTTAGTAAAAGAACGAACGTGTTTACGAGTAACGAAACTGATTTGAAACTGGTTTTGAGCATATATTCAGCGACTATATTTCTCGGTCGCAGGGCATTGTTGGTTTCATGCTTTTAATGATAACATCATTATCAACAGAGATGTTTACGAATACTATTGAAAAGTATTTAAATAAATACATACAATCAAATATAACACAATAGAATCCTCGGTTTTGCTATTGTTAAAAATTCTATAAAGTCACGATACACGGCTCGACATGGCTCGTGCTTGTTTTCGTTGAAAACTTCGTTTCTCGTTTAGTTTGCAATCAGTCGACTCGTGTGCTTTTCCTCGTGTTTTATCTCACTCGCATACACGTTCGATCTCTCAGTAACAACACAGTTGTAATCACATTCGCTTCGGGCTAAGGTTTGCAACCAGTCGCGTCGTGTGCGGAGAGCCTAAGTCCGCACATGGGTTGACTGATTGCAAACGCGAACCCGAATCTGCCCGAACCGAATGAGAATGGAACTGTGCATACAAATACCTTACAATACGACACAACAAAATCCCCTATTATGCTATTGTTAAAAATTTTATAGAGTCACACGGCTCGTTTTTCGTTTTCGTTGGAACTCGTTGGGCGAATAGTTTGCAATCAGTCCACCCGTGTGGGGACGCCCTTAAGAAGAACTTGAAAATCAGATGTTGCGAGACATTCGAACTAAAGGCTTTTAATCAGTGTTATATAAAATGTGTCTCGCTTTACACAAAACATGGATATTATATTAATTACATGTAACATTTTACTAAAACGAAACCTGGTCGTTTTTATTTTAAATAATATCCTGTTATATTAGGTAATATCATTTTTACCTGCCGTGTTTAGCAGAATTGTATCTATGAGACTGAATTTATATAATACGGATACGACTTAATTGAAAAATATGACATTTTCAATTAAACAATGATCGACAAGTTTTATATAGTCTCATTCCCACTCACAGTTTTGATATTTAATTTAAGTTTCTATTTAATATTTTAATCTAGCTTTCAGATTTTTAGAATAGGCATTCCTTGTCACATTCATGTTTTAATTTGAGTTTAGTTAATACGCATGCATCGTTAACGCATGAGTAATATAAATTTTGACAGTAGGACAAAATTAAATAGAGATAATTAAAATTGCCGTTTTTAATAACAATTAGTAACAGAAATTGTTTTACCATCTTTATTTTTGACAAACTGACATTAAACTTCTTTTCAAAATAAATCTTATTTCATTTTAACAGATTGTCACATTTAGGAGATTATAATATATAATTTTTAACAATATTATATTTGTTAATGTAAAATGTAAATGTCGTTGTGAGGGCGTAAAGGCAGAAACAATAAAACATACAACAAAAAGATATAGTTTTCTAGAAAAAAAAACAAAGAAAACGTAAATTAAATTCCTAATTCCACAAGAGGGGGGCCCCCACAATAGCGGAAATTAACGGACTACGTACTAGCAACGAGATATAAACCGTCAATAAACCGTTTTTGGCCACCATTTTTCCAAGATGGCGGAGCGCGCGTTGAATAACTTGGAGTTTTTATTAACCTAACTTTAAAACATATCCAAAAGTTGGAACTACCGGCCCTCATGTCATGTAAAAGTGTAAAGTTCCCGGGCTAGTAGAGGCAAATGCATGTGAGGGTAGTAGAAAATGTTGAAATGACGTTTCTATATATATAATATGTATGGCATGCGGTATTCGTAATCTAATTCAGTGTAGGTATTATTATATTCGTTTCAGTATCACATAATATTATCTTGTATACACACGCTTGTTTAAACTACTAGTTTGTAATTACGTACTGTACATTCATGTCTGTTAGGCACTTATTTCAATTTACAATGGGAGTACGAGTATATCAGTCAAAGTCAATTGACTACGAGTATATCAGCTGTTCATTTATGCTTTAATACTACATCCAAATTGCTTTAGATTTTTTAGTCGACAAACGTAACTTATTTCCTCCGACTCCATTTATCATTAAACGCTTTTTAAAGTAAATATTTTTAACATCATTTGGCTATTTAAATGCACAAAAGCTATCAGCCGAACTTAAATAAGTTGTTAAATACGTCTGATTGTTTAATGCGAAATTTAAATGCTAATTTTTTTTTTGATAGCCATTTGAAAAGTTGTTCGAAAATAATAAATGAATACAAAGCCAATTAATTCATTCAAATTTGTATTGAAATTGCATAAAAACTTCCTACATAATAATGTTCCAACTGAAAGTTTATTTGTTTATTTGTTTATATATTTACGCGATTCGTATGGTGGCTCGAAAATGGCTCAGCGCATTTCGTAGAGAAAAAAATTCTAAGACTTTTGGCGCTCTCGGATTTTCCTCTGAATTTCCTGGAAACCCGTAATTTTGGAAAAACTAAAAAAATATTTTTTCCTTTTTGCTCTATAACTTTTAATTCATAAAAGATAGAAAGTTGAAATTTTGCATGTGTATTACGGCTTTCAATCCTAACATTTTTTAAAAATTAGAAATTAAAAAATTGGAAAAGGGGGCGCGGTAGGAAACTTTGGAGAAAACTCAAATTTTCGAATACATAATAATGAAATATGTTAATAAGAAAAAAAATTTCAAAAATTTTATTTGGGGGTGCAGGGGCGGTTTTTGCGGACGATAAAAATAGGGCTAGAAAATTTAAATGTTATATATGGGCTAACTTTGGTACCTAATTTACAAATCGAAAAAAGAAATCCCAAATTTTGAAAAAAGGAACAAATTGGAAAAAATATATTTTTTTAGTCAGTTTATATGAAAAATTATTTATTGTTATATGTAAAAGTAAAATAGAACGAGTTAAAGTCGTCGCTTGCAACGGGGGTAAACTCTAGTATTATTAAAGTATACGACATTTTTTCTACTATTTTACCAATCTATTATTCTTCATAAACTAATTCTATCTACGTTTTACAAAGTACAAAACGTAGAATTTGAAATTTAAGAAATGGTATTTGAAGTGATAAGACTGTACTTGATAATTAATATATTATTATCATTTGTTTTATGTAATGTTAGCTATTCATAGCATGAAATAATGCTTGGCGCTTTGAAATATCTTTGGAAGCGGCCATATCAGCACGCAACTTAGTGTGATCATTCCGGTAACTTGATAAAACATCTGATTATCGTTAGACATACCTAAATGTTGTCTTCGTCAATCATGCACAGAATAGTAATGTGACAATCGTAGAATTTATCACTAAATATTTGTAAACAATTTTATTTTTGCAATAATTATAACTGGTTCCATAATTGGCAGTCATATATTTTTAAATACATCATTATTACATGAATAGAGAAAGTAAATACTTTTTAATAATACTACCTATAATACCTAAATTCAAATAAGACAAAATCGTAAAAGTAATTTAACAGTTCATTATTAATTCAATTTACTCGTATTGTGTATTGTATTCAAAATAATTTTGTGGTTCGATTTTAACAAAATCCATTTTCGTATTTCATCAGTAGATATTAAAAAATTAAATGACATTGACAGTTTATGTTGAGATTTGTCATTTCAAACGTAACACATAATATGTAATTGGCTATTGTATAACGCGGTCCTTATATAACACGGTTTCTATATACCGTGGTGTTCGATATAGAACAAACAGGCTATAAAAAATAATACAAGCGTATAGTACGGTGTTTCTTTCAGTTTCTGTGTCTGACTATTTGCACGTAGTTCCTATTTTGTGCAAATTGAAAACTGGCCCTTATATTTCTCTTTTTGTGCAAAAATATCAACCGACATTTATGCAACAAAACTTTGCTAAATTGGTATAAACGTTAGTTAGTATAGAAATTTTTGTATTTTATTCAGGGCTACGAAGTCGGTAAAAGAACATTCGACTCCGACTCCGGATAATTTTAATCATCCGACTCCGACTCCGACTCCGATCATTAACATACGATCTGTAACATAAAAATGAAATATAAAAATATACCCTCTAAACACGGTTGTTATTTAACGTTTATCTAACACAAAAAATGTTGTTAGTAATGAAATCTATCCTTTTGCGCATTACCATAATCACAAAACATTTTAAGGAGATCATGTAAACAATTATATGTTCTTTACAATGCTCTCTGACCTATTTATTCGTATTTTATTTAAATATTTTCGTAAATAGGTATCCTTTTGATAATATAATATAATTTGATAATAATATAATTTTAGAGAAGTTAAGAGAAAAGATTATTTTATATACACCTAGTTTTTGAAAGCCGTGTCACCATTTTTTTATAGTTAAAAGTTATATTATGTGGTGAAATTGAGCTAAAAATTATGATTTGTGCGGAAAATGACTATTTTTAATCATGTATAAAAAGAAAACTATAAACCCTAGGTCTCTAAAATTTTGAGACAGCATGTATTTTAACTATTTGTATCGACCCTCCAAATTTCACGACGTTTTCACCATTTACGTTTACGTCCTATACCTCCTTAAACGAAACAACCAAACTATGAATCATAAAATAAAATAATGTTTTCTTTTGTTTCAGGTAATCACTATATACATATTTAAACTGGTGTCTAAAGATGCAGTATATTCAAGGTATTTACAATAAAATGACAAATCCATATTATTTATAGATAGTATTAACATTCAAACGATATGTATCAATATTTAATGACACTCCGACACTCCACTCTTATAGTGTTGGTTATGATGTTTCTTTTGTAATTTTCAAAACAAAGGAAAAATCTGAGTATCGTGTGTTAATAAAAAATCGCTATTTAATGGAAAATAATACCGTTCAAGTAAAGCAATTGCTAGTCATGAGTTATTCGGATTCTGCTCCATCGAGACAAATCCAGTGCTTTCGGCAGTTCCAGAAAACAAAAAAAATGCACAAAATCGTTTTGGAAGACCGTAAAGTCAAGTTGGTGAAATAACTGACGGTTTAGGCCGTCCGCACATGCGTCGACAGATTGCAAACGCGAGCCATGAATCTGCCCGAACCGAATGAGAAAACTAATTGTGTTGTTAGTGAGAGAACGCACAAGCTCGAATGAAAAAAAACTGATTTGAAATTGGATTTGAGCGACTGTATTTCTAGGTCGCAGGGCAATTACATTGCTTGCTTTTGATGGTGAACATCATAAGCAGAGATGTGCACAAATACTTTTCAAAAGTATTTAAATACACGCATATATGCCACGCATACCTCAGAATACGACACAATAAAATTCCCTATTATGCTATTGTTAAAAATTCTATAGAGTCACGAAACACGGCTCGACTGGCACCCGTGTGCAGACGGCCCTAAATATATCAGAAGGCAGGCCCTACTTTGCACGAACATTTGTTCGTGAGAATGCTCTGTTCGAAGTGAGTACCGCATATACTTATTCTTGACCAAAAATAAAAACATGCGATATGTGAAACATGGAACCGGCAAAAAATGTTGAAGGGTTGGAGAAATGAAGCGTTTGCATGAATGTATCACTCTTAAAAAAGATTATGTTCATGAATTAAGTTGAATTTTACCTAAAAGTTGTTGTTTTATTAGTCATCCTACAAATTTATTGAATGATGTGATATTATTGTTGTTTCTTTATTATGGCAAAATAAAAAAGAAAGTGTTAACACACTTACTAAATTCGCTAAATTAAATCACATCGGCTAACAACATGCGTCAGAGCGAGATCACGATACTTGTATGCATGACGCACAGGTGCGTCTGCGGCCTGCATACTGTTAAATATATATTTTTATTAATTTAATAAGAAACTATTCCTTATTGGCTAACGTTGATCCATTTAAGCTTGGCATTATTTTCAAACGTTGATCCTTATAAGTAAATAATAACATTTTTTAATTTAAGACACAAATCATAAATTTTTCTATTGTCACTTAACAAGACTTTAATAATAGATTTATTTAGAGATCATTCATAGTTTTCAGTTTTGCGACTCTATATTATAAATAAATGAAGCAATAAAAACTTATTTAATTTACTTATTTCCCGTCCAACGTATTTTAAAAACAGTTGTTTTCGCGGACTAATCACACGTGGTTAGCGCATTCGCCGGTTTTCATATTCCCTATCAGAATTTTAGTTTACAATTTGATTTCTGCTTTTGTTTGTTTACGATAACTGTCTTACTCTGGTCTACTATCAAGACTAGTTCTTCAGTGTTGGCATTGCATTGCAATGTAAGAACTTGCTAAGAAGTTTTAGCGTTCTTCTAGTTTAAATAGTACCATATAGATGTATATACATACACATTTTTGTATATAAAATATGTAAAATCACTAGTCGGACTCGTTCGTATAGTTTCGTAGACTCTCTAACCCAGCGCTTATATGTGTTCGGCTCCCTTCGTATCCCCTTCTTCAGTATGTTTCAAAACTTCATATTGAGCGCATCGTGTCTGTCGTGTATTTGATCAAACCGTCATGTGCATAAAAATGTTTACTATTATGAATTAATAAATACTCAATAAAATTGATAAATTTACTATGAACTTGTTTTTAATTTATTTGTGTTTTTAAAATATTATTTATTTAATTTTTAGTTAGTTTTAGTTATTGTGTAGTTCAACAAAACTTTCACAAATGATTGTTTTTTTTCTTGTTTAATTTAATTTTAACTAGAAGAAGTGGTTTGTGTTTTTATGTTTTGTGTTTTTCTTATAATTTTGGATTAACTATGAAAGGTAAGTCAGATTGTATACATTTACTTAGTTTGTAATTGTTATTCCTTCGTCTGTGTGCTTGGATTCCTCGAATGCTTCAACTTTCAATACAAGGCCGTCGGCTTTTTGAAATGCAGGCACAGTTATTCAAGATTTTTTTTTATATTTAGTACAATAAAAGTTACAGAACCTTTTAAAATATTTGATTCTTTGCAATATATGTTCAAATATTGTTGAAAAATGGTGTAAATGTTAATTTGAACTACAAGTCGTTCAAATATGTATCTGATCAAAGATGTTAACTTGTCGCTGTCTACATTTATACGTATTCTCATTGTTTAAATGAGCGATATCAACAATATAATGTATATGTCATCAATGCAAAAGAACTTGAAGGTATGACTAGTTGTTGAACCTGTCCATGGCTATGCATATGGCTATTTATTTCTTGCTATAGTTGTATATATAATACAAGGAATAAAAATTACGTTTTATTTAGAGTTTAATATTTATTCTATATGTACATGGTAAAAAGTAACGTTTGTAATTATATTCACGAAATAAATTAAGAACCTGATGAACATTTTCGATATTAAGTTAATAATAATATACGCTATAACCTGTTGCTTCATAGACATTCCAAAGCGGATACCCAATTGTATGAGCCCTGCGCTTGGAATTTCTATAATAGATTTTAATGTGTAGAGAAGAGTACTAGGTTTTAAAATATTTATCTTAACTTTATTTGTGCCTGAGTATCCGGTGTTTATACGAGCTATGGACATAAAACACGAAACAAACGTTGTTATTGTCATCGCTTAACGTTAACAGTACTGTGCAGTGTTTTCCGTGTTTGTTATCTTATATCATTGCACATTTGCTGTCAGATAAGTTTTTTTTGTGAGGAAACCATTAAAATATAATTACTCTGAGTTATCTTCTATTGCAAATAGTATTTTACCGGTTGTTTTGTGCGTGAGATTTCTATTTAAATATGTCTTGTGTTTAAATTTCCATTTTCAGATTATATTGCTATAACGGATTTAGTATTTGTATTATTCACTATCCAGTAGATCAGCTGCGAAGCGACCAGCATGATCTCCCAACTGTGATTGACAGTCATTTTTTTTTGGCCATACGAAATAATAACTCAAAAAACATCCTAATCAAACAAGAAGAAGCAGAATTTTTACTTGATATAAATGTTGTAGATTATAGAAATTGTGACTTAATAGAGTTCCAATTGTTTTGAATCGTTGGACAAAATAGCTTGAATATTTTTTATTTTATCTTTAAAGTTTATTTATTCAATATAATACACATATCATATTTATAATTGTACGCGTTTACTTCATACAAATACATTCAATGAATGTGTTTTAATGTAATTGTCTTGTTTAGTTTTATGAAATCTGTAGAATTTCTTTATAGTGTTATTACGAACGGATACATTTTAGGATAACACTCAAAGAAAAGTTCACCGAGCCCTGTATTACCTCAAGTTTATACTTTTTAAAATAGACAGCGTTTTTACGCCCTAAAACTACTCATTATTATCCTTGCAATAACTGAGATAAATGTTTAATGATTTCGACTAGGACACAAGTTATAAATTCATAATTCTCACTAATTTAAAGTAAGTAAAATATCTTCAAAAAAGTCAATAGGATACTTGAATAATGAGTTGTTTTATGTCTTCTATCTGAATAGCTTTCCATTGTATGGTAAGCTCAACATGTATAACACACATACTCGTATAAGTGCATTTTATTTCCATTAAACAATTTCAATTTAAATTGGTCATATAATTTATATAGATTAATTCAATTAATTCCTTTATGTGTGGCATGACCGCATGATACATACACTCATCTGACAACATCCTACAGAACTGGGAGGTACAATAGTAGATATTATGTCAAATACTCGCAGTTATTTTGATACTACTGTACCATCATTTATGTACAATAAGCCACCATCATTGTGTAGATAGAAGAAATTTCTTTTAAATTTTTTTTTATATCAAGTAAATATGAAATTCAAATAATCCCGGAGTCATGGTTCATAGCGACTTATAATACCGCTATTATATTCTATTATTGACTGTTGTAGATCTACATGTTTATTTTAACAATATGATATTTATTTTATATCAGGAAGCACAATTCGTACTGGGGTCTCAATTGAAGCCTTTGTGCAATCTACAGGATTATGTTCACAGAACACTTTTATATTATGTTTTGTAGATCACGAACAGGGTTGAATTATTTCTAGTTGGGGAAATACTGACTTTACCTCCTAGAATGTCTCTAATTTATTTATATCCTGCCAAAATGAATAGAGTCACCAGTAAAAGAATTAGGCCTATATTCCATTGACGAATAATTCCGCGTAGAAATAAAACGCGAATCCTTTTGAAAACGCGAAAACTGCTGCGTTTGTATATGGAATTAAAATCGTGAGGAAAAAGTCGCGAGTAATTATTCCGCAGTGGGATCTTAGAATTAGTACCGGAAATTCGCCGATGTTAATAAAATGAAAAAAAAAACAGTATTAAGTCGTCATCTGTACGTTTTAGTGAATTCCCACATATGTTAGCTGTTACATGATATTACGTGTTCTATACTATTACAACCGTGACAGGCATCAGATTCAAATATTTTAGGTCACTTTTGCTTTTTTTACTGGTTTACTGATAGTCACGTCTATGAATCCTCAGGCCTCGTATATTTTGGAGCCGTTTCCCCAAATATTTATATATCCTTTGTTTATCCGATTATATACGTTTCCTTTTATCAGATTATATATTTTTGTATTTGGATAGGCATCCACAAATTTATTTGTTAGAGGTGATTCTTTCGTAAATATTTAATTCGAAGTGTATATTTTACTGATTTGGTTGGTTGGTCGAATTAAATATGGCTGCTTTGTTCGAATTTTGCAAAAGTATACGCAGTTAATAAATCTGTTGTTATTTAGAGTAATACTAAAATGTAAATAGTAAAAAATGGTAAAGTAAAGTATTATTCCCACTCACTGCTTTATTTTAACTTTGTATTTTGTATTTGATTTTATTGTAATAGGTATCAAAATATCACTACCTTGTAACTAGTAACGCCATCTGTAATCTGTTGTGTAAAAACTTTTTTCTTATGTCAAATATAGTCTGTTGCGAACTGCTAACGTGTCTTTATAGGTTATGGGCAAATTTACCGGTTTATCAGTTTTTTTATAGTATAAAATAGATAAATTGTTACGTTTTTTTTCGCGGAAACATGACTACGAACTATATTGCGAGTGTGCCAAAGCTAAAAGGCAGAGAGAATTACGATGAGTGGTGTTTCGCGGCCGAAAACTTGTTGGTACTAGAAGGGATGGAAAAGTACATCAAACCTAGTGCAGACTTCGAAGTTAAGCCAGTGGACGACTCCAAAACGAAGGCAAAGCTAATTTTAACCATCGATCCAGCATTGTACGTGCATATAAGGAATACCAGGAGCTCGGCAGAATTATGGACAAAATTGAAAGCCATGTTCGATGACTCCGGTTTCTCAAGAAAAATAACCTTACTTCGACATTTGATTTCGATAAGACTTGAAAACTGTGATTCGATGACTACCTATGTCACACAAATGATCGAAACGGCTCAAAAGTTAAATGGCACTGGATTTACAATAACAGATGAATGGGTCGGATCATTATTATTAGCAGGTTTGACTGATCGCTATTCTCCAATGATAATGGCAATAGAACATTCTGGCATTTCGATAAGTGCGGATACTATAAAGTCGAAGTTACTCGACATGGAAGTAACCAGTGATTTTGAAGGTGCAGCTGGCGGTACGGCGGCATTTGCAGCGAGAAATAAATATAATTCTGGCAGCAGCGGTAAACCAAAGAAATATGGCGGCAACCCAATGTCGAACAAAAAGACCGCGGCAGATACATCAGCAAAAACAATCACTTGTTTCAAATGTAAAGAGGATGGACATTATCGAAATCAGTGCCCAATGTTGAAGAAAAACACAAATAAATGCGTGTTTAACGTTGTTTTCCTAAACGGAAAGTATAACAAAAACGAATGGTACATTGACTCCGGCGCAAGTGCACACATAACAGCAAATAAAGATTGGGTAAAGAACATGAACACAACTCCATGTATACCAGAAATTGTTGTAGCAAATGAATCAAAAGTGCCAGTTGTTTGTTCCGGAGAAGTTGACATTATTTCTAAACTTGGATGCAATATAATAGTGAAAGATGTGTTGTGTGTGCCTAGCCTGACAACCAACCTATTGTCGGTTAGTGAGCTCATTCAGAATGGCAATCATGTGATATTTACAAAGAAAAACTGTTATATTAGAGACAAGAACAATGTTTTGGTGGCGACAGCTGATTTATCTGATGGTGTTTATAAGTTGAGATTACAATCACAAAGTTGTATGTTGGCTACTACAGCTAGTGCAAAGTTATGGCACAGAAGACTGGCACATATAAACAGCCAAGACATGCACAGAATGAGAAATGGTATTGTTGATGGTTTGTCTTATGATAACTCACTTGACATAACCAAATCACAATGTACTACTTGTTGTGAGGGAAAACAAATGAGATTACCATTTTCTCATGTGGGTGAGCGGAGTACAGAAACTTTACACAGAATCCACACAGATATTTGCGGCCCAATGGAAACAAGTTCTTTGAGTGGTGCTCGCTATTTCCTGTTATTTGTTGATGATTATAGTCGCATGACTTTTATTTATTTTCTGAAGCAAAAGAATGAAGCTTTGAACAGATTTAAAGAGTTCAAATCATTGGTTGAGAATCAACAGAGTAAGAAAATAAAGGTGATCAGGTCAGACAATGGACTAGAATTTTGTAACAAGGAATTTGAAGGCTATTTGAAGCAAGCTGGAATTATACACCAGAAAACAAATTGTTATACACCTGAGCAAAATGGACTTTGTGAAAGGAGTAATCGTACAGTTGTTGAGAAAGCCAAATGTTTACTATATGATGCAAATTTAGATAAGAAATTTTGGGCGGAAGCAGCCAATACTGCTGTGTACTTGAAAAATAGATCGATTGCATCAGGATTGGATAAAACACCTTATGAGTTATGGTATGGATCAAAACCAGACTTAAGTCACCTACGTTTGTTTGGAAGCAAAATTATGGTGCATGTACCCAAACAGAAACGTTTGAAATGGGACAAGAAAGCTACACAACATATTCTAGTTGGATATGGTGATGGTGTTAAAGGTTATCGTGTGTACAATCCTTCTAAGAACACTGTAATGATCAGTAGAGATATAATAGTGATAGAAGATGTAACACCTATCAAGGAAGTCAGTGAAGAGTCAGCTATTTGGATATCCAATGAAGAAAATCCTACCGACAATTTAGTGGAGGAAAGTAAAGATAAAGTGGGGGAGAGCAGAGATTCAGTGGGGGATCTGTCTAATAATGTTTCAGAAACAGATTTTTTAGATTGCTCTTCAGGTTCCTCATTACATACTGATGACAATGAAACACTGACTGAAATAAACACTGAAGATGTTCCAGAACAAGCAGTATCAATACCTGAGCAAGTGCCAGATGTGCCAAGTAAGCGTCAGAGAAAGAAGCCTGAGCGCTATGGTATTAGCAACATATGTGTTTCCAGTACTGTTCCAGCATCGGAGGAGATTGTATTCTCAGAGGCTCTTGAAGGGCCTGACCGGGAGCAGTGGAAGCAGGCAATGGCTGATGAATTACAGTCATTTGAGGACAGTGATGCGTGGCAGCTTGTGGACCATCCAGGTGATGTGACAATAGTGAAGTGTAGGTGGGTGCTAAATAAAAAGTATGATTTTGAAAACAATGTAAGGTATAGGGCTCGATTAGTGGCAAAAGGTTTCTCGCAGAAACCAGGTGTTGATTATACAGATACTTTTTCACCGGTAGTGCGGCATTCTACTCTAAGATTGTTGTTTGCACTTAGTGTTCAAATGAAAATGAGTATAACACATCTAGATGTAACCACTGCTTTCCTTAATGGTTTTTTGAAAGAAAATATTTATATGTCATTACCTGAAGGTTTTGTAAACAAAAGTGGGGGAAAGGTCTTAAAATTAAATAAAGCCATTTATGGGCTAAAACAGTCTTCCCTGGCATGGTATGAAAGAGTTAAAGAAGTTTTGAGTAGATTAGATTTCAAAAATAGTCAATATGAACCATGTTTGTTTACAAAAATAACTGGTAAAATTAAAGTGATAGTGGCCCTGTATGTGGATGATTTTTTGATTTTTTCAAACAATGATTTTGAAACAAATAAATTAAAAAGTGTATTAGGTTCAGAATTTAAGTTAAAAGACTTGGGACCTGTAAGACAATATTTAGGCATGAGAATAAATTTAGATAAAAATAAAAATGTTATTACTGTAGATCAACAACAATATATTGAACAGTTAGTTTCTAAATTTCAAATGTCTGATTGTAAGACACAAAGTACTCCGATTGAGCCTAAATTGAATTTAGATAAGTCATCTGATAAATGTTTACCTGATGTTCCTTATCAAAAACTTATTGGAAGTCTGATGTATCTGGCAGTATTAACAAGACCAGATATTGCTTACTGTGTTAGCTATCTCAGTCAATTTAATAGTTGTTATAGTCACATACATTGGAATTATTGTAAACGTGTATTAAGATATTTACTGCATACTAAAAGTTATTGTTTAAAATATACCAATAATAACAATAGTAATTTACAAGGTTTTGTAGACAGTGATTGGGCAAGTGATGCTCTAGATAGAAAATCCTATACTGGATTTTGCTTTATGTTGTCAGGGTCTGCCATTTCCTGGCAAAGTAGGAAGCAGAAAACGGTTTCATTATCCAGTACTGAGGCGGAATACACTGCTCTTTCTGAAGCTTCAAGAGAAGCTATTTATCTAAGAAATTTAATGCATGAAATTACTGATGTATTTAATGTAATTGATTTGTATTGTGATAACCAAAGTGCATTGAAGTTAGCTTCGAGTAGTCAGAGTCATAATAGATCCAAGCATATAGATGTGCGTTGTCATTTTATTAGAGATGTTGTAAAGAACAACTTTGTAAAAGTTAAGTACATTCCTACTGAAGAAATGCCTGCAGATATTTTAACAAAAGGTCTTTGTCATCTGAAACATTATAAGTTTATGAATTTACTTGGCATTGTTTCTGTGTAATCATGTGTACTTAGATTATTCTGATAAGTGGGGGTATTGTAATAGGTATCAAAATATCACTACTTTGTAACTAGTAACGCCATCTGTAATCTGTTGTGTAAAAACTTTTTCTTATGTAAAATATAGTCTGTTGCGAACTGCTAACGTGTCTTTATATTTTTTTTTTTTTTTTTTTTTTTTTTTTTTTTTTTTTTTTTTTTTTTTTTTTTTTTTTTTTTTTTTTTTTTTACAATAAATTAAATTTCAAAATGGAAAAAGCATGGAATTAGAACAATTGATTATAAAGAATAGAGAAGATAACAACTATGGAGAAATATAATTAAGTTCAGTAAAAAAGTACATTGTAATTTCTAATCTGTGTAATCACTGTGTGTGTAATATAATTGTTAATTACAAACTAAAAATATAACTATTAATAATTGTAGTAATTAAAATAACTAATGCTTTAAAGTAATAAAAGTGCTTGAAAGTGCTTGATAGTAGTGTGGCAAGCGACGTACTCCGCGATCAGCGCCGTATTTTCTGATTTTAATTGTCTTCAAGAAATCAAATCTATTACTTGTAAATGATCTGAATTCAATTATATTTCATCGGAGGTAAAAATAAAAGAGGTAAAATATGAACTGGTTTATTAAAAAGAGCAATTTATGACGGTCACTTACGAAACAATATACATAAGTGCGACGTTAAATAGTATAAAGTATCACTTGTTAATGATGAGACTGCATCATTTTTTGTCTGTGTGATTCCTGGTTCCGTATCGTTAGTGCGTAACATTATTTATATGCAACATTATGTATGTATAGTTCAAATTGCCAGAGTTCGGCGTTGACTTCTGCTTAAAACAAGTTGTGCCATATAAATATATGATACAATGGAAAAACACTGTCTCACAAATTTCTTTATAATGTATACTGAAACGAATAAGAAAAAATTCACTATTGTATCGTAGGTTTGTACGGTTCTTGTAACATCTTTTAAGCATGAGTCATCGGCGAATTCTCGCAATTTCAGCTATACTTTGCGTTTATAATAAAATGCTCCTGCAATTTTGTTATTTTTTGTGTGTACAACAGAAAATTCACAGTCTCTAAACCGATAATTCACATTTGCCGTCATTTGCACATTTATAAAATCTTTAAGTGGTAACTTTTCTATTAAATCTCAGGTTTCTTTGTATCCAGTATAAATTTTTTTTTCAAAATTTTAGTACTAATTTATTGCATAGAATAACCATGCAAAGGAGGATTAGACTGCATCGGTGTCAGTGTTCCTTCTGATGAGAAGGATTTTCGAAACGCATTCTTACCATATATTTAAATTGTCATGTTCAAAAATTTTGAAAACCCAGAACTCATGACTACGAATAACATCAGCAAGTGAAACTCTTTCTTCAGTAAAACTCCAATTGACAAATAGTTTTGACTTTTGAGTAAAGTCACGTAGCACGAAGCAGTAAATCAGTTTTATAGCCTTGAAATTGTGCATGTAGTGGGTTAGAAGATATTGTATAGTGAATTAGTAGCTAGGTGAATAAAACTGTTCAAATTCGTAGTGTTATTGCAGTGTGAGTGAGTACGATTTACTCATAGTAAATATTGGTTCGGAGTTTTTCGACTTCGATTTCTGGGTATCTCTTTAAACTTTTCTTCATTATTTTATTTTACATTATTTTATGGTAAAAGCAAAAACTATTCCCCATTTGTGACATAGGGAGCAAATACTTGAATAATAATAACTTTTTCGTGTTCAGTTTGTTTTAATTAATTATAACATGCACGCACATATCTTTTTTAAGGATGGTTAGAAAAAACAGGCGAAAGAAAATTCAAACTAAGTAAAATCATTTATATTATTATCAGTCTTTTAATATTGTGACTCAAAAGTATTGTCTTCAAAGTATAGTACTATTGTAAAATGTATTATGTTGATAGGTATTTGGATTTGGTTTTAGCAGTTTTAGCATGTGTAGCAGTCAATATAGCCTTATATTGACTGCTACAAGTGTTAATAGTTAGGTAAATAGTGTATTTAACAATTACTAGTTTTTTTAAAGGCAAAAACATAATAATATAGGCTTTTTATTATTATTATTAGAATTAAATGTGTAGAATTTATCAAAAATAATGTTTATTTTAATTGAAATATTTTTATTTTTACGGCTATGTACATATTTTGTCTGTAACGTGCGTCGTTATAAATCTGTATAGGTAGCTGAGTCATTCGTCCCATGGACCACGCCTATCCTATCGCAAACTCTTGTAAGCAACATCTTAACAAGAGTTTGATGAATTTATATTTACTACATCACCAGGCTTTGCTAATAGAATTATATAACTTTTCTAAAAGTTATATAATAGCAAAATTCAACATAAATTTAATTAATATTTGAGATCTTTCCTTATTTAATTAATGCCAAGATGAGCATTGTTTGAAGAACAATAACACCGGGCTCGTCATCTTTCGGGCTCAGTTGTTTTCTTAAATCTTCATATTTTATGTTGAAAAACATTAGGGTTTCCAAAGTAACCTATTTAATTAAAGTATGTTTACATTATCATTTTGTAATGAATTGCAAACAGTACAGTTAATCAATTACTTGTTGGGTGGGGCTTGTGCTGCCTAAGCTTAAAAACTTACTTATTTTCATTGTTCCATCCAGGTGATTTCGTAGAACATTTATCACAGTGTGTTTTACCTTTGAAAATTGACGAGATTACCTTTCAGGATAAGTACTTGGTATTAGTACAATTATCGTCAAATTGAATACTTTGATATAAAATTACTGAAAATATAAACATCTGCTAATTCTACATCAATTTATAACTTCTTGTAATAACTTAGAAATATCTAACTAATAAATAAAAACACCGTAATAGCATTTTACTTTGTCTTAAAACAGAGACACACAAAATAACTTAAGTTAAATATTCTCTTGTTTTTCCACGGTTTTCTTCCTCTTTCTCTGTCGGTCTTCCTACCTTCTTTTCTCTTTTTTTCTATATTATGTGTATTTTTCTTGTGTTTTCATAACAATGTTTGCTGCTTACGGAATCATAAAAGAATATAGAAAATATTTGGGCAAGTGTTTACCTACTCTATAGCTGCACGACCCTATAAAATACCGAATTTAAGATAATCTAATTTCAATATAGCTTTCAACGTAATCTCATTGTGGTGAAAATAGAATTTTTATATTTATACGTAATATTCTTTCAGATGTAAATGTGTATTTATTAAGTTCTTTTAATTCTTAATTCTTATGGTTTTGTTGAAAATAGATATTCGAGTCTCTGTTTTAACCATATCCTTTGTTGTTTTAAGATTGTGTTTTTGATGTTTCTTGGTTTGAAGTTTTTGACGGAAGTATTTCTTAATACTTTCTGAAGCAGAACCACTGGAATGTAGACAATGCTTTGTTCATAAATATTATATTGTTTAACTATAAGTACATATTAATTATTAAAATTAATCAGAGAAATATTCCTTATAAAATAACATTCTCTTGCATCTTTTCTTAATTAAAATTAACACTTTGCTATTGCTATGCACAAGATATGAAAAGGAAAAGGAATGAGAGATAAGGGAAATAAATAAAAAGAGGGAGTTCGAAAGAAAGAGTACTACGAACTCGAAACACCGCAGTTAATATTTTACTAGAAGATTGTCTAAATATTTATATTTCAAATTGTCTTTTATGCCAGATACACCCTTGTCTTCTTATCTTCATTTATTTTTATGTATTTTTAACAAGTTACAGTCTATTTATATCCGATATAAATTTATAGCAGATGCGATATGATAATTTGGCGCAACTATTGCCTTAGAATAGTCTATTGTGACATTATAGTAGGTGCCCCTCTTATTCTGACACCCGATGCGACTGCATCTCTCGCAAGCCTCTTGGATCAGCACATATGCACCTATATTATAATGTTCCAAGTGTATTTGTGTATTATACGTTTATTTGTTTATATGCTCCAGCGATTCGTATGGTGGCTCGAAAACGGTTCCATGCATGTTCATAAAAATTTCCTATTTTATAGAGAATTTTTTTCTAAGACTTTTGGCCTCCTTGGATTTCCTGGAAATCCGTAATTATGGAAAAAACTAAAAAAAAAAAAGGTATTTCTTTTTGCTCTAAAACTTTTAATTCGTAAAAGACAGAAAGTTGAAATTTTGCATGTGTTACTAGGTGTTCTATGATAACATTTTTTGTAAATTGAAAAATTGAAAAAGGGGGCGTTGAGAAAATTAGGGGGCGCAGTAGGAAACTTTGGAGAAAACTCAAATTTTGAATTATGTAATAATTAAATAAAAAAAATTTCAAAATTCAAAAAATAAAAACTGAGCTGGAAAGTTGAAATTTTGTACATGGTCTAACTTTGGTATCTAATTTTCAAATCTAAAAAAAGTATTGAAAAATAGTTGGTCAAATAAATTGAAAATATTTCAGATTTTGTTAAAAAATATATATTTTTTTAGTCAATTTGTATGAAAAATTATTTTATTATTGAATGAGTTAAATATTTAAATTTGAAATGAAATTATGAATTATTTTGTTGAATTCAAATCATATACACTAAAAAGACGTCGCTTTGCGACGGGGGTAAGCTCTAGTACATATATAATCGTACATAGTAATGTGGTGCAGATTCATCATTATGACGTAATGAGCAGAATAGCACAATGATAAATCGTAGCCATCGTTCATTGTTATCGCAGTATGCATTGTATAGTAGAGCTAGTCCAACTCTTCAACTCAGAAGTCTGAAGTACTGTTATAGTTGGCCATTGTCTTTCAAAATGGTTATATGCCTAAACTACTTTATATGCATGTAAAGTGTAGAAGTTATATTGTTGTATGTAGCTTAAAATTATACAATATTGTTTTAAAGTTGCGTAGGATCGTTGTTTAGTAACTCACATACACATACAAACGTGTATTCGTATACTCAACACATGTAACACAAATTACAGAAGTGTTATGTGTGAGTGTTCACCCATATGTAAATTAACAAAACTTGTTTAGGGATTCCATTGTCCTGATTAATTCTCATGTATACCATATAATATACTTTTATACATACTTTGAATGAAGAACTATGGTGTAATTTTATTATATGTACGAGTATGTACACAAATAGTTTCCGTTCAAGACGAAGTAGTAGTCCTAGTAGGTGCAATGACGATAATGGGACACTTGCATAATATACATAAGTATCATGAGAAGGAGTTGTAATTTAGCAATGAATTCTGCTGTACGAGTATGTATTAGTGTTGGGAGGTCAATGCGGATTTAATGACATGGAAATTTGTTATCATTTATCATTATCTGTACATCATTATGATCAGCTGTAAACTGCAGACCTAACTTTCATTTATATTTTTTTAATGCTTTCAATTACTAAAATAGGGTCTGGCACGGTTTTAGCAACGAATAAGGCGTCTGTTGCTTTATTTTCTTATTCCCAAAAGGATATAGTAAATAATGAAAAAAAAATTATTCATTATAAAGTGATTTGAAAATACGACATTTTTACCTGTACAAATGACATTAACACAGGTAAACGTAATCACTCCTGTATCTCAGGCGTGCCGCATTCCTACCTTGCTTAAATAAAGAAATGAATATCCAAAAATCAGCAATAATATAATGACTCGTCCAAAACGTTGTTAGCCATCAGGTAATATTCGGAATATTAGCATGGGTAAACTTTTAAAATGTGTAAAAAGAGTAATTTACATATATAAATCTAAACAAAAAGAATATTCGTTTTTTTTTTCTTGAAAACCTCAGCGCGGTTTGTAATAATATAAAATTGTTATTAAATAACGAGATTTACGCTGCTACAGAAGAAGTGTATATGCTCCAAACGCCAGCGACCGACAGCTGTTTATCGTGAAGTCTTCTCTTTCAAATGCAGTGCCTCTTGCTTTTGTAAACAAATCAGTATAGCCTTCGTTCGCATTAGAATTGTTTTTTTTATATTATAACTTATAATTTATTGAAAGAAGTGTCTAGCAATAAATGTTTAACGCGTGCACGGTATTTTGAGTGGTTTAAGCGTTTTCAAGATGGCCGACAAGACGTTCAAGATGATTCACGCTCGGGTCACCCTTCCACGTCAAAAACGCATTACAATATCGATAAAATCGGTAATATGATAAGATGGTTAAGTATTCGTGGGATTGCTGAAACTGTAGGAATTGATAAAGAATCCGTACGGCAAATTTTAAGAATTGCTATAAAAATTTTCATATTTAAAAAGTGTGTGCAATGAAGATGTTTCTAGCAAAGTATAACATATCATTATTAGACCATCCGCCTTATTCACCGAATCTTGCACCGTGCGACTTCTACCTATTTTCTAAGATGAAATGTGCATTAAAAGGAACAAGATTTGAGTCCGTTGAAGCTGTCCGTGAAGCAGAAACAGATTTGTATGGAACGTTGTAGTGATACATGAGCGGAGTATATCGAAGGTGATAATGAGTTAATTAATCGTTATTTAGCAGGCTCGTATATTGTTTTTGTTATATTTTCAGTATTACTTAATGGATATTTTAATTACAATTACACCTTCAGTAGCCAAAATTAATGGTTTTTACTGTTATTATACACAACAGTTTTTATACGAATAAAATAACTTCAGTAAATAGGCTTATGTTACTCGAAGAATTTGTAAAATTGTAGAGGCTCCCAATTTTGTAACTTTTTTCTTTATTTATTTTATACTCTGTAAGACTGGACTGACTATTGGTGTAAAACAAAGTGGTTTGTTAGTTGGTTCGTATCGAATTCCTGGTAGAACCTATTTTCCGAATAGCACAGTCGCAACATTATTAACAGAGACGCATCTGGCAGTCTTGTAAAGAAGATGATTACTTTTATGCTGTCATCACTGTAACAAGGGCTGTCTCTGCATGAAAGCTGGAGAAAGCTATTTTTGCGAATTTGGATGATTACTGTGCATGAATCTTTGATGTATGAGATGTCTCGCAGCAGGTTGTTCATCAAAGAAACTAGTGTGGAGCTCAATAGAAAGTTTCCAAGGCGGAAAATACTGGGTGTTTCATGATACTTATCTAGATCTAAACCATATTTCATTCCAGTATCAATGGGCTCGTGTCCTCATTTTTTAGTGGTCGATTTTTTAATTGTTAATTGAAATTGACGTTAATAAATGTGTATTGGCGTGTTTATTTTATTAAATATCTAAATGTTGACGGAGATATAGCAATTAAAAGTTTGAATTGTAGTTTTAGCGCTAAAAATGGTCGGCCATATTTTTATGACGTGAAATGCATTTTAACGTCAGTTATTTGTTGAGTAGGTCAGTGCTGTGGTAATCTTCTGTAGCTGTTGGTAGTCAAATAATCAAGTCAAATCAAAGAATAATAGGTTTTTATTTTATTTAACCCTGCTATGGGACACAAAATATTGAAATTTTATTGTTCCTTGAAATAGTTGTAAATAATATTTGATATTTTGATATATATATTCATATAGCAGAGATTTATGATCTGTAAGGTTGGTAACCTTACACAAGGATTGTGATGTCACATGCACTTGGAATGTGTACAACGTTGAATCTCTTTAATAATTAAAGAGACAAAATGACTTTTTTAATTGTTAATATCTCTTAACGAGTTAAGGAGTTATTAAAAAATAATTGAACATTTGAGGTTTTGGTAACCCACTTTATCAATATATAGTACACTTTTATAGAAATTAAGATATAGGACACAAGCCCATTAGAAGACGTCTTAACAATAATAGTTTAATAAGATAAAATCCAGCAATATTTTTGTTCTTAATTATATTTTAAAAATAATGACAATTATTTACTTGTTTTTTAAACTCTTAATTATTTAATTTATTTAATGTCTGACTATTTCCGATGCTGAGTCGTATCACGGCGACCTGTTATCAAGGTGACTATTTTTATAGTGCCGGGCTCTCATTTGCTAATAAATTGATGGTTATGTATATTGTAAAAGAAATTGGTCGAAAAAATGCTTTAGACTCCTCTTTCTTAATGTAACGCAGCACTGCGAAAAGGAATAGCGCGGAAATAAATCTGTAATTCTGTAAATCATTGAATAACATGCACTCAGCTGATTTCAAAGTAGCTGGGAAATTATTATTTATATTTTTATTATTATTATTTCTTCGCTATTCATTTTCGCAGTGCAGTCTTGATCTAAGAAAGAGGCATCTAAAGCATTTAAAGTATAGAGACATAAGCGTTGAATAAATCGTTTAAATAAAAAATAGTTGATAACCACCAAATCAAAATAGAATATGGTCCATCATGACCTTTGTTTCATCTTCAAAGTTTTAGGAGTCTTAGAATGTATATAACAAAATAAAATTAAATTGGAATAAAGTTGTAGTAATTGCTTTTTGTTATCATATTAATTTCTTTGTAAAGTTAACTTTCTTTTAAAAATGGTTTCTTAATTTTTGGATGTCACTCTTTTTGTTATAAAACGTGGAATATAAATCATAAATTTAAAGTTATTTAAGAGATTAATATTATTAGAAAACTTTTTAATTATATTTTTCTTTTTAATTATCAATTTTTAATATGTCCTAAATGTATATTTATAGCCAAGGACACATTTAGGTGGTTATGAAACAAAAGTAGGAACATTTTATTTATACTTATGGTACAAACTAGCTGTTCAAATACAACACATACCTTATTCACATGTTTTAAAATTTATTTAGAGTGATCATAAAAGAAAAAAATACATAATTAACTTAACAGAGACACTACAAAAAAATGAACTTTATGTTTTGTATGATCTGACCACCTTTAGCGATTATAAATATTTGCAAATGACATTACATACATACATACATACAGTGAAGCAGTATATCCTAACACGAAATAAAGCAACTTTTACTAACATTTTTCTCAAAATTAAAATAAACAATTCACCATGATATCACAGAAATTATTATTTTAAAATTTGACCTGATGCATATTTTTGCATGTAATTTACCATTTAAATAGGATATCTGAATTTTATCACATTAATAAAAGCATGTAATTATGATCATTTCTTAATAATTACATCATTAGCCCCAACCTGAACGAGTGTTCGATCATTAATAGCAAATTGACGTTTTTAATTAATTTTTAATTATCTTGATCGATAATACAAATCGCAGACTGAAAGAATTTTTTTTTATATAAAGAAATTTTGCTAATAGGTTTTATGAAGCCAATAACTTTTACAACAAAAGGTTGTTCTGTAGTAAATGTCTCTTTTTGTGAAACGTGAAATGGAAATAATAAATTTAATAAAAATGATAACGGGTTTTTATAACATTGTTACATAACTTTTTAAATATATTTTTATTTATAATTTTTAAATTTGTAAGTTGTTTTTTCTTTACTGTTAAGCAATTTCTATTCAATTTTTCTTATTATTTTCTTATTCAGAAAAAGTTTAATGGCACTTCAAAGTTTATTTTCCTTTAATATATAACTTTCTCAATATCCTTTATTGATTTATAAATGTCCTGTCAAGCTTTTGTATAAGTTATTTATTTCAGCACATTTAAGACAAAATCAATATTCAGTTGCTAACTTTAAAATAATGGAATATGTAGTATAATGCATGTAAGTTAACTGCATTTACGTCATGCACTTACGAGTATGGTAATGGGGTGGTTATGGGTAATGAGCGGTTAAAGGAGGGGGGAGGCCATTTGTGACGAGTTTATAGTGTACTTGTAGTGATTGTAAGATATGCAACAATATTTTCGTTGATGTAACGGCAAACAAGTTAGAAGAACTAATTTAGTTAGTAGTTAGATCTCCGTACTACAGTTTTGTACTAATTTAAATTTAATTATTCTAGAGTTCCTTATTTAAACTGTTTCAATAAAATGCTAATTAATAGTTATAAGTGCATATTATTAAGGTTAAGGTTTTAATTCGATTTCACCTTTATATGTCGCCTTAATTGATTAAACTTTAAACTTGTGTGTTAAAGGAAATTTCCTTAAGCATTATCTACAGACTGCTCGACGGATTAAATGGAGGTTTTTTTCCTGTTTGATTTTCCGTCGGCTTATGAGAGATTTTATCTAATAGTGTGAAAGTTAGTGATGTGCAGTTATGAATACTCGTATAAAGATCGTTCGCAGTTTTAGAGAGAGGAGCAAATTGTTACTTTGTCGGTATAATTTCTTTTTTATAGAATAATTTTAAATATATTAACTATACACCACTTTTTTGTAAAGCAAATTTAATGTGTGTATGCATATAATTATTCTTAATTTCTCACTATAATAACATATGTATTCACTACATATTGTATGCAATACAAAGAGTTCAACGAAGCAAATTATAATTAAAGGGACTAATTAGAAAATTACGATGGTATTAAAATAAATGTTATCGTACAACGTAGGTTGTAAAAAGCTCTTGTATTTGGTTAGATAGGGATCGTACATAATCAATTATTGTTTATATGAATAAAATGGTTTCTGCGATAAAATTTCCCGATAAGCAGGTAAATTTTATTTATAAAGGTACTATTATGTAAAGCTATCTTTGTCAGCTGTTATTGCACTTGTCCAATGTATTAATTATAGTAGAGTCTTCTTCTAGTAATTATATCTGCTTATAAAAATGTTCCTAATTTCAAAAACTGACACTAAACACTTTTATATGAAAACTAACGTTTATCCCGTAAAGCGTAGTTTAGAACTTTAGATTTGACGATTTAAGTATTATTCCCACTCACTGCTTTAATTTTATTTTGTATTTAATTTAAATTTACAGTACCATTTTTAATTTAATTTATTTTTTAAGTTTTCTTAATATTTTTAAAACCTTTCCAATGTTTTAAGTCAAAAATATTAAATTAAGAAAAACTGTATTATATTATAACCTCCAAAATGTGACAATCTGTCAAAATGCAGTAGAATTAAAGAATTGAAAATGTAAAAGAATTGAACTTCTGTTCAATGTCAGTTTGTCAAAAATAAAGAAATAAAAACAATTTCTATTACTAATTGTTATTAAAAACAGCAATTTTAATTATTCCACATTCAATTTTGTCCAACTGTCGAACTGTCAAAAGTTAGATTAATGAAGACGCATGCGCACCAACAAAATTAACTAGATCTAGATCAAAATATTAGATAAAAACAGTAAATTAAATATCAAAACAGTGTGTGGGAATGAGGCTTTACACCTGCAAGTTTTAGTGAATCCTTTTTTAAAAAAAACGTAAATTGTATGTACGTATTTCTTAAAATTGTTTTGCCTTTCGTCTTTACAATCTGTGTTACATTCCATTTAAAGTAATCTTAACCACAATAACAACTATCCGTCTCTCCTTTATCTCTCTTCTCTTTCTCCTCACTTCCTGCAACCATACTCTTCCTTCCCTCTTTCTTTTCCACTTTCTTTCGATACCTACTGTTTTTGCTCTTTCTTCCCGCACATTCTGCATAATTTCTCTTCTTGCTTTTCTTAAAATCTACTCTCTCCTTATTCCCGTGTCTCAATCTAGCGATCATTGTCATTTGTTTCCGTTTTCCTAGGTACTTCGGCATCCTTGTGATCCACAACTTACTTTATTTTTTATTATATTTCACTTCATCCTTGTTGTATTAACATAATTTATAAAAATAATCGCAACTCCTAAATAATCCGTGCTCCTCCTACATACATGTCCAATATCATCGTCGAATCATGTATGCATGTTGCAATGCTAATGAGTTCGGAATCGAGAGATGCGAATGAATACTTGACTATTATTTTTAAACAGCGTCGACATTTTTGACACTATTCTATGAATGATTTATCTACGATAAAGATAATACATCAATCCGCTGTTTAAAATTACTAAATCCAGCACTAGATCAATGCAAAATTTTGGATGTATAGTGAAATATTTCGTAACTCGATAAATTTAAAACGGTTTTGTATGAATTATTAATGCAGAGTGGGTGGTTTACTGGATAATCTACTTTAGCTTCCGCTGTATCGAGACACTTTTTCTTGTAAATTTAATATATTCTGTAGAACAATTTATTTTGGATTGAAATTGAATGCAGAAACAAATGTCTGTATAGTCGTATTATGGTAATTGTATGTTGACACGGTTTTAACATATATATTAGAATTTGATGAAAATGTGTACGTATTGTGTTGTGTGGGTGGAAATGTCATTCAAGATAAAATTCAGTGAAAGTTGTAGTGTGGCAAATATTAGGCAGTCTAAAGCAAGGAGATTCTAAAGCTGAGATGCTGAAGCGATTCAACATTTTGTTATTGAATTATATGTATAAAAATGTACAATGATAATGTAAAACTGATTACACGATAACGAATTATTCCCGCATGAATGACGGTTATCTCGCTATGAGTAACGTAATTCTATTTACGTCAATTTACGTAACGTCAATTGTACTTCATTAAAATTTTCGCACTAGCTTTGTTTCAGTAGAACATTGACATGATTGACTGAGTTCTATCACCAACGATCAATATAGTATATTGGCAGTGTTTATGGTATCGTGGCTTCAAATATGTGTTCTACACCGCTGCTTAACAAGTGTGTAATCACAGAAAATGTAGTCTGATCCGAGAGTCGAGCTCGAAGACACAGCTGTCTGACGACAAGTATGAACGATCTCTACCACTGTGTCGTCACAATACAACTTAAAAATGTATCTTTTATAACTAGTCCTTTTACATAAATATATATTTGCTAAAAAAACACTTCCATCTATTTATTAAATGTGATGAAAAAACAAGTAATCTTTTTGGTTCGATTTGAAATTTTTTTTCTTTATATGTTTATAAATGTTTATTGGAAAATTGATTATTGGAAAAGTAATTTAATACATTAATAAAAATATGTTTACACAAAGGGGCGTTTTATTTGGTTTATATACTTATTATCATCATACTACTAGTGTTGGCAGTTTTTGACCTATTTTGGTGCTGAAGGTAGTTTCACATTTATTTTATTATTATTATTATTTGACGGCTGAAATACATCTCTGCTCTGAGTTTAAATATACCAATCACATGTAGACACGTCGATTTAACTATGTCGAGCATAGGATATTGCTTGACATTCACTACAAGTTACACCATACGAGTAAAATATAAATTTTAAAGTTTATTTAATTCATTTATCGTTGACCTATTTTCCATGCTGAGTTCTATCACCAACAGCTACTGTGTGGGTTCGTTTCGTAGCTTCATAAATGTGCATAACACCGCTACCTAAAAAAGGATATAATAATTAAACTTGATAACCATCAAACCAAGAAAAATATAACGATAGTACAAGGACCGAATCGAAAGACACGACAGTCTGACGCAAGGCAATAATGCTCCTGTGAAAAGTATTTTATAAAATAAATTTTCAAAAACTAAAATTGTTTCTAGAAGAAAAAATATATATATTTTTAATGTCATATGCAATATTCGAAGGAAAGTTCTTGACGTTACCAATTGCTTAATCTTTATCTTTAACTGTTTATAGACATTATTGTTTGTTATAAAACTTTGCTGGTTTAGTAATTAAATAAAATAAACAGAAAGTATTGCACCATCGTCGCCGCGGCTTAAGGTGAATGTAAACAAAGGCACGAGGTCGAATTTATAATGTTTTCATTACCACATAATAAAATATTCAACAAATTACATTAAGTATAACAACATACGTCATATATGTTTTTCTTATACCTTGTTCCTTTCAAATTATTCGTATTACTTACCAATATGACTTAATTAGTTCGATAATAAATTATTCAATGTTGTAAATCTGTTGATATTATAAAATACGAATATATTAAATTATCAGCATGTAGTGAAAATCAATCTCCTCAACTAATAGTTTTTAATGAATACAAATTTATTATCTATTTTAAATGTTTATATGTAGCCTTTTTGGCAAAAGTTAAATAATTCTGTTTACAATAACAAAATGTAGTTTAAAGTTACAAATCTTATACCTAACTTACATACAAATTAGATTAATATCTACATAAATTATATTTTCATGTTTTATTCAATTGGACAGTCTTTAGAGCCAAATCCCAATGCGGCAATAATTGAATTGCTGTATATGAAGTTAACGTCAACTAACGGCGTCCGCACATGAGGCGACTGGTTGCAAACCTTAGCACCGAATTAGAATGGAATTGTGTTGTTAGTGAGAGAACGAACGTGTATATGAGTGAGAGAAAACATGCTAGGACCGACCCTTCATGCGTATTTTGCTACTGAGCCCATTTCTTGCCGAGGCCTGTGGTGTGTGAAACAATTAGGCCCTCCGCACACAAGGCGATTGGTTGCAAACCTTAGCCCCGAATCTGCCCGAACCGAATGTGATTGCAACTGTGTTGTTAGTGAGAGAACGAACGTACGCGTAAGAGAAAATACACGGCACGGACGTAACTAAACTGATTTCAAACTGGTTTTGAGTACGTTTGCCGCGAGTTATTTTTTTTTCGCTGAGCATCCTTGGTTTCATATGGCTGCATGGTTTTGATGGTGACATCATCAACAGAGATGTTTACGAATACTATTGAAAAGTATTTAAATACATACATACATTCAAATACGACATAATAAAATCCTCTATTACCGGCTCGAATACCAGTTTAGTTCCATTCGAGCATTATGTTTTCTCTCACTCGTATACACGTTCGTTCTCTCAGTAACAACACAGTTCTACTCTCATTCGGTTCTGGTAGATTCGGGGCTAAGGTTTGCAATCCAGTCGCTCCATGCGGGGAGGGCCTTACTTAACATATTTTAATGCCAAAACGTATTATTATATAATACAATATTAAATATATGTATGCATAAATCATTACTCATTTATTACTGTGTTGTATTTTCTCATATGTGCATTGTAGTTTTGCACTTTTTCCTGTGTGTTTATAAAAGCAATGCAAAATGAACCTAAAATCAAAGAAATGTTATCCTTGCTGTGGAAATAACCGTTCTGAAGAAGTTTTTGCAATAGTATTCATAAGCGTATTGTATTTGTATTAGTCACTACTATAAATATAACAAAGCACACTAAATATTGAATGAATTTGCTAAGTTCATCTGACACCTAGAATTTTAAGAATTATGAATTAAGCAAATTCATTGTTTCATATTTTGATAGCTACAGCAAATTATTGTTTATATAAACAATTTACAATTACATTATTTGTTGCTTATAATATGACAATAAATTTATTATTTAACTAATAATAATAAATTGAAAAAAAATCTACACAACACTTATAAAATTATTTGAAAATGCCTATGTTTGAGAGGGACATTGTCGAAACTAGGAAATGATTGTTTTTGAGTTCTTGAGTTGAACAACAACAAAACACTTCAATTATTCGGTTTACAGATATGTTTTTGAACAGGAGGTATGTAACTACAAACAGGACAAAGTTCTCTGAGGTTCTTATAAGTTAATGACGTTTAAAGATCTAGATGTTTCATTCTTTGACTTATTAGAACTAATGCCGGTTTCACACCAGAGAGACGGTTCAATAAAACACGAACAAAAACACCAACGTTTACACCAAAGAGACAATTCTTAAAACATTTTTGTCTTTTGTTGCTATTTTAGTAAACAAAACATCTGGAGTCGGTAAGATCAAAGAAAAACACGTTTGTTGTTGTTTTTTAGTCTGTTTGATTTGAACACGCAGTTTTGTTTTTTGTGAACGTTTGCGCTTGTTAGTTGTTGTTTATCATGTTTATCATTTTTATGGGACAGAAAAATACTAAAAAACATAACTTTCGAAAAACAGAACTGTTTTACAATAATTTTGACAACAAAATTGTTTTCAAAACTGTCTCTCAAAAAAGTCTCATTTGAAATAGAGTATTAAGTATTATATATTATAAACCACATGTATTTTATTTTCTCAGGATATGTGATACTTCCAGTATATGAATAATATGCTACAAGTGCAACAGTAATTCCGCATTATGTTCTTGTTACAATTTATTGAAATTACCGTGCTGCGTCATTCCACAGTCCAGCTCATACGAACGGCGCGGCGAGCAGAAATCAATGGGCACTGAACACCAAGCAGTTGTAGTTGTCTTAACATTTTGCAACATGCTTCTCGTTTTTTGTATAGCAATGTCTAATTGCTAATGCCGTTACGTCATTGTTGACTTCTTTATCTGTAATATCAACATTTGTTGAACATGAACAAGTTTTGCTTAATTTATCAAAAGTTTTTGTAAATGTAATGTATACGAGTATATATATATATATATATATATTGCTCTATTTCCGCGAAAAAACGTGCGAAGGCAGAAAGCTCATGTCCAGGAATCTATCTCCGCCGTAATTCAAATACTTTTTCAAAGTTTTTCGATTTAAAAATGAAAAGTTTTAATAAATGCATCGATATTGCTCTTTTTCCATTGTCAATTTCAAAATATCAAATGAAAACTAACTTATGAATCAATCTTGAATGTTGTGTAGTGCCGTTTGAAAGATGGTAGTAAACGATGGTAATGCCATCTTCCCTTAGTAAGGCTCAACTCAACTCACTTGTCCTCAAACACGGGCATTCATTGTAGTATATAACATTTTGAATATAATTTGCATGTGTGAGTATCTATATTTTAACTATACATATGTTACGATTTAGGTATCATTCCCACTCAATGTTTTAATTTAATTTTGTATTTGGTATTTAATTAAATTGTTTAGCATATGGCAATACACGTACTCATTCACAGTACCATTTTTAATTTAATTTATTTTGTAAGTTTTGTAGTTTTTTTTAGATCCTTACAAGGTCCAATGTTTTAAATTAAAAATATTAAATTAAAAAAAACTATATTATTGCTATTATAACCTCCAAAATCTTTTAAAATGCAGTAGAATTTATATTTAACAAAAGTTTAATGTCAGTTTGTCAAAAATAAAGAAGTGAAAACAATTTCTATTACTAAATTGTTATTAAAAACAGCAAATTTAATTATTTCACCTTCAATTTTGTCCAACTGTCGAACTGTCAAAATTTATATTACTAACGACGCACGCGCACCAACTAAATTAACTAAACTAAAATTAAAACACGAATGACTAGGAATGCCTATTCTTAAAACCTGAAATCTAGATTAAAATATTAGATAAAAACAGTAAATTAAATATCAAAACAGTGAGTGGGAATGAGGCTTTAGTATTGAAAATGTAATATTAATAATAATTACCATATATAAAGTAGTATTAGCTACATAAACTAGAAATCAACATCAGTGCTCAGTAGTAGTTTACTGGTCTACAGTGGCAAGTTATACGTTGGCCAGATGCCGGTAACGATGACCTTTAGAAATCAACAACGGAATGACCTTTTTATTCAACTTTTTATTTATGAATATCACAAAAAACTTAATTATGTTATAAGACAACATTTTTACAAGGCTGCACTGTACAGTGTGGTACCGGGTTACAAACATAATAATAATTTAATTAATCGAACCTAAATATTAGATCAATCGTGTACGTACTTCGCCCCTCTTTACCTACTCTATATGGATTTTCAAATAAATATAAGTAAAGTAATCCCTGTAATTTTAATCCTTAACTACAACGGTTAAGTTTTTCATATCAAATACTTTTGTATTGATTATTTAATTGCATAAAACATTATTTCTCAAAAATTAGTAATGTTTTTGACGTATTTAAACTGTACATTCATATGTACAGAAAAACTCTAAAAATCAATTTTGAAAAATGCTTTACATCCGTATGACTAATACTAATCTACTTCGTTTTCTTCTTCAATTTAATTTTATTTAACGTCTGTCTATTTCTAATGCTGAGTTCTACAATATCAGTAGAAAGTGATAAACTATGTGGACGTTAAAAAAATAAGTAAATAAAATGAAATGCATTAAATATTTCAGAAAATACGCGATGTATTGTGTACATTTGTATGTAAAAAAAATTAAATGTAATAACCATAATAAAATTGACATCTCTGTATCTCTTTCTGTCAGTCCCCACTTCTATTTATATAAAGGGTTAACTGATGGATGGAGAGAAAGTAGTGTGAGTGGAAAACACCGCTATGTCTAAGCGGGTTAGAGGGCTGTGGGTGGCGGTTAGTAGTAGTATAAAGGGTTAGGAAGATTTGACATGAATAGAAACAGTTTGGACGTTGTAAAAGTAAGCGTACAGACGGAGCACGAACTGTGAAGCATTGGGAGTTGGAGTGTGGGGGAGTCTGAGAGCGAAGGGCGAAGGATCGATATTTGTTTATTATGTTATACATACTAAATATAATTTTATATAACACATCGTTAATGTATTGGATAGGGGCATGTTAATTGCTAATACGTATTATCCGCTTAAGCTAAATTGATATTAATACAGAAAACGGCACAGCGGCCATCGCTTAGAGATGGAAAAGTGATATACTATATACAATTTGTTTCCAGTTTGATAATAATATGGTTTTATCTATGCTTTAAATAGCTATTAATAAGACATTTTAATTATAGGTTCTGTCTAGTCTAATTATAGCAGTATTTTATCACTTCAAAATTTTACACTTTTGATTAAAAATCACATTTTTATCAGTAGTACTTAGTGCCCCTAATGAAAAAGAAATCTATATGCAGAAAAATTAATAATTATTCAACTCAAGCTAGAAATAAGTTTTTATAAATGTTTCAAATTACTAGTTTTAATCCAAAAAGGTCAAAATATTATCTAATATCATTTAAGTTTTATAAGCTTTATATTAAACTTCTATTTAAACGTTTCAAGTCACCGATTTATCAACAAATCCATTACTGTGGTACAATAAGGCCGTCCGCACATGAGTCGACTGATTGCAAACACGAGCCCCGAATCTACCCGAACCGAATGAGAATGGCACTGTGTTGTTAGTGAGAGAACGCACACGGCTCGACTGAAACTAAACTGATTTGAAATTGGTTTTGAGCGACTATGTTTCTAGGTCGCAGGCAATAACGTTGAATGCTGAACTTTTTATGGTGAACATCATGAGCAGAGATGTGCACAAATACTTTTCAAAAGTATTTATATACATGCATACAAATACCTCAGAATACGACACAATAAAATTCCATATTATGCTATTGTTAAAAATTCTATAGAGTCACGAAAAATGGCTCGACATGGCTCATTTTTCGTTTTCCTTAGAAACTTCGTTGCGCGACTAGTTTGCAATCAGTCAACCCGCGTGGGGTCGGCCTAAATCGCAGAACTTTACTATAAACATTAGAGGATTCAAATCAATTTTTTCGGTAGTGCAGTGTTTCGTACACATTAGTGTGTCTCCAATATACGACAGTCAACATTTGTTAAAAGAAGTCATACAACACCGATGTAACATGTAATATAATATAACGGATACCATTTATAGTTCGTGCGAATTCATTCAACCTGTTTTGTATTTTTAAATACTCGTCAGAATAATTCCTTACAGTGGGTTTTGGTCCACAAAAGTGAAAGATAATATTTCATTTATTTAATTTTTGCAAGCATCAGTCTGTTGTATGCACCTTGTACAATAATGCAAACGGATAAAGAATTTTGGTTTGCTTTGGTAAGATTTGGATTTTTGTATATATATCGTTGGAGTTTTATGAGTTTAGTACAGTTAAACGTATGTCGTATGTTGAATCGCACTAGTCTAGACGATAACATTTCAATAAATATAGTACACTGAGGGCCCCCGCACAGGAGTCGACTAGTCTTCGATTGCAAGATTGCAAACTAGTCGAGCCGTGGTTCGTAACTCTATAGAATTTTTAACAATAGCATAACGGGATTTTATTGTGTCGTATTTGTATGTATGTATTTAAATACTTTTGAATAGTGTTTGTGCACATCTCTGTTCATGATGTCACCATCAAAAGCATGCAAGCAAGCTTGGCCCTGCGACCGAGAAACAGAGTCGTTGAAACATGCTCAAAATCAGTTTATTTTCATTCATGCCGTGTGTTTTCTCTCACTCGTATACACGTTCGTTCTCTTACTAACAACACAGTTCCAATTTCATTCGGTTCGGGCTGATTCGCGGCTAAGGTTTGCAATCAGTCGCCTCATGTGCGGACACCCTTATGTCTAAATAACTCGCACTACTCTGTACCGGACTTAGCGTGCATTGCTTTTTGGATGCCTTTACTTCATATTTTGCACATTATATTCTACATTTCTGTTGTGTTGTATTCAATTAATTTCATAGTGTTTTTTTTTACAAAAAAGTCCGCGGCTCGGATGACACAGTCTTGGCTGCTGGCTATAGTTTGGTATAACATTTGTTTTTATAAATAAACTTTAATTTATTGTGTTATAAAATTTGCTTAATCGACTAGATTTAATCGATTTGTTGCATATATATAAATAAATAAATACAAATTTAAACTTTATTAATACTGAATAATCTTCAATTTACATGGCTTGAAAGTAATGAATTATTAAAAGGTACAAAGTATAATAAATAAATTAATTAACTAGTATTACGTAATACTCGTATGTATAATTTGTTGTTTATACGTAGCCAATATGTGGAGTGACATAATTCAAACTATAGCCTGTTTGTTTATAATTATTTGTTTATCTCTTTGTTATCTCCAAGACAACTAACAAACGGACTTGTCTCAAACTAATAAATCATCAAATATTGTACATTTGTAAACTAAGAAAATCAACACCATCCTTATCCTCTTAAGGATAAGAGAACCTTATTTTACATAGTCTTCTTGCAGTTAATGTGCTTAAAAATTAAAGAAAACTAAATGTTTCGGCCGATAAATAAATTATTTATTAAATTACCACTTCAACGATTTTCATTGCACAATAAAGTCATGTTTAATTATATTTCTATTTATAGTTAATATAATTATGATTACACAATACATAGGTGTATAATAGTATACCATATATTGAATAATCACATGTTATTAAATACAGTATGTTTTTAATATATTAATAATTAGTTTAAACAAAATTGTTTTGAAGTCTAGTCTAATGATGAATGAATGAAATATTCACTATTAAAATATTTCGAATATAATAACAATACAAATAATAACAAAAATAATAAAATTTGTTGATTGTATATGCAAAATACATTTCTATTTTTACTAATTTATCTATTTGATTCAATGTCACAAAGTAGTTGAGTTTTAATAACGTTCTAGACTATTTCATAGTATCTATATTTAATGATATCACTTAATATTGGAATTTTTAGCGCAAAAATGCGCAAAGCGTCAATCAAATGATGTGATTGGAAAATATCTATTTTCAATTTAATTTCCTATCACAGACGATCTTTAACTTAATTAATCTTCATAGCAAACAAACTCAGAAAATGTAGCGCTGTTCGCGAACTCCGATCTGAAAATGCAACAATCTGGCGCCAAGCAATGCGTGACTGTACATTTAACTGTTTAACATTCAACTAAGACAGCTTTGAAAACAGTTTTGATGTCAAAAACCAAAACAAAAACATGTTTTGTTATTTTAAAACAGTTCTGTTTTTAGAAAACAGACTGTTAACACTCAACATACTGATTATGTTTTTATTGTTTTTCTGTGTGTTCCATAATAATTATAAACATGATAAACAACAACTGACAAGCGCAAATGTTCACAAAAAAAGAAAACAAAATTACGTTTACGTCAAACCAAGCAGACTAAAAACAACTCCAGATGAGAATGTGTTTCGGTTACTAAAACAGCAACAAAGTGTCTTTGATGTAAACATTTGGTTTTTGTTCAGAAAAACAAGTTTTTGTTTGTGTTTTATTGAACTGTCTCTCTGGTGTGAAACCGGCGTTATGTCCCCAGATGGAGTTTGGTGATTTATCAGAGTCCAAACAGCTTATTAAAAATCGTCATTTCAGATCCTGGAATAAAAGCATAACTCACTATAAGATAAAGAAAGATGTTAGAAGTAGATCTTGTTACTTCTTAGTGTTTCCTCCTACACACGCACAAATCTTTTAGCGCATTGAAAATGATCCGGTTCATTTTGAACTATTCATTGCACACTCTGTAAATTATTATCGAGTTGGTATTGGTAAACATATCCAAGCCCACGTCTATCAAAGATTAAAACACACTTCCATATCAATGAAATTTCTCTAACACGATAAATTCGTTAAAGTTCTCTCATCAATAGCATGCATGCAATAGCATCAATAGCGACCAGGGACAATTACGAACAAGCGAGGGAAAGGGAGTGTCCACCGGACATTAAACATTATTACTAATCGAATTACTTCTAATTGGATATTCAAATGGAAAATAATTATATTTGAGTAAACTAATCCTATGTATATTAATTACTTTTTCATTATAATTTAATATATGTCCTATGAAATGAAAGTGATAAATTAAAAAATAGATGAAATTTTATTTGAATCTTTTGAATGCGTTATAAAATTTAATTTGCTCGTATAAAAGTTATATTCAAAAAGATAATTACACTGTGTGGTTATTAACAAACGATTAGATTCTATATAGTTCATTAACTCGGTGCCGTTAAGCTATCAAAGCATATTGATGAGTTTGATGAGTGTGGGTATGTGCGATGTGCTTGTATGGCAGGCGTATGCAATGCGGAAAGTAATAATAAAATGTGCAGTCTATTTGAAAACCACAGAGATACAGTATTTTTTAGTTTTAGTGTTAATTTTAAGGTTTTAACCTAAAATGTAAATTTCAGCTTGTGAAACATACAGAAATAACATTAACTATATTAAATACAATAATATATATTAAATAAAGATAGTTACAAAATAATACAAATAATTACAAAGTAATTTATATTAATGACACATGACGCCTGATTTCACAAGGTCAAAATTACATTTAAGGTTAAATCTTAAAGTAGAACTAAAACAGTGAGTGCGAATGGGGTTTAATTCTGCATATTGTATTTTTCATTGAATTTTATTTCCTAGTTTTGTATAAAACAGGTTATGGGGCGGATCACTTTTAAGTATAGGAAACATAGGCCCGCGCCTAGGTACTCTCCCCACAAAAGGGCCCCCGCCACAAAAAAAAATTGTTTGATAATTAATAATTCATTTTTCGTAGTAAGAATCTTTAAATTTGTGGGGAATCAGTAATCTATTTTTAATCCCACATTTAAAAAAATTCGAAAAAACTAACAGCATGTAGGGAAAGAGGGGTAGTACAATTTGTGCCTAGAAGACCACCGATCCTTAGTTTGGGAACCTTTCTAAAAGCAGAAAATGTATAAAAGTAACAAAGTGCGTTATTTATGAACAAGAGTTATTCAAGTAATTTATGGAATCTGATGGATTTAATCGCATGAGTTATCTTGGGTTAATATACTTTGCAGAGATTTTAGATCTAAGATATAACAAACGACTCAACAGTTAAATGTAATGTTTAAGTTCTTGGTAATGATTTATTGACAAATAGCTATTATACTTTATACACGTACACAATATAATGTAATAAATGCTGCGATTAGAATGAGTTATGATTTATGTAATCAATTTAAATATTCAATTAGTAATTATACTTTAGGAACGTAAGATGATGTATTCATTCCGTGTCTAATATTATAACTCTTCTTTATAAACCGAACGTCAAAGAAGAAAAGGTTTTGAGTTTGGATTGTTAATTCCTGTGCCGTCCTTATTTATTAAAAGTAAGAAACATTATCACATATAAATACAAACTTTTTTAGTAACGGAAAATCGAAACGAGTATAATTTTGAATAGAATTTTCAAATTGATTTTTTTTTTTATGTTTCGAAAGTATAGACTTTTTATATAAGAATATATTGTTAAATTTTTGTAAGGATATTGGCAATATTTTCGTTTCTATAGCCGCTTTAGCATATATCAATGGCCATATAGCCATACCATACTTATACTTATACTCATTTATTATAAATACATTTAACATAAATTTTAATATGTTGTTACATCATCAATAGCTATCGTTGGAACTAGAATCATTTTTTTTATTTCAATCGTTTCGTATTTTTTTCGTTAAATGACTGATAATAAAACCCAGTTTTTAGAATTTCAATTTCAAAGGCGCGCCATTTTGCAATTTTTAATTATTTTTTTCTCTAGTTCTGTCCATAACTGTACTCAAACTAATTATTAATTTTCTTGGTTTTTATTATTCAGATAAATAGAAGAGTTAAGTATATAAAAATTAGAATAGTAGAATAGGTGTTATAATAAGCCTACAAAGTTAAAGTATTCTTTTTTCATTATTTTTATTGTAAAAAAACAATTTTCAAAATACCTTAAATTTTCGAGCTCTTAATTTATGGTTTTAAAGTTTGAATTTACGTATTGTCAGTTATGTTCCGAGTATATAAATATTCCGTATGACGGCTGATCTTACATTTGAACTGAAAAGCATAGAAATGTTGCTGGTATTCTCTTAATACATTTTACACAATTTTAAATCTAATACTCAACTTATTTTATTTATCATATATAATAATTACATTATCTTTAAATTTACGTTTAAATATTAATAATTGTGCGATGATGTAGTAGGGTGTGGCTCCAGAACATTATTTTCATGTCCTGTCATGGAAAGGCTCATAGGATCATAGGATTGCGTGCTGCGATTATTAGGTTCCTGCCCTCTATTTTTTACTACGTAATAATTCTACACCGTTTTTTAAGAAAATTTATTCAGACGTGTATAGGCTTAGATCTAGATTTTTGGCTATTGGTTGTAAGGTTGGTTGGTTGTAACCTTATAGGGTTGTGTAGACTAATAACTAGGGGTTTACGAGTAGATAGATGCTGAATAATAGCACCGCAAGATAGCATGGTAGGAGCCGCTTAACGTCGTGTAGTTCAACCTTTATTGGTGAATAGTAATAGGATAGTCACCTTTGTAACTGTGGGCGTATGCTTCCTAAAAATAAGATAATACGAGTATATTATAAGCATAAGGAAAGGTAAAAATGAACTTAGTGAAATATACTTGAAATTAAATAAATAAAACTAAAATAGGTTTTAGTTTAACCGAATTCATAATATTTTGTAGTTACGAAAGATTTGATTTGCTTTACTAGTTAATATTTTTAGGTTAAGGTAGATTGTAAGGTTAAATAATTATCAAGAAACCGAAATAGAGAAGCATTATATTCTAAATACAATCATATTGCAATATAGTAGATATAGTTCAAATTACGAGAGTTCGGCGGCGACTCATACTTAAAACAAGTTGTGGGGCAGAAACTGTCGATATAACTTAAAAGCACTTATTTTTCTATAATGTATATAGAAACGAATAAGATAAAATTCATTGTCGTATTATAAATTTATACCGCTCTTATAACCTCTTTTAAGTATAAGTCGCCGCCGAACTATCATGATTTGGACTATATATTGATTACATTGTTTGGAAGTGTTTATGATGGAAAGGATTACATTTTTATTTTTACAAACCCAATTTTTTTTAATCAGTCTGCAAGGAAATGACCATAAGCATCGTGTCCATTAGAATAAATACACGATCAAACGATGAATTTGGATAAAATTAAGAACTAAATTTGGGAATGAGGGATTCCACGTTGCATCCAGAAAATGCAGTCAAGTTCGACCGTGAATAGTACTTTACAATATTTGAACATTTATTTATATCCTTGACAAAAATGTATAAATAATAATGATGAAATTGCTACCGTGCGATATTTTGAACGGCTTCACGCTAGATTCAATTGTATCCAGTCATACATTGCGAAGACAATTACCTTTTTTCTATGTTTTCTACCATTAAATTTAAAAGTATTTAATGATTACTGACGACAAAGGATTGACGTGGTAGCAAAGAAGAACTTAACGGTAATAAGCCGACAACGGTCAAGTACAATTCGTGATGAAATTGATCAAATCGCCCAAAAGATACGCTTCAATCTAATTAATTCAGGTCAAAAAGTAAACTTTTCCAAAATCCTTTGTAAACTATGAGTGCCCATTGAACATGTCACAAAAATAGTGTCTGGTGGCAAGCCTAGCTATTTCTTCTATGAAACCCTTTCGTTCCATGTATGTGTGTGTGTATTTATTAGCACGTAACTGTTTTGACGGTAGCTTGGTACCAGACATAGGCTTTGAGACAGGTAAAGGGATGAAACAAGGTCGGAAGCCTAATAGAATAAGGGAACGACTTACTAATTGGTAAAATAAATTAGTATCATAATGAAATAAACACAGTTACCACAGAAAACAAAGGCAGAACCACAACAAAACGTACTTTAGCTTTCTTCTTCACCGTTGTTGAATTTCCTTTGATAAATATGTCCTGTTATCATTTTATTTCAGTGATATAAAAGTCAGATAATTATTCTTAATTAGAAGTCCATTATAAAATTAAGCGAAACGAGATATTAATTACACATTATGTTTGTGGCACATAAAAGCTTTTGTTTAATTAAAAAATAATAATTTTTTGTAAATTAATTTTTTTTTTTTTTTTGTTGGGAAAGGGATGTTTGTTAACGATCATAAAATTCATTATTTTTAAGTTTTATTTTATTGGCTTTTAATGTTTGTGACTTATTTATTACGTTAATTTCATTTGTTCCTATTTTTTCATTTGTTCTTATTTTTACGGTAGAATACGACAAAGTTGACGATGTTATTATAATCATCTATCATTGCTCTATGACTAAGGCCGTCTGCAGACGGGTCGACTGATTGCTAATGCGAACCCCGAAACCGAATGAGAATGCAACTGTGTTCTGAGTGAGAGAACACACACGGCTCGAACGAAACTAAACTGATTTGAAATTGGTTTTGAGCGACTGTGTTTCTGGGTCGCAGAGCAATTACGTTGCATGCTTTTGATGGTGAACATCATGAGCAGATATGTGCACAAATACTTTTCAAAAGTATTTAAATACATACATACAAATACTTTACAATACTATTTTTAAAAATTCTATAGAGTCACAAAACACGGCTCGATATTGCTCGTATTTCGTATTCGTTGGAAACTTCTGGTTTGCAATCAGTCGACTCGTGTGAGGACACCCTAAAAGCGGACAGTTTTCTTTGTCATACAAAGATAGAAATCAACATACACTAACAACTTTGCCTTAAGACAGATGTTTCGCAATTATGCGCATCCCCATATGTTCGCATGGCTTGTCCGACTAGCCAGACAGAATTTTCATTTTCATTTTTGTTTTATATGGTATACGAGAACAAATAATACATTAACCTTTCCGAAAAGTAACAGAGCGTTGGCATTTACAGTTGCGAATACAATTTCAAATTACCATATTATCCAACGCTAGATAGTTAAGCTGGTTTATGCTCGTAATAACACGACTTAATCTATTTAGCTTTATTTGTTTTTGAAAGTTAATTAAAATAATGAAATTTTAAAAGCTCTTGTTAACACAGCTGGCAGGACTAATTATTGTTTGAACGTTAAATTGACGGTCTCATTGTACAAGTAACTCGCTCTACCCGAGTCCGAGTATGCGACATTCGACGCAGTATGACTAATAACTGTCATTAAGGCGAGGCTTTATAATTACACCACCTAGCTTAACTCCCCGTCGACTGTCCCCTAACGAGTCATAGCGGGGGAGACTAACAATGTATATTTGTTTTTACAGTGGACATGGAGCAGGTTTACATTCAACGGAATGACCTAGACCTGAACTGGAATATTATACCCTAGTTTTATTATTTTCTAAATAAATGAGTAACATTTTAAATTATAAAACTGAATTTGGGAATACTTCATTCTTCTTCTTTTTTTTATTGGATATTTCGAAATTTTATTAAAAGACATGAACCTTGTTTTTTAAGTTAAATTAAAGAAAAAAAACTGAAATGATTATTGTCATTTTGATCTCAATGGATCGGTAAATAAATTAGGATAACGATTACATTATATATTGTTAGACTAAAATCCCATTGTGACGACACAATAGCCGAGAATATTGATGCTTGACTTGCTTGCTTGTTATAATGCACTGCAAGACTTAATTAGCAGTAAACAATTGGAATACATATGGAAAATAGTGCAGAATAACAAAGTACAGTTCTCCTTCAACAGAAGAAATTCGAAGAAGCGGGGATGCAATAAAGAGGCATCAAAGTGGCGGCGATTCCTATGCCATATCGTAGTGCAATTGTTGTTGAAATAAGAATTAATGAACCCATATAAGGAAAAATAAAAATGAGATATAAGGAAAATTAATATTAAAGTTATTAAAGAAATTATAGTTATTGTAAAAAATAAAATGTCAAGTGAAATGTATGTAATAGAATGTAATACAAAAATTATTTAATAATAATAATATATTATTTAAAGTGCTAATAACTATTTAAAGTTGATGCACTAAAAATAAAAATAAGAATTAAAAAAAAAAAAGAAATCCCATTAAAAAACAGAAATGTCGCGTCGTACACAATACCGACAATAAAAAAACACCGACTGAAAACTCTTTCGCAAAACGCATGACATTTGCTGTGTTTATTATAGCCCTAGAGGTAAATCTCGGATTGAAATATGCTATAATAATCTAAAAACTTGTATAAAGCTTTGTTTTGACATTTTATAAGTTAGTTCAAAAATTTTGTGTACGTAAATCTTGATCTCCAAAAGTCAAAGGTAATATTAAAACTGATTTAAAAACATAATTAATAGTTACATAAATTTATATAAACAAATAACGACTAAACACTTTGACACTAGTTTGATGTAACTTCGAGTTTAACTGTCGGATCAGTGCTATATTTTCTGACTTTGGTAGTTGGTTATTTTAATTGATGGTATGCTATATATATCATAGACAAAACACCATAGAAACTATAATACATAAAGTTTTGCAAACTCTTTGATACGTGCTACGTGCATAATCTATGTAGCCATATTTCTACTTATATTTTTTTATATTTTTTTTTTGCAATCAGTTTATCTACTGTACTTCTGGGAAATAGAATTATTATTGATTTTAATGAATCTTGTAAAATGTATTTCCGGTTTCCATCCACGACGAACTTTGAACTAGCAATATATGCGCCTTTAACACTCACCAGTGTATGATCTTGTTTGCAAAGTAATTAGATTTGTTCTCTATTAGACGTGCTGGGGCTACAGATTGCTGGATATACTCGAAGTTAGGTAGCGTCTACTCTACAAGGAATAGAAATTGTGTTATACGGGTTCTCTAGACTACTTGTCTTGTCGTATTTATAGATACATAAATTAAAATTTAATTATATATCCTATATTATAATGTTCCAGGTGTAACTAACTTGTTTATATGTTTAGTACCGAATTTTGTATGATGGCTCGAAAATGTTTACGAAAATTTCTTATTTTGTAGAGAAAAAAATTCAAAGACTTTTGGCGTCTCCGGAATTTTCCCTGGGAATCCGTAATTTTGGAAAAACTGAAGAAAAGATTTTTTTACTGTATAACTTTCGCTATTTGTATTAACTCTAAAGAACACATTTGTAGGTGAAATTTTGCATGTGTGGTTTGCTATTAAACATTTTTCAAAATTTAGAAATTTAAAATTTTATAAAAGGGGCGCGAGAAATAGGGGGCCCGGTAGAAAACTTTGGAGAAAGCTCAAATTTTGGATTATGTAATAATTGAATATCATATTAAAAACAAAAAATTTAAAATTTAAAAATTTTATTTGGGGGCACGGGGGCGGTTTTTGCCGAGAGTAAAAATTGTGCTAGAAACTTGAAATTTTGTATGTCGGCTAACTTTGGTTTACGAATCGAAAAAAAGTTTTCCAAATCCCCAAATTTTGAAAAAAAGGTGCTTAAATAACATAGAAAATATTTTATATTTTGTTGAAAATTTTTTAGTCAGTTAATATGAAAAATTATTTGTTGTTATACAATGTGTAAAATTAATATAGAACAAGTTAAATATTTCAATTTAAAAATGGAACTAAAATTTGAAATTAAATTTAAATTACACACAAAAGACAGTCGTCGCTTGCGACGGGGGTAAACGCTAATATATATTTCTCCAGGTTGAAAAAATAAGAAGACAGTTTCTATATGAGAATTGGTGGCAAACTAACAGGTGTGAAAAAATTGCATATGTCTCATTTTTGTTTCTGTTTTTGTTACATATAATCAATTAAAAGAATCAACACCATAATGAATAATATAGCATCAACGGCCCACTAAATATCAATCAAAATCTGTATATCAATTTCGTAAAAATAGAATTTTAGGTTATCTGTTCTTCTGATAGTAATTACTACAGTATTATGTTCTTTCTAAATCACCTACTGCTTTCGATACTTAAATAGGTGTGGTATCTTATTAAACAACTGAATATTTGTCTGGAAAATTATTTTTAGGTTGTTTAATAGCTTACCTATATCACATTAAAATATCTATTATATTAAAATGAGTTAGCAACGACAAAACTGTCTGGAACTTACATTGCTAAAAGGATATAGTAAATTATGTGAAATATGAAATTTGTATCTGTACAAATAGAATGCGCACAGGTGAACGCAACCGCTCCCAGCAACCAGATATGCCTCACCTCTACCAAATTTTAATAAGAAAAGGAATATCAGAAGACCAGCCAACCTGAAATTCATTTTTGAGAACGGTGCTAGTTTGCTCTCGTACTAATAGCTCAAGTTGTGAACCTAACACGAAAACATAGCAGCCTGACGTCAGCGTTCTTCTGTTCAGTATGAATAACAACATAATCTTTCATGGTATTTTCTATACAATTAGCGAACGATGTTGACATATTTAAAAAACAGTTAGTTTCTGAAAACCAGCCACTGAGTGGAAATGAAGTTAAGTTCAGACCTTAATGATGCCCGCTGCTTAATAAATTATGATGATTTCTCGTCTACTTATTCTTTGTAATGATATGCTCTACTTTCTGAGAACATCTGTACTAACATACAAAGCGAAGCCTAGAAAATATTGTGAAATCATAAAACAAGAACTTCAATACGAATAAGGTTTTTGACACATGTTGGTTCCAACAATGCTTGGTACACGGTAATGTTTCTATCTCGAAACAGTGCATGTGTTCTGAAAAACACGTGTTTGTTGTAAAAGTAAACTGAAGTACTCAAAATATAATTATGATTATTCAGTAAACAACATATTGATTTACTGATGATAACACTAATATTAATTACTAGATCATAAGTAACCCGTAATTGGCGGACATTGTTTTTATAGATTTTTCAATTAAATATCTTTTCACACACATCACAATTTGTTGATTACGAGTCAAATTGTGGATAGTCCTATTTAAAAATCGATTCAAATACGGAATTGAAACTAATGAATTATGAATTAATTGTAATCCTACTGAAAATGTATTTGATAATTTTATCACAGCTTCAATTGGAACTGCGTATCTTTGCGAATGTTTTTTCTCGAAAATAAAAATTGCTAAATCGAAAAACTTAAACAGAATTGACGAATTAAGAGCGTCTGCACATGAGGCGACTGATTGCAAACCTTAGTCCCGAATCTACCCGAACCGAATGAGAATGGAACTGTGTTGTTAGTGAGAGAACAAACGGGTATACCAGTGAGAGAAAACAGACGGCACGAACGAAACTAAACTGGTTTTGAGTACGTTTTCAAAGGCTCTGTTTCTCGGTCGCAGGGCCATGCTTGGTTGCATGCTTTTGATGGTGACATCGTGAACAAAGATGTGCACAAATACTATTTAAAAGTATTTAAATACATACATACATAGAAATCCAATAACAATAAAATTTCCTATTATCGTATTGTTAAAAATTCTATAGAGTCACGAAACACGGCTCGACTAGTTTGCAATCAGTCGACTCGTGTGCGAAGGGCCTAAATATAATGAAACCTAAATATAATGAGAGCTGATATTTAAAAATTAATGAATAATATAAAAAATTGAAATTAAAATTGAAAAATTGAATTTAATCCAATATATAAAGTGATTAAAAGAAATAATTATAATATTGTGGTTAATCATTTGCCTATTTTTATATGGCCAATTGTAGACAAGTAATGGTTTTTTGGCACTACAATGGGCATCACTGATTTAGAAGGGCTGTTTTACAACGTTCGAATAAATTTTAATTGATGGCTGAAAGCATTTATGCTTATTTCAAAGTGCTACTCTTATTTTTCTTGGTATACTTGTTATCACAGTGCAATTGATCATTATTACTGGAATTGTTTTTTTAAATTATTGTATTTTCTCTTTTTAAATCAAATAATGTTTTATTAATAACTCACATAACAATATTCTCTTAACTCGAGTCTCATTAATGTCTAATATTTGTATTAAATTACCACATTTCACAAGGGTAAGGGTGGGTGTTTACACCCCGCAGGCGTTCTTGAGTCTTTTATATACTCGTATTTATATAAGGTACTTATAACAACATCAACTTCATTTCATTTTCACGCTACTCTAGGGGAGGAATCTGCCAGGTACGCTGTACCCAGCTTATCTATCCCTATTCCTTTAATTTAGCCAGGATTACGGCAAACGAGTTGTATTTATGTTATTATGAAATAAAATATATAACGGTATGTAAATCGAGATTTATAATAATGAAACCCTATTATCCGTCTTAATTTTTATAGTAGTTAAATTCAAGATAATGAATTTTAATTTACGTAAGTGTGTTTACGCAGACATGTACTTGTATAAAGTGTAATATAGCGCGTAAATTGAATGGGCTCTATAGACGACTAACTTGGTTTACAACAAGGTTTTTCAACATACAATGTTGTTCGTCTGTGCGCAGGTCGCATGCACTTAAAACAATATATACATTTGTAATACATAAATTATAAATACGAGTATGTATACTTATAATATAAAGATTAAATTTTAATAAGGATTTTATGACTCTCTTTGCTTTGAAATACCTGCTTTAGGCATTTTAAAGGCATTGTTTCTCTACAATGAGTACTTGAAGAATTGAATAATAATATGCTTTACTGTTAGTGGGATGTTATATTGTTGACATATTGGTTGTGACTTGTGCTTTTCTTTTGAATAAGTAGGTATGAGTGAGATTTGTATGACCTATCGTGAGTCTACATATTACTACTTGAAAAAATTTTGTTATTTGGTATTAAATTTTTGATATTAAATGGTATTTAATAAAATGATATTTAAAGAAAATAAGAAACAGCAATAAGAAAATAAGAAACGAGAGTAAATCACCCTGCAAATAATGCCTCAGAAGTGATGTTGACAGCTTGGTTGGTAAACATGTTGCTTTGTTTGTGGCAGCAATGATCCTATTTACAACAAGGTTGTCGTCTATGGGGTCCATAGCATCATCCAGCCCGTAACAAATTGCTTACGTATCTTTAGCAATACATTTACTTAAATTATCTTCGAAGGCAAATTTAAAAAAATATATATACTCTGTATTCTTGCAGTACCCCGATAATATAGAAATACATATAGCCGTTACCATATGTAAACAGGCTTATCAATTACATACTCCTTAATTCACTAGAATTATATTAGCAAATGGTTTATTTAATTTTGAAATAGTTTACGCATCCGTTTATTTTGCGAAAAGGTTAAATACGAAATTTCTTTTAATGTCTTACACAATTAGATAATTTTTCCTGTTATCGCACGTTACACTACATCTGTTGGTTATGTTGCGTAAGGCCGTCCCCACACGAGTCGACTGATTGCAAACTCGAAGTTTCCAATGAAAACGAAAAGCGAGCAATGTTGAACCGTGTTTCGTGACTATAGAATTTTTAACAATAGCATAATAGGGGATTTTATTGTGTCGTATTGTGACGTATTTGTATGTATGTATTTAAATACTTTTGAAAATTATTTGTGCTTATTTCTGCTCATGATGTTCACGCAGTCACTCAAAACCAATTTTAAATCAGTTTAGTTTCATTCGTGCTGTGTGCATTCTCTCACTCATAACACAGTTCCATTCTCATTCGGTTCGGGCAAATGGCTCGCAATCAGCTTTGCAATCAGTCGATCCATGTGCGGACGGCCTAACGTGTCGTTCTCATTCTGAAATGTACGTTACTTCTAAACAGATATGGAAATCCCCCGACTGCGTCATAAATAGACAAATACTGTGTAATCTAATGCATGGTCAATATGGTACAGTTATGCTAGATGAGGTATTAGTATTTGTTTATTATTGATTAAGAAAATATGTTCTGGAAATTTAATCTGAATAGGAAACTTTTGTTTTGAAATACTTTGAAAGCCATATTTAATCTGTACAACATAACGCAACGAAGAAGGTAACAATTAAAGAAGGATCATACATACCATGTATATCGCAGTGATAATTTATCACAAAGTTTTCTGTGGAGCTACGAAAAGTAAATAATATTGACATTACTTTGAAGCTGAAGTATTGACTCCTTAAAGATTTTCACAATCGCAACTAGCAGCAAGAAAAGAGGAAAGGCTGTGCAGAGTGTGCGGAACTGAGATAGAAACATTGGAGCACATAAAGTTTACATGTGAGAAAAAGGTAGAAGCGAAAAGAATATTGTGCAGTAATAAAGGGTGGCATTGAAGGGAAGAGGTGGATGGCGAAGATAGAGTAAAAACAGGAGAGAGAGTAGCACGAAAAATGAATCAGTAGGGGTTTAAATTTACATGTTTTGTTTTTCTTTTTTCTTTTGGAAGGAGTGAGAATGTTTAGATATAATAAGGATCACAAATGTAATTGAGCACAATGATTTAAGACAGATAAATTTAGTGCCCAAGGGCAAAACATTAAAAAAAAAAAAAAAAGTAATAATAAGTAGCAGCAGACGATATAATTGATAATGGCGACAAAACTAAAGCAAAATAGAAATACCTATATATGTGCAGTAATGTAGCGTTACTTTTGAAATCGCTTTTTTAATATAGAGTTAGCGATTACTTAAACAAATATGTTACTTTTATTTATAAAATGAAGCGGAAGTTTCCCGTCAAGTTCACATATTTTGGCTGCTAGGTAATCAAGGTGAGACCTTCAACTCTCTCTCTATTATTCATGTTGATTCCTAATTCATATAATGCTCAGAACGTATAAAGAAACATTTTGAGAAGCATAAAAGAAGAATAGAAGTGTTTCTACTCGAACGTTATGACACGAACGAAATTGCAAAAATACTGTATATATATATATATTCAGTTTATGTATAGCATATAGCATATATAAGGTTTCATAAATTATTGCTTATAATAATTAGATTCCGTTCTTTACGTGAAGGTATGTGTTCTGTTAGTCCCTGTACGTTTGAAAGGGAGAATGGGAAGGCTCTCCCTCCCCACTATAACATACCAAGAAGATCTGCGGTCAGTCATAGGCCTATGCCGCACTACAAATAAAAATCCATAACTTTTTCCATTCGAGACTAAAATTGTAAGTGCGTGTACGTTTATATGATTCCATGTGTTACAGAATTGCGGCAATTATTTATTCGCAGTGCGTCCTAGGCCTTATTCTTTTTTGTACTCATTTTTTACTGCTATGCTTCTAGTGAGCTCTGAGCTCACTGTACGCTATATGGGATTCGACATTACGCCATTACGGTGTACTACATCATTCTCATAACCTTACGCTGATCTCTTAAGGCTGCACGGACCCTAACTTGTTCATCGTTTTCACATAAAATGTTTCAATTCAATAATGTTTGTTTTCTTTTTGAAATTAGTCAAATATAGATACAAAAAAAAAGGATTTATCAACATAACATGCATGTCAACAGAATTTGTCTAGCTAATGAGTAAAAGTATAAAGATCGATAAGATGGTGAATAAGAAACATAATTTGACGACACAAGTAGTCCAGAGCATTCGTGTTTGACTCTGGCTACTATGTTTCCGGGTTCGATCCCCGGACCAGAGTTATATTATCTGGGTTTGGCAACAGTCAGATTTTTTAATTGCTTATGTGTAACCGTAATCATAAATATGAAAAAAAAAGAAAACACGATAACAAAAGGAAAAATTCAATAAAGAAAATAGATAGGGGAATAAAAAGGAAAACGAAGTAAAAACTGCTTTATAAAAAGAAATAGATTATATTTAAAAGAATAGAAAAGTAGAAGTATACAATTGGTAGACAAAGAGAAATGCTAATAGAGGATAGAATCAAAGAATGCAATAGCTGTCATCATAGTGGAGGCGATGTATCAGATCTTGATGCAGATATTCTTGAAATAGAAAAAGATGGATAATGGAAAAGAAGCAACGTTTGAAGAATTTGAAATAGAATGGTGAAATAAGCCGAAAAAATAGAAAATAGAAATTGTATAGATTTTTTCTTAAAAAATGTTGATAAAATGTAATATATTAGTTTAAGTGCTAATAACTATCAATAGTTGATGCACTATAAATAAATATTAAAAAATAGAAACATAATTTATTAAGGAAACAGGGCAAAATTAATTTTTTGTGTCTTTAAAATCATTTTAAGTAAAATTAAATTTTTTTAAATAAAATATTTGTACATGTCCTTTAAGTAAAATGTTACATGTGTTTAAGGTAATTACCACATGTGGTGTCTAGCGGAATAATCTATCACTATTGTTAAGGGTAAAAACTCATTTGGATTTTAATACTTTACGATTTAAAGATCGGGACAAGATTCTACATATTTACTTTGGCGTTTCTATTATAAATAATGATTACTTTCGATCTGCATGTAATGTAATAGATAATACCTATGCATTGAAAGAATATATAAACGCAATCTAATAAGCAAAGAGGAAGGTCCTGTGCCCACTTAAATACTCCATTTCGAATCTGTGGAATGCTGATTCATATATTTAATAAATGTGATGAAGTTCCACTCAAAAAAAGAAGAACAAAATGTTGAAATGGTATCAGTGGGGTCATGAGCAGAATGTCGAGAATCGAGATACGAGTCTACGGTATGTAATGGAGAACTGTATCTGTTGATTTAGTACTCTCTAGTAACTCTAAGCAATTTCTAAACAACCTGGGAGACCGTATCTCGTGGACCGTGGGCCGTGGACCGTAGACCACGGAACGACTGTTGTTAAAACACTATTATTATCTTATATTCTATTGCGATTTTTGATGGCATTTAACCGTACAGCGTTCTACATTCACCAACATTCTATCTCACACGTTTTCTAATATATTCGTACACGAGCATAATGGCCAATGGGAACTAAAACACTAATACAGATATTTATTTATCGTGCAGAAAGTGAAAATAAATTAAATTTGTTTGTATTTTTTCTTTTAGAAAAACATATAAGCTTCCGCGTTTACTTTGGGTTCCTGTTTCTGTTCTCGGTCTACCTGCAATGGTTTGTGTTTATGTTTGTTGAATCAGAGGTGTTATTGTTGACTCACCTGCCAAGAGTCACGTTTGAGTGTGACTGCGAATCTCTTTGTACAATATTTTAGAAATAAAACCACACGGAAAGCAATCTTTTGAAATTAAACTAATGTTGAATTGCATAATTGTTTCTTTTATTGTTTTTTTTATAATGTGTAGTGCTGCTTCTATATAATAGTGTGAATTTTTAACAAACTAGCTTTTACGCAAGCGACGTCTGTCTTCTGTGTTTGGCTTGAATTTCATGTCAAATTTAAATTCCATTTTTAAATTGTAATATATAACTCGTTCCATTTAAATTTTACATACTTTACACAAATAATTTTTCATATAAACTGACTATATTTTTTTTAAAAAAAATAAAAAATATTTTCAATTTATGCTTTATTTGACCAACTTTTTTTCAAAATTTTAAAATTTTTTTTCGATTCGTGAGTTATGTACCAAAGTTAGCCTATATACCAAATTTCAACTTTCTAGCATAATTTTTACTCTCGCTAAAAGCAGCCTCCCTGCCCCCCAAATAAAATTTTGAAATATTGAATATTCTTTTATTAATAATATACTTAATTATTCTACAATCAAGAATATGAATTTTCTCCAAAGTTCCCTACCGGGCCCTCGAATTTTTTCAACTCCCCCTTTTTCAATTTTTGAATTTCTAATTAAAAGTTATACAGGAAAAAGTGATTAATTTTTTCCTGTTTTTCCAAAATTACGGGTTTCCAGGAAATTCAGTGAAAAATTCGAGGACGCCAAAAGCCTTAGAATTTTTTTCTCTACGAAATAGGAAATATTCAGAAACATTAACGGGGCCGTTTTCGAGCCACTATACGAACATATAAGAATATAAACATACACTTGGGACATTATAATTTTTAAACAAATAAAATAAAATGATTGATGATATCATTGACGATAAAACAGAGTGTTTAAGAATTGCACATTCACTAGTCAACATAAATATTAAAATATTATAATTGCTGTTTAATTATAACTACACTTTGCAGTTAAATCTATAATGAAACACAAGTTCATGTAAACGTTATTAATTGATGTATTGCACCTATAATGACAATTTCCTTACTAGCGTATATCGACAACAGACACAGCATGATTGGTGGTTGGGATAGCGAGATTAGAGGTGACAGTTGGACAAACATACACAGTACAGTGTACACTGCAGGGGTCCTTAAACTTTTTGGTCAAACGACTCAGTTAGCGTTAAGCTCAACCCTGAGATTTAATTTTATCTCGTAGCGTGAGACAAATTGTCTCCCAACTTCAAATAACATTAATGTCAATTCAGACAGGACAGTGGTCGAAGGCTTTGATGTTTTTTATTTTCCAGAGTCTATGCTATCATGTAGGAGTATGTATTTTACACCGGTTATCCTCTTTGATTATGTTTGGTGTGAAGGGAGTGAAGTGTAAACATTTTGAAATGTACTCCCTTTACCCTTCCTTCTGTTCAGATGTTGAGTCACCGAGAATTTTAGTTCTAGAAGATATAATATTCCAACAGTGGTCGCCTAAAGCGATTTATTCCATGTCAAATAATTTTACTGTAAGTGATAGTACCCTGTGGTGTAGTATGCTTATTCCTATATGATATCATCGTCGAGGATAAAGTATCATTCCCACTCACTGCTTTAATTTAATTTTGTATTTAATTCCATCAGTCATTCACAGTACCATTTTTAATTAGTTTATTTTTTAAGTTTTCTTAGTTTTTTTTAGAACCTTACAAGGTCCAATGTTTTTAATTAAAAATATTAAATTAAGAAAAACTATATTATATTATAATCTCCAAAATGTGACAATCTGTCAAAATGCAGTAGGATTTACTTTTAAAAGGAGTTTAATGTTAGTTTTTGAAAAATATAGATATGAAAGCAATTCCTATTACTAATTGTTATTAAAAATAGCAATTATAATTATTTCTCAAACAATTTTGTCGAACTGTCAAAATTTATATTACTAACGATGCAGACGCACCAACTAAATTAACTAAACTTAATTTAAAACACAAATGTGAAAAGAAATGGTTAAACGAAAACCTGAAATCTAGATTACAATATTAAATAAAAACAGTAAATTAAATATCAAAACAGTGAGTGGAAATGAGGCAAAAGACTACGTAAAAAATAAAATGGAATCTAAAAAATTGTTAATTTACATTGTTCTCTTCACGCAACCTTTAGAAGTGAGATCTGCGGATTCGCATATATTATGTTCACACCTAATAATATTTCAATATTATTGAATATCATCCTCCAAATAGTAAATCTGTTGAACTAGTATATCATTTTTCGTTTATTTTAACTGCAAATTATGCTAATAAGAGCCGCTACCACTTCCCAGCTGCCTACCACGACTAATTATTACAAAACTCGTTTTCTTCTAATTATTTTAAATTACTTACTCATTTAATGGTGTGAGTCGTGGAGAAACATAATTCAAGTTGTTTTAATTTTTCAGTTTACGCTTCCTTTATTCTATTGTTTAATACTCATAAGTCTGCTAATTAATAGCAAACACTTGATAAAGTTAATTAATAAAATTAGTCTTAAGGAATACAAATCCTTTTATCGTTATTGCCTCAGACATACGTTTTAGCTGGATCCAACACTGCGCGTATATAATTTTAATTTAACTTCTTAAAAGCAGCTTTACTTTTGTTTTATTTTCTTTATTATGCTTTGATTTTTTAATTAAGGAATCAAGTATAAAAGGGCACTCAACACTCAATACCACTTGAGCTAATATTTTGTAATCCTCCAAATTGTGGAACTTCGTGCTTCAGTATCAGTAATGAAAAGATCTCAGATATAAAGCCGATTGATTATACACATGGGCGACATAATTCGTGCTTGACGCCGCCTGCTGTATTATAGGATTCGATCCCCGGATGAGAATTATATTATCTGAATTTGGTTGTTGTCAAGTTAAATTGAGTATGTGCTTAGGGTGTGGTGTAGCCCATAAATGAGGCTACGCCAACACAGAAACTACCGACATAACAAAAGGTCATCGGTGATAGAACTCAGTATCGGAATTATGTCGGGGTTAAATAAATTTAAAAAAAAGATTATACTTATTAATTATGGTTATATAAAATTTTAGTGACATTTTTTTTTCGTTGAAGAGGAAGATGTAAAGAAATAGCAATAGATGTCGCTGTAGGAATAACGGTCAGCACAGTTGATATTTGTAATCGACACAACTCACGTTTTTAGTTAGTTAGTGACTTAAGTGTATATTGTGAGGTTATAATAAAATTAGATAAAAAGGAATTGACAATTTATGGTAAATAATAAACTTTAAATGCCGTTTCTTTAAATTTCAGCTATGATTTAAGTTAAACAATGTAATTATTAAAATATGTATTTAAATTACCAAAATAAACTTTAAATTTTAGAATCAACATACGAGTTTATTTAAAATTTACAATTCCTAATAAAACTGGAGACATTTTCTTATACATTATTAATCGTAATATTATTATACATAATTAATAGTAATAATATTACGAGTATCCATTTGTTATGTGTACATTGTACACAGTATACAGCCAATGTGTACCTTGCAATAACTGTACGTATTTGTGCCTGACGCAAATTGTATGAATGTAAAACACAAACGCAAATAATAACACAGAGTATTTATAGTCTAGATATGTGCCCACGTCCTGGTGTGTCTTCGTAAAGTCGTTTGAAAAGTCATTGTTGGTTGCTTGATAAAGTCTTTTAGCACCATCGTTGATGGAGGTTAGAGGCCTGTAATTTGGGAAGACGTTGTAGCACTCATTAAACATTTTTAGTTCTAGCGTTGAAATACTTTCTCAGTAATCTGATAAAAATGTATCTTATGCTTTTATTCTTAGATTTACAAAATATTCTTTTTGGTTTTAAGGGCTCGTGTAAGTGAATGATGGACCTGAAAGTGTGTTCAAAATGTGTGCGAGAGAGAAAGGAATATGTTCCTATTTGTTCTCTATGGGCATGCGTCTAAAGTAACAGTTGTCAAGTCAGAGTTGTCTAGATATAATACGACACAGTTGTTAAATATGACATTATATTGATGTAGAATAATGTAGATATGTTTAAATATAAATAAACTATACATAAATACAAATATAACTAAAAGCGTGAGTTCTGTTCACTCCAAATATCAACTGTGCTGGCCGTTATACCTACAGCGATATCTATGGCGTTCTGAGTATATGTTTTCACTGAACGGTCACTGTTTTACTTATATGTCTTTACATATATTTTATTTATTATATCCTAATAGAATATTAATATTTATTATATCTAGACAGCTGTTACTTTCGACGCATGCGCATAGAGAACAAATAGGAACATATATCTTTCTCTCTCGCACACATTTTGGCCACACTTTTAATCTATAGGAAACATAGGCTATTCACACTCTATATATATGCTCTATGGTTACAGCCCATTTTTCAAGAAAACTTAAACAAAGTAGCTTAGTGTATTTCATAAAGTCTAGTATGTACTAAATGTTAATAATAATTTAAATTAAGTATCACCTTATGCACGTATTGGGTTTTTCACAATTCGTTAAATATAATTAAATTATATTAATAGGACGAAAAAGGTTTTTGTAAAATGTTTTTTTTTTATATATTTCTAATATTTAAAATATCGCTTTTTCTAACTATTTTCAATCTAATATATAATTTGTTATTTCTTCTTTAACTATAAACAACTATTTTCCAAATATCATCGCTATATTTATTATATAGCGAGTACGTATAACCAATTTCTAATCTCGCACCAAGTTCACATTTATGAAATCGTAAAACACACATATGACTTGTTACATTTGGGTTAAAGGAAATAAGTATGTTAAGTTCATGATATGAGATTACGCTTTCTTTTCTTTTCTTTAAACTAAGCCACTTTCTATCTCATTCAGTTTTACCATATTATTATTAATATATTATAATATCGATGATATCCATTCATCACTTTTCTTTTTTATTATTAGTCAAATAAAATTCATTTAAACATCTTGAATATATTCGTGAGATATGTTTACTTATTAATTTGATCCTAACAAGTAGATCTGACCTTGAAGTTGAACAGCTACTATAAGGACTAATAAATTAATATTGATTTATTGATTTCTCTGGTTTTTTTTTTTCAAGTTATGCTTAAGCATTAATTTAAAGTTATATTTTTTAAAACATTGCAATTTGATACATTTATCACATTTAAATGATATTCTGACTATTTTTCTGCTATCTCTTTACCAGTGCACAAAATGAGTGCTCTTACTACCATACATATAAGACTAACATTTTATTTAAAGCTGGCAATAATTTTAAAGTTATAAAAAGGTCGTTTTATGGTTTTAATAATCTAATAAATGGTCCAATTCTATAAATGATTTTATTAATTTCAGTTTTTCTTGAAATAAGGTATATGACCATGATATATAGATTACATTCTTTATGTAAAGGATTATAATTTTTTTTTTAATAATTTTATTAAATGTTTTAATATTAGACACTACATTCCTTTCCTACTTTCACTTACCTTCAATATATTCCTTACTTAATATTTTCCTTGCTACATAAATTTAACTTTCTTAATACCTGAAACTTAAAAACAAAAGCTTTGATACTAAAAACTTTTCTTAACCATATTACCCCGCTTCTACTCTACATTTACCTCTGTTTCATTCCTTCTTCTCTGTACTTGCGTCATGCATCTTTTTCCTTCTTTACATCCTCTCATTAGCTTCACTGACTATTTTGTTAAACTCGCATTTCTCTCTTATTTCTTCCCTAGTATCATCCTCTTCTATATCCTGTTGTATCTCTAATTATACTTCCCTTGGACAAGTTTCACCATCCTCTTTTGTTCATTTATCTCTCCGCCTCTATTTCTTACTTCTTCCTCCACATTTTTTCCTTTTTCTCTCATTCTCTCTGCCTCTTCTATTCCCATTCCATGCTTTCATAGTGTTCTTCCTTTTCCATCTTCTTTCCTAACCTCTTCACGCATCGTCCTCAAAATCTCACTATTTGCATTGCTCTCTCTCTCTCTCTCTCTCTCTCTCTCTCTCTCTCTCTCTCTCTCTCTCTCTCTCTCTCTCTTTCTCTTTCTCTCTCTCTCTCTCTCTCTCTCTCTCTCTCTCTTTCTCTCTCTCTCTCTCTCTCTCTCTCTCTCTCTTTTAAAAAGAAAAAAAAAACGTTATTATTTAGATATAATAAACTTTAAATACATATAACATACATAACTGTTTTTAGCAGGTTATAATTTTGGTTTTCCCGACCATTATTTGCTAGACTACGGGTACGAGACGAGAATGTAACCCACTGATTTATACTTCAGACCTCAGACAGTTTATCAGTGCAATGCTAATACTCTCCAAGGCTCCACGTTGTCTGGGACGGTTATTGACTACACGTTATTTATAGAGCAAAGTTTCAACTTTTATACTATAAAAGCTCTGGCTTGTCAGCAAAAGTTGTGTAAAGTTATTTCTATTGAAACTTGCTAAAATTAAAGTTTCTTTACTTTCTATTATATTACTTCTAGACAATCCTGTAACACTATCTGATCTGCTTTAAAAGTACCTCCTCTGTTTGCCATACGAGTACATCGTGTCAAAATATACCGTTCAAGAAAACCAATGGCTTAACAATTGTTATTCGGACTGGATATGTTCCCTTGAAGCAATTTATCAATACATAGAATTATGATTTTTTTCATTGTTCCGAAAATTACGAAAGTAGCGTCACTAACACTACTGTAACTCGTAAATTAATGGTCGGAATGTCATGTAACTTTTTACCTATATCGTTGGTACTATCTATATTTATATGTCATCCTACAAATTTATTGAGTGATATGTTGTATATAAATGTTTAGTTTTTATACAGCGTTTATTTTTTAAATAGCAAAAATTCTATTATTGCATTACAAGTATACTCAACATAAACATGGAAATAGTAAGGATATGTAAGTGTTGATAAAGTTTGAAAGATATAAAACCCAGCTGCAAGGATTCTGAAGTTATTATCTCATTATTAAAATGAACACAGATACTCGAACGTGGCACAGCAGTCAAATGACAAACCATATAGAATTGTGTATAAATGAACCAAACGAACAATATTGTATGTACTCGAGTAACACAAAACTTTCTTACTTTTTATAATGCGAGTATGTCAAAACTTTCATAACTAGTTATGTTAGCGATAAAATACTCTACTCTACTCGTACTCGTGTATTTATTGTTTATGTTAATATTGTAGTTTGTATTTGACAACATTTAAAGTTGTATTATGTTGTTTGTTGACTTTATACTCGTGGATACGTACGATACGTGGATAAAAGAAAACATTGTAGACGACTGACGAGTCAGGCAGTTAAAAAAGGTATTTTACAATACGACCTGATTTACTTATACATACGCCTATCTAACAACATTTTTTCTTTGTTATTTATAACATTGCCTACACTTATAATATTTATTTTAAAAAGACGCTAAATAGTAATCTCTTCCGCATTTGTTTTAAATGAATTTTTACACTTAATCGGGTTTTTTTCTTAAGGCCTCTGCACACGAGGCGACTGGTTGCAAACCTTAGCTCCGAATCTACTCGAAGCGAAAATGATTACAACTATGTTGTTAGTGAGAGATCGAACGTGTATGCGAGTGAGATAAAACACGAGAAAAGGCACACGAGTCGACTGATTGCAAACTAAACGCGAAACGAAGTTTTCAACGAGCCTTGTATAGAATTTTTAACAACAGCAAAACAGGGGATTCTATTGTGTTATATTTGATTGTATGTATGTATTTAAATATTTTTCAATAGTATTCGTAAACATCTCTGTTGATGATGTTATCGTCAAAAGCATGAAACCAAAAATACCCTGCGACCGAGAAATATAGTCGCTGAATATATGCTCAAAACCAGTTTAGAATCAGTTTAGTTAGGTTCGTGTCGTATGTTTTATCTCACTCGGAAACACGTTCGTTCTTTTACTATCAACACAGTTGTAATCATATTCGGTTCGGACAGATTCGGGGCTAAGGTTTGCAACCAGTCGCCTCGTGTGCTGAGGGCCTTAGTTTATAACGCAATATTGTATTATATGCGAGTACATGTTGTAATGTTCGTAATGTTGCCCCAGACTACCACATGTTGATTATAAATTATACTAGATACAATTGAATTTGACGTTAAACCGTAAGTATAGTGTGAGATAAATAACAACTGCTTCTTATTTTAAGTCGTGCTAGTAATTATATCACTGAAATTTTTGATTAACTTCCTATTTCATTGATTTACATTATTTGTTCAGACTCTTGTTCAGTCTTGATTACTTGTTTTACAGCTTTACGAACAGGTGTTGCTTAAAAATATAAAAAGTTTATTAAAAAGCATATTAAAGAATATTTTATTTAAATAAAATTTCATTTTTGAATAATGACATATATCATATTTATCTGTAGTTCGTTCCATGTCCTTGGCATATTACAATCTTCAGCATATTGTCTTTTAAAAATAGTGACATTTGCATTTTTTCAGTAACATATAAGTTGTTACTTCACAGACTTTAACACATGGTCTTCTGTAAATGTAAGTTTTATTATATTACAGAAATATTAAAATTTTGATTAGTTAAACGTGTTACATTAAACGTAATACATTATTGTACATATTTGAAAGAAATTTCAGCTGAAGTCTCATTATAACCTAAAAATCCATTACTTTTTATAATACTAATATTATTGTTTTTAATTTCCTATTTGTTATTCATTATTTACTTTTTAAATGCTTTTGCTACGTTGTTGCATTTTGCCTTGTGTAGGACTCAAGAGTTACTAAATGTATTTCTTGTAAAAGTAATGAATTAACTTATTTATTTGGTAAAACATTTTCACGTCAGTCCAGTTGTTTGCTTCGCTTTTAATTTAAATTGGACTCTTGTTTTTCTATATTTATGTCACATAACATTCAAAGTAGTTTCTTGTGTTTGTTCTTCGAAGCAGAAACTGAATGAGCTTCAAGGTACAACAGTTATTACTCTCTTAAGTATTTATAAACAATGTTTTGTAAATATATTGTATTTTTAAATTAAAATGCTGCATAAGTAATAGATAAATATACTGTGAACAGACTATCCCACATTATTTTCTGTGCATAATACATTACACAGGAACCCAAACAAGTAAGTGTTATTATTTTTACACAGCAAAATTCTAAGTTAAATGTAATAATTTTTAACTTGTTACCAGGGTCATTGACATTTAGTAAGACATCTCTTAATAACAATTACTGCATTAATCATTATATATATATTTTATAGTATTACCTAATTCTATGTAAGAACTATTGTACCAATTAAATGCAATTAATGTTGTATGTATTAATTAATCTAAATTAATTTATTTCTTCATTCACATCTTCCATAGATGGTGTTGTTTTGCAACATCATCACGGAAACCCATTTCCCATTGAAGACTTCATGCTGTTCTGCTATACTTGAACATAATGTTCAAAGATGTCGCTCGCTAGTACATTAATTTGAACTGTTTAGTCAAGTTACAAACCATTTTGGTTTCGATCAATGATACATATACCATATATATTTTATTTATATAAATGTTCTATTTATAATATATTTTGCTTTGCAGGGGTCTGTTTTACATGTTACAGATAATATTCCAAACTTAGCATATGTTCATATGTACATAAAGATTAAGGATAAATTTAAGAAGCAGTAATTAGAATTGATGAAATATTTAACCGTACTGTACCATGGCTTACAACTATATTTGTGAACTGAAAACGAGGATGGAATTTTCCTTCGCATTTTCTTCATCTTTTATTACGTTTGTTCAGTTGATAAAATAAAGCTTCTGTGGCGTTTCCTATTCGTTTTGGGTTTAAAACCAAGCTATATTTCCTTATACTTATATACTTTTTACAATATTTGTTAAACTTTCTTACTACTAAACAATTTTAAAATAAATTTTTAATAAATAAATAACATGCAGTGTATAATACTATTAAAGTTATAGATAAAACCAATACTTAAGAGTAAGTCGTGACATAGATTTGTCATAGTCTACAGCAACCATACTCAACCTGCGGCCCGCGGGCCGCATGCGGCCCGTAAGGCTTTTTTGTGCGGCCCTAAACACATTTATTATCAGTAACATGATTTTAAAAATCTGGAATTCTATATTTCTTATATCTTGAGATTAATTTCGACTTTGATGTACAAGATAGTGACACCCGAAGAGGATTGTCTTTGTTGTGTCAACTGTCAACATCAAATCTGGTATAAGAGTGTTGCTATTGCACACGTTAGATTTATTACCAAAAAACAAACATTATTTGACAGACAAGTATGCGCGCAAATAATTTTGCTTGTGGCAACACGTAAATATTTGACAGCTCCGAACTTGAATGCGTCAATGAGTTATAGTGTTGTGGCTTTATTTCAAGTAAACATAACGCGGAATACGGATAAAATAGCATTTTTTGCTGTCTTATTTAATATTGTTTTGTTATAATTTAATTGCCCATAATGGCGGGAGTGTCTTCGAAATACAATCGAAAAATGTCCGACGAGAAGAGAGTATTTCAAGACATATGGGAAGAAGAATATTTCGTTGTTGCAAATAAACATGGTTCGACCACATGCTTGATCTGTCGTGAGAGTGTTATATTTAAAAAATATAATATTCTTCGTCATTATACCACGAAGCACAAAACATTTAATGATACTTTTCCTCGTGGCTCTTTAATAAGACGTGAAAAGTTAACATTCTTCAAGAAGTCTTTACAACATCAACAAAATATTATATCAATGGCGGTATCACATGACGCAGCGGTGACAAGAGCGTCGTATGAAATTTGTTACATACTTGGTAAATATATGAAACCATTTACTGACGCAGAGGTTGTGAAAGAATGTTTCCTCAGTGCTTCCAACGTATTATTTGATAAATTTAGCAATAAAAATCAAATAATATATCAGATCAAAAGTATGCAGCTCTCTGATTCCACCTTTGCTAGACGCATTGAAGATATTGCAAAACACATATTTAATCGCATCATAGAAGATATGAAAAAATGCCAATATTTTAGTTTGACTTTTGATTCTAGCACCGATATTTCAGCAACATCACAATGTTCCGTTTTTGTTAGATATTGTACCGGACAAAATTCAGTTCATGAAGATTTTTTGAAATTTCTTCCTATGAAAAATCAAACCAGAGGCACGGACTATCTCGATACTATCAGTACATTTCTGGAAAATAATGATATTGATATAAAAAAATTGGTTTGTGTATGCACGGATGGATGTCCTTCAATGACGGGATCCGAAAAAGGATTTGTTACTTTATTGAAAAAGAAATATAATTTGACAAATCTGTTATCTTTCCACTGTATCATACACCAAGAGAACTTAGCAGCACGTATATCCATTGCCGAAATAGACGCCGTGATGAAGACTGCAATAAGTATATATAACTATAGTTAATTATATTAGAGCACAAGAACTGAACCACAGGAAATTTAAAAGTCTTTTGGAAGAATTGAACAGTAACTATAGTGACGTTCTTTTACATACCTCGGTGAGATGGCTAAGCCGAGGGAAAGTTCTGGAACGGTTTTATTCTTTGAGGCATGAAATAATTTTGTTTTTACAGCAAAATAGTAAAATTTACAGCGAACTTAATAATGATGGATGGTGGTGTCTTTTAGCTTTTTTGTGTGATATCACAGAAAAACTTAATGAACTCAATCGTGGCTTACAGGGTGAAAATAAAATCATTTCGCAGATGGCGAATAAAGTATTTGCTTTTGAAGAGAAATTAAGCATCTACCACGAAGAAATAAAGAACCAAGTATTGCATAACTTTCCAACTGTAGTAAAAGCTAAGCAAGATGGTATACATGTTTCTGAAGAAAACTATACGATATTTTTAAATTATTTATCTGCCTTAGCTAAGGAATTTAAGAGCAGATTTCAGGATTTACGTCGAGTCAAGAATTGTTTGTTACTTATAGAAAATCCCTGGCACCTAGAAATAGCCAATATAACAAATTTAGCTGCATTGGGATATGATTATGCAGGGCTTTTTGACGAATTTATTGAATTTAAGAACGATACTAATCTGAAAGCTATTTTTGAAGAAAAAAGAGAGGGAAAGGAGTACATCCATTTTTGGAAATTAGTTCCTGAAAAATACAAGACTGTAAAAAATTGTGCTTTCCTGCTCCTCACATTGTTTGCATCAACATATCTTTGTGAATCATCATATTCCAAAATGAAATATGCAAAAAACGTATACAGGAATCGACTTACTGATTCTCACCTTGATGACGTATTGAGGGTAGCATGCAGCAATTATAAACCCGAATTATCCAAAATTGTTGAAAATTTATCTCAATGTCAAAAATCACACTAGGTAATTTTGAAATAAACGCTTGGATACATGTTACTTTTGAGTTTTGCTTTTTCACTATTGTAATTTTTAAGGAACCGTAAGCTGATAATGATAAGTGATATATGTATTATTATTCCGTTTTACTTTATAATTTTTAATATCTCAATTTGTTTTCCTAAGAAACGCAAGGTGGGGGGTTTCATGATTTTTTTCGCAATACCAGTTTAGTGCTGCAGCCCGCGTAGCTTTACAAATATATGTATGTGGCCCGAAGACAAAAAAGGTTGAGTATCATTGGTCTACAGCATCGTATCTTATCCTGAATAATATTTGGATGAAATACTACCTCATTCTCACAGTTGTCCGTTCCATTGCCGAAATAGTTTCGTTTCAATGTTTTGTTGTACCGGGGACGGGCTGTTTAATGTAACATTGTAATGAAACATGCTGATATTCTCCTAATAGCATAACTCAACTTTAACCATATTTCGAAATTCGTGGTCCATGGATGTAACAAGTCATTTAAACCGTTAAAAAATGGCATCTCTGTCATTGCCAAGCTCAAAATTTAATTTGTAGTTAAATATTTCTTTTTTGCTCTTTTTTCGTGTGTATGTAATATTACTATTACTATAATTAATACTATGCTTAGTTCTTTCCGAGTATATATCACCATTCAATTCAATTTGCGATGAATTACTTTCATTAATTATAAAACTATTGCAATAACAACTTCTCTTTATTCAAGTAACATTTTTATACGTTTTTTTTTTATATATTTTAGCGCCACTTTCTAGAGCATAGATCTTTCGCTCTATTGCCTAAAGATCAAACAATTTCTAGGTTAAAAGTTCTTTCGAATTGTGTTATATTAATATCTTACAAAAATTAATTTAATTGCAAATTAGTGCGATTTATAATAGTTAACTAAGGAAGGAATAGTATTCAACAATAGACTGTTGTAGGATTACAGCTCTTATCCTTAATTGTTTTATTTTGATTATTCTATTTCAATACAGCTTTACAAAACTGATTACAATAAGAAACTTAAACATTGTGTTTAAGTGTCACATCTTGTCACACATTGTGGACACACACACATTAGAAAATATTGAGTGTTTCAGATGTGACGTCATAAAACTTGCCTTGTCACATTTTGTGGACCTCCTCCTCCCTTTTTGCATGAAACGTAATTAATGAATGGCCCCCAACAACCCCGCGGTCGGTTTAATTTAAGGTTTAGTTTAATTTTTGTGGAAATCATGAAACGGTAATTCTGTGGAAGTAGAGTAAGAAGAAGAATAGTAGATGACAAATCAGTAACATAGGGTAAAGGGCAAAGGGCATCAAGGCATAGAACACGCAACATAGGGCAACCTTCTCGTAGTAACGTAGGGTCATTTTATTAATTTCTACCGAAAGTATACCGATACGGATACCAATAATGTGAGCTAAAGGTCCGATGACATCAACTACATGCCTGATTGGATGCTGGACAATGCGGGTGTACAGTCCCGAATATAATCTACAACTACTACAATTTATTATTTTTATGTTGATACAAAGGGAGACCACTAAAATATAATGAACGAAGCATCATTACGGAAATGGAAAGGAAAATCTTCTCGTTGTTCTATATGGCTGCGAAGGGTACTAGCAGCTGTTGTGTGACTAAATTATATATGATTTGAAGATTTGAAGATACGAAGACGAAGAATCTTGACAGAAAAGCAAAACAAAGCGTTAAAATATTTTTTTTTTTGTTTGTGTTACTGTTATATTGGATTTAAACAATATATTTTAATGTACCGTGTATTCTAACCAGGGCTGCGGAGTCGGTAAAATTGTACAGGCTATATTACCGGAAAATATTAAATTTGTATTATTTTACTAAAATATTTAAATAATATAAATTAAAAAATAATTACCCAATTTTTTTAACCAAAATTATCAGTACATGTAATATACATTTCTAGAATTTAAGATACTGTTCCGAGCCCAAATTAAAGTGTGCGCTACGAGAGAAATGTATAAGTGTATGTATTATCAGTCGCAGATTTATCCTAGAACCTATCCTAGACTGGATAAAATTAAATCTAAGATAAATAAAATTTACAAATTCGGACTGTATAAAATAGAATCTTAAGTAATATGGTTTTTAATCTAACCTTAACCTTAAAAGAATATTCTTAAATATTTTATGATAATGTTAATGAGCAAGAAGGAAGACTATTTTTTTTTTAAATACGAAAAATAGGTCAGAGAACATTGTAAAGAACGTAAAATGATTTACGTGATGTCCTTAAGAAGTTTTATGAGTATATAGTAATGCGCAAAAAGGTAGACTTACTCATCAAAAAGCAGTAAATATACAGAGTGGCCACAGATCTGGAAAACCTGAAAATCCGGGAATTATCAGGGAATTTCAGAAAATTAAAAAAAATATCAGGAAATTTGATTGGGGCAACTATTTCATATATAGTATATTAAATTATATTTAATTTAAAATTTAAAATGAAAAGAATCAGAAAATTTAAAAAGAAAACGTGTAGCTAATGAAAAAAAAATTGGTCACAAAAAGCTAAACTTTTAGCTGAAATTCAAAAGATTAGCTGGATCAATTTAAAAATCTTCAATAATTTTATTTGTTAAATATTAAGAGTTAATTTGTTCTAGTATATACTAGTCATTAGCTTATTTTTATCTTACTCAATTTAAGTTACTTTTTATTAACGAGTAATAATTCTTATTTGATTAGTTATTAAACGCCAACTATGGCAATGAAATAAAATGAGATCAGGGAAAAGTACGAAAAATTTGACTGGAAAACCTCAGCGATATAGGTCACAAAACATTGCATATTTTTAACCGGCAACATTTTTTTGTTAGCTAAACCATAAATAACAAGAGTTTTATCGGGTATATTCTATATATATATATATTTCTTTTTTATATTATTATTATTATTTATTATTTATTATTATTTATTGTTAATTGTGTGTGCCTTTCGGCTTTACAATCTACCGTATTCTATTTCTTATTACATTTCATTCCTATCTTAACAATTCAGCCTTAAAACTAAACTTACTAATTTTATTTAAAACTAATTATTTTCCTAAAACTAAACTTAAAAATTGACTTATTTCTTTTTTATATTAATCATACCCCAAAATGTCTTAACATTTAATTTGGTCGGAGTCGGTGTCGGGTGAATAAAATTTTCCGGAGTCTTGAGTCGAATATTTTTTTAGCCTGGTTCTAACTACCAATAGAAAGTATTCATGGATGGCTTATTTATACATCATCAGTTTACAATGCTTAATTAAATCATATTATTGTATATACAATCTATATTGATTCTTAAACTACAAGCAAATTGTAATTCAAAATACTTAACGAAATAAGAACCGTTCTGTACATTTCTATTTCCATTTTCTTTTTTTTGTCACGTTATCACTGAGTCTACATAGTCACGTTATCTGCATCTCCAACACAACGTGATCCAAAAGCTAAATTAGTGTCCGACTCAGGTGTTCTCGTTTTAGATATTACACGGAGTTCGCTGACTTTAGTTTAAATGATCTATACAAAGGACTCAGTTGAAAATCGATTTAAATACCCAGATCAGACTGATTGGACGAATATTGAATATATAACTATGAAACTTTATTCACTATTTCAATTTATTTCTTTATTGTTAATTTTATTTAGTATTTGTTTGTCTTTCGTCTTTATACTCTTCCTTACATATGTTACATTCTCGAACTACGAGTATATTTCAAGTTTCATTTCATTGTAAAAACTTAATCTTTCTTCTTATTCACCTCCAGTAACGTAGCGTGGCTTAGACGGGCCCCGTATCAAAATTTGTTGTGGGCCCAAGTGATGGGTAAAGATTTGAATTGATTGAATTAAAATAATTATATATTGATTATACGTTATTACTTACAATTAATACTCCTAGGAACTAAGCTAAGTGCGGCCTAAGAGTTTAAGTGAGATTGTGAATAACATTGTACGAATTTTAGCTTACACACGTTTGGGGCCCCTGTAGCCCGGGAGCCCCGTATCATTGATACGGCGGTAGCTACGCCACTGTCCACCTCATACATATGATACTTTCCTCTATGGTTTCTTTCCACTCCTTCCTTCTTCTGTTTATAACTTTTCAATTTTTGTCCTTGTTCTCCATTGTACAAATTGTTAATGTTATACATTTATTAAACTATTATTCTTTTGCGTATTGCCGATATTAGTACTATCATTCACGATCTTTTACTAATATTAGCAGTTATATATATATATATATATGTATATATAAACTGTACTACAGAGTTTGTAGCCTGACGTCAACGCTCACAGTCTATATTTTATTTCAAATTATAAATTTTATAATAAAATAGCTAATATTTTTTTTTCTCTTTTGTTTCAGGTAATCATTAAATCTATTTTTCAAAGTGGTTTGGAAATGCTGCTCGTTAAAGGTATTTATATATCAATATATGCGCCTCTAATTGGTTGTGTACTTAGTATTGGTAATCTATTCGTTATCGTTAACTATTTCGGTTATGTATTGGGTCTTAATTTCTATAAAATACACTACATTTTAGCGGTTGTTTAAATTGCTCTTTAAAATGATGATGAAAAAGGAATATCTCCTCACCAGAGATGGGATTATGAACGTTTGGTTTTTATTTTTGCATAAACAGTTATGATTAAACAGATATTATTTAAATTATAGTAATATATATTATTAGAGCTGTAACACGTGCATATTTTACTTACTTTTAAGAAATAATAAATTTAAAACACTCACCCATAGGCAACTGTCAAATGACTTAATCTATAATGACGTCATACATCGCTTAGCTGAGAAGGGATTCCTTCAAATCAATTTTTAGTAGCCTCTATCTTTATAAATTTTTAAAACACTCAATTGCTAGGCAAGTGAAAGGATTATCAGGTGGTATGCTTATGCAAAATATGTGCATGTTTGTTTATCCGTGTTATCTGGACCAAATATTCTCTTGTGATTAAGGCCTAGGTCACACTACGGAATAATTCTGAGCGGTTTTTTCTGCGTGGCTTTGTAACACATGGAATCATATGAACATGCCACAGAACACACCACAGATTTAAATTCTGTGGCAGGCTACAGAATTCATGCGACACATACAGGTTTTTCTTTATCGCAGCACATCTCTTTGAATGCAGAACATAGTTCTTTGAGCATGTATTATAATAGAACAAGATATGTAAATAGAACAGTATAGAATCAGTTCCGTAGTGTGTGCTAGGTATTCTGTAGTGTACAAAATCAGAACCACGCAGATTTCAACAAGCAGAGACTAACAGAGGCTGTTGTACTGATAGAACAGACTAAGAAACCTTGATCTCCAATGTAACTTAACAGAGTTTTTGTTTTCGATTGACAAATTGTCATAATTACTGAAAGATTTTCTTTCCCACATTAATGGGGTAAGGTTTCTCCTTTTTCTTTTTTCATTTTTTTTTTTAAATTTATTTATATTATTGTACATATTAAGTTTATTGTATAAAAATTTGAAGTCGATTGGAGTAAAACTGTGTTACTTTAAAACTTTTAAATGCGGTTTCTCACACATAGCTTTTTCAGAGTCGGTGCACTCTCTAGCTCAAAATCTACTGGACCGATTTTTTTAAAATTTTGCACACTCTTTCTTTACATAAATGCCCAGGTAACGCTGTCGAAGTTTTTTTTTTATTTTTTAATTTTAACATATTTTAAAATAACAAAGCTTCTTATTTTTTTCATTAAAAAACGCTATTTTGACTTTTAAGTCCTGTAAAAAATTGAAAAATCAATAAAAAAGGAAAAACTCGACAGCATTACCTACAGAAACTTATCAACTAAATAAATCATTTTCGTTTTTTGATTTCAAATAATCCAATGATGAGTTATGAGTGGCACGGCAATATTTTGTTTTGTGACGTCTGCGGAGATTCGCTGTCAATGCCTCATTTCTTGATATTTATTTATGAAAAATTCGCAAAGTATTCTTCAATTGTGACTTTATCATGTAGTAATTATAGAATTAATTATATATTAACTGTGTCGTCAAAAAACATTATCGAAAATATGCTTCTTCTTTTTATCGTTTTGACCTTACCCCTCCTTAATAAAAGTTCGGACTTCACAATATTTTGTTTTTGACGTGAATAAAGTTTTAACTAATAAAAGTAAATAAACCGCTGCTCCAAGACTCGAACCGGAAAGCAGATATGCGTTATCGTAGCATACGATTGCGTTTTCGATTATACGATTACACATAAATTGCGGGTTAGGCATTATTGAGAGCAGTGAACGAATGCTTTAATGAAATAAACAGAATGAAAAATAAATAAAATAAAAATGGATTTAAAATGAGGTCAGTCAAACGGAAAAGGATGAGCAAATTAATTCGATTGTCGTACTGTGCTATACGCGTATTTATTTGCTTTTTGTTGTTCGCGTTGTTCGCGTTGTTTGACGGTAATTGTTTTCTGGGCATTGCGAGTTCCCATACTTCCGTTTCCATTATGGAATATGTATAACTGGAATATGCATTTCATGAGCTGTAAACTGCTTTGTCCATGTTGCAGTTACAAGCAACAATAAGAGGAGTGTGTGAACAGCTAGGCCCAGACAAAAATAAAAGGCTGTGCCAATTTAGAACGTAAAACAGTTTCTAAAATGTTGTTTTCTATTGATTTGATAACAACATTTAGGACATTTAGGACTATGTCACGCAGCAAAATCACGCAGAGAGACTATAGACAATTATTTATATCATATTGTAACTTTTTTTTTTTTTTTTTTTAATTTATTGGGCTTTGGCTTATTCAGCCTTCTTGCCATTCTAAAATACAAATAAATATTACATTCTATAATATATAAAAATTACTTAAAACTATACATATATAACTACTATATTTACTACTATATATAAACTATTATATTTACATCACCATTTGTTAAATCTAAGTTAAAGTTCTTTGAAGATTCTCTATACATGTTATATGTCAATTTTATTGTCAAATATAAACTCAATCACACATTTTGCAGAGGCACTATTTAGATCGGAGATCAGACTTAACACGTTCACTGGCTTCATGGTGGACTTGCATAAATTATTCCATAAGTAGTCGATTGCCGGCTTTTTAAGTTTACATCCTAGTATCATGTACTAGTACTTTCATCTCTCCACAGATGCAATTAGAATATTGTATTATTTTTATTTTCGCTAGCTGTGATGGGACTTTACAATGACCTGATCTTAGTCGGCATATTGTAGAAATGAATTTTCTAGATAAATTTTTATTGATCCACATGTTATCTTTAATTTTATTATTGAGAAGGTAAAATGTTTTACCTGTGGTTTGGCTTGCCTCCGTATACATTATTTGCCAGTCCATATAGGATTTTTCCTTAATGATAATTTTCATTTCATTTAAGGAATATTTTCGGTCAATTAATTTACCGTCAGTACATGCTTCCTTCGCTAGCTTATCTGCAGTTTCATTGCCTAAAATTCCAGAATGACCTGGTACCCATAAAAATTTTATGTTTACTCCACTCTTTTTCAGTTTGCAATATATTTCTTTTATTTTACAAATTTTACTATTATTATTGTTTTTAAAGTTGTTATTATTTATAGCTGCTAATACACTATATGCATCTGTTACTATTAATATGTTAGACTCTTTAGTGTTTTTAATAATCTTCATTGTTTTCAATATAGCTATAAGTTCAGCATTGAATGAACTTGATATATTATTTAATTTTAACTTATATTGCTTGTTTGTTGTAGAATTTGTAATAATAATTGTAGAATCATATTGTAACGGATTAGTTAGTTTGTCATTGACAGTAGTCAATTCATCTGTTCCAAATAAATAAATTCATCCATGAAGTCTGAAAATACTCCATTAAATAATTAAGCTAGTTAGTGGTATTCGAACCCCTGCCGACAGTCTGATTGATTAATTAGCAATCAATAGAAAAGTATTTGTTTGTATTTTTGGTATACACGACTTAAGAGATTTGATGTGTGGGTATGTTGAGATAATGTTGTTGTTTAGAATTTTACATTTAATCTCTTCACATATATTTGAATTCTTTGATTTATGAAAGCTTATCATTTTAAAATTGAATACCAGAAGTTCAGAACATTGACATTTATCTTTACAACAATTTATCCGATATAGCGAACCAGTGTGTTAAATAATATAATCCACATTATATACAGTATTGATAAGGCAGATACGCTTAAAAAAGACTAAAAAAGTGTTTTGTGTTGGATGGAGTTTTCATATTTTTACTCTATGATACAATCTTTATTAGATTATTGCACTTAAAAACAAATATTTGCAGAAAATTGAGTACTTATTCGATATTTAAGTACTTTTCGAATATAATACATTTATTATTCATCTAAACCGAAAGATACTAGCCAATTTAACTTATTTGCATATTTGAATTCAGTTTATTTATTATCTCGTATGAGGAATGTAACTTTGATTTTTATGGATAACCAGACAACATAATGTAAAGTAATGTAATGAAGAAAATGAAAGCAGTACTTCAGTACAATTCATCACAACCAGTGAGTGATACTTCGGCTTAACTACGTTCGTAATCCGAAACATTGTTCTTCCCATTGAAATTAATTTAAATCCAATTACCATCACTCCTAGCATCACGTGTATTCGACGTTTTTGCCAGTAAATCACCGAGCAAAAGTAAAACCTTCTCATATATTAGGGACTAGCTAACACTTTCTCCAGGAAGCTGCTTTTTATTAATTCAAATTAACAATAGTTTTTCTAGTTCTTCTAGCCCTTGAGATTTTGCTTCGATAACATAATCACTCTTTTCGCCAAGATTTAGGCCGTTTGCACGGCTCAACTGATTGCAAACTAGTCGAGCAACAAAGTTTTAACGAAAACGAAAAACGAGCCATGTCGAGCCGCGTTTCGTGACTATAGAATTTTTAACAATATATTTAGTATTGTTATAACATAGTACAAAAATAAATTTTTGGCATTGTGTGTATTTAAATACTTTTGAATAGTATTTGTGTACATCTCTCATTATGAGCTGTCACCATCAAAAGCATGCAACGTAATTGCACTGCGACCAAGAAACACAGTCGCTCAAAACTGCCCAAAACCAATTTCAAATTAGTTTAGTTTCGTTTGTGCCGTGTGTATTCTCTCACTCGTATACACGTATGTTCTCTCACTAACAACACAGTTCCATTCTCATTCGATTCGGGCAGATTCGGAGCTCGCGTTTGCAATCAGTCGCCCCATGTGCGGACGGCATTAGACAACAACCGTCCTTGACGCAACTATTTTCTTTAAGTTAGTACAAATCGTATATTTAACCATATCTTTTGGCGAGATCAGATTTCCTTCTTCGTTTCTACAGTAATATACTTAGGCTTCTTTACACCACTGTTAATTGAGGCTTAATTTAATGCAAAAGACGTACTACGTACTGTGTTTTATAGAAAAACGAAGAAAAATTGTATCAAGATCAACAAAGGCAACGTTTGTTCTTTCGTAATCCGAGTCATTGTACGCAAATCGGATCAAGATTTTTTCAAAACCCGATTTGCTCGTAACTCGAGGTACCACTGTACTGTATTTCTTGAACCTGTAAAATTTCTGAATAATGCAGTTTTGTAGAATAACCGCAGTCACAATCTGAAGACACGACAGTCATAAAAGAATTTTGTCTGTGCCGTAGAAAGATAGAGACAACACATATATGTATAAGTGCTCGACCAACACCTCCTAAATACAGTACTAAGTAAAGTACATTTCAAGTATATTTAGGTGGTGTTGGCTAGAGCATCTGACCACCAGATGACTACTAGTAATGACGTCACAAAACCGTTGTTAGGCCTTGTACTTTAGGAGGTGTTGGCTTTACACCTAGTTTATATATTATAAGTGGCGTACCTAGCCGGTTATCCACATAAACATTGTTTCTATAAGCTTCTACGAGTATACTTCTTTCTTTTTGTTTTTAGTTATGTAACAGTCAATTTTGTATTGACTCTGTTTGGATAAATATAAATTTAAAATTACCCTATGTCAATCGTGTTCTTGACTGTGACGTCATGCCAGGCTTAATACGAATACTTCCCGTTGTTAAGGTTCTTCCCGTACTTTGGAAGCATTGTGTTGGGGTGGGGCAGGGCAGGGGCAATGGCAATGGGGATGATGGCGGTGGTAGGCAAACTGTTCCGCAGTTGTGCTAGTCACTCCTGCAAATGATAAAGAAATATGTTATTAAATTACATCTGTTGATATTGTCAAAACAACGAGGAGGTAGTGACTCGGTTACTACGCCTTCCACTACCACTTCCTCATTCCCTTCCACTGACAGCTCCCTGTCCAGCACCCTTTCTTTAATCAAATAAATGTTTTACACGCTACGTTGTCATGGTACAGTAGTATTTAACAAGGCACGGGAGATTTCATTTTAGGGGTACACTAGTATAAATATTACTGTTTTTCCTTAAAAAAAAATGTGAAAATAAACAAGTTGGAAACAATTAATATCTTCATTTTGGTTTATAATTATATGGCTAACCATATTGACCTTTCGAAGTTGTATATTCAGATACTAGTAGATATTGTTATACTGGTAAACTTATGCTAAGGGACGTTCGCTGCAGGACTAGTTACACGCAGATATTTCATGGATGTGATTATATTTGTCGTGTTATTTATCACACTTGGAAAAATAAAAATGAGAAAAGTTTACGTAATTTTTTTATGATCAATAAACATTAAATATCGGTAACTATTTTTAGTGGAAACTACTTATCGTGTTTTTAGAGTTCATTTCATTCAATATTTGTAGTAGTTCCAACATGTGTCCTGTTCATTATTGGAAGCTAGTCTTTGGTTGTCCAGCAGTTGAAGTATACTTTGTAATTTCCTTAAAAAATAAAAATTATGTAATACTCTACTAATAATAATAGGCAAAAAATATTCGACGAGGATGGGATTCGAACCCACGCGTGCAGAGCACATTGGATTAGCAGTCCAACGCCTTAACCACTCGGCCACCTCGTCTGTATTATTATATAATTGATTTATATAAACAATTAATAACTGAAAACCTAATATTATTGGGGTGAGATCTACATCACCTGGCCACAATTCCAATGACACCAAACGTTTACGAAAGCCCCTGTCCTCATGCCATTAAATGTGAATTAAACAACAATAAACTGCAATAAAAAATAAATAAATTACTGTAGTTAATATACATACGAAAAACAATTATCGAATACATAAAAAAGTAATAGAAATTTAAATCCCCGTTCTCTACGTAGCAGTGTACATAAGTATTAAACCTACTCAACAAGCAATAAAACAAAAGCATAAAAGTATAAACGTCAAGGTTACGAGTGCGCCCTTGAATATAGAGCTCTCGGCTCTGGACTCGAGCACAGAGTGCAGATCACGGAGCACTGAGATAAGTAAACACCAGCAAATCAAGTGCTGAAGCAAAATATAACATTCATAATTGAAAGAAAGGAAAATTGTTAAAGAATATAAAGCAAAGGCAAACATACTGCGGCTTGGTGTGCAATTCACGACTAGTTATATGTATTAGTGTAGAATATTGCCATTATAATTATTACATAGTCTTCTTTGAGTTAATTGAATTATACAATTTATTTCTTTGGGTTAATAAAAAAAATACACATACTGTTTTAAGTTGTTTTCACTTTTTTATGTGTTTAGAATCATAGATCTGATAAAAAGAAGGAAGTGAAGTGTAAACATTTTGAAGTGTACTCCCTTCACCCTTCCTTCTCTTCAGATGTTGAGTCGCCGAGAAATTTAGTTCATAGAGATATAATATCCCAACAGGGGTCGCCTAAAGCGGCTTATCCCATGTCCAATAATTTTACTCTAAGTGATAGTACCCTGAATAACAACTGAAAAGCGCAAATCTTCACGACGACACAGTGGGCGTGAGCATTGAACCTTGACGCTGACTGCTGTGTCTTCGGGTTCGATCCCCGAAACAGATATATATTTTCTGGTTTGGTTTGGTTGTTATCAACTTTTATTGATTATGGTCATACATATTCGTACACATATAAGAGGCCAACATTGAAGGAGATCGTCGGTGATAGGACTCAGCATCGGAAATAGGCTGACGTAAATAAATTAAATAAAATAGAATGTTCACAAAAAACAAAAGTGAGTGCTCAAACCATGCAGACTAAAAATCAAAAATAAAAGTGTTTTTCTTTGATTACTAAAACAGGTTTTAAAGACAAAAATGTTTTAATAACTGCTCAGTTTTTACAAAATATAGGTGTTTTGTTCAGAAAAACAGTTTTTGTTCGTGTTTTGTTGTTTTGTCTCTCTGGTGTGAAACCGGTATAAGAATTATTGTTATTTGACCTATTATTAAAGAACCTTGTGCGACAGTGAACTGTATAAAACTGTAAATACTTTGATATTTAAATAATGAATTATTTAAAGAGAAGTTAAATAATATGATTATTTAAGATTATAATTAAGAAATATGATATTAACATTTAAAATATAATAAATGAGATGATCACAAAATTAATTAAAATATTAGTTATATTGTTATGATGGACGTGAGTGTCTTGTTACATGGAGTGAAATTAGATGTCAAAAATATTATTAAAAAAGAAATTCCATTACGATTGAAAAAAGTGTTCCGTAAGTTTTCGTGCTCACACATAAGAAACAAAAGAAAATTATGAAAAAAGAAAACGAATTATTTATTCTTTGTATTTCAAGTTGAGAATTATATTGCTCTTGATGTCACAACACCATAACGGGCTTGTGTCCTATGTCTTAATTTCTATAAAAGTGTACTATATATTGGGTTACTAGAACCTCAAATGTCCAATTATTTTTTAATAACTCCTTATATGTTAAGAGATATTAACAATTAAAAAAGGCATTTTGTCTCTTTAATTATTAAAGGGATTCAACGTTGTACACATTCCAAGTGCATGTGACATCACAATCCTTGTGTAAGGTTACCAACCTTAGAGCTCATAAATCTCTGCTATATGTATTTATATATCAAAATATCAAATATTATTTACAGCTATTTCAAAGAACAATCAAATTTCAATACTATGTCTGCCTTAGCAGGGTTAAATAGAATAAAAACTTATTATTCTTTGATTTGACTTGATTATTTGACTACCAACAGCTACAGAACATTACCACAGCACTGACCTACTCAACAAATAACTGACGTTAATTTCTAGCGCTAAAACTACAATTCAAACTTTTAATTGCTATATCTCCGTCAATATTTAGATGTTTAATAAAATAGACACGCCAATACACATTTATTAACATCAATTTCAATCAACAATTGAAAAATCGACCACTAAAAAATGAGGACACAAGCCCATTAATACAATTTTTAAATTGGTACCAGGGACCCGATACATAACTTTTCTATTATAATAAAACGCTCTTGGCGTGAGGACCATATTAATGACGTCACTGGATGGAGATCTGTTTGATGGACTTAAGTGGCATGAGAACTTACTGCAACTGTAAGTTACAATTGTCTTGCATTGAAGTAAATTCACAGCCCTATCATATAAAGTCCGGTGTCGCTACTTGTTTCAATGCATGGCAATGTATGGTTATTTTATCATCACAGAGATATGTAGTGAGTCAAAATAATCTTTCATCAGTCCAAATACAGATATCAACTTGGTTTTTGTGTTAACAACGGAAGTAAATGTGCTCGTAAGTATCCAGCAATATGTATAAATTAACTTGTATAATTGCTTTGTTTGTGATACATATGTTGTAATAAAAACGTATTATTTCATTTCTACGTATACTTGTTAATATATAGTTCAAATTACGAAAGTTCGGCGGTAACTTATGCTTAAAATAAGTTATACTGTACAACTCTACGATACAATAGAAAAATTAGTAGTATCGTAATATATACATCTCTTATAACCTCTTTTAAGCGTAGGTCACTATCGAACTCTCGTAATTTGAACTATACCAATACTCTTGATTTTTCTGATCGTCAGTGACTTTCTTGTCCTGTAGGTTACAACAACAACTAACAAGCACAAATGTTCACAAAAAACAAAACTGCGTGTTCAAACTAAGCGGACTTAAAAACAACAACAAACGTGTTTTCCTTTGATCTTTCCGACTCCAGATGGGAATGTGTTTTGGTTACTGTGGAACAGTTTTTAAAGACAAAAATGTTTTAAGAACTGTCTCTTTGGTGTAAAGATCGGTGTTTTTGTTCAGAATAACAGTTTCTGTTCGTGTTTTGTTGTTTTGTTTTTCTGGTGTGAAACCGGCTTTACATAAGGGCACCCTGTATATCGTATAAACTATTTAACACTTAGGGTTTCTTATACACCAACCCTAAACAATCTACATAGCACACATTATTATATTACAATTAATACGCGATATAACCTAACTGTTGAAATCGCAGTATTATAATAAAAAAGAAAAAGGAACGGTTGTTTTTTCAACAGTCAGTTAACTAATGTTTATTAGAAACCATGGTTGATTCTTTTGTATCTCAATTGTCATCTTTATTCGAGTCGAATATAACTGTAGGTAAACCAAGCAAAATACATAACTGTAGTTTAACTGACTATTAAAAAAGGAGTTTTAAACAAGATACTCCGTTTTTCTTCATGTCTGGATTACGTGTGAAATCGAAATTATGCGATTTTAAAAATCCATGCACTAAGAAGGAGGAAAAAGTGGAACACTTGACCCGTATAATAGAAAATGTTGTTTATACAATAATTCTGATCTTTACTTTTTACGTTGCAACAGTGTGTAGCTCTGTAGCTGTGTAGCTATGTAGTGTTCAATATCCTACAATTTTACATCGTTGTCTTCGAGAGCACTTGACTCAGAACTGAAGTTTAATTTTCCTACCCAGTATTGCATATACTCCGAACCGTATGAGCTGAATCTGTGAGAGGAGATGCGGAGGAACATTTGAGTTGAATGCGAATTGCGTCGCGCTTACGATACATATTCAATAAACGGATTTATTATACGAACAAAGGTCTATACGCACACATCAGTGCCACGTGACGTGATCAGTGTCGTGTCGCTTTTAAGTAGGAGAAATACTGACATAACTGAACATCACTGACTCTGACAAGTACGAATAGCTTCGTACAAAATGCAATATCAGTTTTCACTTACACTGAACGGCACGGCACTGCGCGGCACTGATGTGTGTGCAGAGACCTTAAATCTACTTGTGCACTGATATATCCGTATGAGCAGATGTAGTAAAGCCATTCACTATGTTATTATTTGTTGTTATCCGTTGTACGATTGTTTGATATTCTATTTTTACTGTAACATACTCGTATATTCTGCTGGAACACCAGTGCTACGAATGTAGACTTCTTTAACGGATTAACGGATTGTGTCTAGTTTTTCATTTTGACTGATTGGTTCAAAAATTATCATGCATTAGCTATATGCCAGTACCAAACGATGCTACGAACACCGAATTCCATTGGACGCATCGTATTGTCTATGCTGGAACTCGCAGGATGTCCGCACATGAAGCGACTGATTGCAAAACTTAGCCCCGAATCTGCCTGAACCGAATGAGAATGGAACTGTGTTGTTTGTGAGAGAATGCACGTGTATACGAGTGCGAGAAAACACACGGCACGAACGAAACTATACTGGTCTTGAGTGACTATGTTTCTCGGCCGCAGTGCATGCTTGGTTGCATGCTTTTCATGGTGATATCATGAGCAGATATATGCACAAATACTATTCAAAAGTATTTTAATACATACATACATACAAATACGACACAATAAAATCCCCTATTATGCTATTGTTAAAAATTCTATAGAGTCACGAAACACGGGTCGACTAGTTTGTAATTAGTCGACTCGTTTGCGGAGGTCCTAAATGTGTCCAATGTCATGTGTCCAACGTTCACGTTAAAAGAAATTCGGCCTGCTGTCAGTGTTTTGACCAGCGTTAATAGGAATTTTTCTACCCCCACCACGCACTTGATCCACATGTCATGCACTGCTGCACGAATCGTCCAACAGGTTTTATACTTGAAGTTTTATTTATTTACTTGAAAGTTTTTGTTAAACATTGTCAGTGTCAATAATATCAACAAATTAATAAAATAAATAACTCATTCGGATAAAACATTCATTCCGTCGTGTAGTAGAAAACTTGCCATGTCAATCTTCCAATATTTGACTCACACGTTGAAAGCAAATATTTGAATCAAACGTTCACTGTATCGTTTGGTACCGCCTTTAGCAGAAGCGGGTTGTGTATTATAGAGTAAGATCACAGAATACTAGACCTGAATTTTGAGAATAACCAAAAATAATTTTGAACATTTTGACCCAAAGAGTCAAAAAGAGTCTTCCTTTTAGAGTCCCCGAGAGGGGTCTGGCAATACTGAATGTTCGTTTGTAACAATATTCTATAAAATTTATACGATATAAAAACCAGCCATCATACTTTCACGTGAGGTTTCTATGTACCTTTTGCACCTAGTACCTGTAAAAGAGTCCCGCTTTCAATCTAACAAGTATTTATTATCAAAAGTCAAGCTTTGTTAAAACGACGTAGGTCTGGGTTCGGAGATCTTACTCTACCAGCACTCAAATATATATTAAAATAAAAACTGATGGTCTTATTGCGATGTGTACATATAAATAATTTTTTTTTTCTTCAATAATTAATTTAACTTAACAAAGTTTACGCCTCCCGATTGAAACACTTTGTGCTTTGTTCCTTGTTCCTTGTTTTCTACGTATATTTGACGCGTAATCAATTTGGTTTATTAACCTACCCTACGTAAAATGAAATGTACCATGTTCACCATACTTACTATTGGATGTGGTTATAGCAGTCGTGTGCCAACAGCCTTCCCATTCCTTTCCATGCCGCGTAGTGTTAGGGCTATACACCACTGAGGAATAATTTCACGCGTTTTTTCCACTGGGTTTTAATTCTGTATACTAAAATTTACTTAGCACACACTGCGGATAAATTCATCTGTGTTTATATGCAGTACTTTAACTTTAGAAGTGCAAGTACTGTTTTTATACTGTTCCATAGAGATACGCCGACAACAGAGCGGAATTCATTCTGTAGTGCGTCCTCATTCAATTATATGTTTTACAAAAAAAGAAGATAACGATGAAACCTCTCTCTGTTGCGTTGCATTCTGTAGAAATCTACTTTTTTTCCGCGTAGAATTAAAACCGGTAGTGTGTGCATGTTCATATGATGCCATGTATTACAGGATTCGCGTTTTTCTTCTACGCGGAAATTTTTCTCAGTGGGGTCTAGCCCTTATGTGTATGTATATTAAACTGATCCGAAAGTAGGGATTTGCTCTCTAGGGGCTGTGAAATGTTATTAGGACTTCTCAAAGAAAGTTTAAAGAAGTAATAATGTCATAGTACGGCAGAGTGCGGAGGGTGGTTACGAATATAGCACCAGGCACGCATCTTTTTTGTCAACAAGAGATGTCCTTCAAACTTTGTGAAAGGAAGTTCACGTCGCATACGTTCAATGAATTGTAACTATCATCTCTCTATTATGTTTGTAATGTTCCACTTTAAAATGGAAAATTCATAAGAACGTATATATATAAAGTGTCTCAAAAGTAGCACGTCACACTGACACCGAAGGTAGACCTGCCTCAGACGCATCGAATAAGCCTAACATGACCTCAGTAAAAATCGTATGGTTTTCGAGATATCGTCAGATTAAAGTTTTTTTTTTAAATTCTCCATTTTTTAACATTGTTTTCTTTATTCTGTATTTTGTAACATTGTTTGCGTTATTTTGTCCATGACTAATATAAAATACAAAAATTTTCAGGTTTAATCTTGACTTACATCCTCAGCTAGAACATTAAATTCGTCTTCGACCAGGTGTCGTAAAAAAAAAAAAAAATAATAAGAAAAACTAGACATGAAATGAGCAAATTATTTTAAAAACTTGCTTATGTTATGCCGATTGAGGAATGGTATGGTACTTGTATCTAAAACTAATTATTAAGTAAAAGGAAAGGTTTTTGTTAAGTAAAATGAACAAGTCTTTTATTGATAATGTTGAAATGTTTTGATAAAGCTTCAAAGAAAATTAAAAGCATGTTTGACTTTAAGTGATTATTTTAAAAAAGCTTAAACTTAATCTACATTAAGTGCTCAAATTGCTCTTGCTCAAACTCCTATGCACAAGTGATATCTCTTGATGAAATTTTGCCAAAACGCATTATATTTTGACACAAGATTATTCAAAAATGGGGAGAAAACCTAAACTTCTTTAATAAAGTCTTGTGGAGCGACAAATTGGCCAGGAAAAGGGAGGAATTTAATCCTCTGTACCAGTGCCTCTCGCTTCTGTAAACAAGTCAGTATAGCCGTAGTCTTCGTTCTCATTATAGTTATTTTTTTGTTTCGCCAGAAAATGTTAAGTGTAACAATAGAGTATCGAATTGTTGTAAAATTTTACATGAAACTTATAATTTATTGAAAGAAGTGTATGATAATGAAGGTTAATTGCGTGCACGTGTTTTTTAATTGGTTTAAGTGTTTTCAAGATGGCCGACATGATGTTCAAGATGATTCACGCACGGGTCGGCTTTTCATGTCAAAAACGCCAATATTGAAAAAATGTAATCTGATTTGATCTGACCGCCAGTTAAGTATTCCTGCGATTGCTGAAACTGTAGGAATTGATAAGGAATTCGTACGAAAAATTTTACATAACAATTTTAACATGCACAAAGTGAGTGTCAAAATTGTGCCTAAAATTCTCACGTTTGAACAAAAAGAAGCTCGCAAAAATGCGAGAAAACATTCGCCTTGTTTACCGGATGTTGCTGATTATTTATTATTATAATATTAATAATAATAATAAAAAAAAATTTTTTCGTTATATTTAGAATTTTAAAATCATCGAGCACACCAAATTGCATCATGGTTTTCCATTTAGTTTCGTTTGTATGAAATGTTATTCATGCAGAAAATTCATTGCTGCACGTTTTCCATGACCATGAACATGAACATGACTTGCTATACATTAAAAGCAAATCCTATTTAAATAGCTTAATGGCTTATTGGCTAAGTATTATTCATTAATGGAAACATCCTAATTAGTGGTGTACTATTCATTAACTGTGAATTATATTTGGATTACACAATCCATAATTTAGCAATGAGTATAGATTATTAGTTTAGGACATTATCGACATAAAATAAGTCATGTTTTTTTTGTACGGGCGTTATTTTGTTTTGGTTTAGCTTATTTTAGGAATGAATATTTGTTTAAGCTGTTGTGTTATTCTTGGCTTAGCGTAATCAGGGGAACAAGGTTGGCATTCAGCATCGCCAAAGTTTATACCGTATACACAATAAAGTTATCCATATCTATGAGTATGCTTCAAATAATATCCCTGAAATCTGCGTCGATGTGAAATCGATTTTAGTTCGCAAAGTTTCCGCGTGTATGTTATACGTGAATACGTCAACTCACTGAATATTTGTTCTAACTTGCAGAGCCATTTTTAATTTGGTCTATAACTCTCTATACAATATTAAAGCGTCCTGCTTGCGTTACATTATTTTTGTGATACGCAAATATTATTCATACATAATATATGTATTTACACACAGCGTTAGCCGAGGGCTACTCCCACGCTGAACCTCGGTTAACGTCGGTGAAGCGTTGTTAGCGCTTAAAGTTCTGCGCTTTCTTCGAATATCAGTACAGCGGTTCAGAAATATCTATTCAATTTTCAGGGTCTGGATAAATAAAAAATTGCTAGAACATGCACCATTTATTTCTTTTTCTTTTAAAATGCATAATATTTGTCGCTAGTAGCTTACTAATTCAATTTCACGTGAATATGTTAACCCGCTAAACATAAATATAAATTTACAAAAAATATCTTCTATATTATTTACGTTAGTTGTACATAATATTACGTATAAATACCAAAATAGGGTAGCACACTGCACCCTAATTGCTCACATTGCTTCAATTTAAAAATAAATCTTAGGTAGACACGACTTAATATTTCTTTCTATTTCCGCTAAAATATTTAAAACTTATTTAATAATTATTCAAAAATGTATATATAATATAAATGACTTAAATGCTCTTACTTTGATGTTTCACTACTTAAATCAAAAGTTTAATTATAATGCTATAAACAGCCTGTCACAGATCTTTAATTAAGATAATTTGCCATAAGCCTAAATCATGACTTTATTTTGATTGCAGCTGAAACAAATAATAATAATCCCCAAGGGCCATGAATCTGCCACCACAGCAACGGGCCACTGCCACCTCAACACCCTCCCCCCACCCACCACCCTCACCTTCCCCAACACCAGGACACGGCCACGGCGGTAACCTTTCGACTCTTGTAAATAATAAATAAATGGTTTTGTACACATTTGTAAACCTTTTCTCTCAGGGACAAACACAGTACGAGTATACTCGAATTTACGAGTATTTGCGGACACTGGTATTAAAGTATTACGCATTTTTTATAAACACATTTTGGTGTGTTTTTAAACTTCTCAAACTTCTGCGAGTGACGTTGTAAACTTTCTCTCAACTTCCAGATTCCTGAAATTGTGTAGGTGTAAAATTGCTGAATTTTTATGAAATTTTCTTTATTTTCTCAGCTAAGTGATAACTATACTTTTTATAGTTCATGTGCCCTTCATCTATAATTTGATTTCTTCTGGTCCATCTGAAATGTGTGTCAAATAATCCCCAACGTTTTCAATACTCTTTGTCCCCCAGGGGCTATCGTTCCGAAAGCACGTCGAATGCCTGCCAAGGCCAAGTGCTAACAGGGGGGTGAGGGGCACCTACGTCCACGTGATCTACGGGATTACATATTATCTTTGGAGATCATATTATATTTATTTTGTTATATTTTGGAGAGGATTTGCATCGGCTTCATCAGTGTCACCTTCTGTTGTTGACCTATATTCTTGATGAATTGAATCAACGTCCGAAAAAGTAAACTTAATTATGCTTAAATTTACCAAGTTATTTCTCGTACTATATTTCGTGAGCTGTGATCAGTGACACACATTTTTTGGTCTTCCTTTATTATCTGATGACATCATTTTTTTAAATGGTCTCATCGTTTATGAAACCTTCACATTCCTAGAATGCGACATTATATCCACTACACTTAATATCCATTAAATTCATGATCCCTAGACCAATTTATTGTTTCCTTCTTTACTTTGATTATGGTTTTTTTAAATCGATGAATGTCGTAGATTACTTTTATGCTATATAACTTAACACAACGTATTTTAACATTACTTATATTCGTACTACGATTTCATAAATTCATACACCTTGTATACTATTACTCTTATAAGAGTATGACCCAACATACATTTTTGACATTAATACTTACAACTACAGTGATACTTCGGGTTACAAACTTTTCAAATTACGAACACAATTTCTGAAAAAAATTTGACTTGAGTTGCGTACAATGCTTCGGCGTACGAACTTCCAAACATGGCTTTAACGCATTCAGCGTTGCTGAAATATCGCTTTAGCACCACTGCGATATATGTAGTACGTAGTAATTTTTATAAAAAACACTTTTTGTGTTAACTCTCATTAGGTCTCACAAGAAGGTGAAGAGTGCTATGACAGTGGTCAAAAGAAGCCTAAGTGTATTATTACAGTAGAAACGTAGAGGAAATAATAATTAAATATGAGAATAAGAATAAGTACAATTGATGTGGCTAAAGGAGTGACTAGATCCGAAGCAAAGATCCGAAGTATTAGAATAAGTAGAAAAATTATTGTTATTTTGGATTAATGAAAGTTAATGATGTTAGCGAGGCCCTAATATGTGAAAAGGGGGTTTCTTTTGCGCGGTGATTTAGTGGCGGAAACTGGGGTGGATGAACAGATTAATTGAACTTACATTACTTTCAAGTTCACGTTTCGAGTTACGAACGTACGAATTAATTTCGTAGCCAGAGGTACCCCTATATATGCATCCGGCCTAGTTTTGTTTCTATATGTATGTATATAACAAAAATTGTTTTTAACAAAGCAATGTCGGAACCTAGGTTCTACGCCTAAGGGTTGTCCAGGTCTGATTATATTTATAGATATTCAGAAATGAGTGCTAATATTGATCAGCCGATATTTAGTTATTCAACAAATTAGACACGATTTTTTTTTTTTAATATTTATTTTTGTGTGCATCAACTATTGGTAGTTATTAGCATTTTTAAATCAATATTACATTTTTATATACAAGGTACTATTTTTTATTCCATTATAATGAGAAAAGTGTAAGTGTATACTATAAACGAGCGCTGGATGATAAACGTTCGTGGAGTAGTTGGTTCGTTGGTTTTGGACAATTTGGCACAATTTGACTCCCATTTCCATTTTTTTGAATAAAATCAATGTTTAAATTTCCTTTTTCGTTGAATTCAATTAACCAAGAAGAAATACTACTAATAAATAATAAATTTATCTATTTTTTCTATACTATTATTGTTTTATTGCCTTGTTAACGTAAATGATGAAACCGTCGTGAAATTTGGAGGGTCGATACAAATAGAAAAAATACATAATGCCTCAAAATTTTAGAGATCTAGGGTTCCTAGTCTTCTTTTTATACATGATTAAAAATAGTCATTTTCCATACAAATCATAATTTTTAGCTCAATTTCACCACATAATATAACTTTTAACTATGAAAAAATGGTGACACGGCATTAAAAAACTAGGTGTATATAAAAGAATCTTTTCTGTAACTATTGCAAAAAGAAAATTATCAAAAGGATACCTGTATACGAAAATATTTAAATAAAAGCAGTAAGAAACAGTAAGTGTAGGTTATAGCCGGCAACGTTGCAAATCCCAATTTGAGCGGGAAATTCAAAATCCTAATAAATATTTTATCAAATATAACAATTTATTTGTCAAAGAATCAAATCACGCATGCGTCAACACACTTAAATTTACAGCGTTGCCAATTTTATTATTCCTTTTTCAAAATATTTAATTTGAATTTAAATTGAATTAATATAAATTTGATATTAATTATAGGTAATTTTTTATTTATTTAACTATTATATGCATAAAAAAATCATTTTAACTAGCAAATAGCAGTTTAATAGGGAATTGAAAAATTCATTTTCAAAGATACAGTCCCAATATTTGCTCGTCCGTCATGTACTTCGTATTTTGCATTTTGTATTACCGAGAGATAAACTTTTTGCATTGACGGTACGTCCTGTACCTCCTTAAGTACTGTTAACCATACCTATTTTATAAGAGTTTCTCCAATATTTATGTTTTTGTTTCGTTTTATGCAACTATAACCCACAATACTCTCAAATGTTTATGAAGTGGTGTCTGGTCCAATTTTGGTCGCGTTTGTCCCATATGAAACGTATTTCCGTGTTGAATGACACCAAGTATATCAATAATATCAATTTAATAAAAAAGAAATCTCGAAATATAGCATAGTTTTATAAGATGGTGTCATTGGGTGTCAGTTGTCAGCATCTGGTGGCGTCTTGCGTGACCCATAGAATGGACGGAAGGGACGGAAGGATGACCAATGGCCAAGGAAAGGGAGTAGGAGATGCTGCGGTACGTGCAATGTAGTTCTGTTGTTGATCAAGGCCTTTGGTCACGTACCGGCGGGTGCAGGAGTGTATTGCAGTTCAAGTCAAACGTAATTGAAAGAAGTCGGACTCGGACTCGAACTCGTCTCGGACACATTGGATCAATGACAAATTTGTTATCTGATTTGTTGAGATATTCGAAACTTCACGGATAACATTGACCAATAGAATATCGATAAATTCTGAAATTCTAAATTCATTCACATAAATGTGTTCACTGATTTCTTTTAATACATTTTATAATATTTTGATATTTGATAGAGATAGGGTACAACTGTTGAATTATAAAATTAATGTTTTTTCTATAATATACAGTACTCAAAATGAAAAGTTAACATTTTTATTTTACTAATGGTATGTAAAATATACATGAAAATTTTGGTAACATACCGTAGACTAAAATGTATTTTTTTATGATAATTCTATAATATATTTATGAAAATGCTATGTAATATTTTATGTACAAATTTTAAACTTATGTAAACTATAATATTTTTTTATGTAAAATACACATTCTTTTGTGAAAGATTATTTTGTCATGTAGAATTTTTGATTAATAATTCACTTTTTATAATGTATACTTAATAATTAATAAGTCATTGCTTTGTAATATACTGTAGCTCTGATTTTAATTTTTATACCGAATATACTCGTATGTTGTTATTTAGGAACAACTACGGTCCGAAACACATGTTTATGTTTCCTGTACGATGACTATAAAGTCATCGCTGTACACGCTGTAATCTCATGATGGAAGTTTTAGACTAATATATTTTTATTTGCAATTATCTTCACAATTACAAAATATAAATTTTTAAAATTTTCAAAGTCAAATGTCTTTGTCAATAAACTTGTTAAAAACAACCTCAGAAAGTATTGCGCTAGTCAGGGGATCGAACTCAAAAACACATCAGCCTTGCGTCAAGTGTCGTCCATTAACAATGGGCTTGTGTCCTATGTCTTAATTTCTACAAAACTGTACTATATATTGATAAAGTGGATTACTAGAACCTCAAATGTACAATTATTTTTTAATAACTCCTTATATGTTAAGAGATATTAACAATTAAAAAAGTCATTTTGTCTCTTTAATTATTAAAGGGATTCAACGTTGTACACATTCCAAGTGCATGTGTCAACACAATCCTTAATCTAAATAAATCTCTGCTATATGTATTTATATATCAAAATATCAAATATTATTTACAGCTATTTCAAGGAACAATCAAATTCCAATATTATGTCTGCCTTGGCAGGCTTAAATAAAATAAAAACTTATTATTCTTTGATTTGACTTGATTATTTGACTACCAACAGCTACAGAACATTATCACAGCACTGACTCCTACACAGCACCTACTCAACAAATAACTGACGTTAAAATGCATTTCACGTCATACAAATATGGCCGACCATTTCTAGCGCTAAAACTACAATTCTAACTTTTAGTTGCTATATCTCCTTCAATATTTAGATATTTAATAAAATAGACACGCCAATACACATTTATTAACATCAATTTCAATCAACAATTGAAAAATCGACCACTAAAAAATGAGGACACAAACCCATTCTTACTGAGGATAAACTATACGTTATAATACTTCAAGACAAGATCTATAATTATCATTGATTTATTTTTATAAAACTTCATCTGTACATAAATATGTTATGTGTACAATAAATACATTAGACATAGATTTATATATCTACTTCCTTCTAAACATAGTTACATTTATTCTAACACTCAACACTTTCACCTCCTTGACCTTCTAAAGTAATACCGTATTATATACTCATATGTAGTTTTCACATCTCCTTTCAAACCACCTTCCAGATTTTATTCCAGGTAGCTTTCCTTGTTGGTCCGACGCCTTTGTACCAAATGTAAACTGAATTATTTCTGAAGACACAAGAACCAAAACGAGAAACGAGTGATTAGGATATAGATTATCTAATTATTCATTTGGTTAATTATAAATTAAAGATTCAAGTCTGGTGATAATGTGACATATACGAGTATAAGCATTTTTCCCGGATGTAATAGCCGTAATGAGATTAAATAATTACATTTTTATTTAATTTAAATTCTACTAGACTCTAGTTATATAAGAATTTAACCTCGGAATGAAAGGTAATAAGCTAAAAAACTTGTATACATCTTTGTTTTGATATTTTATAAGTTCTCTCAAATATATCATAGAATTTCATTTCAACATTATTATATACAGGGTGTCCCAAAATTCAACGATAAGCGGGCACCAGAGGGTGGTCCTGCTCATGACTACACGAGAAAAAAGAAGATAAAAAATTATCTCATTTTGTTTTGAAATTACAAAAAAAAAATTAAAATCTTTCGAAAATTGAAACATCTTAAGATGTTTTTAACTACCATGACCACAATTTTTCAAATATTTCTGATTTGTTTTTTGTATCAAAACAAAATGAGATAATTTTTACTTGTGTAGTCATGAGCAGGACCACCCTCTGGTTGCCCGATTATCGTTGAATTTTGGGACACCCTGTATTTAAGACTTTTTAATAGGAACTGTAAATTTTTAATCAAACTTATGTGTTGCTTCTGAAATCAATACAAAGTTGATTTTAGTAATTTACATACGCATTATAATAATTACACAGTTTTACTGAAATCATACTATCTTGTCTGAAATCAAAGAAACGACATTTAAAGTTTATTATTTAAATTGTCAATCCCTTTTTATCTAATTTTATTATAACCTAACATTATGCACAGTGAGTTCTGTCAGCTCCAAATATCAACTGTGTTGGCCGTTCGCACACACTATCACACAATGAAAGTAGCTATAACTAATATATACCGTTAGCTCACCTGACCAGAATGCAGTTGTAGTTTCTCTAGTCACTGTTACCAACTAAAGAAATATAATTTCTTTACATATACAGTGAGTGTAAAAAGTATTCGTACACCTCGGTATGCAGAAAGAAAAACGAATTTGCTAGGCTTCCTGGTATATATTTTCTAAAAAACAAAATAGTATCAAACACTTCAAGGTTACAGCATTGTATTTATTAAAAAAAAAAAAGATTAAAAGAAAGACTGAGTGCGTGGTAAAAATAAATACGCACAATATATTCGAAATCACAAACAAAAAGTATTCGTACATTTCATAAATTAGTGATAAAATATAAAGAATTAGTGATGAAATAACAAAAAAATATAGTAATTAATATTTTGTTGGGCCACCTCTTGCATTAATAATAGCTTGGAGTCTTCGTGGCATAGAATCAACTAGTTTAGAAGTGTAAGAAGACGGTATCAGAGCCCATTCCTCGCGAAGCGCGATTTTTAATGTTTCTTTATTCGAAATGTGTCGTGTTCGAATTTTTTTATCAAGATAATCCCACACATGCTCTATAACATTAATATCGGGTGATTGAGGAGGTATTTCAAGGTGTTTTGAAGTGTTAAAAGGATCCACATCTTGGTATTCCATGCTGTGTGCTTTGGATAATCATTATTAAAACCCATTTCTGTTACACTTGCGGGAAGATTCTCTTTTAAGATATTAATATACACTTTTTGATCCATGATTCCATCAATAAATGCAAGTTTCCCCACTCCAGTAGCACTCATACAACCCCAAACCAAAACAGAACCACCGTATTTCAACCATCAGTGTAAATATAAGTGTATAACAGTGTCTAAATATAATATTTTTAAATACGGTTTGGGTTGGGGTTGTATGAGTGCTACTGGAGTGGGGAAACTTGCATTTATTGATGGAATCATGGATCAAAAAGTGTATATTAATATCTTAAAAGAGAATCTTCCCGCAAGTGTAACAGAAATGGGTTTTAATAATGATTATCCAAAGCACACAGCATGGAATACCAAGATGTGGATCCTTTTAACACTTCAAAACACCTTGAAATACCTCCTCAATCACCCGATATTAATGTTATAGAGCATGTGTGGGATTATCTTGATAAAAAAATTCGAACACGACACATTTCGAATAAAGAAACATTAAAAATCGCGCTTCGCGAGGAATGGGCTCTGATACCGTCTTCTTACACTTCTAAACTAGTTGATTCTATGCCACGAAGACTCCAAGCTATTATTAATGCAAGAGGTGGCCCAACAAAATATTAATTACTATATTTTTTTGTTATTTCATCACTAATTCTTTATATTTTATCACTAATTTATGAAATGTACGAATACTTTTTGTTTGTGATTTCGAATATATTGTGCGTATTTATTTTTACCACGCACTCAGTCTTTCTTTTAATCTTTTTTTTTTTTAATAAATACAATGCTGTAACCTTGAAGTGTTTGATACTATTTTGTTTTTTAGAAAATATATACCAGGAAGCCTAGAAAATTCGTTTTTCTTTCTGCATACCGAGGTGTACGAATACTTTTTACACTCACTGTATATTACTGTGATACTATTAGGTCAGCGCGGCTTAGAAAAGACCATCACTAAAGGGACGTTAAACATACGCCAGTTCCATAAAAACTAGATTTAACTGAGAATTAAGTACAGACTAAAACAGCAACGAGTACTAATTAATAAACATTTAGACCACATATAATAACAACCAATACACAGTGCTTGCCATAGAAATATAAGAATAGAGTGCGCGAAGGGTACGGCCGCGTGTAAGAGGGAGTGATAGAAAGAGACACAGAGAACACTCGTCAGCTATCTCTCTCTTTGACTTAATTGCAGTATTCTGTCTCTTGCGCACTCTATTCTTATACCTCTTGATGCATGCACAGTGAAATACTAGGACGGACTAGATGCTCTGTCTTATATTCGTGGTGTGAATGCCGCGCAACATTCGCTTGCTTCATGTTTCAGTTAGGCGCTTACTTATCTTAAGCTGACGTAGCGACTTTTATTACTCGCTCGTGGTATTACCATTATGTAATTTGAGTTTTAATCTGACTTATACGTATTAAAGAGCGATTACAATTGTATGGCACGAGATCCATTGACCGTGTATTTTCTACTTATTACTTTCCACTAACTTTACATTACACTATTATCTTGTACTTGTTTGTCGTCATACTCGGCAGGGGCCTCGGATACACTACACACCGCGACACCAAACACCGCGACGTCCTAGTTACATGAGCCGTAGGCGTAGATTTCAAATAGTAAACACTTTACTGTTTAAAAATTATGCAAACTGCACTACGTTTTGCGTTTCTTCCATGAAATGTTCTTGATTGTCGGTGTACAGATACAATTAGAACATAATATGGAATCAAAACATAAACTGACATTCAGTCGCTGTAAAAACATGTCTTAACTGTACAACAGAAAACTCGCTAAGCTTTTATACTACATTGGAAATGCATTCCACTTAAAATTAATCGCTCATTCAGATTGCATATAAAATTTTGTTCAAAACTAAATAAATCCATAAATGGTTATATCTAGACAGGATTAATTTTAGTTAAACATCATGAAACCTTGGTATTTCTAACTATGGTTTAATGTTTGCTTAAATCCTTTAAATACTACCTAGAAATGTTACCTACTAAATAATAAATTCTTAAATTAATGTATTTAGTTCTCTAAACTGAAGAATAAGTATAATAATATTAAACCTTATAACTAATAATTAACTAATCATAATTCCACATTTATATTGCAATGTGCAGTTTCTTAGAGCAATAGTACACCTGATAGCTTTCCTTTTATTACGACTCATCTGTTATGGTATTTACGACCTTTACCATAAAACATCTCTATACTATTATTTAATAATTTTAATGAAAGTATACTACAATTAAACTTTCACATAATATTTATTCCATGACTGGAAAATAGATGTCAAACATTATATAAAGAGAAGTTACATTTCGGGCACTGAGCTTAGGTAACGTTAAGCGTAGTTAGTCATTGATCTGTTGCGATTTGTGAACGCTGTGGTGCATTGTATATTTACTATTCTTACACATCATAAACTGCCTAAGCATCATAAACTGCTAAAACAAACCCAACTGCACTATAACTCTCTCTATTTTCTTTTTTATTACACTCGTAACTATTTTACTTTTAAATTTGATAAGATAAATGCATTTTTAGTTCCACTAGAACACAGAACGATTTGTCTGCTGTGTACCCTATCCTGCTGTTATAGCTTCTTCACGCGCTGAACTGACTCTTGATTATAACATACCTGTCATCGGTATTGTAGTGTATTGTTGTTGAAGACTTGAAGGATAATTTAACAATATCGCTCACGTAATATTCAGATTGTTGTCTTAGAACAGTTACCTTTACTGACACATTACTACCCCAACTCCCACTTCACCCTAAGACATCATCGTACTTTATTCTGAATAAAGCACAACAATCTTCTGTCAAATTATTTTGAAATTAGATTTTTTAAATTTATTTTATATAATATCTTGCGGTATCTTCCTGATTCCCTTTTAGTTTTTAATATATATTTTATAATACGAAAACTTGATCTAGTTTTTATATTTCCCAAAAGTTTACTGGAACCGCGGATGGTGGATCTTGCACAGGTCTGGGCTCAAATATCAAGGTTGCTGTAAAGTTCATTTTAACTTTTATGATATTTCTTTTCTGCTACTGTCAGAGTTCTCGATCATCCAAACCAGATGCGAATGCCTATTTGTGTCCTTAGTAATCACAACAAGTATGAACTTGAACTTATTCGTTTGAACCTGATTGGTTCATCAGTTGTTTCTCATTCCTGACTGATTTCCTTATCTGGCAACAAAATATTATACAATTTTTTGAACTTGAAACTTTTTAGTGAACTTTGTATTTATATTTGTTTTCTATTGCAAAAGCTAAATTCTCCTTAAGATCATCTTATCAATCATCATAGTGTAAAATATGTTGCCATGTGTTTGCATTTTTACGTGATTTCATTTTTTTTTAGAGTTATCACTATTATAATTATACTTTTACACATGAGAGTACTATACCAGGAATTGAAGTTAGACTTCTATCAATTCTCAAACAATATCAATTTCTCTTCTCAGTACTTCAATTTGTCAATTCGATGAACCAGTAAAGACAGCAGTGACACAAAATTGCATTGTAAATAAAAATTGCTAAAACAATACATTTTATTCATATATATTTTTTATACAATATTTTTTTGAAATTATAACTTTACTTATTATTGTCACATTGCGAACTGAGTGGGTATGCTAATAAGTAAATCTGGCAGATAACACCGCTGCTTGATAAATTTATGATTATCCAAAATTATAACTCTAGCAGTCTGACGTCAAGCATCAATCTCTCGCCCACTGTGTCGTCTGTGTACGGTGATGTTTTTATAAATATTGAGGAAGATGAGACGAACCACAAATTCAAATTTAAAACACATACTCTTACTGATATCTCTACTAAGAATGCACTGAAAACGCAATAAACACGAATTTCTTTGAAGTTAGGCCTGTCGCACACTGCAAGTGTATTTAAGCGAATTCGGGCGTAAATAGGCGGCTTGGTTGACCGGTTAGAACTCTCAAAGCAAGCCGACTTCTGTGTTCTTTCCATGTGTTGTGTCACAGCGCTTACTTACCACGTACCGATACGACAGTATGCCAAGTCAAACTTGTGCACTGTAGGGTGTATTGAAGTTGTTTTGCACTAACTTAATTTTTCATAGAAAACTTTTACTTTAATTTTTATCGATACCTCACTGTTATGAAAGAAACTATTGTATTCCCTTCCAGTCTAAGACAGCTGATTGTATTGAAAGGTTCGAATAGGTTTACCGTTGTAGCATGTATTCGCTTGGTTAAAATTCACTGATATACGTACGTAACCCCTATATTCGGACGGCTTTGTCGCTTGCAGTGTGCGAGTTCATTGCATTTACAGGGTTCGGATAGGTAAAGCGTAGTAACGCGTATACGTCCTGCCAAAAGTCGCTTAAATACGGTTCCATAGTGCGAAAGGCTTAAGAACTGGATCAACGACAATCATTCGTAAGTGTTTGTAGGCAAAAGTACATCGTGTTTGTGGAACCTATGGAATCGTGAAGACCTATGTCCCATAGAGAAATAATTCCGCATGGAAAAAACGAGAATTCTGATAGAATTAAAACCGTGAGGAAAAATAGCGCACGTAGTTATTCTGCAGTAGGATCTAGACTTATAATCAGCTTTAATAAACGACTTGGTAATTTCCTTGTATCTATGTAATGGAAGTATAGTACCAAAAGTGTCACAGTTATTAGCGTATAAACAAATATTAGCGTACCTATGTATATGTACTTGTATATGAAATTAACTTTTTCTCTCTCTGTTCCAGGTTAGTTGATGCTCCCTTTTAACATTAATTACTCGACATTTGACAGTGGCAAAGGTAAGTGACACATTCTAATTACGCGAGCTCCAAAGTACTCATCATTGAGTACGTTCTTTTATGTTAAACACAACCAACTCGTAATCTGCAGAATTAAGTACCAAGCTGTACCTGTACACTGTACAGTATACGGCGCAGCGGCTCTTCTACTCTATGTATCAGATGAGAATTTACATAAAAATTCATCTTGATGTATGTCACATAGAAGTAGTTGTTAGTGATTAAAGTTAAGTTTATGAAAATTACAACGATATGTCTAAAGTAGATGTTCCATTTTTACTCTCTCATGTACTTAGACCTCTATTACACAAAGGGCTTCTCTCTCTCTCCTCTTGACTTATGACCTAATGTACTTTTGTATTTCAGTTGTTTTAAACAAGAACCGTTTTCTTATGATGATTAGTGCAAAGTATTAAATAGTTGAATTATATACTAAAATAACAGTAATTAGAACAGTATATTGAGTTAAGGGGGTTCTCCCGTGTGACGGCCTGTTTTTTAAGCATTTTTTGAGAATCTTTTTTGACGTCCTGTGAAAAGATAGAACTTAGATATTTTTAATTGATTTATTTTTTCAGTTATTTATTACTATTTCAAAAGTATGTAAAACAAATTTCATGTAAAATTTTTCATTACAACGTGTGCAACTCTGAAGACACCTGCTTAAAAATAAAGGGCGCCGACTTTCTCCACGATTTTGGTTTATTGGCTTATTAGAAAAAAAGAAGAAAAAAACGGCGTTTTTATCTATAGACTAAAATGCATAGAATGAACTAGAATTATTTGAAAATATTGAAAGTTGAGATTTTTGCAGACTTCTGAAAAAATAGTTTCAAATTTCATGACTTTTTTTTACTTTCTTGTTTCGAAATAATTAGAAATACTCTGAATTTTTGGAAGATTTTAGTTCAGTCCGTCTACATGTGCTGAGTCTATCCTATAAATTTTAGTGAATCGGTCAAACCGTTCTCGAGATATGATGGAGGAAAGTTTGAAAAACACAGTTTTCAGAAAAACGCGTTTAAAGTTCCTACTACTCAACTACGCGCTCCGAACATCTGTTTCTTCTAACTGCTGTGTCTTTGTAACGAAATTGAATTTAAAAAAATTACTTTACCAGCATATTCTACAAATGTTAAAGAATAAATTTATGCAAAAAAAAAGTCGATCACACGGGAGAACCCCCTTAAATAAATATATCGTACAATGTATAATTGTTGAAACTTTTTGGTAATTTTGGGAATCTTCGTCACGTCGCTACGAGTATACTCGTACTGATGTTCATAGTTTAATATGTACGTTTTGTGATCTGTGCACTTGGCATTTGACTGACTGAATAAGAGATTCGCGGTTAATCTTATATTTACGGCATCCCCCTCTTCACTCACCTTCACTGAAATCTTAGTGCTTCAGGGATCTGTATACTCCCCACAACATCATGTGTTTCTGTTTCCATAACTCAACGCACGCTCTAAGGATATTGAAGCAAGACAGCTTCTAGCTACGAAGTGTCATTCTCTTATTCCACGGGTTGACAATAGATCGTATATGTCAACACATTCTGACTTGCCACCCCCATTACTTGTGTATGACACCCCTCTGAGGTATACTGTGTGCTTAAAATACATATTTATAATTCTAAAACGTTGAATCAACTATGTACCATACGTACTTCTACAACAACACGATAATTAAGTTACTTTTCCAACAGGTTTCTGATGAGGAAGGTCGCTTCTGTTTGATATGCAAATTATATTTCCCTCCCCTTCTTTTTACTCCACCTTAACACGAATTTACGTAGGTAGAATGGTATTACACTGGTATAATGTTTTTATTAGAATTTAAATAAACTGAATTGCTTATAAGTTCAATATTTCAATTGATTATTACAACATAAATGGCTATCCGCCAAATATCACTTTTATTGTATTATTAAAGGATTATTATTTCTATTGCATTATCTTTATCATTGTCTATTAACAGTGTTTTCAGAGAGCTGACACAATTTAATTCTATATTCTTACTCGCTAAAACACTGTTTAAATCATATTTTAGATGTATGTATTTAACATCAAAAAGTTTATCTGCTACATAACATTACGATTAATCAAAGGATATGCAACAAATTTATTGTGAAATTACATTATACTTATAACATTATATACTTATCAACGTTTGCTATATGAAACGTATAAATCTTTTAAAAGTCTACAGAAAATCATAATTAGTCTTATAGACATTTCCACTGACCAGTAGACCCTTATAGTTTCTTAATTCTACCGTGTGGAGAATAGCAATCGCAGAATCAAATCAATTCATTGAATCATCGCATTTCTTATATTTTATTTTTATATTACTTTTCAATTTACTTGGCATTTTTGTATTTTATGTATAAATTGTATATATGCTGCCAATTGGAACCTAAAGCTGCGTACACAAATTGTAACATCCAACATTTGTTGTGAGAAGTTGTACAACACGTCCACACTAGTGCGACATGCAACTTAATACGTCGGAAGTTTTCATATTTCGAACGAATTCCTTCAATTTGCTTTACAGAATAAAGTAATAAAACTTAGTTATTTAACAAGATCTCTGCTAACTCGTAATTAAACTCAGTTTGACAAGGGTCTATTGTTCAGGTCTATTTCATTTGTTCATTTAAACACCATTTTTAATTATTTTTATTTATTTACCAAACACAACTAACCAAAAAGACTCTTTTACCAAAAAAAAAACGTGAACACAATGAGATTATATTGGAGACTGAGTAGGTACTCGACCCTTCTGTTCGAGATCATATTCAAAATCTTAATTTCTTTGATGTACCGACATAGCTTTGAAACATTTTTGTTTTATAAAAATAGAACTACCTAGAATTTTTAAAAATAGCATAAGTAAGGGTGTTATTAGTGTCACATGTTTATGTCGTACTAGTCTGTACGTTATAAGTACAACACATTTAATACACTCGTGTCTAAATAATGTCAACTTATGAATGAAAATATATAAATGTTGGATGTCGAAAGTTTATGTCGGACCAATCTGTGCCAAGTATAGGACTCAACGTATCGAGTTAAGTACGAATCAGTGTATCTACTTCTGATGATGTACCCCTACTACGCATATTACTGATCTGATATTGAGAGTTGTGCACATGCACAAAAAGTAAACAAAACCCAATGTACAACAAAAAGTTTTTTGAACTTGAGTTACTAAAAACTCATGGAGTAGAGATTTACTTCTACTGGTACTGTTACATAGTATACTGGTACAATATTTACAATACAGTGTGGAACAACTTCGCAGAAACTTTTCTTTGTTATTTGTATAATAATCTGGATATAATTTACATAAGAAAACGTCTAATGAAAACAGTTCTAGATAGAAACACAAGTACAGTGTATGTAGTCGTATAATTATATATGCGGAAGTTGGTTTTTCTTTATAAATATTTAATGTATGAGGGGTATCACACGTGCCTACCCCAATCCCCAAAATACTGAGCGCTACACCCAGCGACCTTGACGCAACTCTGAAGATTACACTAATGCCCTTTTAGGTAATGGAAAAAGACAAGCGCGCTATTTGATTATTATTTGAAACATTACGTTGTCTAAATTAAAATAAATTGTTTCCGCGAATATGAAAATTAAATACGTTTTACCATCCCCATAAGAATTATGGGTCGTATCCCAGTAAACAATTTGGTGAAGTGCCCTATTTAGTGACGTTCGAGTCACTAGTACAATTCAATTCTAACGCTTTACAAGTTCTCTACCTGTCACAGATTTTGTGTTAGTTGTTAGAATTTTTTCATAATAATATTCTTTCTTTTTCCAACATCATTCATTAAGTAGCAGTTGTTTCTTTCACACTATGATATATTTTTTTTAGTTCATTTTCATTCCAAAGTGAGAGAGAAACGAGATGCGGTTAGACAAGTAAAATATATTTTTCACCGTTACACTTGTATACTTGTATAGTATTTCGTTCAGTACAGTATGTTTAAAGTATATGCTATCCTTTTTCAACAAATATTTCTTTAATGGTAATAGGCACACGCTGTCTCCCTCAATCTGCGAATATAATGTGTTTAAACGAATACTCTAAGCACCGATGCTAAGACAGAGGTTTTAAACCTAACGCAGACGTGCCGATTGTGGATTTCTGAATCAAAACAATGTAAAAAACTAATATAACGAGTATTGTTGAAGATGAATAATATTCATTAAAAAAATCACGATCCGTACTAAAGATTACGTCTATTTATTTCTTCATTTAAATATTTATATTTTGCAGACTCTAAAAAGTAGAATTCCATTAAGTTTTATACCCCTGCCATCCCTGCTAGTGTCAAGTTTATAACTCCGGTCATAAATCATAAACCAGAGTCGCTTTTAATTCAGCAGTGAACCGTCGTTGCGATGTCTGTAGGTTATAAAAAGGGCCTTTCCTATGAACGACTGAATAGAAAACGAACACGTTCCAGACAAAAAACTCATGATATGTAATAGAAATTAAGTAGAATTTACTCCAAAATGTTTACTGGGATACCATATGCTTGTAATGAAAAATATAAGTGTTGCCATCGATGTCTAGATCGTTGAAACTAAAAACTACGTTTCAAAAATCATAGCTCAGCCAGGGTGTTTGTTTAGTTAGACCATCGGTAAATAAATAACTAAAATATGATTTTTATTGGTACAGGATAAAACGTGTAACCATTTGTATTTAATCAAATCTGTCAATGTTGCTTAAGACCGTCTGCACACGGGTCGACTGATTGCAACCTAGCCGCTCAACGAAATTTCCAACGAAAACGAAAAACAAGCCATGTAGAGCCGTGTTTCGTGACTCTATAGAATTTTTAACAATAGCATAATAGGTGATTTTATTGTATCGTATTCTGAGATATTTAAATATGTATGTATTTAAATACTTTTGAAAAGTATTTGTGCACATCTCTGCTTATGATGTTCACCATCAAAAGCATGCAACGTAATTGCCCTGCGACCTAGAAACACAGTCGCTCAAAGCCAATTTCAAATCAATTTTTTTTCACTCAAGCTTGTGCGTTCTCTCACTTGTATACACGTTCGTTCTCTCACTAACAATACAGTTGCATTCTCATTCGGTTCGGGCTGATTCGGGGTTTGCAATCAGTATTAAAAGTCTGCCTCTCGAAATGTTTCATGTTTCCGATATTCAAGTAATTAAAAATCAATTACTTCCTGTGTCAATTTGTTAAATCTTTTTTGTAATCCAGTTTATTAACAATTTTGCTTATCTCTCTTCAATTTTTCCCACACACAATTAATTTTCTGAGATGTGACTTGCAAATCACCAGCCTATTTTTATTATTTGAAACCAACATAAAGTCAAGATCGAATTAGCGACCTTCGTATAGTCATTCCCGTAGTAAAATGCCGGAGACTTTGCGTTTTCTATATTTTATCAAAGTTTTTCGTTTAAGATAAATTATGTTTTGAAGTGTTAATCTGTCCGCTGTACTGCGCGCAATATGATAAATCTGTCATACACATTTCACAAAATAATTATAACACGAAAATTAAAATTTTAAAAGGTTTTTTCTTTTACAAAATATATGTTCAACAACTTGATTTTAATTTATAAAAAGTTTACTGTCTCTTATAGATTTAACGAAATTAATTATTGACATTTTTGAATATCTCTTAATTTGTAACGAAACGCCTTCATAATTTGTGTGGGCAACATGGTTTCGTGAAATGTAACTTTGCCATAGAAATAACATACAGTTCTCTATTTGGTAGTGAGCACTAACCAAAATTAAGAGCGCATTTTTATATTTAATTAATTATCCTATTAAATAAGCTATATGTCTGAATCAAATCGTGGTTTTGTGAAATGTACCGACGCAAACATTTTCGTGGTAACCCACACCTACATCGTTTTAGCAAAGCTTAAATTTTGAGGATATGTAGTTGAGATTGTATGCGTACTTGCTAACTGTATTGTTAAAAACCAACATTCACTATTACCAGACCCCTTTTGCGTGCCATAACTTCCGCCAGATGCTTTAAAGCTTTTAAAAAATGAGGTAACAATATTCTGTAGAACATTTATATAAACTAGCCATAGTTTTACGTAAGTGAATGAAGTTTTTAAGTACCTTTTGCACCTGTAAAGGTGCATGATAGCAAGTACGCATACGCTCTTTACTTCATATTACACTATTTATTATCAAAATAAGGACGCTCTGAGATCTTTGACTCGAACGCGAAGACACAGCAGTCAGCGTGAAGCATCAATGTCAATGCTCTAGCCCACTGTGTGGTTAAGTTTATTAGTAATTAAATTTTTCTCTGCTCCTTTATTACTTTCCCGCGAATTCCACTACTAATACCGGTTTTCACCAAAGAGACAGTTTTGTTTTCAAAAAACAAAACAAAAAAATGTTTTGTTTTATTTTAAAACAGTTCTGCTTTTCGAAAACAGACTGTTCACATTGAACATACTGGTTTTGTTTTTTGTGTTTTTCTGTGTGTTCTATAAAAAATTATATCCCACAAATTATTGTGTTGGTGATACATTTCTATTAAATTGCTGATTTTATCTTTTGTCCACTGCATTTATTTATAACTGCTCTTGGAACCAGTTGCTAGCCAAATGATAAACAACAACTAACAAGCGCAAATGTTCACAAAAAACAAAAGTGCGTTGTTCAAACTAAGCAGACTAAAGAACAGCAACAATCGTGTTTTTTTTTATCTTACCTACTCCAGATGGGAATGTGTTTTGTTTACTAAGACAGTTTTTAAAGACAAAAATGTTTTAAGACCTGTTACCTGTAAACATTGGTGTTTTTGTTCTGAAAAACAGTTTATGTTCGTGTTTTATTCGACATATAACTTGGCAATAGTTGTACATTATATTAATTGTGTACTACATAGTGCGTGTTTAAATGCATGACTAAGTAATTGTACCAGTCACGGCAACAATACCGCCCCTGACATCGAATCCGTACGCCTTACCGGTCTAGTTATTAATACAAATTCTTAATATATCAAATAGTAAATTTGAATAGTTTATTTCAATATAATTATGAAATACTCGATTATGAATAGTCAGTTGTCTTTAAGTTATTTACTATTGTCCATACTAAGTAATAACTGTTAATCTAATATGTTGCGTACAATTAAAGAATCCAGCTGTAGGAGTATTTTAAGGAGACACACAGCCTGACATATCTCTTAATGAATTTTAAATGTGTTGATCAACCTACGTGAGACACAATACCATAATTAAATGCAAAACATAAAAGAAAGTCTTCTATGCGACTGATTGTATTTATTTCTAGAGCAGTCGACATTATATGGTAATAGTAAAACCATCCAAAAGATCAATATTTAGATTAATTCTGCGAATCCTGGATTTTTAATGTCCTGAGGCTTTTTGTATAAGCAAGGGTTTTGGTATTTTATTCTTATTTACGTTGTAAAATATGTTATGATTTTGTATAAGTATAGGACTGAGCTATATATTATATTTCAAGCACGTTCAGTTTTTTTTTTATATTTTCTAACTATTTTGACTATACCACTAAATTTATTTTTATTGATATTAAGGTATAACTGTAATATATGATCGATTAAAAAATGTATTAGGTCTATTTTGACATGGAATTCTTCATATAATAAAGAATTCAGATGTTTCTAAGGGACGGTTCATCAATTACTAAATTTAATAAACACTAGTAACAATATAAGAATATAAATATACACCTGGAACATTATAATATAGGATAAACATATAAATATACACGTAGAACATTATAATTTTAATAAACATACTTAAAACCATACCAGTAACAACTCCAGTTTTATTAATATTAAACGTAAATCGAACAGAATGTACCCTTTGAGCATCGGCATCGGTAGAAACCCTTAGATCGTTAAATAATAGCATAAATCATATTTGACTTAGTGAAACCCGTCCACCTGTCCAACGTGTGGACAAGTGGAGGTAATGGACAGAACAATCCCTGTGGATATAGATAAATCTGATCCCGTCTCACCTTACAAATACCTCTTACGTTTACCTTCTAATTTCCAACCGAATGCCTATGAGATTAGATAACACTCGCTTGTAGAGTTCTCGCTTACTGCGTTAACCTAATTGGGCCTAGCTAATTAGGCTACCAAATATAATGTCAGTAAAGGCAAGTCACTGTGTTACTATTAATATTATTGATATGATACTGTCAGGGTCAAAAGTCTGTTGGCAAGAACACGGAAGTAACATTAATGATATGCTTTACAAACATATAGCCTCCAAGGAAATCAAACCCTTATAACAGTGGTTCTTAACCTTTTCGAAGTTATTGAATATTTTTGTCTTATTTAGGGTCGGTTGCTGTACTCATAGTTATCGTAATAGTTAGTTAGCATGAACAGTTAAAAACAAATAACGGTAAATTGTTCGGCCGTTTATCGGTTATTTATATTTTAACCGTCCAAGTTAAGTAACTTGCGCAGCAGCTGGCCCTAAAAACCCTTTAGATTCAAATACGTGTCATATTCGCATAATCTGTTTAAGTTTATCAGCTTTTGCAGATTTTTAATCTAATATAATTTGATCTTTCGCGTTTATATGTGTTTATAATAATTAATATTGAGAAATCGAGTAGCTCCAACAAATACAATATTTATAACATAACTATAACCAAACAAAATGTTAGATATTAGAATTAACAAAGTAATCCATTGATGTGGTTCTTTTAACGAAAATGTACAACTCAGTGTCAAGTGGGTTTCATATCCATTTATAGTTACACTGGATATTCACATATGAGTCGTCCAGAATTAAAGTTGGCTGGTAAATAAAAATTTAAAATTAAGTTAGATATAGGTACCACTGTGTTCAGCTGGCTGAGCTCTATATGATGATAAATAAGGTTTAAGGCAAATTACTTTAAGACAAATTAAAAGAAAACAACTTTTATAACTGACCATAGATAATAAATTTAACTTTTAAATTCCTACTTAAGTACTAAAGCTGTTTTAAAAATGTTCTAAAATAAAAATTACTTTTTGCAAAAATGAAATGTTTCTTTTACTTCTTCCTAAAATTGATTTTTAGAAATTGATTAGAAACTGCTTAGCTACTCAATAGGATCTGGTTTTGATAGTTACTTTTGAACAGGAGCAAAACGGGCTAATTACTGAGCATCCAAAAACAAAACGAGCTAGTTACCTTCGACAGAATCAAATATGGCTAGTTGCAAACTTAAAATGCAAATCACGCTTTTAATATAAATAATTTGTTAAATTGCTTATTATATAACAGCAGACCACAGTCCTTTTATTGTTATTTAACTAAATTACAAGAAAGTTGCAAGATTTATTGCGATATGATATTTTAATAACATTTTGATCCTTTTCTCAGTTTCACAAAGACATCAACTAGCCAACTTTGATTCTGTACGACTCCTGGAGGAAGGACGTAAGCTTTGCCATACTTGCTTCCATTAGTATTAAATATTATGTTATAACAAACATTATCCCATTGTTTTTATTATGAAGGAAAGAGTACTCACTTTTTTTCTTACGTGCGATTTTTCAATGAATGTCCAAATATTTATTTAGTTTCCCAAACCACCGATTGAGAACCGCTGCCTTATGGTGTCAACATGTCTTTGATTCATGTGATGATATTCTGTGCGTGTTTTTGTAATTTCGTAGCAGTGTCTTCAAGCTATATTATGAAGATCATTAAGGGCTTTTACAATATATCATTATCAATATCATTACTAAAGTTTTTGCTGAACGATGTCGTGCTTACATGGTCTATTTGCTTCCTAACTGCTGAGATGGCTAGTGTAGCCTATTCACTAAAATAGAATCCCGGTTAGGGCATAACTGATTTAGGTAGATGACTATTTTTTTTTAATATACATAAAAACCTTTACTAAAAGTTTTTCTAAAATGATTTTTGGAATATTTTTCAATATTAAGAAATTGACAGAGGTGTATTTATTGACAATTTCTAATAAGAAATTTTTATATTTAATTTAGTAGTATATAAGTAATTCGTTATTTCGACCTACTTTTTGCTTATTAGGTATCTAATATAGAACTATTTAATATTCTCTCGCTCTTTTAGGTTTTTCTAAAGAAGCCATTGAAAATCCTTGTTATAATAAATGTTATTTAGTTTACTATATACCATTAAACATTAATGGTTTTGAGAGAAATTTTGAGTAGTTGAAGATTCCAAAAAAATTTCACAAATAACGTAACTTATCGAACTTTCAAACTACTGCATCATCGAAAATGAAGAGGTAGATTTTGAAGTAATCTTCAGTAATTCTGTGTAGTGGCATATTTCTAATTTGCGTTTGATATGAATAAATTATTATTAATTTATTTATAAATTTCATTAACATTTTTCGTCATTAATTCGCTAAATTAAAATTTTGGAAGAAATATCATGTTCCCACTTCAATGCTATAAAAACAATTAGTGTCGAAAAAAGAAGCTGCTTTTACTATGTGTTAGTTCGTTCGCGAAACACTTATTCCATTATGCCACGTGTAGAATGCGTCTGCAAAATTTAAAAAAACAGAATCATCAATTAAAATCGTTCGATTGGACATGGAATAACCCATAAATATACTCGCATTTACTCTTGTATACATATTTTAATGAAATAATTTTGTTTGTTCTTAAATATTTAACTCAATAGATATAAAGCTGTTCTCTGGGTGGTTGAGGTAGTTAGTTCATAGACTCTTACCCGCGTTCAGATTGTGATTGTGGTGTTATGCGAATGAGGGTAATATCCGTTGACATTGCACTCCTGCAATATTCCTATTACACCCTTGTACTTCCTTTAAACCCATAACACACTTCATTGATATCATATTTAGTTTGAGATGTATCTCCCCTTGCTACATACCTAAGTTCCGTCTTCCGTGTACACATGCAGATGCAATTTCTGTGCAATATTTAGCAAGTTTATGGCCAATATAGACTGGCATCGCAAAGGCTCTAGGAGTAGAGGAAAATCGAATTTAGATGTACTGCACACAGTGTAGTGTATAACTCGTACTCGACTCTGACACTCAGCTATGCTTAGGTCCTGGTTTGATTCCCGGAGATAGAACAATGTTATTCCATGACTGGCAAAGAATTAACTCATCAAATGGTAAACAAATCAAAAATAAACAAATATACCAACCATATAAATAACCAAATTTACAAAATACACAAATATTATATTACAATTAATGTGAGATACCACCTAGCTGTTGAAATCGTAGTAATATAATAAATAAATAAAGCTATGTCTTAATCCAATAAGGCCCTGGAATTCAGTCGTATTCTGTAATCTATTGAAAGTGTTGCTAGTTCGCTGTAGTAAAGTACAACTAAAAGAAACAATTGAGAGACACGCCTCAATTATTCGCTAAAAATGTGAAGTACAATATAAATTAACAATTATTAATTACAGCAGAAATAACCTGTCGTAATAGTAATGAATCAACAAGTTTATGAATTGTGTATGTTAAGAAATCACTAAAATTGTTAATGAAATGTAATTGTGTTAACTAAAATCAAGTAATTGAAAGATCCTAATAGGACTATTATTCAAAAGGTTAAGAAAATTGTTTCAATTCGCTTAATAAGTGGTACGATCCTACGAGCCCCTATCTCTTCCATCTTCGCGCACCCTCTGTCCAATTGACTACATTGTTTGAGCATCTCCCGCTGAGAAAATAATTAGTTCTTTCCATGTGTCTGGATGAAAAGTGGAGATAATGCTGCGTCGCGGATACATTTCTGAAGGATCTCTGTCACCTCCGTAACAAGCCGTGCCGTGCGCTACGTTCTTTCTAACAAACCTTAAATTACCGTTGATGTTAATGACATTCATCCCTTAACAAGTTTGGCAATTGATGACACCCAATTTACATATCTAAACCACTAAGCGGCTACGCCGCGGCGCACTGAGCTTTAAGGAGACACGAGACCTCTCTTGCTGTCACTGCGCGGCATCTCCTGTTCCACATAAAACTTGGGTCCTATATTTTAATGTCCCAAGTGAAAGTTTATATGTTTACACGATTCGTATGGTGGCTCGGAAACGCCTCCGCGTATTTTCTTGAAAATTGTCTATTTCGTAGAGTAAAAAATTCTAAGACTTTTGGCGTCCTCGAATTTTCCCTTGAATTTCCTGGAAACCCGCAATTTTGGAAAAACTAAAAAAAAAATTTTTATTTTCTGCTCTATAACTTTTAATTCGTAAAAGATTGAAAGTTAAAATTTGGCATGTGTATTACGGTGTTCAATTTTAACATTTTTTTAAATTTAGAAATTGAAATATTGGAAAAGGGGGCGTTGATAACATTAGGGGGCCCGGTAGGAAACTTTGCAGAACATTTAAATTTTGGATTACTAAATAATAAAATATGTTATTAAAAAAAAAATTCAAAAATTTTATTTGGGGGCACGGTGACGATTTTTGCCGAGAGTAAAATTTGTGCTAGAAAGTTGAAATTTTGTATATGGGTTAACTTTGGTAAATAATTTACATTTCGAAAAATAATTCCCAAATTTTGAAAAAATGTTGGTCAAATGACGAATAAATTGAAAATATTTTATATTTTGTTGAAGAAAATAATTTTTTTTATTCAGTTTATAATAACATTAATGAATGAATTCAGTTTATATGAAAAATTAATTATTGTTATATGTAAAATTAATATAGAACGACTTAAATATTTCAATCTAAAAATGGAATTATAATTTGAAATGAAATTCAATTCACACACAAGAGACAGTCGTCGCTTTCGACGGGGGTAAACTCTAGTAAAATATATTTTATTAGCTTTAACAAATTAGCAATTCATGTTATTAAGTTTGCCATCATATCAAAGATATTATCACTAAAAATACGTCAAAACTTCTACGGTTTTTTTTAATTGGTTATGAGAATGAATTGGATAGTAGTTATGAAGTAACCAGTTTCTATGCATATCAATTTTTGCACTTTTTTTTTTAATAATATGACATTATCATATACTCGTATTAATAAAAAACTAGTATTGACATGGATATTCACAGAAACTGATTCATTCTAAAAACGTCCTTTATTTTATTCTGTTAAATATATTATGCATCCTAATCCTCTTACTAAGCAGCCTCATAATGTTCAAATCTATAATCTGTGGGCTGCACCGTTAATATTAATTAATTATTGCAAACAAAAGGAGTCGTTTTATTTTTAAGCTGATTAAATATCTATTCATGTATGCATATACCTATTAAGAGCCCCGAGCACGCAGCGCCCTTAATTTTTAGGAGAATTCAACTAACAGGGGAAGCTATTGTTAGTTCGACTACACTGTTTAAGTATATATTATATTTTTGCACAACATTAATAATCATTATTTTTAATTAAATTAATTATTCATTGAGGTTATTTCCTCACTTTCGTTTGTTGTATACATTTGAAACGTCATTTTTCTTAAGAAACATATTTTATTGTTTACAAAATATTCAATGAATGCTTGCGTACTTCTTAAGACGTAATACAATTCAGTCATAAATTAAAGATAGGGGCTCATTAAACAAAGAACTACGTTTACTTCTATTTTAGGTAATATTCAAAACAGTACAAATTGAGTATTTGCAAAAATTTACTATACTTAATTAACAAATACTTAGTCTTATCACCGAAAACCTCCTACAATGTTGGCATTATTTATAGCGTCACATATAAGAGCTACATTGCTGCATCATACAATTTATGATATGGAGTACAGAATTAAATTAATTGTAATAGCAACCAAACCCAGATAACGCTAAGTAACACTAATCCGGGGATCCAACCCGAAGCCACAGCAGGCTGGTGTCTCACATAAATGCTTTCGATTAGTACACCGTTCCTTTAATGTTGTAGTTTTGATCAAATCAAGTAAAAATAGTATATACAACAAACTGAAATCTTATAGACTAGTTCCAAATATCAGAAATTGTGCTTAAATTACTTTTGGCGGCGAACCTGCAGGAAAACAAATTTATTTTGATTATCAACTTCAATTTTAATATCATAAGCCTCAAACTGTTACAGCAAAATGACTTATGATTTAAAAAACATATAAGAAAAAATAAAATGATAAAATTGGTTTTCGCGTTAATTTAAAAAATTATTTACAGTTCAATGTCATAATATAATACTATAATTTTCCTATTTTTCCTCGTTATATTCTTAGTTTCTGCAAAGAACATAAGCGTCTTGGTCCTGCCACCCATCCATTGTGTCGCTAACCACCCACGCGCTTCTTCGCGAGACGTTTGTTTATGGCTTGGTGATTCACTCCCTACCGCGGGATCTTGAAGTTGATTCCCAGTACCGGGCTCCTCTATTAATTGAACATGCTGTATCACGTGTTAAGGACTAAAGCAATGGGGGACAGAAGGAGGAGCGAACGAAGATGGAAGGGGTTGAAAAGAATATTTATTCTGTTATAATTACATAAGTCTCCGGGTACCGCATGTGTGGTGATCTCATATATTATTTCAATAAACACCACGATAAGCCCTCCACCCTCAATACCCTCCTTTCTCTCTCGCACACATTTTGGACACACTTTCAGATCCAGCATTTACTCTCCATATATATATGCTCTAAGATGTCTTCAGATCAGGCAACTATTACAACTATGTGAGGCCTCGACACCATAAACATTGCCCACATAGTAGGAGATCGTCAGTGATAGGACTTAGCATCGAAAATAGGCCGACGTTTAATAGATAAATGAAAACTCGTAGCTGAATTCAAGTCCACGTAAAAAAGTTTAATAAATTTTCGTTTCTATATACATGATAGATTATGCTAAAGACATAAGTAATAAAATTGCTGTCCTATACGGATAATTTTGAGCTATCATAAGGACCACCAATTTTCTGAAAAAACTATTTTTTAAACTCGATCGAAATTCACTTATTTACCACATTTTTATTAGGGATTAGTTTTCTTCTGTACGTCTCACATTTTGAAGTTCATTCTTTTCAGCCACAGATGCTTTAATCCTAATTTATTTATATTCAGTTCCTACCGCAAAGTGAGATTCAGTAGAGTGGTCCTTTTTTATTCTTGGTGAATTTTTTTTTGCACTGCTCTTCTGTTCAGTGCCATAAGATGAAAAAAAATCTGTGTAAAATTTCAGGTCCATCGGATAAATAAAATTTTATTGTTGTATTTTTTATATTAATTGTAAATAATTAAGGGATTAAGTTTCTCTGTGTGATTGTTAAATATCAATATCCCATATGAGTTCTGCTTTTGTATTGCTTGATAATACAGTGGTACCTCTGGTTACGAACGCCTCTAGTTACGAACAACGAAGTAAAGTCAATTTACATTTATTTCAATGTGAAAAATTGGTTCGATTTGTGAACATTTCAACTTACGAACGTAGTCAAAAAACGAATTAAGTTCGTAACCCGAGGTACCACTGTATCTACTTTCTAAAATATATTTTCTTCGGCGAATCTACCGTCGCATATCACGTAATCATTTGCAAATTACTTGCAAGAATATTTTCTTAGAAATAATTGTTTTCGCTTTCTACAAAACATCCTTACAACCCATTATTTTGATGAAGGTTCATTCATTTATTTAAGTTAATGATTCGAAATATAATCTAGTTTGTCAGTAGTACGCATTACATATTTAAATATTTATTTCTCGGTATTTATTTTGCAAAATTCATTAAATGAACTTTGAACTTCATTAACTAAATGAAGTTGGCGCAGCGTAGACTAGTAAGAGTATGTGTTATGTAATGACAAAAAGTGTTAAAGTATGGAATCGATGGAAATGACACTATCAATTTTACACCTTTCTTACGTAAATACACAATTAGAGTTTAAGCAAATAAATGGTTTATTACGTCCTAGCTAATGCGTTAAACGAATAACGATAAGTGATAAACTGACCATTTAGCTTATGGAAAAACATATTTATTTCTGTTTGTGTACAGTCAAAATTCGTCAAATTTTAATTATAGTTTGGTTTAGTTACGGTACAATTCTCTAAACTCTTGTGTTCTTTTTAAAATTTTCAATTTTGATTAAAATCAAAACAAATAGTAATAATATGTTACCTAGAATTTGTTTAATTATTTAAAATTGAAAATAGGTGGGTGGTCTTCCTGGAATCAGAATTCAGATCCCAGTATATTAATTATCATAACATGTGCATGTTAATAGAATTGTTTGATTCATTCAAAAATTTTATAATACGCATTTGTCTATTAAATTTGCATTAAAATTAAGAACATTATTAACAGCGTCCACACGTACGTATTCAGATTTTAAATTACGTAATTACATCAAACAATTAATTTATTATCTTATCACACATACGCATATAAAACATGCAATTCTTGATTTGTTCTTTTTTATATCCAATGATATTTTGTCAATAGAGTACTTTAACATAAGAGTACTTTTTAAGGCGCCTAACAACATAAATACGCCTGCCAACATTATTCACACACGCAGCCTTGGCATAAGTGAAAACATGGATTTCAGTAAATAATCATTGAAATGAGAAAAGGAAATAACAAATGAAATTGGTTAATATTTTTTATTTTACCAACAAGCCATTTATTTCTATCATCTATCTGTGCGTAATCCCAAATAAATCTCTGTTTACAACCAAGATTTGTCAACGCGAAACGCGAAACGAGATTGAAATTCACTGTTATTTCAGGAGTTTTACCGCTCACAACTACCAGCAGCGCGTAAGGTAAACTTATTTTTATTGTCAAATCATTTGTCTCTTACATTCTTGTTATTTGCAAGTTTCCTAGATCTCGAATCTTCCCGAATTACGTGTTCCGTATCATTCGGTTTTTGTTTAATAACAAAGTTGTCCTAAGAATCTTGAAGAGTGATGGAAATTTATCAGTACTGGATCTTAAGGGATGCTCCAGTTCGAACCATTCTAATACACTTACGAAGGATATCAACAGTCAACAGCCAATAGGCTTGTCCGGTTAATATCTGTGGTAACCAGCAACACAGGCGCAAGACAAAATGCTCTACCGCCTCTGCTCCTGCTGGAGTACAACTTGATCGTTTCATTGCCTGTTTGCCTGTTGGACGGCTGATGGGCTGATGGTTGGTCGTCTACATCATCATAAACCATCGCACCACGGTATCATAGAGCCGCAGAGGCACAGCCGTCCTAGCACGGATACCTTCCTCAATCCGTCGACAGCAACACAACATCAGTGCTTCATCGGCAGTCGCACGGGTAGGGTGATTTTGTTTAGCGGTTAGCGCTACCCTTAGACCTTTACTATTTTGTAACGTCGAAATATACCATACACCAAATATTTATTATTGTGATTTATATATTAGTTTCATTTTATTTTTTTGTTATCAAGTGTTTCTCTTAAATTTATTTATTAAATAATTTTTTTTTAATATTGTTTTCATAACTTGTGATTTTGACAATTTGTAAACAAAGTTTGTCTCGCATGCTGTTCTGTTTTTGTGTTTTGTGTCTTATTTCCTAATTGTGTGATTATATTATTGTGATATTATTTATTAATTGTGAGTTAAATGTTTTTATTTTAAATTACTCGTTTTAAATATAATTTTTGATTTAATTGTTGTGTGGAATGTTTTTAAAAGTGTTTTATATAAATAAATCTTGATTTTTATTTAATACATAATAAATTTATAAGTTTCTTTTCTCTGATTATTATTTTTTAATGTATGTTCATACTGAAAGCAGAATTTAAGGTACTTCTTAATGATACTTATTTATTATTATTAATTAGATATGGAACAACATTATAAGTAATTATTTGTGTACAGACCGTTATTCCCAGTTATAATTTTTATTTCAAACAAGAACATGTATTTATTAAAAAGGTTTCACTTTTAAGCTAAAAGTAAATTACAATTTTATTAATTAGAAAGCAAGTAATATATAATATTTAGCAAAGAATAATGCTCTATGAAATAAATTGTTCATTGGTTCCAAACCTTTGTAGCCTGTTGGTTTCTATTGGGTTGATGTTGATGGAGCCGTAGAAAATAAACAATCTGTCTACTGCTGCACCATCCTCACAACACCGCATAGCACAGCCTCAGCCTTAGCCACGGCTTTAGGAACGGCTTCAGGAACCATTCAAATCCAATACAGCTGTTCCCTGCTTGATGTTTCATGTTCGGCATGTATCTAATCAGATTCGGAGATTTAAATACTTTTATTTTGTTCTGCACCCCGCATCGGAACCCGGGCTCGGAACGGACCAAGGGCTCGTTTTGATTCCGGTTGTGGCATTTTTACTTTTTAGTTAGGCATTATGTTCAACTTCGGTCCAGCATCGATACCAATATTATTACCTGCTGGTTTATTTTTGAAAATAATAACCTCCGAAGTTTTACTGTTAGAAATATCGTCCATTTGGGTACTTTTGGGTAGTAAATACTAGTCCTTATTCGGTTTGTAATAATAAAAGCTTTGCCAAATTTGATTTATTGTGTTACAACACCCGTAAACTTATCAAAATTTCACTGGGTCCTTCATTTTTCAAATGTAATTTCTTTAAAATATTTTTTACCTTTTGTGTATGGAAATATGCATTTATATATTTTCCCTACACTTTTGACACGTTCTTTTTATACATTTAATATACTCGTATATTATCTTCAATTGATTTATAAAAATTAGGTTATAATTCTCTTTAAAATAATCATTTTAATATCATTTAGATGTAGTCTTTTAATATTGAATTAAATTTCTATATCAATAGTACTAAATTTGATAAGGACCGTTCCATTATCCTATATTTAATTTTTTATTTTGACGAATAATGAAATTATTTTTTGAATTGTCATGTAATATATACATATTAGGAAAAAATTTTGGTTTAAAATTATTAAAATAACAGTTTTTCTTTAAATTTACATCTGGTTTCTTTCTATTTTGATTACTATTTTTTTTTCAAATTATCTCTGAAATGCTTAAGCCTAATAAGCCATTTCTATCTGTTTATTTTTCAATGTAAACTTTTATTTTTAATGATCTATTAATTGTTCGATTGCATGAGCATTTGAGATGTTTTTATTAATTTTTTTGTTCTTACCTGTTGTACTTTGTTTAGTTTTAAAACTGATTTGAAAACTATTTTGAGAAGTTAATGCGTGTGTTAATGCCATATTGTTTTTATCATTCTCTTTACATCGTGAATTACTTCTCGCAGTGTTAGTTATTTGTATTTTAATCGATATTATAATTATTCATTATAATCTCTATCAATATATTCAATATATTATTAACTATAATCTTAATTATAAAGTATGATCAAAAATTACAATGTACAATAATTTTCAAACAAAACCCTCAGATAGAAAACCAAACGGTAAAACGGTACTGCTAAACGCTAAACGCTAAATGTGTAATGATCTCCTTCAGAGTTGTTACTAGTGGTGCATACATCTGATTACAACTAACTAATGTATAACGCCAAGAGAACCATTTAATTGTCTGGCGTAGTGGAGTACATGAGATTAGCTGGCATCAAATGCATTTCGCACTGTCAGCCGCAGCCACAGCAGCAGCAGCAGACCACGACCTGGCTCTGGCTCTGGCTCTGGTTGTGGCTCTCTCTCTCTCTCTATTAGTTGTTTACTGAACACATCTTGCTGTTCCCGGGAACCTACTTTCCAGTATTATTTTAAATAAATTTGTATAAAATTTGAATGCCAAATAAAATGAATCTGTTGTGATATTACAAGCAGCCGGCTGCATCGAGTTGAATTGGATTTGGATTGAATATTTGGAGCACTAGAATACTGGAACACTGCAGCACTGTCACAGTTTTATGAACATCGTAAAACATCTTAGAGATGTTGCACAATATCCAGACTAGAACTGAATAAACATTGGAAGTAGAGTCTGACGTATCCAGCACAAGATGTGTCGAAATATTGAAGATCTCCTTCTCATGGCAATATTCGATCCACACTAATTGTCTGCATCGAACTATTACCGTCTGATGCTCAGCTTGTCCGAACTGAAGCCGTCTTATACTTAAAACAACGACATTAGGCTTATAATGACCTAACTTCTAATATAAACGTAATAATTAAATTCTAAATTTTGTAAACGGCCTATGAAAAACCTATTATATACATGGATTAAAATAGAAATTGATCGCAAAATAACTTGAATAAGAAGAGAATTTCAATCCCGTGTTCAAGATGATGAAACATAAAAGATCACCCTCAGTGTCCCTCTCAGGGTCCATCAAAGATGTAGAAAACACTGATAAATCTATGATGCAATCACTGCAAGTACCAGATATTAACAAACTATCAATTAATAGGAGCACTCCAAGGTGTTCAACATCGCCATCGTCTCCGCAGTCATCTCCAAGACATTCGAAGTCGTGCTCGTCTTCACCAGGTGCTGTAAACAGAACTCCGACTCTTATGGACACCGTACGACGTTGGAATTCGTTCCACATAAAAGATACCCCTGAAACTGACCCTGACAAACCAACCACTTCTAGCAGAAGTAATGGAAGTAAGCACCAGCGTAATGGTTATAATGCGCACAACGGAGAAGAGTTTAAACATTGGTATCTACGAAATGAAGACAACTCCACTGAAAATATTAGATCCGTAGCATCAACCCCAACCCTAGGAAGAAGAAGGTTTTCTGAAAATAGCTGCAATGAAACCCTCACTGCAAGCACGCCAATCTTGACTGTCATTCCACGGGTATGGGAGTTGCGGAATGAACGAAACGCGCATCTTCTGGCCCTCAAGCTGCGTCCACCACCCCCACCCTTTCCCCACAGGCGGTTTTCCGTCAGGTAAGACATTGTAATTATTACGACTATTGTAACTTCGTTGTTAATGTTAAACCTCATGGGCATGATCCGTTCAAATTCATTCATCATTAATCATTCATAAAATTGTTTTTATTTTCACTGTATCAACTAAAACTGAAACTGAAACTGAAACTGAAACTGAAACTGAATCATATTCAAATATTTATATTCAAATAAATAATGATCATTTATTTATGAGTGATAGCTATTGCTTTATTTCTTAATGAGAAATTGAACTTTCAAAGAAATCCCTTGTAATCTGCGGTCCAACGAATTTATTTTTTTAAATCTGCTAGCCCCGCGTCTGAATATTTTTTAATTGGCTTACTATACCCCACTTGATTGTAACAATTATTGATAGCATATATCTTTTACATTTTTCGACGCAGTTTTAGCTCTAGAGTAATTAACAAAATAATTAAAGTAATTTTTTGTAATTCGCTTTAAATATTTTGGGATGTTCTGGAATAGACTTTCAATAAATGAAATGCTTAGCAATTGTCGTAATTGAAACCTAAATTCAAAAACAACTTTTATGTCCTATACGTGTGACTGAATTCGGATTGTCTTTTACACCCCCGCGTACCTCACCTTATCTGATTAATTATTTAACATGTAGTCGTATAAAATGCGCAATACTCGTACGTACAAAGCAACAGTTATTCCTCAAACCAGAAAGCTCCAATACATTCTAATGTTGAACCTACGATATAAAATATGAAGCCAGACGTAGACCTAGCGACAAACGCATTCTTCAATCTTAAATCAATCAATTTTTACATACTTTATATTTTTATTAAATACCTCTTTCATTTAAATCTCTTCAATTTAAAATCGTTTGAAAACAAACTCATTTACTCGTAGACATCGCGTGGAATGTTATACTACACATTTATTACTTTAATTTTTCCAACTACGTAGTTTTTTGACCTTTAATAAATTTAAGATTATTTTTATTAAATAGATTTTTTATATCAATAGTTGATAAATAGTTCAAATCACGATAGTTCGGCGGCGACTTATACTCAAAAAAGGTTATAAGAGCGGTATAAATCCATAATACGATAATGAATTTTATATTATTCGTTTCTTTATACATTATAGAAAAATAAGTTAGTCAGTGCTTTTTAGTTATATCGGCAGTTTATACCCCACAACTTGTTTTAAGTATGAGTCGCCGGCAAACTCTCGTAATTTGAACTATACTTAGTTACATTAAATTAGTTAGTCACTTCACAATATTCTAAGTTAGGATGTTCTTTGTAACACGAAGAAAATTAAAAGCTGTGGTTACATGTGTTACAAAACCACTCGGAAAAAATCGCTGAGGTTTAAATCGCAGTGTGTTCAAAGCCTTAACTATTAGTGATATTCCCCTTAAAATACCCTATATTTACCTGATGTATGAATGACACATTTACATTCAATTTAAATTCACTAAGCTCAGACGTCATGGCTTATAGCTTTATGTCTGGTGTCTGTTGGTGAACCTGGTCCTGGACACCTTCTGAAGTACATAATGAAGATATAAAACGGTCTGATGTTATTCTCAACTTATGGTAGATCACTGCTTCACTTCTAGTGGTATATTTACTAGAAACAGACACGTTACGTAAACAAAATGTGAAAGGGTAACCTGGGGGTTAAATAAACATATTCGTTAACATATTTTTTGTCTTGTTGTACAAATCAAATATTTTATGTTATAATTAATTGTCAATAGCTAGAGAAGATCGCTGAGAAAATTCTTACTTTTTTTTTGCTGCTTCAATCAATGTTGATATAATTATATTTGACTCGGGATCATTAAAAAGAATAGCTTATTTAAGTAAAATTGACGTACTTCTCAGTTGGAATTTTTGAATCACTTTGACATAATATTGAAGATGTGTTTGAGTTTTTTGTTATGAAAGAATTCATTTACAGTTCAGTTTCTCACAGTCGTTTACAGGCGAATCACTCCACTTGTCGGAATACAAATAAAGATAAAGTTGATTCAAATTAAAATTGAAGTGAAAGAGTGGTAGAAACGTCACAAAACAAGACAATTCACCAAATTGTTTACTGGGTTATAGCTCATAATTATTTATTGGATGTTTTTTGCACGCACATATAAAAAGGTTCGCCATCTCTGGATTATTTAAGTGTCATTTATACCTCGATACTTTGTGATTCTTATAAAAATCAGAAACTATTTTTTTTGTAATTTGTCTCCGTTTATTTTTAAATTGATAAGTTATACTCGTACACTCTACTTTTGCTTCTAACATTTAGTATTAGTTTTTTGTCATACTATTGTAAAATAACCTTCACACTTTTTTGTTGTTTGTTGAGAACTTACCTGTACCTTAAACCTTATACGGCGTAAAATATATTGTGCGATATTCTAGGATAGTTGTTTTTAGGAAAGTTTTTAAATTAAACACATCAAACAAAAGTGTAAAGCTCACTGTGTGTCATTCCCACTCACTGTTTTGATATTTAATTTACTGTTTTTATCTAATATTTTAATCTAGATTTCAGGTTTTCAGAATAGGCATTCCTAGTCACATTCGTGTTTTAATTTTAGTTTAGATAATTTAGTTGGTGCGCAGGTGTCGTTAGTAATATAAATTTTGACAGTTCGATAGTTGAACAAAATGGAAGGTGAAATAATTAAAATTGCTGTTTTTAGTAACAATTAGTAATAGAAATTGTTTTCATTTCTTTATTTTTGACAAACTGACGTTAAACTTCTTTTAAATATAAATTCTACTACATTTTGACAGATTGTCACATTTTGGCGGTTATAATATAATACAGTTTTTCTTAATTTAATATTTTTAATTTAAAACATTGGACCTTGTAAAGTTCTAAAAAAAACTAAGAAAACTTAAGAAATAAATTAAATTGAAAATGGTACTGTGAATGACTACGCGTATTGACATATGCTAAACAATTTCAATTAAATACAAAATTAAATTAAAGCTGTGAGTGGGAATGATACTTAACGTAATTGAAATAAAGTAAATTGACAATTTTTATTCATCATTACAATTTTCAGAAAGATTGCTTATTAAAACATAATTTGGTACATTAAAAAACTTCTTTTTCGTTTTTCTAGTTCATTGCATTGTAATTCATCGCAATCAGACGTCTTATATTTTAGATTAGGGTTATTAGAAGTACCTAGTCTACATACAGTGTACACACTCATATTTGTAAAGTTTCATCATTTACAGAGCGTTTAATAATCTCAAATCATTACACATGAATTTTCATAAATATAGTTATGCTCCTATCTACTCGCCCTATCCTATCAGCTGTCAAAGCTTATCGTGTCAGATAGATATAATTAGTTGTAAAGTACAATTTGATTAACAAGGTTACACCCACGTGTCATCTGTAGCAGACACCAGTATCACACGTGCAACAGGAATATGAGTATTCAGGGTAGAGCGTAGGCGGCTTCATCAAAGCCTGGGTTTAGCACAAATTGAGAATCAATTGCATTCATTTTATTCACTGCCAACCGAATTATTCCCTGTGGTGAAATCTTTGTTGTTTTAATACGCGAATTTGTGTAGAGGGAATATTAATTAATACCAGAATTATCAAATCGAAATATTGCTAGTTACCAGTGGCGGCTGGTGGCTATGGGAACTGGTTTTATTATTGTTTTTAATATAATCAATATTAAAGTTAATAGTCATTTTTACGTTTATTCACCGTCACAGTAACGATTCACAAACGAGTAAGGTATAAAAATTCAAATACGTAAGCAAAAATAATCTTACAATAACTGACGCGTCACTTGTGAGGTGGACGGTGAACACCAGATTCTTCATATATATTACACCGAGTATCTTCTGTCCCACGCGCTAGGTGATGTATCGCATATTCCATAGTAGTTTTATTGAGCAGCTACGTGCGCTGTGGAGAGCGCACGGCGATTATTTCTTAGAGGGAAAATAAGTTTTAATTAATTCTGCATAGAGATTAAGTTGATTCCTTGCAACTTTCTAATGATAAAGTCAGTATTTAATTTGGGTATTATATAATATTTTGTGATTCATTTTTCTTTTTCAAGTTATAAATATTTGGTAGAGCAGCGCACTAATGCACTTAAGGTACAGCTACCCCTGCTAGTAACTCGATCATTAAAGATGAAAAAAGGAGTGAATCTCGGAATTAAATATAATAAACTTAAAAAGTTGTATACATTTTTGTTTTGACATTTTATAAGTTCTCTCAAAAGTTTAATAAAATCTTATGTACTGAGGTTTTGATTTTCAAACATCAAAGGTCGCAAAAATGAATTTTTTTTTGTAGATATCTTGTTTCCTATGCTCTAAATGACATTTAATAAAGTTGTAGAGCATACATTTCTTTACGAATTTGATCTTATTCATTTTTGTGGTTGATTAACGCGCGCAAATTTTCTCCTCTTTTATAAAACCGCTTTTAACTTGTAAACAATCAGATTTTTTAAGAAAATGTTGTTTATACATTTTGCGTAATTTAATCATGTTTCATTTACTGTGAAAATAATTAAAATATGTTAAGCGGTTACTTAGATATCGCATTTATACGATTGTTGTGGCCGACATTTTGAATCCTCAATACAGGAAAAGTTTAAATGGCTCCACATCTAGAAATTATAACCAAATTTCTCATTTCTATCAGAAAATGCAGTATTAAATTTCATTACTAATTGCTTTACTAATAAATCCCGTGGTAGCATTATCCTATACACTGATGCGTGCCTTCCACTCTTCGCAGTTTATCTCGAGAACGGTTGATCATACGAAAAATTGCATTAAACCAAATTTGTAGAGAATTTTTTGCTCTGCAATTTTACTAATAACTCTAAGTGTCATTTAGACCATAGGAAACAAGTTTTTGCGACCTTTAAACTTTGAATTATCTTATTATATTTCTTTTTGTAATTGAATCCTTACATGAGTGAAACTGAATAAGGTCATTCATTATAACCACTAAACTGGGATGCTTAGTAATTAAACTTCCAATTAATTTTTTGAAATTTTTATTTTAAAAAATAATATCGTCGATAATTATTCCTTGCGATAATCCGTAGTTAATTGCTATATCGATTTATCAATTGCAAACTAGAACTTTTTGGCAACAATTTTTTTTGTTGACTAGATTATTTGCGATTGGCGATTATATCAGCAGTATTTATTTTGTTAGCTTCAAAGTGGTTTTAATTACCTGTTTTTATTCTCTTCCTATTTGTGTTTTATGGTTTACGGCACTCGGTACCGGCACCGGCAGGTAGTCAGTAGTCAGAGTACTCCACTCACTCACACAATGAGGACTTATTTACAAGTTACACTTACCTCCTTACCTCCTTCCCAGATGTAATGTACGTAAATGGAGATGCAGATGGAGACAGAGACAGAGAACCATATATTTTAATAGGTTAAAATATAACGCAAGATGTGAAAACTGGATCCGCTTGTTCTATAGCGATCGCTTCGTTGATTTCATACGATGATTTGAAATAATTATGAAATTTATTCAATATAATTGTACGTAGATTTCATTTAATTTATTTAATTGTATATTCATATGCTCATATAAATCCAACTTTGTGCAGAGTTACTGACACACCTTTCTGTATTGAATTTATTAACTTTTTGCTAGACTAACTTATTATAATACATTTATAAGATGATATTTATGCTTTTCGAAATTTCTAAATTTATTTTTGTCAGTTTTCCTTCTATTTTGTTCAAAATACATAGCAACATATTGTAAGATTAGATACACCCAAATAAATTACGTAATCAAATTTATTATTGATATTAATTACTTAGTCAATATTTTACTGACGACACAGTGGGCGAGAGCATTGATGCTTGACTGGAAAGAGACAGATAGGACACTCGGCAGCTATATCTCTCTTTGTCATTATCGCTGTCTTTCATACGCGGCCGTACCCTTCGCGCAATCTATTCTTATATGTCTATGGTAATTTTAGTGTCGCTGCTCTTGTAATTTTCAAAATAATGGAAAAAGCTGAGTTTCGTGAGTTGATAAAGCCTTCTTTTTTAATGTGAAAAAATACCGAGTCGGAATAACACTTATCATGCATTAATTAACGTTTAAGGTGCTATATACACCAACATACTAATAATAATTGAAAACTATTTCAATTGCACTGATCTGAGTGAAGTACTCCACTCGAATTCTGCGTATAATTGGCGTTTAATGTTGTCTTGGCAATTAAAATGAGAAATATATTATTTTCTTACATAAATCATAAATTACAATACCCTGAGATTAAACTAATGCTGGAGGATGTGTTCCGCTTGAGTAAATATTATGATTTTTTACTGGTTTGTTATTTAAATATTATTGAATTTGAAGTGATCTTCGATGCCGCAAGGGTTATTGTCATCACCATTTGAAAATCAGTAAGGTGCTTCATGTGGAGCTATTTACTTCTGACTCTGTCCGGAAGTCAGGAACCGGGACTATCATCTGTCATTGTAAAAAATGTTATTGGAATACACAGACCGACCCTTTTATACACCCCTAACTATGCTATTTCGGAATAACGAGTAGGGTTCGGAGTTAGAAGTTAGGATCTAGTACTAGTACTAGTAAGGGTCCAAACATGACGGTCTGCATGTTTATAGATTTAATACTCTGCCGTGTATTCTCCGTGGAGAAATTCATTGATGTTGTAAATATTGTTGGTATACGTTGGTGTCTAATCTGTTTAGGTATTAAAGTTTAACAAAAATATGTTTAGAAATGTCAACAGCTTACTTAGATACGAGTATCTTAGAATTTATACATATTAGTTTATATTAGATATTAGTTTAATCGTATTATTCGTGACACGCCAAATTCTCTCTAAGAAAATGTAACAATAATAAAACAACAATTTCAGAAGTAGTCATCTGGGTGGCCGACTCTAACACTCAGCTATACTTAGGTGCTCGTTCGATTCCCGGACGAACACACTTCTTTGATATCCATATTACCATGGGATGTATCTCCCCATGCTACATACCTGAGTTCTGCTCAATATTTAGTGAGTTTATTGGCTGGCACCGCAAAGACTCTAGGAGTAGAGGAAAGCCAAATTTGATTACTGCACACAGTGTGTAAATCGTACTCGCTCGATTCCCGGAGATGAAATAAATATATTCCATGACTGGCAAAGAATTATCTTATTAAATGTTATACAAATTAAAAACAAACAAATATATCAACCATATAAATAAACAAATCTCCAAAAACACAAAATGATTATATTACAATTAATGAGATATCACCTAGCTTAAAATCGTAGTAATGTAATAAAAAAAATTATTTAGAAGTGCTACTCTAATTCAGTCATAATATGTGCGTATTGCGGAAAATTTAAATACATCTCAAATCAAAATAAATCAATACTATAATAATCAATTTTAAAAGTTTGAGGTTAGTGTTTCAAATTTAAATAAATATATACAGTTTTGTCTTAGAGTGTTGCAAACGTAAGGAAGCGACAAAATGTTCCACATATTCATTACAAGTGAGGTCCTTTTTTGCTTTAAAATATGTACTCTACAACTTCTTATTTTATACTAAGAAGCAAGCAACAAGTCAAGACTTTCCAATCAAGACAAGGCAACAAGACAACTTTCTTCAAAATAATATCTATTTCATTACGAAAGTACATCTTTTCAAACGGTATTCAGTAATCCGCTATTTGTTAAAATTTTAGATATGTGTCTGTTAATTACTTCTTATTTATTTATATAAAACTATAAATGCTACATACACCTTTATTTATCAAAACAACGTAATAATGATAATGATAGTTTGAATGAAACTACTACTTTTCTTATTGTATCAAAGTCACTATCTCGAATTTTCTACCTGAGAAAGTTCTTCAGTTTAAATTCAGAAGCGTTACACAACTTTAACTGTTGTTCGGTATACTTAATTAGCAATCAAAACAAGCAGTAAATAGTTCCATGTCACTGCTACTGCTACTGCTACTGCCATTAAACTTCTCTTGCTTGCATCGTCGTATAATGGAGCTGGAGCCACTTTGCACTGTGTACACGGTTTTCTGCTTCTGTTCATTTGAAAACGGAATAGTAAATATTGAATGAATTACACTGTCTATTGATTTGTGTATTATCTCCTGAAATAGAATTGATAAAAAAAGAATAGTATTTCAGATATGTTTAATTTAGTCCGACGTTATTTCAGGAGAATCTATAGCCGTAACAAAATTAGATGTCCATGTCGTTATTGCCATGATATAGACACAATGCTTGAAAGATTTTTGGCCTCTAATTGACTAATCAACTATATCAAAGTGACTCAGCAAAGAAAATATTTTCTTTCATAACATACTCTTATATATTTTATATTATTTTTCTTTTAATACTCGTATCTGATTGCATGAACTTGAACTTCAATAACTTGTATATTTTCAATGTGATATTATGATACCTAAACTCAGTTTTTTTACGCTGATTTTTTTTATAGCGAATGATTGTGTTTCAATCTCACCGTTGTGTGTTCTATAAACAACCACCGTTTTGTGGTCTCATGTATCCCACATTTCTTATTCGATAACATAAACATTAATATCCACTGTAAACACAAGTTTTCTTAAAAACATCTTACTAAACATATCTTACTTACAACTTGCAAAAAAAAAATATAAAATTAAATATTTATATAGATTCGTGCTAAAATCAAAAACGTAAATATTTCTTACCAAGATGTAATGTGAAATTTACGAGTACTTAATCTATGTTTACTTAATGTACTTGTATACTTATTTTTATTGAACATTTAATTGTCAATTTAATATAAGAATCAACGTAGAAAATAATCTTTAGATAATAATAAAATTACATATGATGATGATGTGAGAGCTCTCAATATAACATAAAATTATTAGGCAGTGGTGTAATTCACATATACGAGGCCACGACAGTGTTAAGTCGTCAATGCTATGACTCAGCATCGGAAATAGACCCAAAATTGCATTCATTTATTCACTTTAATTTTTATGGAAAGAAACATCTGTTTGTTTTCATTCAAAAGATAAATTTAGAGTAGTCGGTCATAAAGCGTTACTTTTTGACATGTATTTTTTATGTAAAATATACATATACATAAATGTAATACAATATTTAATGAATATTAAATAACAATTAGCAATTATTGTATTCTTTTAATAACCTAATAAATGTAATTACTGAGTTATGCGCTATTATTCTCGTATGAACAATGTTTTTATACAACAACAAAGGTTAAATAATATTAAACAAAATTGTAAATCAGTTTGAACTAGTTTTAAAAATAGAAAATGAACTTTTGAACTCCATATGTCAGTTAGTGCTACGAGATGACCACAGCAACAAACCCGTTTTAAAATACCCGTACATTATTTGTTGTTATTATTAAAGTAACAAAGTAACGAAATTATTTCCTTTTTTTTTTTTTCAAATTTGATTGATTTGTTCACAGCACGTGAATGTTTGTTCATGTGTGACATTCGGTGTCGTTGAACTTTCGAATATTTGACACTTGTTATATTAACGAGTGCATTTATAGCTCTAATTTATTTTATTTAAATTAATTTTTACGGGAAATTAGTATATTTTGAAAGCGGATAGATTCATTTAAATGAGCGTGTCCGCTCATGTTCTAATGATAGACGACACAGTGGTCGAGAGTTTTGATGGTTGATACTGTCTGCCGTGTGTTTTCTCTCACTTGTATACTCGTTCGTTCTCTCACTAATAACACAATTGCATTCTCATTCGGTTCGGGCAGATTCGGGGCTAAGGTTTGCAACCAGTCGCCCCATGTGCGGACGCCCTAACACTCGGAATTAAAATCGTAGTGTGACCTATCTAAATTGTCTATCCTGTTGCTTCGTTTATAGAATTGCGTTAATATTTCAGCGCGATTTTTATTCGCAGTGCGGAGTAGACCTTAATCCTTAGCTATAGGTTATGTTATAAATCATATAGATATTGCCAATAATCAAACCGTTCTCTGCATACTATACTAAATTAATATTAAAGTGAAATAAATATTTCTTTAAACTATTTATACATCTTCATTTTTCATCTTTATTTCTTAACGATATCATAGAAATGTAATACCAATATAACAAACAATAAGTTATATAATCAATCAATTTATCAATGCTTCATGACTTACTCTTTGTTGGAGCAATTTGCGGATGATTGCTACTCCAAAGAAAACGCGGTCACGGGGGCATGACCTCTGATTCTATTCAGCAGCTTAATGGAACAATGCACCTTACAGTTTTCTTTTATTTTTATTAAAAGAGATTGTTTTATAATATACTCGAGTAATATAGTACATCAACATTTTCTATTTAATTAAATGACCCCCTGTTCTAGGAGGTTAGTGCAACGGACCAGATACTCTTCATCAAATTAAACTGAAAGTCTGAATGAAAACAACCAATCTCAGAATTAAATACAACATCTAAGAGTCTAACGGGGAATATCAAAGGTTTCTCAGATCTAAGGGAAGCCATATTTCATACCCATAGCTATAAACAGTCGCAGATGTATTTATTTATTGTTAGACAGGTTAGAATGGAATAAGTTCAATCGGAATAAATACAATATTCCTCACGTTGCATCACATTTATATCCTATAGGTATAGTTGATTTATTATACTACATGCTACATCAATGTCAACTTTGAAGTAATAATATGGAGATATAAGAAAAGCTAGTTCAATAGTATAGTTATTGTGGTGTTTCTTAGATTCAAATTGGTTACCCTTATATTAAAAAATATTGGGTATTTTCCAATTACAGAGCACAATGCGACTTAGTGCCACACTATGTGTATACGTTGGATTTTAAAACTCTACCTTCATCCATACTTGTTTATATTTCTTACCCCAATTTTATAAATTTAATTTTAATTTTATTTAAGAAAATATTTTTATGATTTAAATAAAATAAAGATTATTAAATTATTTATGAAATAATATTGAAAATAGTAATCAATGGTAATAGTCAACAATATCAAAAAATTTTACATTTTATGCTAATTAGTTGGTATAAATTGCGCACATCATGCGAGAGCCATTATCACGTATTAGATAAATATAAAACAAAAAATTACAAAAATGTATGTTGGTAATAGTAAAAAGTACCTAACTCAGCGCTCTACAATTATAACAAGCATTTAAATTGTAAAATAATACCTGGAAAATCGTGACAGTTTATATATTCATTACTGAATTTCGAAAACGGCTTCGTCAATGTTTCTGAAAATTTCCTATTTCGAAGAGAGAAATATTCTAAGACTTTTGGCGTCCTCGAATTTTTCCTTGAATTTCCTGGAAATTCGTAATTTTGGAAAAACTAAAGAAATTTCTTTTACTTTTTGCTCTATAACTTTTAATTCGTAAAAGATATAAAGTTGAAATTTGGCTTGTGTATTACGGTGTTCAATGCTAACATTTTTTGAAAATTAGAAAAGAAAGAGTTCAGAAAATTATGGGGCGCGGTAGGAAACTTTAGAGAACACTCAAATTTTGGATTACATAATAATGAAATATGTTATTAAGAAAAAAAATTCGAAATTCAAAAATTTTATTTGGGGCGGTTGTTGCCGAGAGGAAAAATTGTGCTAAAAAGTTGAAATTTTGTATATGGGCTAACTTTGGTACCTAATTTATGAATCGAAAAAAAAAATCCCACATTTTGAAAAAAGGTATTATATTTCGTAAAAGTCCCATATTAAGTATTTTACATTTGTTGAAAAAAATATATTTTTTTAGTCAGTTTATATGAAAAATTAATATAGGATGAGTTTAATATTTAAATTTAAAAATGGAATTAAATTTTGAAATGAAATTCAATTCATACACAAACGACAGTCGTCGCTTAAACGCGTCGGGGGTAAACTCTAGTATTATCTAAATCACTGCAAACACATGCCATATAATATTAGTTACACTGTATTATTAAATATATGTATAACAATCGTTATTGATACTCGCATCATCATGGATGACTGACGTATGTATGGTAGGTGTCAGTGTCGAGGCGTAAAATATACCAAACACCTACAAATGTCAATGACTACAATGTACAATCCCATGTTGAATATGTACAGAACAAGTAGAACGTGCTCGTACAATGTACATCGATGATAGCCGTAGTGAACAGCAAGTGGTTACGGTTACGATTATGGTTATGGTTATGGGTATGATTATAGTACCAGTAAGTAGTATACGACTAGTACAGTACCACCAACACAATCTGTTGTTGGTGTCTGTAGTTGGGCTGTAGCATCAAGCGCAAATCTCTTGAGCATTACATCCTTTGGCAAATCACGGTGTGTGAGCTAATTTCCATCTGCAGCATACTGATAACACACAAGTTGCTTAATTTGTAGCTTTTGTAGTTGCAACATCTCAGCCCGAAAATTGATATGGAAAATTATTTGTAGTTAATTCTTCCAAGTAAAGGACTAGTGAAATAATAGGGTGATTTCGAGTACATGTAAATTGTAGAAACAAATAAAGCGTAAGGTGTAAAGCATACATTTATAGTCAAAGAGCCCGAGTCGAAATTTTAGACCTATCCTAACCCTAAAAGGGATCTATACTCCTCTTTTCATACTAAATAAAGTAATTTAAACCTCTTTTCATCATAAACATTATTATATGATCCTGCCTTAGTCATAATCAAAATTTTGATCTTATCGTTTTATGTAATTCAAACTTTGTAAACCTTTTTAAACTTAAGATGTTCAAAAAGAATTTTTCAATACTGGCTATGGCTGTAACAAATAGATTCTACTGTTAAAAGATATGAATATGAAATAATGAGTTAGAGAGAGATAGATAGATGCAATGATATGTTGGATACACAGATATATAATATTTTATTTACTGGTATTTATGATTTCTTTTACTTGGAACTTAGATTTTGTTGAAGAAAGATTTAATCTTTGTGTGCTAAATAATAAATAAAAAAACGAAGGAAACAAAGGAATTCAGATCCCGTATATTAATTTTCATAATGTACAGTGCATCTCAATACAATTGTTTTATAAAATTCTACTAATTTTATTAAATTCAAAATAATGTATATTAAAAATAATTAACACTGTTCCTAATTTTAATATGAATTTATCAATTAAATTTAAAAACATTTTAAACAGTGTATATAATATTAGTAACGCACAAGTTTTGTTTTTTATTTAACAAATACCACAAGAACAAAGCCCTAGTTCAGCGAACGGTTACATTATAATAATCCTGAACACAAAACATGAATATTACCCTAAATACATGGGAGTATATAAGCAAAATTTAGTAATATATGACATTAACGATTAATAATCATTTAATGCTTAAATACTTCTTAAGATTTCAGAAATGAAAAAACGAAGTTTAACTATTTTAATAATCCAGAGATAATAAATATACGGTTATAATAAGATTTAAGCAGGTGTACATATGAGCGTTATATAACGTAAACAATGTCATGCAAAAGATAATTTCTTTATGATAAATAAACCTTAAGGACTCCTGACTCTGTTTAGCCTTTTACCCTTTTAATAATTATGTTAAAAAGATCGTTGTTCTGTTATTAAATTAGTTTCTTTAAAATTTAATTAAATGATACATAGAAGAGTTTCTAACGTTCATAGATTTGAAGGTTCATAGAAACTTCACGTACACCTTACATTTAAAAAAATGTTACAGAACTCTTTAAAAATAATATAATACCTGCTTTTATGAAATATATATTATGATAACCAATCTTTCCACACACAATAGATTATGTATGTGTTATAAGCTCATTAAAAACCCTAAATACACAAGATAAGGTAAAATTGATTTTTGTACGAAATTGATTTTGATTTAATTGCTTTCTCTAGAAAAAATAAACTCGTACCAAACAAAGATATGTGTTTAATGTTCTACGTAATCTTTTTAGAGCATATAAACCAGTGTCGAAAAAGTGGGTAAATTACCCCAAATGGAGTAAATTAATGTATTGAGGGTAATGAAGCTATCTAATTATTCATTATCCTTTTGTGATTGCATCATCAATGTTAAATACAATCTTTCTTGTTGCTTAAATATCAAGATAGTGTATTAAATCAATACAGTTACTCGTACTTATAAATAAATCGAATATGAAAACGAGTTATATAGCGCGGTTGTTCGATGTATTATTTTTTTAAAAAAGAATCGTCATCCCTATTGTATTAGTCTTGTTTATAGCTAATATTCTTAATACGAGTATTAACGGAATTTAAAATCTTCTCGAATCAAATAGGTATTATGTGCATTCTGTGATTAAATGAATATATTCCTATAGTTATAATACTATTGTTATATATTAATGAAATGACTATCACAATATTTGTGTTTGCCATTTAGCATTATACGTACGTTTGAACAAGTTATCTGCATCATGTTTAATTTAACCTACATTTTAAAATAAACAAGATGATGTCAATGAACTGCAATCGTACTGGTATACGTATACCAGTACGTAGCAGGGGATGACGAACAAATAAATAATAATTATGAAATGGATATATAGCTTCCCGTTTTATTCAAAGTTAATCAAGTTCGGATTGCGCACAACTTTGTAATTCCACATATATTAAAAAACATAAGTACATGCCAGTATATTCCACAAACGTGTGTATAGTACGAGTGCCATTATACATATTATTTAAAATTGCACGTAGATTCGAAGGCGATGACCGATGGGTGTGCTGTATAGATTTTACCATCTCGGAGGATCTCGTAGCCTATAGATAATATGTTATTGTGGGAGAATTAATTATGTCTGAAGGCACGAAAAATCATTGACCCATTCCCGTCCTTGATAGGTTGTGCTACGCTATATGTACATGAAAAGTTAATGCACGTTAAATATTAAAATAAAAATCTGAAATAATGACTGGGTTTGTTTTAAGTACTTGAAGTCAATGGAGGGGGCAATAACATTCGTGCAGACCACAAATCACTATCTTCTTAATCTGATACAAATTCAACTTTTATAAATACGTTATTCCACTGGCTTTAACCTTATAAAGGTCACGAAGCATTTCGTACTAAGAATCTAGAATGCATAAACGTAACTTGTATTAAAAATTATGGATTACAAATTACCTAACAGTAAACAAACAAAACAATCATTAAAAAACTATATTTTTCATATATCAATTTAATGTGTGTGTGTCGTTAGACTTTACATTCTTTGAATCTTAAATCACGTAATTACATCTCATTGCCAAACTAAACTTAAAACTATTCTAACATTTTTATTAATTCCAACAGCATTTCCTTGTTTCCTACTCCTCATTGTTTTTCTCCCTTTACTATTTCTTCTTGTCTCTCTTCCTTTACTATTTCTATTTCCTATAGAGCGAAGAAGAAAATAGTAATTCTTCTTCGCTCTATCACCACCATCCACCTCTTGTCTTCCTTATCTCCTCTCCGCAAATCCTCTATTTTCTGACCTGACGTTTCTACTCTCATCCTCGCTCCTTCTCTATATCTTCGCCGTCCACCGCTTCCCTTAACTGCCTCCTTTTAATAACTGCACAATCTTCTTTTCACTATTTACTCTTTGCTCACATGAAAACTTAATGTGCTCCAGCGTTTCTATCTCTGTTCCGCACAACCTGCACATCCTTGCCGTATCTCTCTCTCTGCTCCTTAGCTCCTCTTCCACACTTTTGCCTTCTGTCGCCATTCCGTTCCTTTCAAAGTTCTCCTTTTTTTTTTTCGTTCCTCAAATTATATTATATTTTTTATTATATATATATATATATATATATATATATGTATATATATATATATATATATATATATATATATATATATATATATGTGTGGGGTGACAATAAGCCTATCCTGGTTGACGTTTCCAATTGTGGGTCTACCTTACACCTTAGTGGGTGTTAGCTAGATTACCAGCTGTGGTTTAGCTGTTTTGATGTTATTTCAATCCTTAGTTGAGCCCACAAATCGTTTTAAAACAGAGCAAGTAACATTTGAATATAACTTAATATTAGCAATGTTCCTAACCTATTTTATAAAGTTCTTTATAATTATTATTTCTTACAAACTAATTATATCTAATCCTAAATTATATCCCACATATATTGTAACAAATATATCCCAAACTGTATTGTAACAAATATATTCCTCCGCAGTTTTGCCCTCATGCCCTCATTTTTCAAAAATCTGTGTTATATCACAAATCAGGCGTGAGTTCTATACTTGAAGTTTAGAAATCTGTTTTTTTTTATTTCGAAAACCGTTTAACCATTGTTTGTTTTCTTTTTTAAATACGAGTATACTATTTTATTTTGGTCTTCATTTAAAACAAATAGTATGCTGTTTTAATACAGGGTATTTCTGTTTCAAAAAGAATAATTATAAATTGACTTCTTAATCGTTTTATATATGTATTGCTTGTCACATATTAAATGATAAATGACATTTGTTTCGCATAATTAATATCCCAACAAGAGTATAATTAAGTCACTGTTAAAGTCTTACGGCTTTTTTTTATTTTTCCCGAATTTTATTTTAAAGTTATTAAACTGAAACATGCAATATTCAGAATTAGCACATCATTTGGACTGACTTTTGCGAAGGGGTTGTGATATACTTGTAGATACAATCAGCCATCAACGGACCCACGGACTACCGGACCACCGGACGAGGACCAAGGGCGTTTTATCATGTATTCATGTCCTTGATCACTAGCACCAGCCCCGGCACGCAAGGTCTATTCATTTGTCGTTCGTCGCGGATTGTTGCGTACCTTACCCCCTCCTAACCCTCTTGTCGTCCCGCACCCTATGCACGGCGACAAGCCAACCAGTTTATGTTACGGATGTTCTATCTAAACACTTCCAAAAAACAAATTATTTTCACGTTGTTTTCTGCAATGCGTGGAAATACGAATCGAAATATTTTCTGTATGATAATATTCATGGAACGAGTATGTATTGTTTGAAAGCTGTTTAAATATTTATTCAGGGAACAATCTCCAAGGACGGGGAAATAGAACTACAGATGAGTTTATTCCCCCCCCCTAATATTATTGGATAGCTTTTAAGTTACAAAGAACGGTCTCGAGTCGTCAACCACCCATGCATGCATGATTAAGTTGTTATCGTTCGATTATGGTTTTAATTACCGAGTATTAACTCTTGAGAGTGCGTATTACATAAAATCATATATGTATTTTATTTGGATTTTATACTCGTGTCTGATTGTATATTGATTTTATAAATTACTAGTAAAACTACTACTATTACAAATTACTCGCAAGCGACGACTGTCTTGTGTATAAATTGAATTTCATTTCAAATTTTCGTTCCATTTTTAAATTAAAATATCTATACTCGTTCTATATTAATTTTTCATATAAACTGACTAAAAAAATATAAATTTTTCAACAAAATATAAAATATTTTTAATTTATTCGTTATTTGACCAACTTTTTTTCAAAATTTGGGATTTGTTTTTTTCTATTTGTATATTAGGTACCAAAGTTAGCCCATATACAAAATTTCAACTTTCTAGAGCAATTTTTACTCTTGAAATGCCACTCAATAAAATATTTGTTTTTTTAATTTTTTTTTAATATCATATTCAATTATTACACAATCCAAAATTAGAGTTTTCTCTAAAGTTGCATACAGAGCCCCCTAATTTTCTCAACGCCCCCCTTTTTATTTCACCGTAATACATATGCCAAATTTCAACTTTCTATCTTTTACGAATTAAAAGTTATAGACCAAAAAGTATAAATATTTTTTCTGGTTTTTCCAAAATTACGGGGTTCTAGGAAATTCAGGGGAAAATCCGAGGACACCAAAAGTCTTAGAATTTTTTTCTCTACGAAATAGGCAATTTTCATAACGATACATGGAGCCGTTTTCGAGCCACCATACGAATCGCGTAAACATATAAACAAACAAGAATATAAACTTTCACTTGGGACATTATAATATAGGAATTCTTTTGGTTAATTCTTTTAATATCATACAGCCATTAAGATAAATTGGTCAATACGAATGTAAGATATATACATGTATAATAGAACTGTTACGTGCTAGCATCCACTTGTATGTAATAATGCGGTCCTGTACCATTTTATGTTAAGACTTACGTACAGTTCAGAAATTACATTTATTGCAAAACATTTCATTTATTTACTTATGGAAAATGTCAATTACTTATATTGTTATTAAACACTTGCGTTTAGGAGAATTCCTGCTTTTATTCTCATATGAAGATAAAAATCTAAAATTTGAAATTTGCCGTTACGACCTTAGAGGTTTGATCTCACAACTATAGGTAAAATCGATAAACATCATTAACTACAATCAATAAAACTAAGATTAAGCTTAATTTTCAACAGAAATGAATTGGTTCAGTTTCAAAGTCATATCATCAATCATTTTTAAACTGTATTTGCTTTTCCAAAATTATCACCCATATTGTTTATGTCATCGAATATATTTTCTTACACCACCACCTAATATATATATTTTATGACATTATACAACAATACATTTCTTTCTAATTGACTATTGGTTGGATAATAAAGTATTTTGTTTTAAAATGTCTCGTTCTGAATGCTCTGCTTTTTTTACGTTAGTTTTACTTCTACATTCCATAAAAAACTTTCTAACTTTATATAACTTTTGAGAAGAAGGATTAACTTTCCTTTTTTTTTTTTTTTTTTTTTTTTTTTTTTTTCATTTTATTGTAATTTTTCTTTATAAAATAATATTTGATACAATTAAAAAGTTGTTATATGTTATTTTATTCTTATATGTCTGACAGCTATGATTCCGACGGAGGACAATCCTCCAGTAAGGACACAGACAAAGACAAAGGAAGGTAAGAGAATATGATTGTCGTAGATATGTATATTAAGAAATATATAATATGTGCAATACAATGGACGCATACTTACTACATGTACTATTAGTAGAAGATCCCAGAGCGATCTGACATAACTTATTTTCAAAAGCATAGAACTTTCGGTTCTAAGTAGTCTCTACATGTACTTTTAATACCTGCGTATTTGTGGAGTTCGCTCGGTGACACCTGGGCAGGTACCAGGTGAGAGAGGTAACTAAAAATCAGAGTTACTTTACTTAAATTTGTATGACTGATTTTTAAATATATTTTGTAGAATGTTATTCTGAAGTAAAATTAAAAGTGTCAGACGCTTTCCATGGGCCAGAACTTTTGTCAGACGCTTTAAAGCTCTGTAAAAAATAAATTAACTTTACTTATTTTTAAATGTCTGATTTTTAAATATGTTATTAAGATAACTATTACAAAGTTATATTTAATCAGTCAGACAAATTGTAATGACCAAACATCCCCTAAACAATTAAATTATGCAATCATGAGTGAGCGCGAGAGCACTATGCGCATCAGAGCGAGTGAGACATCCATGGTGACTCGGTTCCCCTTCTTAAACTCACAATCTGTTTCAGTCTATTGTGGATGCGTATATACTATTGCGCACACCGTATTATATACAGTATATAGTATACAGTGTAGTTGTGTTTATGTGTGTGTGTAAGAAGCTGACACTAAAATTATTTATCATATTTGTATTATAGTTAATTTATTTTTTACAGAGCTTTAAAGCGTCTGACAAAAGTTCTGGCCCATGGAAAGCGTCTGACACTTTTAATTTTACTTCAGAATAACATTCTACAAAATATATTTAAAAATCAGTCATACAAATTTAAGTAAAGTAACTCTGATTTTTAGTTACCTTTCTCACCTGGTACCTGCCCAGGTGTCACCGAGCGAACTCCACAAATACGCAGGTATTAAAAGTACATGTAGAGACTACTTAGAACCGAAAGTTCTATGCTTTTGAAAATAAGTTATGTCAGATCGCTCTGGGATCTTACTCTATATATGAAAATATCGTATAATACTTACTTACTCAAACATTTAATAATATGGTATATAGTAAATCAGAAAAGTTTTGTAGGAAGTATTTATCTTTGCCAGTAAATTGTTGGACATACAACTTTGTTACATGTATTGTAGTTTTGAATCTACATATAACAGAGATGACATCAACATAAACAAGTACTTTTAATTGGATAGTTTTCGTGGTCTGAATTTCTATAAAATTGAACTTTACTCGTACATTGGATAATGCAGTCCATCAGCACCTCACATATTTAATTGAATTTTAATTATCTCCAAAGATATACATTCTGTAAGTGATTCCCGGCGACTGCATTTATTTATCGTTTATCGTTACTAAAAAAATGACATTTAAGTATCTTTAAACTGCACTTTTAATGGGCTTGTGTCTTATGTCTTAATTTCTATAAAAGTGTACTATATATTGATAAAGTGGGTTACTAGAACCTCAAATGTTCTATTATTTTTAAATAAATCCTTATATTTTAGGAGATAATAACAATTAAAAAAATCATTTTTTTCCTTTAATTATTAAAGGGATTCAACGTTGTACACATTCCAAATGCATGTGACATCACAACCGCTGCCAACCTTACAGCTCATAAATCTCTGCTATATGTATTTATATATCAAAATATCATATATTATTTACAGCTATTTCAAGGAACAATAAAATTCCAATATTATGTCTGCCTTAGCAGGGTTAAATAAAATAAAAACGTATTATTCTTTGACTTGACTTGATATTTTTGAGGGTTAAATAACTGACGTTAAAATGCATTTCACGACATACAAATATGGCCGAACATTTCCAGCGCTAAAACTACAATTCAAATTGTTAATTGCTATATCTCCGTCAACATTTAGATATTTAATAAAATAGACACGCCAATACACATTTATTAACATCAATTTCAATCAACAATTCAAAAATCGACTACTAAAAAATGAGGACACAAGCCCATTGGCTAATGATAATTAACTATCAGATTTGATTAAGGCTAAGAAAAATATCTATTCTCTCTGAAATTTATGAGTATTATTACTATTAAAACCGTAACATCTTCATGTAGGCCAGAGCATGCAATGCAATCCGTTTATATTACACTAATTATAAATACACATCCTAGAAAGAAAAAATAAATACAACAAAACCACGCAACACGAGGTCAGTACTTGTGCTTGTTAGTTCGCAGTTACTCGTACTGCGCAGTTACTCGTCTGTTTATGAAACTAGTACTCACCAAGCTCGCATTATGTTATGCTGGTTTCACACCAGAGAGACCGTTTTGAAAACAGTTCTGTTGTCATAAAACAAAACAAAAGTATGTTTTATTTTATTTTAAAACAGTTCTGTTTTTCGGAAACATACTGTTCACACTGAACAGACTGGTTTTGTTTTTAGTGTTTTTCTGTGTGTCACATAAAAATTATAAACATGATAAACAACAACTACCAAGCGCAAATGTTCACCAAAAACAAAACTGCGTGTTTTCCTTTGATCTTACCGTCTCCAGATGGGAATGTGTTTTGTTTACTAAAACAGCAACAAACGACAAAGACTTGTCTCTTTGTTGTAAACATTGGTGTTTTTGTTCGTGTTTTATTGAACTGTCTCTCTGGTGTGAAACCGACATTAGGAAACACGATTTATTTTCAGTATAGGTGTCAATAATAAGATCACCAAACAGTGTTAATAAAAATCAAAGAACATTTTCCTGTGTTTCGATTCTAATTGGTAAAGAATCAAAAGAATTTGTGGTTCATATGTTCTCGGTGCAGACGTTGTCTATGCATTACGTATGCAACGTATTTCAAATTCAAAGAAAACGAATCGCCCGTATTCTATTTTCGGGTTTCAGTCGGAGATAAATATCCATGGTGTGATGCGCAGATTATTGACAGATTAGCTTTGTATGCAAATACCAATGGCACCAGCAACAAGTTTGATGACAAAATGTGTGTCCACCGTTAACTAATATTTAGTAACAATGTCTGTTGGTAAGCACGCAGCTTTATAACGCAAGTACAAGAAGTCAGCGGACCATCACATTTCATCTCATTTCGCGTGCAGCTGTCAGTACGCATTACGCAGCTTGTTGGTATTAACGGGTATCAACATTATCGGCTCTAACTGTCACTGTTTAAGTGTTATGTTTACCATTTGATATTTCTTTATACATAATAAAAGATGATAATATTAGTAACAGTAGACTGTATTATGTTGTTTCGTATGAAATCATTCGATATTATTTAGATTAAGTAAATATTATAATAAATATTGAAATCTGAAAACAACTTATATCTATTTTATACCCTTTATTTATTTCACTAAGCGGGAGACTCAAAACCAAAAGTTAAAATAGCTGCCAGATACCTAAATCACCCAAGCTGTTCACAGATTTCATTATATACCTATCTCTTTCAATTCCATTTATTGGTTGTATTACAATTTGTAATGTTATCTCTTTCACACTTATGTTTAAAAATAACCCTTATATAAGTACTGACAACAGGCATGGTACTTTTAAATATTTTTTTTGATCGTTGTGTTCATCTGAGAAATATTTTTAATGTGAGGAATGTTGACTCATAAACATAATTGTAATCTTAATAGTGTATTCCAGATAAGTAAATTACAGTAAAAGTTAGGTCTGCTACAGTAAGTTTTTATTCATAATAGAGCTGTGGTATTTTACCTCTTTCTCACATACAAGAGTCATAGTAACCAGCTTTATGCTGTTAGTATTATATAAAAGCATAAAATAAGCATATATAAGCATAAAATAAGCATATATAAGCATAAGCATAAAAGCATTCTAGGCATACTAGCTTTACTATTATATCGCTATTGAATAAGGATAACTTGAAAATATTGATTATTATTAATTGGTTTAATTATATTCTAAATGAAAACATAATAGCTGCCAAGCGCTTACAACCATTGTTAACAATGTAACAATAGTATTATTGTATATTATTACAATGTTGTTTTTATAAATGTATTGATTACAGCTTCATTTTGTCATTGTTATTACATTATAATGCTATTGTGACACATCATTTCTATTCTCCAGTAGGTTTTCTTATAAACAAACTTAACTGGAAGAGTTAAACCAAAAAAAATATTTTACAGCGTCTTTGTGGCTGCAGCGTATCAATAAATAAATTTATATTTCAACCGATAATAATTACCTTTCATATAACCCAGTTCTTAGAAATTATAAATCTTATTGTTATATTCTTAAATTCTATTTAATTGTACTACACTGTACACAGGACGTGGAGTATAAACTCGTCTCGTTTAACAGTATAACAAACAACAACAATCACCCTTCTAACTCACATTATGCTTCTAAAAACTCCGTCTAAATATTATATATTACTAATTACTATCCTGCGTTAATAGGGTTCCATCAATTTTCATATTTAACTATTTCTTTAAATAACTTTTCTATGCAAGACAGTATCGACAATTGTGAGAACTCCACAGCTCCAAGCCACAGCTGCTCAAGTATTTGACGGGATACTCTTACCTGGTTCCTAATATCGTTAGATTCATATCCCAAAACCCTTCCAGTTTATGAAGACCTTAAAAAGATATTATCTAATACATTGTGAAACCCTTTCTGGTTGTAAAAGAAAAAATCATCTAAGGTAATTTAACAGATTTAAAAAATTACTTAAAAAATAGATGATTAGGTTTTGATATTTGTAAATAGATTACATTCATTATTTTTCTAAGAAAAGAAAGCTTTACTTCATGTAAAATGCTGAGTATTCAGAAATATTTTCTCCCCCGCCATTTCTTTAATCTTTCAAGTGTTTTTATTAACTTGAAATAAATGTTTGATTTTGATAGCCTTATTGAATGAAATATCAATAATTTTGGTATAATAAACATAACAACAGATTTTATATAAAGTGGGATGCGAGGCACAAGTTGGTGGATGGATATAATTATCTCAGACATAAAGAAGTGTCAAAAAAGTTGCTCTCATTGTGCACTTCTTTTTGCAAAAAGTACAAAAGGAGGGCAACATTTTTTTGTAAACAAAACGCCATAATATATTGCTTAATATGTAGCGTTTTATAATCTTGCATAAAAATCTTAAATTGTATGCAAAGACAATATGATTTCTTTTTATGTAAAAGGTAATTTTTTTTAAACTGTGTCGTACTTTTTATAGGTTTTATAAAACTAGTTTGTCGTACATAGTTTATTTTCGCTATTAAATAGATTTTGATTTCCTTAAAAAATGATTTTGATAATAAATTGAAGACCCTCAAGAATCCTTTATATCGCCTTTATGTCACCCTACACCTGTCGGTAACTTAACTAAAGCTAAAATATAATATTAAAATAAATGATAAACAGCCCAGTCATCTTATCATTTATCTTTCCTTTGTGCTGGATATGCTGGAGGTATCGTATCTTTTTCATCCTTGACCTTTGTTATCATATTCTGCAGTGGTCCTTAGCATCTACCATGGAACCATATAACCATGTACAATGTACCATCGGTGGATCGAGGTACGGGTATATCCTTATTTCCTCTTTATACCATTTTCTTGTTACCCTATCGTATATCCCTTATTTATTTCTTGTTTCCCTACATTTGATACCAGTCTGCATCAGGTATCATGACATCGTTATGACCTTCGCCAACATGGGAGTAGCGGGATAGGTCTTCCCTTCAATTCCCTTTCTCTGGCGGCTTGTCAGGGTCGTGTTTTCCATCTTTACACGTGAAGGAAAAGTGTCGCTTTATACATCATTTGGTCTTTTAGATTCGGAAACCGGAGAAGGGTTAGAAAGTTGTTTGAGGGGTGGGGTTGTAATGTCGTTTCGTACCAATTGACAACAAATTAATAAACTAAAAGTTTTTTATTAAAAAGTAAATTGTATGTAAACTGATCTCTGCCTTTTTAACCTTGTTAAGATATTTTTCGGACGCTTCTACAGTTTACTTGTACAAAAGGTCCAAGAGTACTGTTTTAAAACAATGAAGTCTTCTCGTTTATCAATGTTTCTCGAAATATCGTAGGAGTCAATCTGACAAGTTTGTCATGCTAAGACTTCTGTAACATTTTATATATTTCTTCAAAGATGCTAATAGAAACAAAAGTCAATGTATTTATTTGTTAAAATCTTTTAAACCCTCTCCTTTCTAAAAGATATTCTATAATATCATGACTATTTAATTTAAATTGTGGATTATGAAACTCAAGTTCGTTCGCAAGGATAGTTACCAATTAAACATTTATACCTCCTACAAATTTTCCATATTGTAGTGTCAATCACTTGACATTTTATAATCTGTGAAATAATTAGTTTTCTTTGATTACTTCTACTGCTTCAATTACATATTACTACTTTGCCACTTCTACCTTACATACAGCAATGAAAGCAGGTTTCCCTAACATTCAAATTCCACTGAAATAATATTGTCTTGCGATGGAACCATTACAATCGGAGCGGAGCCCTTAATCCAAGACGACAACGACAGCATCATTTACTAAGTGTTTTATATCAGAAACATAAATAATTCCAAATAAAAGGGGAATTCCATTTCCCCTTTCACTCTCCCAGTCTCCCAGCAGAGTCTATTTATTTTTTGAACAAACGCAATGTCACATTCCACAGTCAACATAATTTTTTGATACTCGCTCTGGGGAGTCAGTTTCTTCTGTCTTCTATATTTCTTACCGCGCATTTGTATTTGGCACCGATATGACATATGACATTTCAGACAGGTTAATAAAACAAAGGCAAAAAAAACAAAATAAGAAAACGTAAGATAAAAAATAAGATTTTGTATAGGGAAGCATTTGTAATACACAAATCGTTAAATTAAAAGTATAAATATCAAGGCTGGTTGAAAACCCCGATACATTCAGAGGAAGGAAACATCTCAACAAAAGAACAAAAGAAAAAAAGATATTCAAGAATGTGTAATGGAAAACCTTTCTTGTAGATAAGAAGATAAAATAGAAACCTGTAGAACATGATATTCTGAATGAATGAGGGGAGATGATTTGCCCTTGAAATCAAAAAGCCAATTTAAAATATAAAACATGAGATGTCCAAATCGTGAATCAATCCACACAATTTATCAACAGTTGCTTTTCCTGGACGGCTGTCGTTATGTCGTCTACTTTTGTTTTTCTTTTGTTGAAGATTATTTCAATAGACCCCCTTGCCACCCCAATTTCCCGTTGTGCGTGGGGCTCTGCTTTTGTTCTATTGATAGATGTTTTTATCGCAGGCTGACTTCATTTAGCAGCATTTGTCAATTAAAAAGAATTTTTTTGACATCTAAATATTTCTTTCAAAAACCCGTGGATGCTTAGAATCTGAAGTTATTGTTTATTTATGCATATACCCGGTGTTTTTTCAGTCGGAGTGCTTATGAAAAGTGAATTCTAATTTTATATTAAGATCTTACTTTAAAAACTTTCAATTATAGAAGAATTAGTATTAAAAAATCTTCAGCGGTCACTACCACAACAAATATAATGTTTTATTAAAATTACTTACTAATAATCTTAATTTAAATAGAAGAAACTTAAAGTATAACAATTTGTACTTTAAATATGCAGTACAAGATAAGAAAAGTTGTAAATATAGAGAAAAGAGTTCGTGAATGAAGTGTGAAATATAGATAACTCAATTTCTTGAATTTGACTCATTCAATATACCACATTATATGCAAAGTTAAAAGAATTGCAGTATTAAAACTTTTAGACATCTCATACAATAAACTAAATTAATTTAATTCATATTTTGTTATATATTATTATCTAGGAAATTCATAAATAAATTACCAATATTTGACTAATTAAAAATAATATTTTTCAGTTTTGGAAAACGCACGGGCGGAAGTGCCCGACGGCCTAACGAATGTTTCGTCCTGGAGCCGTCGGAGATGATTGTGGTAAGTTATATTATTAAGTTTATATCAATTCTAACGGTTATACCAATTAGTACTATTCCACTTGTCAAAGATTGGTTTGCGCCTTGCGGTCGACTTTAGTATCTCTCCTAGACCTAGTTCCGAACAACTTATATACGTATTATTATAATATGAAAAGCTCGTCTAATTGCATGTTACATTATTGCTGCTCTTCTAAAACATTATAATTGACGTATGCAATGCAATAAGTATAGTTAAATCCAATTAGTCTAACAATGGTTATATCTTCACAGTTTTAAGGTGTATTTTTCAGAATAATCATATTTTTAACCTTCAAAAATATTTAACTTAATGTTGCAATGTTTCAAATCTTACTTAAAATTAAAAACTAAGAAACAATAATTTAAGTAATTGAATATTAGCTTCTAAAAAAATGACTCAGTGCTTTTAAAAAAGTTTTCCAGTAACTAAGAACTCCTATGAAAGGATCAGTTTCATAGTCACAGTGTTACCATATTACATTGTTTTAATTCTCTTGAAATTAATTCAGCTGGGATGATCATTTTCTTTAGAAGAGTGCCAAGGAATAATGATCTGGTAATAATCTTAAACCAGCTTCAGTATTCAAATTACTAAGACGTAGTAATTTACACAAGCTGGCACAAGCATTGTATGAATTTACTAACAAAAATATGTTATTAGCAAAGGTTTATGATTCATCACGTCTATTGCCCTTCTAACCTTCACACCAAACCCACCTCCCCCAGATCTCTTTAGTAAAGCTCAAGGGGAGCTTATTATTATTCCGGGGTTAGGACACTTTGCCGCCGTTATTCTAGGTCGCATGGAATAGAGACAGAACTAGACATTATGCATTAATTATAAATCTTAAAGCGTTATTGTTGTTTATTCTCTGTAATTTTGATATTCCTTAGAAGACAGCTTTATCTATGTTTGTGAGCTTCTTGCCTAAGTGTTAAATAAAGCTTAAAAGCTACATTTAGGTAAATGAACATTGAATGGATTAGTTGTATACGAGTATATATAATATATACGTATATGTATTCGTAATTTGTCTCGGTAACAGTTGAATTACTGATATTTCATATTTCTTTTAAACTATACGGTGCTTATTCGTAGATAAAGTTTTTATTTCGTGGTGTAACATTTTTGAAACTGTCATTTTTTAAAACAATGAATACTTCAATTAGTGAGTGTAGAATTAGATAATAGATTGCTATTTCGTTTGATTGGTTGTCAAATATGTCTTATTTTATTAAGCAGCGGTATTTATGCTCCATATGTAAGATATATAAGGGTTTGACACCATAAAGATTAACAGCATTTGTAAGAAGTCGTAATTGATAGGGTTACTTTAACAAAAATTTTGATTTCAAATAAATTTAAGAAAAGAAATAAGATCAAATAGTCTTTATAAAAGATTAACCAGATTATTACTTGTGAACAAAATGATTGTAAAATGTTGGTTTATTAACCATAAGTTCATTTCTTTATTTAGTTTACTTAAACTCCAAACTTCACAATACTCTCTTTATGGAAAGTTTCTATTTCTATTCACTATACTTATCGATTACAACTTTAACATCTGCTATTTTAGAATCAAATTGAATCCAAAGGCGAGGGGGACCAATCTGGTTATAATGTAACGAACTGTACTCGTTGTAATAATTGCCCAGTAAACATTTTGGAGTCACTTTGACATCTTATTAAGATACGTGTGATTTTTTTTTTCATGAAACAATTCAATTTGATTTCAATTGTTCAAGTGATATGAACTACAAATGGCAAAATCACTTCACCTGGTCTCATTACCGTATCAGTATTGAATGAAGTTGCAAATAAACCATTAAAGTGTAGCAGAGAGAGATATATCTTGTTTCTTTTTCTGTGATATTCTGGTAAAATGAAAGTGAAAACTTATCTTTACTAAAATAGATATTTTCAAATGTAAAAGGGACAACATAAAGTAAGAAAGAGTATTCTTATGAAAAAATTCTGACAATGAAAATTCTAAAAAAAGTTTATGACTGTTTCTTGGACTTTATTTCCATCCTAACGTCCACATACTCATGAACACAATCAGTTATGTAACATATATATAGAAAACACGTCTCAATTGTCGGTTGAATTTTAAATTTGTTTTAATTAGATTATAACTGAAATGAACTATTTGTTATTTGTGTGTTTGTTTAAAAAATATTTCAAACTTACAGTCACATTTTTTACGTGTTTTGGATTAAACACTAGCATAACATTAATATTAAATAAATACATAAATAAATAAATAAATAAATAAATAAATTGTATAACACACCACAAAGTAATAACATCAGAAATTTGATTAATAATTCTACGTTGAACTTGACATTAGGGTAGCTACGTTGATGACAGAAAGAGAAGAAAACAGCTGATGAACAGTGAATAGTGCGGGAGGGGCGTTACTGCCCTGCATCAAGGGATGCTGTAATGTTCACTTTAAGGTTAAAGTACACGGGCGCTCGACGATCTCAAACCGCACGTTTATAGGGTGTTTACAGGCTGGCGTTTGAGTGTCGAATTAGACTGTTGATACTATGAAGAAACTCTACACACAATTATTATTTCAGACGATAATAATATTTATAAAGTTTAATTCAGTCACGTGTTTCTCAATTTGTTAACAAGAAATAGATTTAAATGTTAATATTTGACTTTAGTGGTACTTAACAAAAAATTCGTAAATAATCTAAAGGTGATTTTTTTTTTAGTTTAACAAAGACTGCTTTTGTCAATTTCATTAAAATCGAAAGTAAAAACTCCATAAAACTACTTAACTTAAGTCCCTGACAGATTTTATTTAGAATTGCTTCTATGTGGACAAACTATTATATATAATGAAAAATAATCATTTAACCTTGCCAAGCGTTTTCGTGCCAAATAATTACCGAAAAAAGTCAGATTAGTGAAAAAAATATGTTTTGTGTAATTTTTCTTACCGTTTCCCGAACTTGCATTAGCACTTCGAAAAGAGAATATAATAGAGTATAGATTGAAATTACTAAAGAAAAATTGCCGAACACTTTTAAAGTCTACTAACAACTGCTGTTACGTACATCAAAATGATTGGCAGATCTTGGCCGTAGTCTGCGTTACACATCCACCGTATTCGCCAGATTTGGCTCCCAGCGACTACTACCTGTTTGCAGACCTGATAAAAATGCTCGCCGGTAAGAAATTTCGCACGAATGAAGAGGTTATCGCTGAAACTGAGGCCTATTTTGAGGCAAAAGATAAATCGTTCTACAAAAGTGGTATTGAAATGTTAGAGCGGCGCTGGAATGATTGCGTTGCTCTTGATGGAGATTACGTTGATGAATAAAGCTAATTTTGAACCAAAAAAAACTGTGTTTTCTTCGTTAGGCCCGGGACTTTTCAGCCCATGTGCTATAATAAGAAAAATATTTTCCTTCCAATTATTGCTTGGTTACTAATCAGTCCTTCTGTACTGTTTATTTTTTTGTTTGAAGTTTTTTTTTTATCAGTATAATATTTAATGTGACAATTTCGAAATTTCTTTTTGATTGGCGATCTTTGATCAAAGGAGAATCATAGCGATGGCTGCGAATTTATTCTGTAGGTCGAGTTACAGTTACTCGATACGCCATCCGCGAAGGAGGGGTGGGGGGGGCTCTTATAATGTTCACTCAGGTTGTGACAAGTAGGCTGTTTTAATTAGATTGCTCTGACGGATGTTTCCTTATTTATACTCGTATAGTCTATTATTATTATGAGTAGGAATTTAATACGTACTTATTATAATTCTGTTATGAAATGTACTCATAAGTAATAATTATAAAAATGTATTTATTTATGACTAACTTCATGATTAGAGAAAGCAGGGTTTGCGTAATTGACTTCTTACTGTGTCGTATTGAATCGTCCTTTTTTATTGAAAGTGAATATCTCTACCTTTAATTTTCATTTCTTTCAGTAGGATTCTTCCAAAAACTACATGACTAGGTTGGGGAGGGGGGCACTTACGTAGGGAGCTACGTGAGGACTTAAATTTTCACGCAGTGGCGTAGCTACCGCTGTATCTGCCGTATCAATGATACGGGGCCTCCGGGCTACAGTCTGCTAAATACAGTACAGATATGTCAGTTAATCTTTATGAACAATTAATTGCTTTGAAAATATGCTTAAAATCTGAAATTTAGAAATTTCATTTCATTAAGGAACTCCTGAAATTATTGCTGATAAAATTCAATAGCCTTGCATCCAGTTTTCCGGAGGTAATAACAGTATGCTTTCTATTCTTAACTCTTCCGGATACAACTGCAACAGCTGAAAGAAGTTTTTCGAAATTAAAACTGATAAAAAATTATTTAAGGACTTCTGTGGGGCAGGAAAGGCTATCAGACTTGTCACTATTGTCTATAGATGTAGAAAATTTTGATAAAACTGAAATCGTCTTCAGCTATGAATAATTTAATAAATAAGTTCACCGAACAAAAGACAAGAAAAGTGTATATTTTATTTGAATTGTTTGTCTAGCTTAGTTCCTAGGAGTATTAATTGTAAGTAATAACGTATAATCAATATATAATTATTTTAATTCAATTCGAGCGTTTTTGTTCCTTTTGTGAAAAATCTTTACCCATCATTTGGGCTCCCAACAAATTTTGATACAGGACCCGTCTAAGGCACGCTACGGCACTGTTTTTACATTTATTTTATTTGGCACAATGAGCAGACTTATTAACTCTCATGGACAGCAAAGAAATCTTTTTTAAGGAATGTTTTTTTTTAATAATTTTTTCTCTTTTAAGAAAATAACTATTTATCCAAAATATCCTATGTATTTTGGGATACGTGGATTAAGGCCAAGGGTTCTTACGTAAGGAATGATTTGTTACTGGGAAGTTGCTAATTTGTATAAGAGATGGTGTTAGATTTAGCACAGTACATTGAGTATCACAATATTGGAAATCGTGGGCGACTATCGATTCATTTTCTAAGGAACTTTTCACGAGGTTGTATAGATTGTTGTAATCTTTCAACAAGATTATGTTTCTATGGATTTAAGACACCAGACACAAAATACTTCAATAAGAATTGAAATAAATCTTCAATAGGATTAAACGTTTAGATCGTTTCACAGTTTAGGTGATCGTGAGACATTGGTGGTATGTTTGACAACAACAATCCAAAAATAAGTTGTATAGCTTATTATACACATACACACACACACACATATTATTGAAATATGTGTTTATGAAGTTTCTGATAATTCAAAATTGAATATCTTAAGAACGATGAATATTAAATCCCTTAAGAATCTCTTTTTTTTTAGTGCATCAACTTTTAAAAGTTATTAGCACTAGGTCGAGTATATATTACTAGGTCGAAAATATATTTAAAATAAAAAAAATAAATTTGTTTTGTTTATAAATTTAATAAGGTTTTTCATACTGATTTTATATATAAGCCTATATCTTTAGAATTAGTTTAATCATTAGGTGGCGATGAGGCTTAGACACCTAAAAAAATTAGTAGATGGAAGTCGGTGACAGGATTAGTTAGTATCCAAAATAGATGAAAATGTTCACAGATTTTTCAGCTGCATTTAGACTTATGCTTAAAAAATGTTATATATTAATAAATATGTAACATTTCATTATTTTTGGTACTTTTATAAATAACCAATTAGATATTTAGTAAAAAGTAATTGTTGTTTGTCTAAAATGTATTTTTCTCAGTAAACGCTTCAGCCTTGTGCTTCTAGCTCGTATTGCCCTTTATCAGTTTATTTTTTAATATAAAATGCGCGTAAATTCAAAACATAATTACATTTTTTTAATAATTTTAGATTACGTGTTCTTACATTTAATATTTTAAACAATGTAAACAATGGCAGAAAAGTAATTATATTCGCCTTTACAATTTTATGCGTATTATTACTTTATCAAGAACATTTGTTTGCAGATAAATAAATGAAGCCCTACTTTTTAGCAAGATCCTACAAATATAAAATATATTGCCCCTGATATTTCGTTTTATTTTGTCTTTCGTCCTGCTCAACGTTTTTCGTGATCCACCATCCAGGACTTGGGGCTGGAGGTTGCCTTTCATTTAGGAGGAGGTGCCAAAGGAGAACACCAAACTGTTGCTCCTCTGAACATAATACCCTCTATTCGTAGCGTGGTGCTTTTAAATATGTTCAACATAAAATATTTTTATATATGTATGTACGAGTACATGTATATCAAATGTTTGTTTTATTTCTCAAAGCAAAATAACATTTTAAAAATAATCATTTGCAGGTAAATACTTTATAAAATTTTTGTTTACATATTAAATTATTGTTAAAATATTTTAACCTAACGTTTTGTTTTCAAATTTATTTTATAATTATTTATTTAAAAATGATACAATTTATTTAAACCCAAACAACAAACTTATTACCCAACATTTTTTTTGTGTTTTAAGTTAACTAACTTAAGACTAACGTTTCACTGCTTGCTCGTAATTTTACATTATTTTACATAAAAAGGACATTGTTTATGTCTTTAGTTTCTTTCGAATTGACTTTTTAAGTAAGAAATTAATTCTTTCACCATCTGTTGGTAGTTCCTGATATCAACGTCTTAAATGCTATAATATACCACCGCCAATCAAAACACACAGCGTTGGCCATCGAAGTAATATCTACGTTCAATATTATTTAACTTAGGTGATGCAATGGATTTGTTGGACTGATCAGTTTCCGCAGAATCGAACGCAGTCCAAACCACTATGAAATGTACTTATGTATTTAGTAATATTTCAATTTAAAACAACTTCATTAATTATGCTGATTTTGCTTCTGAGTGTCAAGTTATGTAACTGGAATTTATATCAATGATATTATCATGAACTTAAAATATAAGGATAATTCCACTAAGTTGATACTAATAGCAATGGAGATCATTGTATTTTCTAAAGTTACATTATAATTATAAAGTACATTATAATTACCACTGCTACAAAGAACTGGTTGATGATATAAGCTAGTAGTTCATCCAATAATATTTATCTTTCGCGAAATATTTTTGAAAATTAATACTAGATAGAATTGAATTTTTAGTGAGAACTCCACCTTTAGTGAGAGTTAACTTAAGTTATAACGCGCTGATATAACCGTAGAGGCATAAGAATAGAGTGCTCAAGAGGCTCTATACTGCGATAAAGGCAAAAAGAGAGAAAGTCCGAAAGTCCTTTGTGTCTCTTTCTAGCAGAGCACTGGGTTTGCTTGCTTGCTTACCCACTACCTCACCGTCAATCAACCAAGCCAACAGCAGCGGTTCGGCTAGAAAGAGACAGATAGGACACTTGGCAGCTATCTCTCTCTGTGTCTTTATCGCTTCCCCTTCCACGCGGCCGTGCCCTTCGCGCCCTCTATTCTTATATCTGTATTTATATAACCGATATTTAGTATACGATAGTGTATTACCACAATTAGCAGTCATTCAAAAATAATTTACAAATGTGTTTAATGAAGAACAGTTTGCGGGTCACGGTTACGCAGCGGATGCGGATGCGGGTGCGGACTGCACAGCTGCAACAATGTCATAGACTTTTCAATTGGTATTAAATTCCACGATATCCAATTGGAATTCCAGGACGGCAGGACAGTAGGACAGCGGAACGGATGTATTTATAAGTGGGCGGTATATACTCGTACTGATGCATGTATATGTGTTTTATATGTATTTGTCACACCATCAAACAGTTAGAAAAGTTTTAATTGATTTTAATTTACTTTATACCTTGAAATATGGGAACTTTAATTTTAGAAACAGCAACATTCTTAAGCTACATAGTGGTGATCGCTTCGGATAGTTCCACATAAATAACAAATATTGTTGCTGGACCCTAATACGTTTCTTGTCAGGCATAGCTCATATCCTGATGAAACGTTGATTCGGAATATGAACCCTGTCGGGTATGCCATACTCAGGCTAATCCTATAATTTACCGAGCGGAGCCTTATGTAATATTACCTTAATTAGGAACGCTTTCTTAGTACTCGATCAGGTCCCGTCGCGTTCGGTTAATATCAACATTCAACACTACCCGATCAAGACCTTGTATGATATTTCCTTACTTAGACACACCTAGGACCCTGTCGGGCAAGTTCTTATAAATCATAGAGCCTGATATGGCTCTCTTGCATCTCGGGAAAAATTTCTAACCTATATGTAATTATTATCAAAGTCTACTGAAAATATGGTAATAATATTTATAAATATTTGTTAAACAATTAATAGTATGTATGTGTTGCTGTTCTTGAGATTGACTTCAATGTACCACGCACCCTATGGCATATCTTTAGAAACACCATTTTACAATTAAATACAATACGAGCTTGTCATACGAGGAGAGTCAGATAATAGTATGCTATGCATACATACGAAGTAAGTTTAAATGTATTTAAGACTTATTAGGTTTATCCCTTAAAGGCCTGAGGGTCGCTTCTTATGAGAGAATTTAATTTATTCATTTGTCGCAAAACATTGTACACACGTAAGGTGGTACCGTAATAATTCAATATTATTTCATTTAATAAACTAATTTACTTCGAAATATTACTCGCGTTAATCAATTATTTATTTACTTAACATCACCTCACAATAAAAATACTTTTTCTTCATTGGAAATTAGTACTACATCTTTTAGAAATTAATGGCTTTGTCATGCATGATATTCTTTTTGATATTTATTTTATTGAAATCATGGTTACAAGATTAAATGATTTTATTACTTACATCAATCATTCTGCATCAATTATTATGTAATACAGATTCTAGATGATTGAATGTTAAAATTTTCTGTATTAGTTAATACTAATATATTTATAAAATATTTTGCTCCATTGCCTGTAGCAGTAGCACAAGCCTGTGAACCGGAACATCAGTTTAAACTAGTTAAAAACTTCCAGAACTACTGAAACCAAGATATTTATATCTTGTAGTTTAATCCAAAGCTTATCCACAACTATTGACAGTTAAGACGGGAATAGGGAGCAGCGAACTCCTCCCCTCGACTCTTACTACAGATCGTCATGGTGTGGTGCTGGTCCAGACCAACACCAATACATAGAATTTCAATAAACAATTGACTCATCACATAATTGATTTTCTGTCAAAGACACATCACATTTTGCGTTAACAATTCATGAGTGCTGTATATCAAACCCCAGTCCCCAGCTTTCAACCTATTTCTATCCCTGTAGTCCTTCAGGAACCTATCGAGTATCGACACCCCGACCCCGACCCTTCCCAACAAAATGTTCCAGTTTCATTTCCAGGTAATTCAAACAACTCCACGAAAATTTCAAGTGATGTTTTATCAAAAAGGTAGTACATCAAAGTAAAACATTATTGATGTTTTTTTAGTAGGTATTTTGGAAAATAATAATACTTACTTGCACCTCTCTGAAGATCTGATCTCCTTTCTTTTATTTGTTTCTTTTATTAGAAATATAATCTCAACGCTTGATTGCCTAAATTATTCATTTCCTTATTTGAATTGGACAACAAGAATAACAAATAATAATAATTCATTTTGAGATAATTTCACATTTACTAAGAATTCAAAATATTTTTGTTTACACGAATGATAATTCCATGGATAGCACTACAGAAGTTCAGTCAAGCCGTGAGCAAGACGAGCATCTCAAACAGGAGCGGGAATTGACCTAAATATTCTCGTAATGAGTTCTGGAATCAATGTAACGAAAATACCTTCGTACTTGATGTTGTCAAGATGGAAATTCTAAAATTACTTCCGAAATATTATACCTTCATTTCATTAATTGGAATTTTGTTCAATTCTTCCGCTAAATATCAAACACAAGAACACTTGTTGGAATTGGAAGATATGATCTGTAACAGGTAGTTCAAATAAAGTAGATCTTACGAGTACATTTATATCCACACCGTTTTTACAATTTAATTGTTATTTTTTACAATATAACAACAGATTGTCTATATGGTACAGTTCCGTACACAATGAACATGGGACAAAAGTATGTTTTAAAGCAATGAACAATTGTTGCATTTGTGTACCATGCTAACTATATACTCTTATGTATTTCCCCGCACACATAGAGCCAATTGACGGTTACTACACTACATATACAACGAAGGACATATTGTCCTCAAACTGTTCAAATGTTCAAACTGCAATAGAAATGCAAAACAAATCGAATAGTTTTTCAAGAATAGAGGAATTAAAGAATACACTTTGAGTGTAAAGATGATTTATTTTACATAGCGGACTGTGATAGGAGTTAAATCTTATCTGAATACATCAGTAAGATATTTCTATCTAATCGATTAAATGAAATAATATTTGAATTAATATTTATAAGAATTCGAACTAGAGAATAATGGAGCCTCGCATCAACGTATCGGGTTATACTTTTATTAAGATATATAAGGCGCATGATAATATCTTAAATCAGACTAATTTATTAACACAGACTTAAAAATAATGATGTGATCTTTTCCATAGAATTAATTATATTTCATATTTATAAACAAAGTATTATAATGCCAACTTGTTACACAAAAACTTAGGATGTAATTTTGCATGATTTTTTTTATGAACTGCGGTGTCGTAAATTTCAAAATATGCATGTATCAAATATCTAGCAAATGTCATCGTAGTAGAAAGTAGGTTCTAGACGCGATTCTAGAAGGTGCGCCAAAATGCATAAAAAAGTAATTCAAAGAAAGGGAAGTTTAATATTGACTAGACATAAATGAACTGAACTCTTAAAAATAGATTCGAGTTTCAAGTGAGAACTAAAAATGTCAATTCAATATTTATATTTCAATAAAACAATACATTTTTGTTTTGATTATCTTGAAATGTATTACCAAATTTGTCATTTTGCAAAGTAGTTTTGTAGTTTTAATGATAAAAACTTTCTTAAGTTTCACCACGCTTTGCTCACGAACCACTGTTTGAGCTCTATTTATTCCATTAGACATTAGAGCAACGAATAACCTACTACGGATTTCCTTTAGTGTGGGTGACTCGCCGAGCGCAACGTTGGTACACTCTGCGGCAACACGTTCCGGTATACGAATATACGAATATAAATTTATATTTGTATTTGTATTGTTCTATTAAATGTTATCATTATTTTGAATGAATTTTAGAAAATAGCATTTCAAATCTTGTTGTGGAATGTCGGTTTTCATCATTAAGGAAGTCTTGTCTAGGTACTTGTCATAATAAAGTAAGTCTGATTACATAATATTGAATTATATAAAAAAAGAATAATATTTTATTTTGTGCATTATTCAACTATTTTCTACAATGTGAAAGTAATCTTGCAGCTAACTCTCATCAGAACAAATTATAGTATTTGCTATTAGCAGAGACTTCCTTGAGGTTGCTTATAGTCTCGTGTAATTCATTTAATTGAATTGAATTAATATATATATATATATATGCATTCAAAAATTCATTACCAGTAATGTAATGAACATACATCAGGTGTCGTCACCATAAAAATCGCTAAGGCAATAGATCGTCGTTAGCAGAGATGTGCACAAATACTTTTCAAAAGCATTTAAATACAAAATGCAAATACCTAGGTATTTTCCTATTTCAAATACAAAATACAACATAAATTTCATGTCAGTGTTTAAATACAAAATACGTATTTTAAAAATACTTTTGAGAAAATAGAATACTCTTTATGTTACTAATAAATGTTATTTTTTTTAATAATAATGAGAATTCTCTTTGATAAAAACCGACTTCGTTTTGAAACATTTTTGTTTTATTAGTGTCTGTATTAGTGCATGTTTATGTCGCACTAGTCTGTACGTTAAAAGAACAACACATTTAGTACACTCATGTCTAAATAATGTCAACTTATCGGGGGGTATTAAGACAATTGTGCAGATACTTTTAGATCATAGATGGTGTTAATGTTGATGGGGTTCTAAGTTTATATTCAAAAAATAATATTTACTGATTAACACTATGAAGCAACAAAAATGAAAAAAGTATTTTGTATTTTCCAAATAGGAAATAGGTTTGTAAAAGTTTTTAAATAAAATATAAAATTCTATACTCTTAAAAGATTTTTTAATATAAAATAGAAAATAGGTATTTACCATTTTGTAATTACTCTAGTCGTTAGCATTTTGACAAATAACAGGCACTTTTAAAACCAGTACCTGACAGATTTTTTTATGAAATAACAACCTTTTTTATAATATTGTACAGGTAGCTAGGACCATTTCTATAAAATTTGCCAGATGAAAAAATTCATACATTAAAAAATTATTCACTTTTAAAATAAATAAGAAATAATGAATAATTGATAAAAATTCTCTATGAATAAATGAATAATGCATGAAATTTTCTTTGGCAAGTGCCCAACACTGTTCATTATCTATTGTCAAATATTTGTTTTCAATATAAAGAACTAAATCATTTGAATAAAGTAATTGTTTTCGTTTATGCTTCGCAGAATGCAATTTGCACGTTGTCTTCGTACATGTCAATGGCAACTGGACGAGGTTGAATTGTAGAAGATCTCCTGCTTCAAGTCAATATGCTTTTATTGATTATGTTCTAAGTAACATAGGGAGCCGTAGGCGATAATGCCAACCCTCCAAGTTAAACTTATTACATTCCGAATTCGTGAGTTTTGGCAACCCTAAGAAAATGTAAACACTGTTAGTGCAGGCTATAGTAAACAGAAGGAAAGCATGACTCAACATCATACCGGGTACATGAAACATGGTATCAGGATCTCTCGGCACAGGTTTCATTGTATTAGTGTGACCGTGAAACAGTAGGGTTTGTTCTTGAGGGTGCATTTACTTTCGTGTTGGAAAGGACGGTGAGTGAAGTTGATACTTGGATCATGATTTCATGAGTTATGTTTACAGTGAGATTTTGATGTAAATATACAAGCAGTTATCATAATACATCCCGTAAAAATGTTGGAACATAGATTTTTGACTAAGATTTTATAAATGCACTTCTGCTATATGAAATCAAATCATCAAAGTAAAAGTGTGTTGTATGGAGTAGATAGATAAAAAATCCGTAGTTAATGGTAAATATCTGCTAAACATAAACTTTTATACTCGTATATATATACAGGGTGTCCCAATATTCAACGATAAACGGGCACCAGAGGATGATTTTTTTTTTGTATCGGCAACCTAAATGCTAACTGAACTGCTATCCACCACAAACATTAAAAATCCCAGAATGCTAGTAGTTTGTACACAAAAATCCATCAAAATTATTTTTTTGCCTAAATTTTTTAAAGATTTTTACTTTCAGTCCATTTTAACTCATCGTGGTGTATCTTCGTGTGGTTTTTTTAAAAATTGGCGCAACTCTTCAGGATTCCAAAATGGTATAATACTCCAGGAAAACTAGCAATAAAAAAAAATTATGCATACTATTTCTAAATAAGAACCAAATTTCATAAATTATTGTTGTTGATAGTTATCTCTTTTACAATATCCAAAATAGGTTTTTTATAGTTGAATGAATTAAAACAAGTGGTACAAACAATTTTTCATTAAAAATCAGAAATATTTGAAAAATTGTGGTCATGGTAGTTAAAAACATCTTAAGGTGTTTCAATTTTCGAAAAAAAAATTCTTTTTTTTTTTTTTCTTGTGTAGTCATGAGCAGGACCACCTTCCCGCCCGGTGCCCGCTTATCGTTGAATATTGGGACACCCTGTACATATATGAACCGGCTGTACTTTCTTAAATATAAACCAACGTACGGGAAGGGTTTGGCAATTGTGAATGTCAGTTTTTAACAATAATCTATGAAATATATATAAATGATGATAAATAAGATATAACATCATATTATCAGCCATTAAGTTTATTAATGCAAATACACGAGTGGTTTAATAATATATAGCAATAAACAACCCTTTACCATAATAAAAGAAGAAAGTAGGCAGGTAATTCTCGTAGGCTTATACGTTGATTAGAAGCACCTATCAAGAATGTGGGCAAGTTGAGTATTTACTAGTCGCATGTCTTTCGGCGACAATGTGAACGCGGACCAATAGATAGGTTCCAGTCTAGAAAGCGGAGATGGATTGATTTGGTGCAATAAGATAATTAAAGAATTAAACAGGACAGAATTATTTAATTATTGAAACATATAAAATGTGGTAATTAAAATTGATCCAAGAATATGCAGAGAGACCATGGTTTGCATACGCCGAGCATGTCTGATATTTTATTCTCCAATGGGATTGTGACCTCTGTTTTTAGGGGTCGTTTTTTTAAATTTTTGATGGAAGTAAAGGTTAATATATATATATTTTTCGTTTTTATTTTTTTATATCAAATTTGAAGTTCTGTTTTACCGCATTTTTTAGAAGAAATTTGAAGAACATTTGTTATATAATACTTCATGGAATATACAACCCTGCTATAAAGTAGTAAAGGGCGTATCACACACACTCCTATGCGTCTCTAATATATACCATAAAATATATGGCATATTTACTATACGTGACGTAACATGTATTTAAATTAATTTAACGTTCTATATCGTGGAATACCTTTAATAATTAAAGGGAGAAAAGATTGTTACTATCTCCTGAAATATAGCGAGTTATTAAAAAATAATTGAATATTTGAGGTCTTGGTAATTAATTTTATCAATATATAGCACAGTTTAATGGAAATTAAGACATGGTTCACAAGCTCACTGTTCGTGTTTTTATCATATCTTTATTTTTAGTATTCTGTCGAGTAAAATCAAATCAAAACAAATTACTAATAAATTTACATATTTAAATACATTATATTTAGTTTTATTATGTCTTGATATAGGAGTACGGAGAGCTAGAGAGAATAGAGTGTTGGTGGGGGTGGGGAGTAGTTGTGCTATCGCATGCTGTAACCATCTTACTATAATTGAATTACTGCTTTATAATGTTTCTGTATAACTCAATGTTCTTTGTACCGTACGAGGTACTAGTTACGACTACATACCATACATCTGCATATAATACTCGAATACAATACAGCAATGCACTTGTTCTAAAATGTTTCACACATTGTGGGTACGCCGCCTTGCGTTTTGCGATTTCATTGTCTTCGTGCCTTTGTTTAATTGTCTCATTGTATGTCGTGGTCATCCATAGCGTCTGATAGTCGCTCGGATTAGTTTACATTTGTTCATGGAATAGAAAATATTCCATTATACTTGGAAACATAACACACTGAGGTGGTTTCCACTAACCACCGTATTTCAAAAGAATTTATATACTCGTACTTTAGAAATGACACCCGCTGAAATTGTAACGTCCTAAAGATAGTTTATGTTATATCACAGTAGAAATAATGAAAGGAAGTATAATTTGAGGGAAAATTTGCTCTCTTTACACTTTTTTGTTATAAAGCAAGATATTGTTTTGGTCAAGACAAACTTAATTCATTTTGCAATGTCTATGTAAAGCCTCATTCCCACTCACTGTTTTGTTATTTAATTTACTGCTTTTATTTAATATTGTATCTAGATTTCAAGTTTTCGTTTAAGCATTCCTTTTTACATTCGCGTTTTAATTTAAGTTTAGGTAATTTAGTTGATGACAGTTCGACAAAATTGTGTGTGAAATAATTAAAATTGCTATTTTTAATAACTATAGTAATAGAAATTGTTTTCACTTCTATATTTTAAAAAAATTGACAATAAACTTCTTTTCAAAGTAAATCCTACTGCATTTTGACATATTATCACATTTTGGAGGTTATAATAATATATAGTTTTTCTTATTTTAATATTTTTATTTTAAAACATTGGACCTTGTAAGGTTCTAAAAAAATAGAAAACAGAAAAAATAAATTAAATTAAAAATGGTACTGTGATTGACTACGTGTATTGCCATGTGCTAAACAATTAAAATTAAATACAAAATAAATTAAAGCAGTGAGTGGGAATGATACTTAATCCGCGTTGTTATTTTCTTGTACTACATCATTGCTCGTCAAACTCACAGAAGCAGATACGTCGGAAAGAGTCGGCCTAAAGACGGTTTTGCCTCACCTATGGTAACTGATTAATTATTTATTATAAATATAAATAACTTTTATAAAAAAATTGGTTTTTGACTATCCGATAGATCATTAATAATTTTTAATTACCATCTAAATTGCATTTGATGGGATGAAGTGTTTAAACGAATATGTAATAAGTGAACTCATTCGAATACATGCAACATAATTAAATTACCCAGGGGCGGCCTTAGCCATTGCAAGGCCCCTGGCAGCAGATCTTTGCGAGGCATTTATTCTTTGTATAATTTATGTAAATTGTAAGTAAGTATTTTTGATGATAATTGACGAGAAATAACATTTTATATTGGTAGATTTATAAAAGTTAACAAGCACAAAGACGACAAATATTAATAATGATAATCTAAGGCACATGAATGCCTTAAAAGATATACGCAGTGATTCTAGTGGGATTTCTAAAGAGCGAAGCGGGAGATTCAAATACATATATAATAATGAATTTTTTACTTGGGTTGTTGCTCGAGAATGCGAGGCCCTAGGCGGTTGCCCTGCTTGCCACCCCCTAAGACCGCCTCTGGAATTACCGATTCCAACATGCATCGCTGGATCGTCGGCCCGTCCGCATCGGCTAACAATAATTAAGTGGACGTCGGCCGTGTCTAGAGTTTCTGGCAAATACATAATTATATTGATCTGGTATATCTAACTTTTTGTATGCATTAATCCTCGATTGCTACTGGGTACTTGTATTTTAATAGGACCGTGTTATCAGAACCATTTCGGTTCGGTACAAGTGGTACTTACCAGAATTCTCCCTTGGTTATAAATAAAGCACATGCTTTCAAAGAAATTCAAATGTTTCTGGTTTAGCTACTGATAAACTGCTGTCTGGATGCATTAGACTCATTAGAATATTAAAGCACTATGCTATTAGAGATTCAATTTTTAATGCAACGAAAGTAGGGTCCCCCTACAGATTTAGCTGAATAATTTACGGATAAAATCATATGCTGAGTTGTTTGTGCTAATTAAAATTAATTTATTATTAAGTTATAGATAAATTGTACGCTATTTATAGTTATTAATGAGAAAGTTATTTAATTATGTTACCATTATGTTACTATTACCAAAGTAAAATGACACTAAGAGCATCCGCACATGGATCGACTGATTGCAAACCTTAGCCCCGAATCTGCCCGAATGAAAATACAACTGTATTGTTAGTGAGAATACGCACGCGTATACGAGTGAGAGAAGACGCACGGCACGAACGAAACTAAACTGATTTGATATTAGTTTTGGTCGCAGGGCAATTACGTCGCATGCTTTTGATGGTGACATTATGAGCAGAGATGTGTACAAATACTATTCAAAAGTATTTAAATACATACATACATACAAATACCTCAGAAATCGACACAATAAAATTCCGTATTATGCTTTTGCTAAAAATTCTATAGAGTTTTCGTTGGAAACTTCGTTGTGCGATTAGTTTGCAATCAGTCGACCCGTGTGCAGACGGCCTAACTCGTTCTGGATTTCGGAAGGAAACTACCTCGGGTTACGAACAAATCGGATTACGAACACAATTTTGGAAGAAAATAGATCTAGAGGTTATGAACGCATAAATGAAACGTATTGGAACAATATCACGTGTTAAGGTAGTTGTATCGTGATAGTCATGCTCAAAAGTATAACTCAGCAACCTAAAATTATAATGTAGCTGAAACGTTAGTGTCAAATAGTCTCGTTAAAAACTTTTGTGAAAGTACAGTCTCACTGTTCTCACTACATGTAAATAGTATCTACACGTACATACACATACACAGTCATTTCTTGATTTTATAAAAATTTTCAATGTTTACAAAATTTTATTTCTGTAATGGCGTGGACAATAATTTCCATTTTTTTAATGTGATTAATAACTACTGTTTCTATAATATATTAAATTTTTATTGAATTCCTTTGAATCGTTTTTATTTTATTCGATAAAAATAACATTGAAATTACTATTTCCCATAAGAGCCTGTGTTAAAATAACAAAACTTTAATATCGTTTTTCTCAATAATGGAGTGGTAAATTTTAATCGACCTGAGGTCAATATGTCTTATAATTAATTAAAGAGCAATTAAATGAAGTTTTATTAAAATCCTTTGAAAAGTCATTCCACGATACAACTACCTTAATTAACTTCTGTTTAATATAATAATAATACTGCAAGTCAAATTTAAAGTTAAACAAAAATACTTATGGTTTGTCCGATATTCGCAATTTTTCCCATTCCATGCGAATATAAAATCGGTATTATGCGTACGTTTTAATGATTCCATGTATTAGACCTAGGCCGCACTGTGAATAAAAAACGCGAAAAAAAATCTGCTATTTTGTAGCCTAAAAAATGGGTATTTTTATTCGCAGTGCGGCCTAAGCCTCGCAATTCATTTACTAAACCTACAAGCCGCTTCGTACGGTTGACCATAATCTTGACCTTATTTTTCACGGACAGTCAGTCAGTCTCTCCACCTCCTGGTGGCAGCACTGGTTAACGTAATATTGTTTGCGTGGTGTTGCTGACAGTGACACGCTGCATTCAGGCATGGGAGTCACGTATTGGAGTAAGGACCTGGAAAAACTTTTTTTTTTTATACTTTTTGTTATACACTCTTTTCGAAATAGATATTTGACGAAAGGACTGACCTATTTTGTTATTAGTTTGGGGTTATTATTGCAAATATACGTTTTTTAAAAGGAAAGAAGTTTAATATTTCTTAACTCCGAGATTCAGGACTATTGTAATCTTTCTTCGAAGTTAGTGAGGTAAATTATTCTCTTTTCGTCACTATTCTATTTTTAAGTTAGTCACAATAATGTTAGAAATAATTCGAGTAAGAAAAGGACAAAACTTTGACCAAATATTCTATTCACCGTAAGTACTGGGATGTCAGATTCAGTCGTCGTGTGCTAGAGTATTTAGTAAACACTCTTCTTTTCTTACAATAGATATGTGGTCGTTTCATAATAAAGTGTAACTTTATTAATGGCCGATAATTGAAGAAATATAAAATCAAGTGGATAAGGCATAGTACGAGCATAAAAAACAATTAGGCGTGATGACGTAACGTACACACTTAAATAAAGATGAACCCCAAACATCGAACAACTAACACTAATACAAATCATTGATTTGTCCATTCTCTAGTCGGTTAAGTTTTCGTATAAACTGACTCTGTTATACCGAATCGAATTTAAATATAAAAAATTGCACATGCCAAGCGTGGTAGATGTTACATATTTAAGTGTATAACTATCAATAACGGAAGCATATTTTATTTTATAAATTATATTCAGAGCAGTTACAATGAACTTACAAAAAAAACATTATTTAAGTGTAAAAATATTTTTTCAACTTCAACTGTTTACAGGTTTCGTTTTTTTTAACTAATAATTTTCTAAAATATGAGTATAACATTTGGGCACATATCTTTGCGTTTGTGATAAAAAGTCATGATTTGTCTTAAGGCCTTATTCTGTAACTTTTCAAAAAATCGACCTTATTTTTTCAGCGGTGAAAATATTTAATTTTTTCACCGCTCGAATTAAGTCGCTGTATTTAAAATATCTAAAGTGGTATTCTGTATGCAAAATTTTCCATTGCCCTTATAATATACAGCGGTGAAGAAGTATAGTGACGTAGTTTAAGACGTCATCAATTTTAAAAATATTCGTCCAATCACGGCATTCAGAATATTCAAATATTTAAAAATTCAAACACTTGACAAGTACGAATACATGTCAATTGCTCAAGTCAATTGACAAGCAACATAACCTCACTTTCTGAAATATTTATATTTGTATATTCATATGACTATACATATACTGTGTATTAAAATATTTGTACTGAAATTCAAATTATAATTCAAATTGTTTGACTGTTCTAAAAAATACAGCGATGGAAAATTTTAAAGTCACCGCTAAATGCGACCCTATAATTTGGTCGATTTTTTTTCAGCGACAAAAATAAAATCGATGGAAATTTCTTACAGAATTTTTTGTGACGTCATTTTACAGCGATGAAATTTTTTCACCGGTGGAAATACTTTACAGGATAAGACCCTTATAAACCATATTTTATCAGCATCTATTTAACAAAGTATATGGCAAGCATTGTTTTCCATCTATAAAATATTTTACTTAGTTTTTCTTCAACACGTCAACAGTTTTGTCTGCTCTTAATGTTCATATCCACAGACATATAGTCACTACCACTTCGGGTAATTACTCAGGATTAGTGAAACGAAGTCCTAATAAAACTTGTTTCATTAAAAAGCAGTGCTTTATCAACACACGAAATTCAGATTTTTCCATTGTTTTGAAAATTGCAAAAGTAGCTTCAGTAAAACCACTGTAACACGTAGACTAATGGTGGGAACGTCGTGAAATTTTAACATATATCGTATGAAGGTTGATGCTATCTAAATCATATGGATTTGTCAATATTGACGCCATCTATATGTCATCCTACGAACTTACTGAGTGATTAGTTATGGTTTATATTACTCGTACATACTACTAACGCAGTAAACATTTTGGAGTAAATTCTACTTAATTTCTATTACATGAGTATGAGTTTTTTGACTGGAACGTGTTCGTTTTCTATTCAGTCGTTCATAGGAAATGCCCTTTTTATGACCTACAGAGATCGCAACGACGGTTTACTGCTGAATTAAAAGCGACTACAGTTTATGATTTATGACCGGAGTTATAAACTTGACACAGTTGAAGGCCTGTTGTCTTCGTCAGGGATGGCAGGGGTATAAAACTTAATGGAATTCTAGTTTTTAGAGTCTGCAAAATATAAATATTTAAATGAAGAAATAAATAGATGTAATCTTTAGTACGGATCATTTTTTAATGAATATTATTCATCTTCAACAATACTCGTTATATTAGTTTTTTACATTGTTTTGGTGATTCAAAAATCCACGATCGGCAGGTCTGCGTTAGGTTTAAAACCTCTGTCTTACCATTGCTGCTTAGAGTATTCATTTAAACACATTATATTCGGGGATTGAGGGAGACAGCGTATGCCTATTACCATTAAAGAAATATTTGTTGAAAAAGGATAGCATATACTTTAAACATACTGTACTGAACGAAATACTATACAAGTGTAACGGTAAAAAATATATTTTACTTGTCTAACCGCATCTCGTTTCTCTCTCACTTTGGAATGATAATGAACTAAAAAAAATATATCCTAGTGTGAAAGAAACAACTGCTACTTAATGATTGATGTTGGAAAAAGAAAGAATACTAGAAAGAATAACTAACACAAAATCTGTGACAGGTAGAGAACTTGTAAAGCGTTAGAATTGAATTGTACGAGTGACTCGAACGTCACTAAATAGGGCACTTCACCAAATTGTTTACTGGGAAGTACTACTGTGAAAATAAAAGTCTAAACGAAAAAAAAATATACAATTATTTTTTTCAATATTTCTCACTAGACATTGAGGAACAACAATAATCTTAAATAAAAACCAATCTTCCGTCTCACATTATTTGCATAATTACATTACATTAATTTGTAAGTATTAAGTATTTAAAAGAAGCAACGTTGAAGAAGTAGAACGTTGCAAATATTTTCAAACAATTAATAAATAAATATTAAACTTAAATAAACTCTGTACTAATAGTAGATCGATATGCTTCCGATGTTCGATATTATCAACTAGTATTTTTGAAAACAATATGGTAATAAAGTCAACTTTGTTTATTATAAGTTGTACGTTTTAATGCACTTATAAATTTACAAATTCATTACTTAACATTATATAGTAGTTAAAAGAAACCCGCTTTCGAGATTATTTGAAAATTATACAAGGCACAATGTTTCCTGGATTAGCAGACTCTTGTCCTTTCTATTTTATTTGTACTTCTATAATACACATTATAAATATGGTTCTATTTAAAAATGTGTGCGAAATTATCTAAAGAAACAATCTTCTTTTTTGCAATTTTAGACATTTCCTTATTTGCTTACAATTTAAAAAGAAAAATGATTTAAAAGTCGCGCGGAAAAATTTTGCAATTTAATACAAATTTGCAGGGTGGATCCATACGATTATCTTTCGCAATTCTTTGGTAAGTACATGTATATCATATATAAGCCATCGATATTTTTATTTACACATCACCATTGCTATTGCTATTGCTATAGAAAAACAACGCTGCGCAATATTATACAACGCGTCAACATTTGCCTTAAGCCTATGATTACCGCTACCACACGTACTTACGTAGAAGCGAAAAATACTGAAGGTGAAGGTGATACCGTGATACCGTGATCCCAAAGGAATGGTTACTTGGGATAGGACCAGACATTCTGGGGGGTTTTGGATTTTAGCTAACTGTAAGAGAGGGGGTTTTGCTTCTGATGTGGAATTAATTTTATTGTACATTTAACACTAATTATTCATTTACAAAGTACGGTGTTAAAGTTATAACAATGTAAAGAAAACCTAAAAGTCTTAAACTTCTCCTCCTTCATTCCATTTTCTTTCTCTTCCTAGTTACCCCACTCATCTCATGACTAAATCTTGTTTTATAACATGTATAATGTTATCTTTGAAAGACAAAGAGCTTAGCTTAACAGTTCATAACATCAAAAATACCCAACATCTTACAAAACATGATTAACGTCCAATTTGTGAATACACGATCTCGGTATCTCAACACCTCACCGTCTTCCCTGGCTCTGCTGCGTTGTATATAATTAAAATCAAGGCAATTATTATATGGAGTTAATAATTAATAGGGTATATGTTTTTATTATTCGGTTTGTTAGCAATCAGTTCATCTAAATCTAAATACCCTCCAAAATTCAATACATCTAATAACGTATAATATTATTTAATCGGATTATTATTATGAATTATGATCCCGTAATCCTCGAAGCCACAATCACGTTACTCGTTCTCCTAGATATTCATTATGATTTACTTTACTATTGTGGATTGGAAAGCGCTTAGCAATGGTTTCTATTGATTTATTATACTCGCACACTACTTAGCTAGAAGTAGGGTATGAAATACGAGTTTATATGAAATTTAGAACATGTTGCCATAATATAAATATATCATGGTTCATTTATATAAATAAACAAGAAACAAACACAAAGGTTAGTGTAAGAAACTTTTCCCAGAAAACCCAAGATTAATAAAGCTGAGGTCTTTTGTCTAATTATAAGAGTATTACTAATCTAAATGGTTATTATTCCAGTTGCAACATTGCAACATTTGCTAATTCATTGTTCCTTCTGTATGTAAACCATTTTAGTATTAATGTAACTTAAAAAATGAAGAAAGATCACGAACTGCATGACCCTATTCCAAATTACATCTAAGAAACGCCCTGATATTGTGCTTAAACTCTACACTTAACATTCGCTGCAAATGTGTTTACAACGCTTAGTGCTTTGTTTTGAGGTTGAAGATCCGGCTTTGTCGGATCCGTAGCTTGTTTCCATTATATCCTCATTCAGTTTCAATGCACTTGCTGGTAACAATCATATTGATTAACAGATGCAGACACTTTGGAATAAATAAATTTGTATTTGTATTTGTAATAATAAATAAATAAATAATTTTATTAATTTCTTGATATTATTTACACTAACACTGTTTAACAAAAACTTTCCAGTAAATAAGAAACCTTTCAAGTATACAACCTTCCTTTGTTGGACGATTCGTGCACCAGTACATGACATGGGAATCAAGTGTGTGGTGGGCGTAATTATTACGAGTCAAAAGACTGACAACAGCCCGAACTTCTTCCAACGTGAACGTTGGACACATGAAATTGGACACACTTAGTTCCAGCATCGACTACACGATGCGTCTAACCATCAAGCATCCACCGTTGGAAGATGTTCGAAGCATCATTTGGGGCCGGCTTTACACATTTGTGTTTAATGGGTTGAAATCCAAACTTAAGATTTGAACTAATTTGTTGCTCCAACTGGAACTATAATATAATAAACTGCTGCGAATTGATCGCGAGACAAATTGCTGTGTGAATAATAAATAAAAATGTTCTTTGAACAAAGTAAACAACAATACTTGAGTTTGTAACACAACTCAATGAAGCTGCATTGAATGCAAGTGTAACTCGTTTACGTTCCGTGTTCCATCACAGTGGCTCGTGCTCGTGTTGGTTGGCTTTCCTACACAATACTCAAGTTCGAAAAAAAGTAATGTAAACAAAAAGGAAGATGAAAATATGTTGTAGTACCTTTACTTGTTTTTTTTTATTTTCTGCAGTATATGGTGATGATTATGCATGCAATAGGATTACTTATTTATATAATGATAATAAACTGATTCTATTCTCGTTATTTAAATTCACATTGACATTGTGCAGATTTACAACCCTATGCTCCAAAATGTATTAACATGATTTTCATAATTGTAAATTCTTTTTTAAAAATGCCTTTTTTATTTTCTTTTTCTATCAACGAAGATAGAAATAATATAGTATTACGCTAGCACTATATATGTAGCTTGTTTCCATTATATCCTCATTCAGTTTCAATGCACTTGCTGGTAACAATCATATTGATTAACAGATGCAGACACTTTGGAATAAATAAATTTGGTCCAATATGATACTGTCAATTTCTATATCGTGTTAATTGGTATAAATATTTTTTTTTGTTCCAACCATTGTTTCACTTTTATAGCAATTATATCAATTTACGTGTTTCTCATTTGGCAAAATGTTGTGGAACTGGGAACTGTCTTAATTAGTTCGTGTATCTAGACTTTAGTGATAGTGATAATGAGATATCTACATTCTAAGACCTGCACCACACATGGGTATTCGGGTATGAATGTTCAATATTAGTGGTAGGATACGCATGGTCTCTGTTTAAGTTAAAGTAAATTGTCCAATATTTAAAAAGGTAAAAGTTTACACCAAACGTAATGTAATACAGTTACATCCAAATCGCAGTTGGTGTGAGGTCGCGACACTTCGACGTGAATGAGCTCATGTCACTACATCTGCATGGCACTAACTGATGTAATCATTTTAAATCGAGTTACAGGATTTCAGCAAATACGTTTAATACAAAACATGAAAATGTTTTTAAAGTGAGTAGAATAATCATTATCCACTTTCTAGCTAGATATGTCGTACATTATCAAGTAGCACATCTAACATGCAACGAAATAATCCTCATGCGATTAAAACCTTAAAGCAGATTAAAATGCTAATTCCATTGAGTATTGATTTGTGTTTTTTGTCAAAAACCATTTGACACAAAGCAAAAGTGATAAATAACTCCTGGAAAATGTTGAATTTCTTACTAATAGTCGAAATGAAATCCCAAATATTATAAAATGAGTATTATGAAAACATCATCAAAACAGTCTTTAAAAAGAGTGCCACTACATTGGTAAAGTTTTATATCTAAGTACTAAGTTTAATTACAATATTAATTATTCTATTATTTGTATTATAAGTTTTCTTGTTTAATCATTACTGCACATAAAATAAGATAATGCTTGACATTTACAGCTTACTGTCTATTAATATGTGATCCAAAAATCTAGTTCCAATTTTATTGTTTATTTCACGGAATGAGGTGAATGTAAGTTCCATGAAATAATATTGTAATTCCAAAAAAATGTTTATTGTTTTCCTCAATATAACTTGTAAAAACTCGGGAATAAGCTAATAAAAACTATTATCACATTGCAGTTACTCATCATTTGATATTATGATATAATTGATATAATATAGAGAATAAAATTAAAAGATATGTCTCTCTTTTGAATTGATTTGAACCATAAGTCTTTATTATAAAAAGGAAGAGAAGATTCAAAAGGAACGGACATATAACTATAATTTTCAAGTAAATTTTTTAATTCCAGATTTTGTGTAAAACGTTTTTCACGATAATTTTGTGTTTTAACATTGAATGACATATTTATAACTATACTCTGTATATAAAAGCAAAATTCTGGTTTATACAAATACTATTGCTGTTATTCGATTATTATTGCTTCAATTATTGCTTATTTACTCGTAGATGGACAAGTGACAGCATTCAACGAATTTTCTTATTTCACAACGTCCCATCATTTTCAGTTATTATTATAATTCTTATGAATACTAATTCTTATCAATTACCAACCCACACATGTGCTACCTCGCATGCAACATATTGTACTGTATAATACGAGTATATGTATCATATAACCTTCATCCATCTCTGTCACACTTATTCAGCAGTCTCTTTCTGTCGTATGGAGATTTACCAGTGATGGTTGCTATGGATCGAGGTCATAAAAGGTTAAAGGTTGAAATCTGCACAGAAGCTTGTATCGTACACTGTGAATTAATATTATTATAACAATTAATTATTTTGAAATTAGGGTACAACGTATGTTTATGGAATCTTTTACCGCTTTGAATATAGGTTATTGTTTTTTTTGGCACCATATTCATATTCATAGCATTAGTTGTGATTTGATCGAAGGTTGCTAATTCACTATGCCAATTTTTTCTTCTGATTAACTCTACAGATGCCTCTACAACATAGAACGTTGCAACAGCTTTTTCAAATCTAATAGAAATCCGCATTTTGAACTATTTATTTCCAGCCCGGAGATGGTAGTTTGTAAACGTTACTTTTTTTAAATTTATTTTAATTCATAATATATAATCTGTAGCAAGAGACATTCATCTCATCTTGGTGATATTGGAAAGAAACAGGTGAGCTTGCCATCTACCGATGAGGTACTCTTTGGCTTAAAATGGCCGAAAAACAGCGAAAAAAAAAAATTTCCTGGATAGAAATTTTAACTTATTAACCTAAAAATCCTATATTATAATTTTCCAAGTAAAAGTTTATATGTTTTTTTTTGTTTGTTTATATGTTTATATGTTTGCGCGGATTCGTATGGTGGCTCGAAAACGACTCCGCGCATTTTCCTCAAAATTGTCTATTTCGTAGAGAAAGAAAATGTAAGACTTTTGACGTTCTCGGATTTTCTCCTGAATTTCCTGGAAATACGTAATTTTGAAAAAACTAAAAAAATTCTTCTTACTTTTTGCTCTATAACTTTTAAATCGAAAAGATAGAAAATTGAAATTTAGCATGTGTATTACGGTGTTGAATGCTAACATTTTTTGAAAATTAGAAATTGTAAAATTGGAAAATGGGACGTTGAGAAAATTAAAGGGCTTGGTAGTAAACTTTGGAGAAAAATTTTGGATTACTTAATAATGAAATATGTTATTAAAAAAAGAGAATTCAAAAATTTAATTTGGTGGTTAATTTATTTCAAAATTATGTTATTATTGAACGAGCTAAATATTTTAATTTGAAAATAGAATTAAAATTTGAAATGAAATTACGATTTATTTTGTTGGATTCAAATCATACACACTAAAAAGACGTCGCATTGCGATGGGGGTGAATTCTAGTTTATATACATATTGTTGTAACATGGTGTTTATTAATGTTGTAATAGAAGTAAAATCGAAGACAGGCTAATGTCATATTTCAAAAAACCATCAGTAAAAATCAATTTATTACATTACTAAATAAATTTGATTTTAAGTTGCATTCGTTTTATTTTTTAAGTAAACAAGGTTATAATTTGACTTTGTACCATCAGTGTCCTCGCTGGACTAAAGGTGCGCTTTATTTCTATAGGCCTCAGGACACACACAACCGTTGCAAATACGTTGTGATGGAAAATAAGGCTTTTCTGTGGTAAACATATCAACATGTATCAATACGATATATTTTTTACTGTATTTTATTTGTTAATGTAAACAACCCTGCCCCTGTCTTTCGTCGTCGTGTAATCAGGGTTCTATAGGGATCCTATAAGACCTCAGGGTGCTTGTGTTATGGATTTGTGGTCCTCTACCTTCTATTCTAAGAAGACAGTTTTTATGATCTCATATTTAAAACCTTGTTTGTATTGTCTAATGATAATAGAAAAAGATGAAGAGATATATGATTCATATATAATAGTAAGAAAGTACTGTATTATATATGTCAACATGTGTATGTGTATGAATTTCAAAGTATTGAATTATATTTGTTTCATGAAAAGTTTTGAATGATGACCCTTCCAAGTCACAATTTAATTTAAGGCTAAGAATAATATAACAGCAAGAAATTCTCCTATATATTTTGATAAAGATTACCTTATTAAATTAAAAGACTTAATTAAATAATTAGTATTCACAGACAACTGGAAAAGTAACTGAGTTCCAACATTAGCGAGAGTATCTATTTTAAAACCATCTAAACTTTTATTTAGTTTTTCATAATAGCAAGAAGAATATCAAATGCATCTGTTACATCATAATAGACAAGAAACTCATTGCACACCTACTCGGTGCCTACGTCATTTTACTACGGTTTCCTTATATATTTCTGATTAAAAATCAAATACTCGATCGACACAAAGTAAGTGGCAAACATACAAAATTTTCACAGCATTTTCACAAGCATTATTAAATATAAATTCAGAAATGTAATGCCAAATCATAAATACTGGCAAACATAATTACATAAATAGAATTTACCAAAATTTTACGCATTATTTATGTAATATATCTACAATAATATCATAATTAATTTTGTGTAAAAAAATTCTTTTATTTAGTAGCATCAGTTGTACAACTTTTCCAGCATAAACCGATTAGACGACTGAAACGTAAAAATCCAATTGACCTACCAAATATGGTGTAGAATAGGATTCATATGTACGAAATATTATTGTAATAGGTTAAGTCAAAGGGTGAGTCATCGATGGATGGCAAGCTCGCATGTCATTTTTTATTTATATATATTCCCAAAATTTAATTATTGTTCTTCGAGGACAGATTGTAAATTATGTATATTGTAAAATAAAAAAAAAAAAAAAAAAAAATTTAGTAGCACCTACATTGCCTTTCTGGCTTTCGTCAATCTACATTGAGCACGTAAAGCTTTTTCTCATGTTACACATGATGCTTGTGAAATTTCTGCATCTGGTGACACCAAAAAAATCGTATTTTTATTTTTTTTAGTTTGTTTTTATTTCACTTGAAGTAACTATCAAATATAGCAAGATGAATTTCTGTCTCTTCGCTATTCTCTTCACTATTGAAAAAAAATATATATACTAAAGTATGCGAGTATAGCAAAAAATACGAGTATGTAAACTTTTGAAAAATAAAACTATATAAACCGTAACCTTGAAGATTTCAAATGTTTGAAATACTACTATCAAAGAAAGCGCTATGCAATATACAAACGACTAAGAAAGACTATGATGTCGACACAAAATACACTGTCTCAAAGCTTTCAACTGCTCAATGCTTTGATTTTCCATTATTATATGTAATAAACCTTTGCGTATTGTTTCGTGCAGCAAATAAAAAGAAGCGACCGTTAGTTGAATACGTTTGTATCAGCAAGAGAAAAATGGCACAATATACTAAACAATTGAATTTAATTGCTGTTATTTTTCAAACATGCTTTTAACTGATCTAAACATTTATGTATAACATTAGAAGATCATGTTTTGAACACTCTTACTTATTATTTCCTTATTGTCTTTATTATATTTTTTTTAAACTTGCAATTTATTTCTTTCTTTGTCTTTTTTTTTTTTTTTAATTTACGTCTACCAAATTTTTTGTAACAATTAGTTTTCTGATAACATTTTGAATCGGAAGAATTGTCCGGATATTGCAACCAGTTTCTCAGCTATATTAATGTATATTGTTACTCTTTGACCTGTTTCCAATATCCAATCAAACATTTGATGTATTTGTATTATTCGCTGTGACGCAAAGGATATTCGAATTACGTACAAACGATACCTGACTAATGAAGTAGACTTCAAAGGATTTGAACAGGTTAACTAGAACGTATTGTGTGTTTAGAGGCTCCCTGTCTCTGCTACGAGTATATAAGAATAAATAATAGTAGCTATTCGACGTGTCTGTGTTCCTTTTAAAAAGCATTCATGTACCTTTCTGCCGGTTTCACACCAGAGAGGCAAAACAACAAAACACGAACAAAAACACCAAAGTTACACCAAAGAGACATTTTTGTATTTAAAAACTGTTTTAGTAAACAAAACACATTCCCATCTGGAGTCGGTAAGGTCAAAGGATAACACGTTTGTTGTCAATTTTTAGTCTGCTTGGTGTGAACATTTGCGCTTGTCAGTTTTTGTTTATCATTTGGCTAACAACTAGCTCCAAGAGCAGTTCTAAATAAGTGCAGTATGCAGTGGGCAAAAGATAAGAATTTAATAGAAATGTATCGCCAACACAACAATTTGTGGGATACTAAATTTTTATGGGACACAGAAAAACACTAGAAACTAAACCAAGTCTGTACAATGTGAACCGTTTGTTTTCGAAAAACAGAACTGTTTTCATTTTTTTTTTTTTTTTTTTTTAAATAAAACTGTTTTCAACAGTGTCTCTTTGGTGTAAAACCGACTTTAGAACATACTGCACACACAAAATAACTAATTTATCTGTTATTTAAATTAGTTATTACACGTTTATGGAACTGCTTTAACGCTAGAACTGCTTTAACGCTAGACTGCTGTGTCTAGGTCTGCTACGTCGTACCAGATTTATGGTTTTTGCGTTTGGTTGTTATCAAGTTATATTGATAACGCACATGCATTCGTCGGTGATGGAACACATGAGCATCAGAAATAAATTAAATTTAAAAAAATATGGAACTCCTGCAGGACACATCAGTTGACTTCTCGTCCTTAAATGTGTATTGAATTTGGGGTTTCAGTGAAGTTTTTTTTTTTGAGATCCATTCTATTCAGGAAATATTTATACATTCTTGTAAAACTTAAGATTCATTATATTCAGTGTACATTTAAGTCTGAGATTCTGGTGGTATGCAAAATAAAAGTTTAGCAAAAATTGATTATAAAAAACTAGCTTTACTTACTAATTTAGTATTAGTTTTATATTGTAATTTTACTGCAATTCCAATAAGTTTTGCGAAATCAAAACCTTTACCTTTATTATGTAAACGGTTGAAAAAGCCTGGACTTAGGGGTCTATTTAATAACTTCTTACCTGACGTCTGTTAACTTCTGACGATTTTTCAAAGCCCTATAATTTACAAATTAGGCTACTTATGCTAGTTTTAGGGTATGGGTTCTACTTTGCTGTGTGTAAACTTACATAGCTTAGTTTAGAAAATATAGGCCTTGCCACGATAGTTTTGTTATATAATTCTTGAAACAAACGTGTCTATCCTACTATGCTACATTCTCATATATCACATACTCGTATAGACACTCTCGGATTAGAATACTTGCGATGTAGCGTTTTTTATTCATCTGTATCATTGATCTTTCCAACACATTAAATATGCAAGATTCTATTTCCGTGATATTCTGCTAAAAGTCAAATTTAAAGCAGCAGTACCACTGCCCGAAATAAAGACAGGTTTAACTCTATACTGGTTGAAATGAGATAACATTGAACATTACTTGCGGACAACATTTCAGGCTGCGGTGGCTTGATGAGTGAGGTACGCGAATTTGCCATTATGCCATATGGCAAAGGTCAAGCTTACTTACTGTGTTACAATGGTTGGCTCTTTAATACCTTTGTACCAAAAGAAATCATTTCTGTCTTCCATGCTGAATCTTCTCTCTTTGTGATGAATTCTCAGAAAGCTCTTTATAATTTTATTTTAATCTCTTCTGAATTTCTTATACAGCTGTCATGAATTATTAAATATTATTTTCAAAAACAATTGTTAAGGATAAAAATTCAGATTCTTATACTTAATTCTTTTTATTTTATCCATTTATATATTACTATACTTGGCAAATATCAAGATGAAATTATATATGCGACGTTTGTTCATAATCACTTTATAGTAGTCTTTTTGCGTAATATAGATATTTCACATACTTCAATAATATAATATAATTAAATCTAGTTGCTTTTGTTTTCTTGTATGGCTTAGTTAGTAGTTATTTATAATCACAACATTTTATTATGCTATAAGCACAAACCTTGCGGTCTTAGCAACAGTGCTCAACATCACCTCAGTTTTCTCACTCATCATTTAATAACTTCGTTTGATGACGTATAGATTGACAAATGCATATGATTTTTATATAACACCAACCTTCAAACGATATATGTCACAATATCGTGACCTTCCGACCATTAGTTTACGAGTTAGTGCTGTTTTAGTGATGTTACGTTTAGAATTTTAAAAACAAAAGAAAATTCTGAATATTGTGTATTAATAAAGCACTTTTTATTAATTTGACTTATCTGTTACAGCAATGTTTTTGAAAATGCAATTGCTTTCTATCGACCTGGACTAATAAATAGTAAAGCTATTGATTGTAATTCAATAACTCAATAATTTTAATTTAAAATCCAAGACAAAGATACAATAGGACCTCCTGGAAGCGATATTCTAATCTATTAATGTTTTAGCTTTTAGTAATAAATATTTATAATATTATAAAAAAGGGACCACAGTTTTTATAAAAAAAATACTTCTATAATATGTGCATGTTATAATGTGCATGTTCATCAAACACAAGTTTGTCTTAAGCCAGCTCCAAACAATGCGGTGAACGTTTGATTGAAATGTTTGCCTCCAACGTGTGAGTCAAATATTGGAAGATTGACATGGCAAGTTTCCTACTACACGGTGAACGAATGTTTGACCCGAATGATTTATTTATTTTATTAATTTCTTGATATTATTTACACTAACACTGTTTAACAAAAACTTTCCAGTAAATAAGAAACCTTTCAAGTATACAACCTTCCTTTGTTGGACGATTCGTGCACCAGTACATGACATGGGAATCAAGTGTGTGGTGGGCGTAATTTTTACGAGTCAAAAGACTGACAACAGCCCGAACTTCTTCCAACGTGAACGTTGGACACATGAAATTGGACACACTTAGTTCCAGCATCGACTACACGATGCGTCTAACCATCAAGCATCCACCGTTGGAAGATGTTCGAAGCATCATTTGGGGCCGGCTTTACACATTTGTGTTTAATGGGTTGAAATCCAAACTTAAGATTTGAACTAATTTGTTGCTCCAACTGGAACTATAATATAATAAACTGCTGCGAATTGATCGCGAGACAAATTGCTGTGTGAATAATAAATAAAAATGTTCTTTGAACAAAGTAAACAACAATACTTGAGTTTGTAACACAACTCAATGAAGCTGCATTGAATGCAAGTGTAACTCGTTTACGTTCCGTGTTCCATCACAGTGGCTCGTGCTCGTGTTGGTTGGCTTTCCTACACAATACTCAAGTTCGAAAAAAAGTAATGTAAACAAAAAGGAAGATGAAAATATGTTGTAGTACCTTTACTTGTTTTTTTTTATTTTCTGCAGTATATGGTGATGATTATGCATGCAATAGGATTACTTATTTATATAATGATAATAAACTGATTCTATTCTCGTTATTTAAATTCACATTGACATTGTGCAGATTTACAACCCTATGCTCCAAAATGTATTAACATGATTTTCATAATTGTAAATTCTTTTTTAAAAATGCCTTTTTTATTTTCTTTTTCTATCAACGAAGATAGAAATAATATAGTATTACGCTAGCACTATATATGTACAATACTCAATATCGCTGCCTATTTAGTATGTTGATTAAACGAAACATCATCCAAACTGAGAAAATATAACACCAATTCCAAGCACTTGATCTCAACAGGAAATACTATTGACCACTTTCTTGTCACCACATTTAAAGTCAACACAATCATTCAAGTTATGACTTGGTGCTTTTTCTTATATATATTTATTTAATTTAATTGACTTCGGCCTATTTCTGATGCTGACACCTACAATTTTCTATCTCGTATAAAAATATTAAAATAATACAAAATATGTTTGGTTTCACCTTCTAATTATAAATAATAATTAATACAAAAACAGACCACTCTCGTTGTTTACCACATCACATCGATTTCTCTATTATTGTTAAAAGAATTTAGCGATAAAGAATTACAAGGAAAAGTTGTCCAAGGTGATTCTTTATATGTAATATCGTGAAATTATTTTCATACTTGACGGAGTCGATGTAGAAACTGAAAATTTATTATAGTTCATATAATTATTATTACTCTTATATATTATTTATATATAAGATATTTTAGGTATTGTAAATTTTTAAACAAACTTATGTGTTACTGAAAACAAAGTCTTTTATTTTAGTAATTTACATACACATTATAATAATTACATTGTTTAACTTAAATCAGTCTATCCTACCTGAAAACAAAGAAACGACATTGATTATTTAAATTGTCAATTTTTATCTAATATTATAATAACTTAACATTATGCACATTGAGTTCTGTCAGCTCCAAATTCAACTGTGTTGGCCATTGGCACACACTACAATTAAAGTACCTATAACTAATATACACCGTTATAAAGAAATATAATTTCTTTACATATATAATACTTCATTACCATTTCGAGTGATAAATTGGATAACACGAGTTCTACTTCAGCTCAATTACATTTCGAGGATCCCAGGAAGAACTAGAATGCCAGTAGATATCTGTAATACAATATAAGCAGTGACCTGGGAGCAACACCCCCTAAGTCCGGGGCATAAAATGTGAATAACAGCTCCTTAATTAAAAAATAACTTTGAAGTGATACTACGTGTGTTGCCTAGCCTAAGGCGACTGTATCATGGGATTAACAGGACACGGGAGATGTAAATCGTTGGAATCGTTGTTTCTGCTTCTATTATAATTGTTTATTTCTTTGAAAGAAAGCTAAGGAAGTTAAGCTCATTACCTGGTACAATGTAACTTCAACTTGTTATGAAACAATTTAGATAACAATAAACATATTAAGGTAAAATATGACCTTGTTTCATTTACAACAGTTATAAATAGAAATGTCTGTTTCTCTACCTTGTTAATGTCAAGTATTCACAGTTAAGTACGAGTATTAGTAAAAAGGTTATTAAATTATTAATAAAAAAATAAATTTTATAAAAACTTTTTTTATTCGGTAAATAAGGTATCCACAGCAAATTAAATGCATTTATTATTCTCAATCATTCCAATTTTTAATAATAATGCACACTTTGACCTTTGTTAATAACCTTTACCAAACTCTCTTAAGTAACCTCGGTACAATATAATGTAAAAATGATCTATTTCTGGACTCAATGAGATTTATTCAAATCATCAAATCAAATAAAGCTCGTACTATGTAAGATTTGAAAAAGTTCTTAGATTTCTTTCAAAGCTTGTTTAACTATTATTATGCATAATGGAATTGTTGCTCCTCTGTGTTATCTGCGTGGACTGCAATTGTGTTGTAACTAGCAAAGAGATTGTTCGGGTGTAGTTTAATCTCCTATGTACATATTTATTGCAATGTTAATGTTAAATATCACGTACTCTATGAATATATACTTTTTTCTCTCCCTGTTATTGATCACAAATAAATCAAGTACAAAAGTATATTTTTATTGCACAAACTGGATTAAAAACGACTTCTTTATATATCTTAAAAGAATTTCTTCAATTTTTGTAAATTTTTAATTTTAGAAGATGTGTATTTGTATACGATGTTTTTACAGAACTCCAGAATAATTTAAAAGAACGAACACTCACTTCTTTATTTATTTAGTATGGGTAAGAGTATGTTATCTATACTACTGGTTTTGAATTCACCAACAAACGGATTCAGTAGATCGTAGATACATAGTATAAAAACGTTATCAATATCAATGTGCGATTGCCAAGCGCTTTGAAAAATAATGAGAAATATGAGCCATGACCTCACTGGTCGTCTAAAATTCATCAATTTTAAAAATGACAGCCAAAGAATCAGGTTAAGACGTTGCCAACTGAAGGCATCAAATTTAAGTATCCCAGTATTTGTGAAAGTCATTTTCGTTGATAAATAAATACGTTCAAATACATTAGGAAGTCGTCTGCCACTTGCCTTCGTTCTTTAGAAATAGGTGTAAGATAAATGGACTCAAATCTTTTTCGGAGGAGAGATATTTTTTGAAAAATAGTTTATTTAATGTATTCATATGTAACTATATATGTTTAAGTTTCATTTCGAGATGATATTGATATCATCTTAAAGATGATTTTTACATGATATTGTGTTTCCATTTACTATCAGACTATAAAAGTATATTCTTAAGTAAAAAGAAACTCTTTTTCTACTTAAGCCACTTCTGAGAAGTAACATAAAATATAACATCCAGAAAGCAAAAACTCAAAAGGAAATCCTAAAGAAAGGAAAATATTACACAGTTTTCAGAATAAGCTATTAAATAATGCATCTGTTTACTTATAAATATGGAAAATAGCACATTATATGAAATATGTATTTTCATATTCTTTAATAAGCTGCGTAGGTATAATGCAGCTTAGATAAAGGTCAGCTTATGGTATCGATTATGCATTGGTAAAACATTTTCCAGTTAGGTAACCATTGGTTGAGGTCTACCTCTACAAACTTAATCATTGTAGTTTCATGCAATAAAAATTTGTAAAGTCCTAAATTCCATTGTAAAGCATATGAATTTGTAAATTACAAGACAATAAGGGCGTCCGTACACGACGCGACTGGTTGCAAACCTTAGCCCCGAATCTACCCGAAGCGAATTTAATTGCAACGGTTGTTAGTGATCGAACTTGTATGCGTGTGAGATAAAACACAAGGAAAGGCACACGAGCCGGCTGATTGCAAACTAATCGCGAAACGAAGTTTTCAACGAGCATGAGCCATGTCGAGCCGTGTATCGTGACTCTATTTTTTAATTTGAATTTGAATTTTTGAATTTTTAACAATAGCAAAACAGGGAATTCTATTGTGTTATATTTGATTGTATGTATGTATTTAAATATTTTTTAATAGTTGATGAAACCAACAATCCCCTGCGACCGAGAAATCTAGTCGCTGAATATATGCTCAAAACCAGTTTCAAATCAGTTTAGTTACGTTCGTGCCGTGTGCTTTATCTCACTCGTAAAGACGTTCGTTCTTTTACTAATAACACAGTTGTAATGACATTCGGTTCGGGCAGATTCGAGGCTAAGGTTTGCAACCAGTCGCGTCGTGTGCGTACGCCCTAAGTGACGTGACTCCATATATCTTTAACTATGTTAACTATGATATGGAAAGACGTTATCAATAAAATCAAAATCAATAATTGCTCTTTGTTAAATTCAATTGTGCCTCAAGTGCGTCACTGATAATTCGGACCGGACTTAACAATCATTCCGTTTTTTGAAGGTGTTCCACATGTACACATTACTCTTCTACATTGCTTCGTCGCGTCTCCTTCTGCCTTATTTGTATTATAATAATGTCTATAAAATTATAATATAATTACATGAAACCTTTATTATACTCATACCAGTCCCATACCAGTCCCGTACCTGTTGACCTGTATGTCAAACAGAATTTAACCTTGACCGCTAAACACTATGAACTTGACTGTACTTGTCGTTTAATTAAATTTTAAATATTAACTCTCAAAATCCAGTGATTGTCAAACGCTGTGAAAAGCTGTGTTATCCCATCGATAGGACATCAAAGAATGTTGACACCACACTGCGAATCAAATAACGGCGAACACTTTTCAATGAGCAAACCGATAACATGTGTTCATCGGACGGTCGCATCTAACGCTATTTTAATTACGTAATAATTAGACTTTTTCAATGCAAATTTTGTTAACATAGGTTGTTGTTATGAGAATGTTGGAAGTACTGTTTGAGATCAAAACCTCATTTTTCACATGAATAAATGACTCTTTCAATTGAGTTTAAATGAATTATTATTCGTTTAACTGCCTTATTTCCGATACTTGTGTATAGAATGTCTACTTAATGTGCCTGTTTAGGGACATTAGGGGTTCCCTAGGAGTTTCATGGTCAACCTACGAAACTTGTTTGTAATTTGGGTACATCAAGAAAATAATTGATGCGCACTTCTATTTATCGGCTAGTCTCACAATCGCAGAAATAAGAAAATAATGCTAAGGTGTCGTTTTTTAGATCTGACAACATTGCATTCTGATGCAAACTAAAACACGACTTGTTTACTTCTCTTACTGATCTCTACTCACGACCTTTTACTTTGCTGCGTGTTTATGATATTTTAAACTTCCCGCGTAATGCAACGTTGTCAAGTCGCAATCGTCTAGTTTAATCTTATTTTATGAAAAATGAATTCCGCATGCTGTATCTTTTTTACAGTATAATATTTGTCATATTCTCAATTAACGATTCTAAGTTTTTCAAAACAATCGTAAGAAAATTTACTATTGTTATATCACAAAACATCTGTGTCAACATAGGTCGGTGTAAGATTCGTATTTAAAACTGCAAAATAACAGTCAATATCTATAAACTTAATACCGGTGTTTTGAAACTTTTTCTACATATTAAGGACATTATTAAATATATATATTTATTAAAGTTTTCAAAAAAATCGTAAGAAAAGTGATTTCTTGAGAACGTCCTTAAGCTAAAACATAAATAATAATAATAATATAACGATTCTAGTAATGTTTGTAATCTGAGGTACTTTGAAATAATCGGTTAATGCCTACAGGTTGTTTGCAAGCGGGACATTATTTTACTTTTTACCTTTCTTATATTTCCTTGGCACAAAGTTATCAAAACAAAGTATATATTTTTCACATGCTGGTTATCAGGAATTCACACCTGTAATATCCAACTTATCCAACAACAAACATTTTCATAAAATTATAAAAAATGTTATCTTACAGTAGGTTAATTATTATTTGTCGTTGATCTGTACCTACCACTAAGGAAATACGAGCAATAAGTATCTGCACCAGGTTCAGAACTTTAGAAAATTCGAAAATTTTACCAAAAAATGTAGATTCCGAACCAACGATTGAATCGATGCCTCAATAACTATATATATTGATTTATTTTGTATTTTTAGATTCAATTCCCAGAGATATATTCTGAGATATATTTTCTGAATGTGGTTGTTGTTTCGGTTCATTGATAGTATGAATTCTGTACGGAACGGTATCCAGTTAGTGAAAAATAACGATTTAAACGAAATTTTTCCAATAAAATAACGGAACTTTTCAATACCTTAAAAGAACGTTATTTTACGATTTGTATAACTAAAGGAAATTTTCACAACCTTCCAAAATAACGTAACAGAAAAGTAACGGGCCATTCCAATCCCTGCAGTGTAAATAAATTATCGTAAAGATATTTACCATTATTAAACAGACTCCTACACATCATTTTGTTGACAGATTATAAACTAAATGGGAATTAAATTTATGTCCATGTACATACATAACATAAATACCCAGCAAAGTACACTTTAGTGCTGCATACAGTCAGTGTACTACTACGAAGTATATAATGGAGTTATACTATATACAGTGATTGCGAACCTATGCCCCACGCGTAGATTATTATAAACTAGTTTTTTTATCATAATATTTACGAAGGCTACACTTTTTACATGATAGCTTTTTTAAATCTCACACGATAAAAAAAAAATTAACAACAATTGACTACTTCTCAAAACGGTTCATCATCACGGTGCTATGTATTTGTGTCTCAAATTTATCAAAATATTAGAAGTAAAGTAAAAGGAATGTAAAGTAAAAGATAGCATATAAAGCGTCTAGATGTTAAAGGATGTAAGTGACAAAAGTAAAATCCTTCAGAAAACGAGTGTTAAGTTATGATCGTATGGACTTTTTCGTTCAGTAGGTTTTAGAATTCACGCTAAAGAATTAAAATCTGTCCAAGTTTTCACTTAAATCTCTGTGCCACTAAATAGTTTAGCAGATCTTGTATCGTTTGCGCGTGTTATCTTAAATTTTCAAAATTTGTCACTTACATCCCTTTGCTTCTAGACGCCTCATATGTACCTACCTATATTTTTCAAACATCTTTGATTACTTAATATTTTGTTAGATGATACCGGACCATAATTATATTTTCTGGATTTGGTTGTTATCAAGTTAAATTGATTATGTACATATATAATCACAAACTTATTAGACAGTAGTACGGGTATAATAATCCACGACACCACAAAAACTGCCAACAAAGTATAAGAGGTCGTTGGTGATAGGATTCAGCATCGGAAACAGGCCAACGTTAAATAAATTTCAAGTAATTTAAAAAAATTAATAATATGTAATAATCGTTAAATTCGTTAAATATTTCGTCTCTACGTTTCAAATTTAGCGGGTTAATAAGTTTCAACTTTTAGGAACTTAGCAAACTTTTTTCAGACGTGTATTTTAACTTTTTATATAAGAAAAATTTGCTCTTAGGCCTGGGCTATCTTAGATCAGTATCCTGAACGAAACTATTGAAGCATTTGTTTTGCATTGAATGTAGAATTGCCTATTAAGTTTTTACATTTACGATATAAATTAGTGTTCGTAACAGATTGGTTTAGAAATATATGAAGCATAAAGATTAGAATAGTCTTTAAAAGTTAAGTATATGTATATAAAACCAAACGAAATACGGTAGTACGCCATGGTCGTAAGGCTAATATCTCTCTGTCTATCTCTCTTACGCAACCGCAATTATAATTAGCGCTCTCTTCTATCTCCGAGACTAAAATCAATCTGACTACTATTAAACAACTGAATTTCTGTTTTGCAAATTAATTTTAGGTTCTTTGATAGCTTAATTATATCATAAAATAAAAATAGTTAGAAAATAATATTTCTTTTTACTTTTAAAATAGTGTCGGCATTGATTTATCAACGAGAAATGTGTTTGACACGTTAGGTTTATATTCTCAAAAGAATTATAAAAAAGAAGATTATAAAAAAAATATTCGTAATAAAATGATTTGAAAATATGCAATTTGTACCTACTCAAATTGGCCTACTCACAGGTAAAAGCAACTACTCCCAGGTGCTAGAAAAATATAAAAAAATCAGCCATAATAAAATGATCCGTCGAAAAGTTGCTAGCTCCTTATACTATAATCATAAACTGTGTCTGTGTTGAGTGAGGCTGTATGGACCGGAGACAAACGGTTTATTGACGATAAAACTTGTTCACAGCTCTGGCTGTATTGTTTTAACTATCAGAGAGAAATTTTATGTGAAAAGGATTTGTTTTATTTTAATTATTTACGAGTAATTAGATATTTTTGTATTGTTATTAAATTGTCGGATTATAGTTTAATGATCAATATATTAATATCAAGTAATATTATTAAAATTACAAAAGACAAACATAATTGGAAAAATTTCGAATAATTGCAAATTTCGATTTCTTATCCATATAAAAAGCGACATAGTCAAATATCTCAAAAATTTTCTCGAAAAAATTAGTCTGATAAATAATTATTTAAATGTCGATAATTAATAATGATGGATTTCGGATGTGGGAGTCGGATTTCGACAGAAAGGAAGCTATGCAACTTAAGGACCTAAACTTGTCATTAAATTAAAGAGTGAAGAAGTTAAATTAAAAATGAATGATGTTTAGAGTGGGGACTCAGGCACTCTGAGGATTTGGAGAACAACGAACGAATAACCATAAGTAATTAACATTCTCCACTAAATGATATTTAAGATTTGATAATACTTAGATCTTTTTTAATTAGCTTTTCACTGCGAATTGTTACAATAATACTAAAATAATTATTACCGAATTTATGTAGCGTAGTAAATGTGGAACATGCGGCATTTAAAATGCTGTTAATGAAACTAGTCATTTTTTTGCCATTTATATTAATTATATATGACTTCCGAGTTCCGATGTACAGCAGCGGCTAGGACGTGTGAAACGATGGACGGTGTTCATGCGGTTGCCGCAACACCGGCACCGCTTATTCTTATGATGTGATAACGTCTGTATGAATATGATCCGTTATTAATTAACATACGAGCATGTAGGCGGAAAGCCGCCATTTTATTTGGTCATTTAATCAATACTACAACCATGATAAAACAGAAATTTTCTTCATTAATTGTGGTTTAGCTCTTATTTCCTGTGATGAATCACGGTTGATTAGTATTTCACTTTATTTATAATCAAGTTCACTATGATTTGTTTTCCAAAAAGATTGAATCAATTTCTTGAATCATTGTTCTTTTTTATCGGAAATTTAAAAAGAAGGTAATTTGATTTATGAATGAAACAATAAATGAATAACTACATTTGTTTTTAGTTGTAGATCGTTATTTGTCGTTGTAGTCGTTACTATATTGTAGATATTTTATTTTTTATAGTTTGTTTTTGAGTAGAAAATGAAATCTTTGTTTGTCATTTTGTTTTATTATACCTTTTACTTGTACTGTTTGGCTCTTCCTTATTACTTTTTATTTTGGATGTGTAACACTAGGACTTACTTAAAAAAGAAAGGTACGTTGTAATGGCAATCGCCATAATGGAGCCAACCAATATTATCATCGAAGAAGTGATCTCTTTAAAATTAATATCACTAATAAGTAAATTCATTTTAAAGTTACCAAAATATTTGAAATTACGTTTGATTGTCTTTTTTAGTTTAAAAATGAAGCAGTTAAATAATAAAACTTAAAGTCATAATCTTCTGAACTGTAAACAGTAAACCGATAGAGTCAACAAGCAGGTAACAATATTACATTTGCAGAATGAGTTCCACGCCGCACGCAGAAACCCTCGTCATACGTCACCACCCCCCAATGTTCGTCCACACCTTGTACTCGTACAAGCTCACCATTTATGATTACAAATGTGTCCAGGTATTCGTTTAAATTCTAAATACTACCTAAGGCGAACATCGACCTAACAAACAAAATTTGTACAATGCGCTTGGCCATTGTGCACTATTCTGATATTCTGCATTATTAAATTTGTGTTCAATGAACAGCTTTTCAAATTTTTGTTCTCCTGTTAGAGTAGGATTGGATCAGATGGAATGTCTAAGAATATAATAATAATTTAATATAAGCTACAAAATGCTGTAAGTTCTAACACTGAAAGTAGAGTAATACAAATAAAACAGATAATAGCATTTTTACATGTTGAATGATTAATTCTGGTTTCGTTGTCTTTTCCATTATTCTCAGTGCCCATCCTAGAGAAATTTGTTAATTTATATTACTCTTGTTATTCAGCTTCCAGTTTTTAGCTATTCCTATTTTGTTTTACAAATAAAACAAAGATGCTGTATTCGCGTACCGCAATCCAGGTCAATCAGCCTTGGTTTGTCTGCCATTCTAGGGACTAATCAACCTGGTATTTTGCATTTTAAACATTTTGAAGATAAAACACCTAAATAAAATCCCGCAAATATGAATACAATAGCAATTTGACAACTCCACCCATGCTTATATCATCCCTTTCAGCATATTCAATCATTAGTAATATATATTTGACGGAAAATGCACTGGATCTGGTAAACGAAATATACTGGTAACATTTAAGCCGTCCGCACATCGGTCCGAATCTGCCCGAACCGAATGAGAATGCAACTGTGTATATTGTTAGTGGGAGTGAGATAACACACACGGCACGAACGAAACTAAACTGATTTGATATTGGTTTTGAGCGACTATGTTTCTTGGTCGCACGGCAATTACGTTGCATGCTTTTGATTTTGACATCATGAGCAGAGATGTGCACAAATACTATTCAAAAGTATTGAAATACATACATACATACAAATACCTCATAATATCCCCTATTATGCTATTGTTGAAAATTCTATTGAGTCACGAAACACGGTTCGACATGGCTCATTTTTCGTTTTCGTTGGAAACTTCGTTGCGGGACTAGTTTGCAATCAGTCGACCCGTGAGCTCATAGGCCTTAGTAACTTTTTTAACCGATAGTTGCAAGTGTACTTAAATGATCTAGTTTTGTCCAAACTAATCCATTGAGTAAAGGTTGAAAGCTATACGAAGTAGAGAAGAAGTTTAAAATGAAGATTGATTGTAATCACTTAAATATGTCTTAAGTCAGGATTGACCCTTTTACATGATGAAACAAAAAATTGCTGCCAACTCTAAATACGCGTTTGGCCTTTCTCTAATGACGTTATTATCGTAATAAATATTAAATTCGTAAAGCCCTTTGTTGTGTGAGTAGCCTGTGTTTTGTAGCACTTATGAGCTTATGAGCGTATGTTTCCAGTTTTCATTGGTAATAAGCAGACGTCTATGGAAAACGTACTGCAGTCTGCAGATTCAGTGCAGTTCAACTTGTCTTCACTCTGCGGTGCCAATTTATGCAAAACCACTGCAAAACTAATATAAAGGAGCTTACTAAGGAGTTTTTTTTGCTCCATGAGATTAACGAATATTGTAGTTTAATTTTGAACACATTCCACAAATATAAATAATATCTAATCTATCTAATAAGGTGATCAAGAGTGTCATCGATGTTGACGCCTTTTTGAAAAGATATAAAACATCTTTCATACAAACACAAAATTTGTTTTGTGTAGAGAAGTTAAACCAGTGCCATCCGATCGAACTGTCAAACGATTTTGGTTTCTATCCTCCGCAGATCTGATTATCAAGTTCATGTTGATAATCTAATAAGCAGTTTCATTGAAGAATGCGTAGCGTGCGGTGCGGGGTGCCTGGTGCCATGTTTAACAAGACTAAGCTAAATAAATCACGATGCTAAACTTTTTGACAAATAGAACGTTTTAAGAATAATTTTATCACAAGTTAAATATTATTAGCATATTATTATATTAGAATTATATTTTAATAATTTGACTTAAATCAATTTATTTAGTTTTACAGTTAATAAAGTTACTTGGTGAAGTACACGTACAGTTTTGACAGCTTGGATTTTAATTTCCATATGGGTGGGAGGGTTTTGTAGATGGAAAAAACCCAATTATTAGTAAATGTCGTGGTTGTTATTTCTTATCAACTATCATATATAATATTGTATTTACCAAGAATATACGGTTCAATCGTAAACGTATCTTAATAGATTGATCAGTGGCAGAACTACTATACAGCAAGAATTCGGGCGGAAGTGCTCGAAGTCTGAAGTAAAATTAGGCACAAAAGAAACACATACTTTATGTGTTTATTGAATTTCTAGAAAATATAAATATTTCTAATTCCGCCACTGAGATATTGATATTAAAAATATCGCCACAGTTTCCTTAAATAAATTAACATTATGTCACCAAATGTACTAATATAATCTATTTAAAGGTAATTAGTATTCTCCCTATAGTTGGAAATGCCAGAACTTTTACGGTCCCAATATACAAGTAGTTGATTTGTTCTCCGAATGCCCTTTTGGAGTGATGAGTGATCAGATGGCTCTTTAATCTTAAATTACACCCAGTGTCTATTTGACTTAAGTGAGGGGAATGGCCAGGTGTTTGGGAATCCCTGATTGCAACGATTATGTTTGATACGTAATTTTATGAGACGTTTATAAATTAAGTAATCATCGTAATTTATGGATACAAGATTTTAATTAGGTAGTTCCGTTTTCATTATTAACCTTAATGTTTCCAAGAAATAGAATGAGGAAATGTTACTTTATAAATTATTTATATTTGTATTAAAATGATTGTGTATACATAAATTAAATAAACATGTTCTTAATAAAGATAAGGAGACGGTGACAGTGACGTTTGAACACTATTGCAAGACACAATTTACGAGTATTGCGATAGATAGAGTAGTAGTATGTAGTACAAACGAAACGAGTAACCAAACACACAACCTTAACCTTATATGATCAAAATAATAATAAAGGTTATCAATTGTTTATGTTAAATAACACATAAATGTTCAAAAATAAACAGTTCAAACATTTACAACAAAAAAATAATGACGTAAAGCAATTCGCTGCATATTGCCGGATGCTTCTGCTTTCGTATGGCCCGGCCCCGACCCCCGCTTCCCGCTCTGGCCCATGTGACGCAAATTATGTAGAATTGTAGTACTACTCTGTGTTCTAAAGGGGACCTAACATACTCTACATGCATGTGTATATTAACGCACACATGAAAAAAAAATCACTATGTATTATAAATATTATTTAAAAAAAGGGACGCAGGGCGTGCGGGACGTACTTATTTCCGGAACACGCTTTGAACACAGATATCTGACTTTCTTATCAGTGTACGAGTCTTTCTAATACATGACACATTTTATTTCATAATTTAAATCAAACAGTGAGCTTCACGGAGACTGTTTAAACGCCAAACACCCAAGTCACAGAGACTGGGCTGGGCGTTGAGCATTGATTAATCTAAATTAATAAGAAATTTTTTTAATTATCAATTAGTCTTTTTTTATCGATGTGTTATCTTTGAAATGTTTATTAGTCGTCGGGCAACATAATAATACTAAGTGTTTTTAAACATCAATGTGGAATTTTGATTGTCAGAAACAGTCACAAATAGTTAATTTAGTGATTAGTGAAATTAGTGATTGTTCAAGTGAATTAGTCAAGTTATCAATTTGTTGTTACTTGGTGTTTATAAAATCATGAGATTTGATTTAGTGTGTCATGTTCAGTATTTATTCCGAGTGATTTTTGCTGCATATCCCAGCATCAGTTTTGAATGACTAACGGATTCGTTTAACGACACAAAACACATGTTGTACAGATACCAAGTGCAAAACATAACGGCGAAACGACATTACGTCTATAAACATTTTTTGACAAGTTCCATTAATTAACTGTTTCAAATTATTAATTTTGACTAATTTCGTTTCATATAAAAAACATAATTAACCACAATAATAATTTCAATAGAAATATGATGACAAAATAATTTAATTAGCAAAATGATTTTTTTAACTTAAACAATTAATTATAATTAACTAATACATCCGTAATCCGGGAAACGGAACAATGTTGAAACACGTTTTTAGAAAATATGGATTTCAATTAGAATCCACTTTAATAAATGAAAATGGGACAATGAACACTGGCACTCGGAAAACTTCTGCACCAGTTTTAATGCGTAATCGCGATTCAAATTCGAGTTACAATAAAACGCGTTCAAGATTACACTCCCGGTCTTGGCATGGCAATCCCGGAAACACGGACACGGAGGTAGCTATTTGTGATGCTCTACGTTATTGAAGATGTCGTATGCTGATCAAAAGTTTGTAACAATTGAATAAGTATTTATTGGGTCATTGTTACTGCTACGTGAAGCATACCTCACACTTTAATTGCATTAAACTCTACTAGTGCTTCTACTGCCTACTTCAAGTGCTCAAAGTGCTGGTATTTCCTCCATAGCTTCACTACTAACATAATATGTATCTATTTCTTTTATATAAAACTCATCATATATATAATCCAGCTTTTCCTCATTTATTCGGATGATTACATTCTGTTGTATGTACATTTAAATGTAAATGTAAATTTGTTTACTTTAAATGTAAACTTTTTTATATAATCTCTAATTATGACTCTTTGCAAAGTCTTAAAAGTTATATTTACATCTTGCTCAGTGTTATAACTATCGCCGTATCAATGATACGGGGCCCCAAATGCGTGCAAGCAAAAATTCGTAAAATGTTATCCACAATCTCACTTAAACTCTTAGGCCGTACTTAGCTTAGTTCAGACAAGTTTTAATTATAAGTTATAACGTTTAAACAATATGTAATTATTTTAATTCAATGCGAGCGTTTCTGTTCCTTTTGTAAAAAATCTGTACCCATCATTTGGACCCCCCAACAAATTTTGATACAGGGCCCCTCTAAGACACGCTACGTTACTGATCTTGCTATATAAGACACAATTTTATCTTTAACTGCTCATTGCATCCTCCATCCTGAGGAATAATGTATCTTATTATGATATGAGAGTTGTAATTCGGTACACAGCCGGATTCAAAGAAGCATACTCGTTTGTGCATATGCAACAAAAGACTTTGGCTTTGCTAGCATTAAAACAAAAACATGTAGCTTTGATTCAAATATTGTATATTTTTAACATCACAATTTGTTTTGTTGATGTTTTTACTGAATTTGAGACACAGACCGTTTGTAGTGCTAGATCGGTATGTGTTCTGTTCAATCATCCAGGTTCAAATCGTTTTTTAACTGTAGAAGTTTTTATACACAATTTTCCAAGTCATTTTTTGATTTATTCTCTATTTCAACTTTGTTGTTAGCGTTAGCTTAATTAGCTTTCGATGAATTTGCAATCATTAATTACATCAAATCCATCTTAAAATAATAATATTTCAATTTTTTTTTACCCTTCTAAATGTATTTAAAAAATTATGGCTTTATGTATTTTTAACAGTTTTTCAAACGAATTCTCTTAGTAATATCAAAAATCAATATATATTTAAATGAACAGCGATAGTTAAAGAAATAGATAGCTGCTTAATATGGCTCAGATGTAACGAGTACGTTCTATTGGTGGACCCATGCAAGGTGTTTATTCTGCAGTCAGATTCTTCGCACAATATGCCACATAATAATGTTATTATTCAAACATTAAATATGTTTTATAAATTATTATTCTTTGACGAATACGACCTTAGCAGTTCAAATTGTTTACATATTTATACAATTTCAAATACGTGAGTTCTTTTAAGGACTCTGTTCAAATATTGCCCTTTTCAACTGTTTTGATGAATTGTTGTATGTCTTTTTTTATAGATTGACTATCCAGAAGGTCAACCCGGTCGCTCACAACCAACAAACAGAGCTCTTGCATCTCAGGGTGCCCACGGAGGCCATCCGCCCCCGCATCCGCACCCACATTCACATCCACATAATCCGCACCACCTGCCTGGACAACACGCACCCGGTTACCACCCGGGCACAATGGAGCACCCGCGCGTCCTCCCTGGAGTTAATCTGGTGTTTGAAGACAATGTAAGTTAACAAATATTGCGTATAATATGCATGGTACATCATGCATCATGCATCATGTGTATTTTATTCGGATTATTAGACAATTCGCGTTTAGACAACTTCTCATCGTAGGATATCTCCTGGATTTAGAAAATCTGCTCAACGTAATTGTTATCACAGTTTTTTATCTGGAATCGAACTTACAAAACAGTAGCCTGCCGTTAACGCCTCAATTCTCTGAGCCAATGAACTATTGTTCATTTTAATATAGAGAAATGCATACAACCACAAAAACCAAAATGTAAAAATATGTAAACAACAAAATATTGATTTATTTTCTATTTAATTTATTTCACCGACGACCTCCTTCTATGTTGGCCTTATTTTGTGGTGTCATGATCTCACATATGTGGACTACACCGCTGCCAGATAAGTTTGTATATGTACATAATCAATTCAATTAATAACAACCAAACCCGTACTAAAATAGTACGAGAAACATACAGAACGTAAACCGTATACTTATTTATTTCTGTTGTGTTGCTTTTTGCCGTGTATACTTTGATATTCATAAGAATAGCGTTATTATACGCTTATATTAATAAATTTACAAAGCCTACCCTACGTCCACAAATGCGTATACAGAGAACAAGTATTCGTACACGAACACGAACGTTTTCGTTATAGTAGTAGTAAATAAGACACATAAAAGCGTATAACTCTAAAAATCGGTAAAGAACACGAATATACGAACAGACATATGTGAACGTAGGGTAAACGTACATTTTCCATTTTCTAAGATCAGTGCTGTTTTATTTGGTAATTTAATAAACGCGCGAAATTTAAAATCAAATCTCTTATTTAAAAACCCATTACTTAAAAATGGAAAGTATTTATCGTTCAAAGCAATAGCGGACAATGGTGATCGTTGATTGCAAATTTAAAGGAACCCTATGTTAACAGATGATGTAAGTTTTCGAAATGCCCTTAAAATGTTTTCTTTAAAATAATCTGCGATTATGATTTAAAGAAACAGCATAAAATGTACGAATATTATTTTCATTTTGGAAATATTAACTATAGTTCAAATTACGAGAGTTCGGCGGCGACTCATACTTAAAACAAGTTGTGGGGTATAAACTGTCTATATAACTTAAAAGCACTGACTCACTTATTTTTCTAAAATGTATATAGAAACGAATAAGATAGAATTCATTATCGTATTATAGATTTATATCGCTCTTATAACCTCTATTAAGTATAAGTCGCCGCCGAACTATCGTGATTTGGACTATACTTTAAAATAATAATGTCAACTTTAGCAAATTCATTAATTAGAGATGTGTAATCTAAAATGACAACCAATGTATGTTAATAGAAATTAATGAGCCTTATTGAATTCCTTAAGTAGTGTTTTATTAATTTCAATTTGGAAATACTTAATTCCCCACAAGGTACAGAGACAGGGAGTGTTAATCAAATTCTCAGATCTACAAATTAATTAAATTATTTTATTAAAGAAAAGCGTGTCGTACAGATTTTTAATTAGTCAATAGTTCAAATTGTATTTGGATTTCAATTTCAGCTCATAGCACCAAATATTTGTATTCGAATTTTGATAATCTTCCCTCTGTCCCCACGCCACCTTAATAACTAGTAAATAATAATTGATATGCATAATGACACATTCCGCAATCACTTTGATTGACATGCTATCAGTTATCAGTGAGTCATGTACTAGTAGAGCTGGAATATCGAGTTAATCACAGACTCACATCAGTCATCCATATCCATCCCAACTCCCTAAACCGTGTGGAGCGCGGTTACGTGAGTCAGATTAATCATCAATTAGCGGAAATCTAATAAGAATACTTATTAAAAGAACCCTAATATTATCTTCAGACTTATTGAAACAAATCATTATTATTATACATATATAAATGTAACTAGAGTTTACCACCGTCGCAAGCGACGACTGTCTTTTGTGTGTGAATTGAATTTCATTTCAAATTTTAGTTCCATTTTCAAATTGAAATATTAAAGTCGTTCTATATTAATTTTACATATAACAACAACAAAAATTTCATATGAACTGACTAAAAAAAATATACTTTTTTCAACAAAATATAAAATACTTTCAATTTATTCGGAATTTGACCAACTTTTTTTTCAAAATTTAAGATTTTTTCTTTCGATTCGTAAATTAACAAACTTTCAAAAAACTAACAAACAAAATTTCAACTTTCTAGCACAATTTTTACTCTCGGCAAAAACCGCCCCCGTGCTCCCAAATAAAATTTTTGAATCTCGAAATTTTTTTTTTCCTAATAACATATTTCATTATTATGTAATCCAAAATTTGAGTTTTTTCCAAAGTTTCCTACCGGGCCCCCCAATTTTCTCAATGCCCCTTTTCCAATTTCTAATTTTCAAAAAGTGTTAGTATTGAACACCTTCTTTTACGAATTAAATGTTATAGAGCAAAAAAAATAAAAATTTTTTTTTAGTTTTTCCGAAACTACGGGTTTTCAGGAAATTTGTGGACGCCAAAAGTTTTAGAATTCTTTCTCTACAACATAGACAATTTTCAAGAAAATGCGCGGAGCCGTTTTCGAGCCACCGTACATCGCGTAAACATATAAACAAATAAACATAAACTTTCAGTTGGATCGTTATAATATAGGATAAATAAGTTCAATTTTTTTAATTAACTCAAGAATTTATTACTTTAATATACTAATTACATATTTCATTTTTCGCTTATCTTAAACTACCCTGTTATGATTAAGTTTATCTTATATACTTTCCTTTTATATTTCTTTCGTCATTTCCATCCATCTCTGCTCAGCTTTCCATCAAATCTGATTAATAATACAAAACTTCTTATTTTTGTTCAAACTTTAGTCAAAAACCCAAAACCAAATAGAGTCGCTGGGTCACTGTCCCCTGAGTACATTTTCATTGAATATAGAAGAATTTGCCGTGAAATCACAAAGTTTCGTTAATTACTATAATACTATTTCGTCCATGTGTTGTATATACTGGACACATCATCGGATCTTATAAACAGAAGTTGAGATACGAGTATACTTACATTACTTCATGAATCTTAAATTATATTCCTTACAAGATGTTTCTAGTAAATATTAGATAATGGTTTTTATTTGTTTGCGATATTGTTAAAATTACTAAATTCAAATTTTGTACAAGAGCCTTAAGCCGGTACAGACTAGTGCGAGTTCAATATCTTCCAATACACGTTCAATAATATTGTCCATTAATGGCTATGGGAACTCCATCTACAGTGCTACAGTAGTGTACTGATGTATTTCAAAGTAGGATTTTGCTTTGGTATTTTAAAATTTTCAATAAACATGAAATGCGTCTATGTAAATGTTACCTGTTCATGCATTACTGTGAAAATGTATTTATTATTCTGGGATTGTAATATATGTTTATATACTGAATCATAAATAATATTCATAAAAATATTATAATCATAAAAATATTATAATCCTCAAAGTATAATTTTGACTAGATACAAATAAATCTAACCAATTTGTTCCAATAGTATGAGTATCTGTAAGCTGATGTTATTATACGAGGCATGTTTTTTAAGGAAGTACCGTTTTGCGATTCCGCCTTTGCAGCGCTACGGTCGGCGTTACCTGCATGCGCGCTGGTTACCTACATCTCTTGTCTACGCACTGACGCCATTACAGTCTGATTCTTCATTGTATACGTTGTTTACTGAGTGTTTAAGATGCCTCCGACAATCGTGAGTCCCGCCGATTGTGCTCGTATATAATGAAATCATCAGTAAAGAAATATCATTACGAATTTGCTTTTATAATAGATTTATTATTATTATTGTATGTCAATATCAATCAAAACAACGATTCTCAACAGATATGCTCTGCGGCTCTAGTCACACATTTATTTGCCGCACATGATATGAATAATAACACGGAAAATTATACCAAAATTTGTTATTAAAAATAACACTGTATATTCACCAAAGTTTGGTTTATCTTATCATTAATTTGCGAGATTCCTTATTCTTGCTCTCGTCTTAGATTTCATTCTATATAGTATTAATTTCTAAATTCTTCCTTTTCCTTTACTTTTCTTTATACTCTCTCCACAAATTTAGTTCTATGCAGTATACATTTTAAAAATGCGTGAGTCCCTCTAGTCTATATCTAGTCTAGTGTATGAAGTAAGAAGGATATACATAATTATAAAATGTGTTTCCCCATTCTTTTATCTAAAAAAGTAAATATTATAATTTCACTGGTTATGTACAATATGTTTATCATGTACATGTTATGTTAAAGATAGATAGTGTTTAACTAATTTGCAATTGTAATTAATATTGTGTTATTGTAATTTGTTTGGGTTTGAGCGGTGGTCCATTTATTATATGCATGTTATATACTATAATCAAATAATTATTAAGCAACGGCGCGATAAGCATATATATATGATGCCTCGACACCATAAAACTGTCAACATTAGTAGCCGGTCTTCGGTGATAGTTCTACAAACTGAATAGGCCGATATTAAATAATAAAAATAAATTCAGCTAAAATATGATTTTTGTTTTACTTATTACTATTATTATAAATAAAAAATAAACGCGCATATCCAAACTTTTGAGACGCATGTAATCTTTATTAAGGAACAGTTCGATTTTTTTTACCTATTCTGCTAACACTGGTTCTGTATTAAATAAAAAAAATCAGTCATTTCTTTACCTAAAGGTAGAAAAGGACACTAAGCTGGTTACCTGCAAAAATCCATTTAAATAACATGAAGTCCAAATAACTAATAAGCAATTGTTCACATTCTTTAATAAAAGGACTTGATTTGTACTTTGAGGGATACAAAATGAATGTCAGTATACAGAATATTAATGTTATTTTTTGTAAAACTCAACTAATGAAATGCGAACTAAATATTTAAAAAAAAATTCTATCCATTTAAGTGAAAGGTGTGATTTTTTTCCAATTAGAGTCTCTATTATTAAGATAAAGCATTTTAATTCTAAATAAATCCATTATTTACAGTTCAATAGCGGATTAAGCAGTCGTCCGGAGTTATATCAGAAGTGCAATAGAGGTTCTCATTCTAGTGATACTAGCTCAGCTTATAGCGGAAGCGACACCATGACATCGGTTCACAGCTCTTTGGACGCCGACGAGGTCGACTTATCCGGTCTCGTCGAGTCCGTTGTAGACTCTGATGAAGATGAGGAAGGATTGGCGGAGAGCATAGATGTAAGTCCTAGTTCAAATTGAACATTGTACAATCAATATCATGGAAACAAAAAATCTCATAGTCTCATATAAACTCATTACCATAATTACAGAGTTTAACTGTTCGTGACAATGTGCGCGATTGTCTTGAAAAAGATCCCTCGGAACGTACACAGGATGATATAGAAGCATTATTAGATTTTACACAACATTTGACTGCTTTTACAAATATGACTCAGGCTGTTCGTCGTGATCTTTGTGCAGTGATGGTTTTTGCTGTTGTAGAGAAAACTGGTACAATAGTTATGAATCATAATGAAGAACTTGACTCTTGGTCAGTTCTTATTAATGGGCATGTAGAAGTCGAGCAATCAAATGGAGATACAGAATCATTGCATGTTGGTGACAGTTTTGGTATCTTACCAACAATGGATAAACTTTACCATCAGGGAGTCATGAGAACTCGATGTGACGATTGCCAATTTGTCTGTATTACCCAAACCGACTATTACAGGTGAGATTGAGTTGTCTTCTTGTGTTATAGATAGTCATATTTTGTTTATGAAAAATATTAATTTTCCTTTACTAATACTAATACTTCCTTTTCTACCAGAATACAACACCAAGGAGAAGAGAACACTCGACGGCATGAAGAGAATGGTCGCATCGTGATGATAACGGAACTCCTTGGTTCCATGGACAGTGGTGCCCGTCGTGGTCATGTCGTCATTCGCGTAAGTTATTTATTATAAGAAATATTATTTATGTGTTTCATGTAATATCAAACTTAATGCAAGGATATTAATAATAAACTTTGTGCAGGGATCTCCGGAACGTTTAATGCTGCAACTAATTGAAGAGAACTCAGTAACTGATCCCACTTATGTAGAAGATTTTTTATTAACGCACCGTACTTTTATTAGCAGTTCCCTTCATGTTGCAAATCAACTTCTCGACTGGTTCAATGAGACGCCGATTCGTGACCGTGTTACGCGCGTTGTCCTCCTTTGGGTAAATAATCATTTCACAGACTTTGAAACTGATCCAACTATGATGGAATTTTTGGAGACTTTTGAAGCGGGATTAGAAAAAGAAAAGATGCAAGGTCAATTACGATTGTTAAATATTGCATGTGCTGCAAAAGCTAGAACTAGAAACGTTACCCTGGCAAGGCCATCTAGAGATGAAATACTGAACTTCTCAATTGTCGGTGGCTATGAAAGGGGATTTGGAATATTTATATCAAAAGTTGATAAGAAATCAAAAGCAGAAGATGTTGGTTTAAAAAGGGGAGATCAAATACTAGAAGTTAATGGTCAAAGTTTTGAACATGTTAGTTACGTAAAGGCCATGGATCTATTACGAGGAACTACTCATCTGAGCATAACTGTCAAAAGTAATTTACTTGGTAAGTTAACAAGAATTATTTTTTTGTTTCCATTTCTTCGCGTAATAGGATAATAACGTTTATTATTATAATTCTTTATTAAAGCATTTAAGGAAATGTTGCAAACTCCTGATAATTCTCCCCGTCCGCGTGGACGGAAAGTTTCTGAGATCGCTCGTTTGCAAGCCGATCCACGAGCTCGACTATCTACTGTTGAATTGTTAGGTGGTGAACCACTATCATGCGCACCCATTTCTACTCAATCTCCAAGTAAGGAAGGAAGTGCGAAGAAGGATTCTTCTCATAAAGGTTTCATGACTTTGGGTCCAAAACGACGGCTCCAGAAAGCTCTTATGAAAATGAATATTCTTCCAAAAAATACTATACTGTAAGTATTACGTGATCAATATTCAGCAGAAAGTAGAACCTTTCTTCTTTTCGAATACTGTAATATTAAATTTAATAATAATTTTAGCGACGGTGTTCACAACGATGATAGCTCTATACCGACTCAACCTGTCACAGGATTAGCCTCTACTAGCCAGACAACGACTTTATTTCAGTCGCATAGCAACCCTGATATAATGTCATGTTTCGACGATTTGCGTTCATCAGATTATCCGGAGCATGTTTTGAAAGTCTATAAGCCAGATCAAACTTGTAAATATCTATTAGTACATAAAGAAACTACTGCACATGAGGTTGTTATGCTATCTCTTCAGGAATTTGGTATAACAGAACCCAGCTCTAATTTCTCACTTTGTGAAGTATCCGTTGCTGAAGGTGGCATGATCAAGCAAAGACGTCTACCAGATCAACTCCAAAATTTAGCAGAAAGAATTGGTCTGAGCTCTAGATATTACCTGAAAACAAATGGAATAAGTGAAACTTTGGTACCTGATGAACTAGCACCGGAATTAGTCCGCGAGAGTATTGTTCATTTCTTACAATTAAATGCAGTAGAAGTTGCAATTCAATTAACATTGCAAGATTTTAGCATTTTTCGACAAATTGAATCGACAGAATACGTAGATGATTTATTTGAATTGAAATCACGATATGGTGTGCCAATGTTGTCACAATTTGCTGAACTTGTTAATCGCGAAATGTTCTGGGTTGTAACAGAAGTTTGCAGTGAACATAATTTAGTTCGGCGATCAAAAATCATTAAACAATTCATTAAAGTTGCACGTAAGTATTGCTGTAAATGTAATCTTAATTCCATTTCAATTTATAATTAATCCTTTTTTGTTTTGTTAGGACAATGTAAAGAATGTAAGAACTTCAATTCAATGTTTGCTATTGTTTCTGGACTTGGCCATGCTGCTGTTTCCCGTCTGCGCTTATCTTGGGAAAAGTTGCCAACTAAATATCAGAAATTATTTTCCGATCTTCAGGAACTTATGGATCCATCACGTAATATGTCTAAATATCGTCAACTTGTAAGCTCAGAACAAAGTCAACCACCAATTGTAAGATTATTTCCAAGCAACATTATTACTACTAAATTAAGAATAATACAATATAATATACTAAATAACATTTTTATAATGTTTTTAGATACCATTCTACCCGGTAGTGAAGAAGGACTTAACATTTATTCATTTGGGCAATGATTCCGAAGTTGAAGGGCTAGTAAATTTCGAGAAACTACGTATGATTGCAAAAGAAGTTCGCAGCTTAACAAATATGTGTAGCTCACCCTATGATTTATTAACCATGCTGGAGCTTGGAGGTCAACCACCTAGTTCAGCCATGGTTGCACTAAATCAAATGACTACAGCAAGTGGTCAAACTAATCAGCAAGGTAAGTCTTCATTATCAATAATTTTATAACATTATAACATTTGAATAACAGTGATATCTATTAAGTATATAATATTATTAAAGCTGCCGCTCCACAGCAACTAACGGCTACAAGTAAGTTAGTAATGTACCGTAAGATAATTTGATAGTAGTCTATTATTTGAAGATATCAAAATGTATATTTATAGTTGTAAATATGATACGTTTAGAGTTCCGTAGAAACTGAAAAACAAACCCTTTATTTCATTTCATAAGACATATTTTCTCATATTTTAGGCCAAGCTACGGTGAAACGTCGGAAAAAATCAACTGCAGCTCCTAATCCAAAAAAGATGTTTGAGGAAGCCCAGATGGTACGTCGCGTGAAAGCATATTTAAATAATATGCGCGTTATTACTGACGAAGATAAGTTACACGTTTTGTCTTTGGAATGTGAACCCAGTGGCTCAGCTCCAAACTCCGTACCAATTCGGAAAAGACATCCATCTCCAACTTTGTCTACCACAAGCAGTGCTAGCTCTGCCAGTGAAGGCAAAAAAGGAATCGCCGGTACTAAGTTTGGTTTGTATTAATTTATTAAATTTTACTGTTGCGTTTTGTTAAATGCACTGTAACCAAAATGAATTATTATTAAAATACTATGTTATATTTCCTTTACACTAAAGCGAGAAATAGGCTAGAAATGTAATTTTATTCTCCTTTCTAAATATTGATTGCATTTGAGGTTTTCTTTCTAAATTGTAACTTTTAACTGCTTATATTTACTGAATAGTTTTATTTTAAAGGGAGCGCTACGCATTAATAGTGATACACACTAAATTGTTTAGAAAATCAGTTAATATACTGATTGCCATTTTGTATTACATAAATTATATATTTATTTCTCGATTTCATAAAGGTGCGGCATCTCCACAAGCTGTACGAAAAATGCTTGCTTTGTCAGAGCCCAACAAAGCTCGCCCTCATCAACCCAGACATGCAGGTACTGCTCTTCCTGGACTGGTTCATCATGCTTTACATTTACCATTGCATCCACTGAATCCTTCTCCGCTGAATTTAAGTCCATCTCCTTCGCCAGGAGCTCACCGCCGCGTAGGATCTAATAGCAGTGCCGGTAAAACATGCCCTTGTGGAAATTATAATTAACTCAATATAAATGCTAGTTAAAGTACAGCATTATTTACATTTCTCTTTTGCTTTAATATAGGATCTGGAGGATATGTTCCTCACGTATACATGCACGGACCCGGAGGACGAGCTATGCATGAACGATCACATTCTGATACACCAACTCCTCTGCCATCAGTAGATCTGTCAGTGGAAAGTAGCAGCGTTACTTCCTTAAGTAACTTACCCTTGCGCAAAACTATTACGTCAGGTACAAATTTGTCTAGTAATTATTAATCTTATGAAATAGAGTTAGGTTACAACTTATAAGCTTAAAATTACAATTTATTTTATTCGAGTTTTATTAATATTTTATAGTATCACGAATAATACAAGTATGTTATAGCTCTCTTATATTCTTTTAATACAGAGAGACACCATAGTTTAGGAATAATAGGTATGTTAAATATACTGCTAATGTTTTCTCTTTTTGTAATCGTACATTTGAGTATCTCTTAATTAAAGGTATTCAGCATGAACATTTGTACATTATAAATTTTGTTTTTACTTATTCTTTGTTTGAATGTATCGTTTGAAATAGATTTGAATTGGTATTTATTTAAATATTTGTTGTTTATTCATTTATTAATTTTAAAAATAAAATTTCTTAACTGTTTCAATATTCCATATTCGAATGAAATATCAAAAATTTTAATTATATTTTAATTTATTTTATTTACTGATGTTAATTTTGGTGTTAAATCGTCTAATGTCAATGTAAAAGATATATGTATTCTCATTCTATATTTGTAAGAGATATTCTGTGATATTCTACTTTATATTCTAATTTTTGTTTGTTATGTCAACAACGCTCACAGAGAGTTCGGCTGCAACTCATGCTTAAAAGAGGATATAACCACCGTTATATGTTTCTATGTATATTATAAAAAAAATAGTGAGACAGTGCTTTTACATTGTATCGTAGATTTATACAACTTGTTTTAAGCATAAGTCGCTGCCAAACTTTCGTAAATTAATCTATTCCTTTTTACACTTATTTCTTATTTATAAAGCCTGCTGGCATGACAAGAAGGTTTTTTAACATACACATAAGTATCAACGAAACGTAAAACCAACCATTTATTAATATATCATATGTTCATATATATCAAATAATTTTTAAACATCGGTTGCACTATATATATGCATATACATAAATATATATACACTAGCTTTTACCCCCGTCGCAAGCGACGTTTGTTTCTTGTGAGTGGCTTGAATTTCATGTCAAAATTTAATTCCATTTTTAAATTGAAATAATAAATAAACTCGTCCTATATTGATTTTACATTTAATAACAATTAATTTTTCATACAAACTGACTAAGAAAATACATTTTTTATATTAAAATAAAAAATATTTTGAATTTATGCGATATTTGAACAACTTTTTTTCAAAATTTGGGATTTTTTTTTCGATTCGTAAATAAGTTACCAAGGTTAGCCTATATACAAAATTTAAACTTTCTAGCACAATTTTTACTCTCGGCAACTACTGCCTCCGTGCCCCTCAATAAAATTTTGAAATTTTGAATTTTTTTTTTATTAATAATATACTTAATTATTCTAGAATCCAGAAAATGTATTTTCTCCAAAGTTCCCTACCGGGCCCCCGAATTTCTTTAACCCCCCCCCCCACTTTTTCAATTTTGGAATTTCTAATATTTGAGAAATGTCAGCATTGAATACCCTAATACACATGCAAAATTTCAACTTTCTATCTTTTACGAATAATAAGCAAGAAAGTAATACAGCAAAAAAGGGATCACTTTTTTTCCAGTTTTTCCAATATTACGGGTTTCCAGGAAATTCAGGGAAAAATCCGGGGACGCCAAAAGTCTTAGAATTTCTTTCTCTACGAAATAGGAAATTTTTAAAAACTTCCCTGGAGCCGTTTTCGAGATGCCATACAAAATTCGAACCAAACATATAAACACATAAACATATAAGAATATAAATATACACCTGGGACATTATAATATACTTGAGTTTACCCCCGTCACAATGCGACGTCTTTTTGGCGTGTATGATTTGAATCCAATAAAATAATTCGTAATTAAATTTCATATTTCACTGTTCTATTTTTAAATTGAAATAATAAATAAACTCGCACATATACAACACATATAAATTGACTAAAAAAATATATTTTTTTTATCAAAATAAAAAATATATTTTTTTTATCAAAATAAAAAATATTTTCAATTTATGCGTTATTTGACCAACTTTTTTTCAAAATTTGGGATTATTTTTTTCGATTCGTAAATAAGTTACCAAGGTTAGCCTATATACAAAATTTCAACTTTCTATCACAATTTTTACTCTCGGCAAACACTGCCCCCGTGCCCCCAAATAAAATTTTGAAATTTTGAATTTTTTTTTATTAATAATATACTTAATTATTCTAGAATTCAGAATATGAACTTTCTCCAAAGTTTCCAACCGGGCCCCCGAATTTCTTCAACCCCCCCTTTTTCAATTTTTGAATTTCTAATTTTTGAGAAATGTCAGCATTGAATACCTTAATACACATGCAAAATTTCAACTTTCTCTCTTTTACGAATTAAAAGTAATACAGCAAAAAAGGGCTCACTTTTTTTCCAGTTTTTCCAAAATAACAGGTTTCTAGGAAATTCAGGGAAAAATCCGGGGACGCCAAAAGTCTTAGAATTTTTTTCTCTACGAAATAGGCAATTTTCAAAAACTTCCCTGGAGCCGTTTTCGAGTTGCCATACAAAATTCGAACCAAACATATAAACACATAAACATAGAAACATATAAACATATAAGAATATAAATAAACACTTGGAACATTATAATATAAGATTCTTGCTGGTATTTCTCGGAATTTAATTTTATGTTGTTTATAGAACCACAATATTATATCTTCGTAAACACAGAATGTATCTGATATGTAATTTTTACTTTTGCGTTTTAAACCGTTAGGAGATATTTTGAACTAAATAATTAATACAACTTTTTAAAAAGGTTACAAATGATGAGACTTATGCTGCTAATTCTTATGTAATATTTCTTATTTGATTATATTGCATTGGCTCATAAATAGAGGTATTACGTATGTTTTTTAAATATATTTAATGTCAGAAGCAAAGAAATATTCTTTGACATCTTAGCCCAATGCATTCAGCCAGTTAGAAAGCAATGTTTGGAAATTCAGAAATTCAAAACGAAACCTTTCAGAGTCCTTGTGTGCTTAATAAGTTTGTAAAGGTTTCATTCTGAATTTTATAATTTCTATAGATTTGGCTAATTTCTAATGTGCTGTTGTAATATTTTACGTGACCATTTTCACACTATATATTTGTGGTGAGTTAATGTTTAAGGCCTAGTAGCTAGACTCCAATGCAGCATGTTTATTCCCCTTATCCTTTAGGCTCCGTCACCTCTAGCGACAGTGGCCATAGTTCTTGCGCTCATCCAGAGCACTCAAGTGGCTCTCTGGAGGCTTCCTATCACGCACAGTGCTCCCCATCTCCGACTTTGCAACAACGACGGCACTCAGCTATGCAAGGTAATACACCCTCTAAATTAATTATTAGAAAATTAAGGTAATGCTTTATTTTATCAAATTGTGGGGTATCTTGTGTATTAAGTTATATAATTACGATTACTAATGGTGCAATACTGAAGGTGTTTTGGGCTCTTGTTTTACGATATTATATTATGCTTTATATCATCCGCTAAACACAATTAAGTATATCTTTAAATAAACTACTTTTATAGTTTACTTTTTATTATTTTTGTAAAAATTTCGTCCTAATTTACAAAAATTGTTGCGTACAAATTTTCATAAGAATCAAATTATAATATATTTTGTGTATCATATTATTGTAGAAAAAATGTTATGTTACTGATTCGTAATATAATGTTAATATAAAAGTGCAACATACATTTAAAGATGTTATTGTACTTCATCACGTAACATCTTTCTGTTATCTTATCCAATATTTATATTTTTGGGTTTAGCGGGAATATCAGCATTCATATTTCATTGCACCCATTGCACCATTAATGATATTCAAATTTAAACCCAAACTTACCGCAATGTTCTATGCTATTAGTTCGGTTAAAAACAAACAGTATGAAAATTTCTAGATTTGTCTAATTAATATAGTTACTAGATTTATGCTTCATAAGTTTTGATCACATCTTTGCCTCCAAGTCCTTATTTTGTGAAATGTGTTATTGTAACATAAGCCTCTAAAAACATTATTTATTTTGTAGACTAAAGACATAGATTGTAGTTAATATGCAGTAGTTTGTTTAGAGTATTAATTATAGAAAATAATTTATTTAAAAATCAAACCTTGCTCTATGTTTCTGTAGTTCAACTCTATACATTAAAACATTTTATATACTGTAGTCGAACTTCAGTATTATCTCTATCATCAATTTGGGGTTAAGTTAGTCTGGATTTTGTAAATGTATTGTTCCTTTGTAAATGTACAATATTCAAACTGTGTCATTGTGTCATGTTTTTCTGTGGGTTATCCTTTGACCTAAAACAGGAACAAGCAATGGTTATTCAAGGCCGCCCTGTCCGCGTGCGGTTGCTGTTCTGCCACCGTTGCCTCCAAATACACTATCGGTGCCTTCACGTCACGGTAAGTTGCTTAGCTTGCGTTTGCTTTAAATTAAAGTGCTGTTAAATTTAACAACAACAATAAATGAGTTATTAATCAATTATTGAGCCTTTTTTAATTATTTGCATCTGCCATTTTACAGTCCCCGTATTTCGTAATAGAATACTAATCTTAATTCGAGGATATACACTTAACAGCACTTTAATCTCATTCAAGTACATAATTAAAGTACCAAATTAACCTGAAAATATCAAACAAATTAACAAACAAGTTATTTATAATTAATAAGAGTAATAGTTTAGTATTCTTGATTAATGTTCTTGGATGGTTTGCTTTGCGCTTGATGTTTTGTACATGTCCCTGCTTTCTTATGCTTTTTGGTATCTGTATGCGTCCACATGGTTTTTATTTTATTATTATGTTTATAAATATTTCAGCTTTTCAATCATTTCTTTAATGTACGGATCGGTGTAATAATTAATTTACTTTTTATATTTTGTTTTTAAAGTGTTTTTTTTTTTAATAAAATCCATTTTATATAACGGTTTCTTTTCTATATATGAAATGTTCTTTTCCTTTGTTTATATTAATATATTTTTTTATTGTCACTAGTTAGCAATATAAAATTTGTTTTATTCATTATTTTCATCTAATAATTTTATTGAAATAACTCACAAGTATATTTGCTGTAATTGAATCGTGAAAAAAAATATTTTACACACAGAAATTTCGATGTGTAAATAATAAATTATTATTATTTTTCTATAGGTCATGGTGTAATGGGATGTACTTCTCGAGGCCCTAGGGTTCCACCTAGCTATAGTGAAGCTGCAAAGATTATGCAAATTCAGCGTATTGGGAGAGCACATAGCCATGAAGGTGTTACTGGCGGCTATTATCATACTGATCCAGATGAAGATGGTATAAATAATAATCAAATATCTAATTCCTTAAGATTTTTTTTTTGTGTAATTATATTTTGTGTAATAAATATTTGATTTATTTACAGATGATGATGATGAAGCCCAGGTTTCTGCGGTTTAAATAAATTTATAAAACTATGACAATGAAAACAAACCACCGAAATATTGACGACAGTTTCTTAACTGTTACTTATACCAAGATAAAAGCTATCAAGATCTGATAATTCGAAATAATATCAAATAAGTTTAAATGAATTTAATAAATTATCAATTTTTTAAATTTATGTTTCGTTTATAATTTTACGTTCACATTTACTTTTTCTTTAATATTAGCATTATTTAAACTTATATATAAAAGAATAAAGTTGACAAAATGGAAAAATACAAAATCCTTAAAGTTGTTACAAATATTACTATATAATAATTATAGAGAAGTAAATTCGTAACAGTCACGTTTCCTAAAGTGTTTATATCGTTGTTGAGACATATAAGGTCAATTCTTTATCACAAACTTTGACTCCTAATTCTTGAGAAATTGCGTGTTGTGACCTCCTACATTTGAATTATAAGCATTCTCAGTAAATTATATCTAATGTTACGCATTTCTATCATATCAAATGATGTGAAGTTTTCGTAAAACAAAACGTTACAAGGATGCTCCAGGGTACTAGGCTACTAGAGCGGGAAAATCGTGTGTTGCAAATAAAATTTATTCCTTTTGAATAAATTTTAAATTTTATTTAATGCTCTCTTAAATTTTAAAATGAATCTAAATGTTACGTAAGAATAATTCGTTGTTTATTCAAAAATTATATCTGTAAAACAAAAAATATAAATCGAAAGTTTACAATAATTGTTCTATATATATGAAGTATAAAATTTAATAATACTAATAAGAGCTTAAAATGACAACGCATTAATTTGTATTATGAAATATTAGTAACCTGGGATATAAAAAATATACTTAGAAATGAGATATAACATATTATTCTCCAATAGATAGTATGGTTTTAAATTCCTAACATTCAAGATGAATTTATAAAATTCTTTCATGCGTCGAGCCAATTTACTGTTTTAAAGCATATCTTTATGAATCTGTGAGGAAACATTGCATCATTATTAATGAAGATCATCACTTTATCTTAAAATATTACACAACTTTGTAAATTATGTTTAAAATAGAAATAGTATAAACAGAAAATCAATTTAAATATATACAAATATGGTATGACAATATCTAATATAAAAGGGTAGCGAAATTCAATACTCTGAAATATAGTATAACAAACGAATTTCTTTAAATACTCATCAGCTTGAAAAAGGACCAATTATTCTTCAAATAGATTTTCGTTTTTGTTTTAGAATTTATATAAATACAACAAATAGTAGGACATTTTTTTTGAAAGTTAATCTTTTTCCATCTTTAGTGAAATTCTATAATATAATCAGGTAAATCTTTTATAGTAAATTGCCGACCTGTTAAGACCAAACAGAGAGCTAGACGGTAGAGCTGTATTTATTTGAACAACATTACGTCATTGCACTCTTCTGATATTATTAAATAATAGTACTTTTATTAATTAAGTTGGTGTAAATAAAATGTTACAGTGTATACATATGTATCTGTATTGTCTAAGTGTAGAACAAAGTTATAAGTCTATTCTATAATATCTTAAAAAATGCCATTCTAGTACATTTTTTTAGAAACTTATAAAATTATGTACTAGACCTATTTTTTTTAATGATTTAAAAGAGAAAAATTTCGTTGTATTTATGTTGTTGCATTGACGTTGACATAATGATAACTGTGTACATTGTTCTAAAATGAAAATTATAAATGGTTTCTCATAATCTACAACAATAAATATTTCTAATAAAAGAGAAATAAATACAAGTATGTTTAGATTATGTCATCGTCTATAAACAAAACGGTATTGATTGTCATTTTAAATTAAATACTGTTATGGATCTGTAAACATTTTAATTAAGTTTTTATTAAGTTGTGACTTTCAAAAAGAAAATAAAGAAAATTATACATACATATATATACATTTATATAAATATATACATACAATTATATAAACATATATATATATATATATATTTATATATATATATAGATATGTGTGTGGATTTATATAAATTTTTATGTATTATCTGTGAATTCTTATTTTAGTTTGTTCAATATATAAATATTTGAATAATTTGTATAGGCATGTAATTTGTTTAGTGTATATAAATTTAAAATTCGTTTAAGTGAAAGTTAAAATTTAGTTAATACCATTAGTTACATTAGCAAACAAATTCAAACATCTTAATATTAAGAAATAATCGTATTTTGAATAAATTATAAGTTATATTCAAATATCTAAATGTTAGTTTTTATTATTATTTGATAAAATTACTTATACCAACTTATTAGATTTTTTTTCAATTGAAATATTTTTTGAATTTATATACAAACTATATAAATACTATTCCTACTTTTACATTGATACAGCTTTATAGATCTGAAACAATCTAATTTACTATATCAACATTATTCAACTATCAATAAATGTTTTTAAAAAATAATTGTTAATTGTATATTTCGATGTTTAAAGGAAAGTTAATGAAGGAACTGCACTTGAACAGAATTCAAAATATATTATGCGTTGGTTTTAGATCTTTAAAGAAGTAAGAAAGGTTGTCTGTCTTAATAAGTGTAGTAATTAAATGTACTAAGTGAAGTATTAACCAAAAACTTTGTGTACACTTCTTAAAAATGTGCAATTTACTTCAATTATTATTTATACCAGATGACTTCATAGTGCAATCAAATACTTATTTCACAGGTTTTATATTTTGTTTTTTTATTAGCAATTATATATAAATTATAAGCGTACTACCTTGTTACATCAATTCACCGGTATTTAAAATTGCTTCGAAATCTTTCTAAATTAGAAATATCATTGATTAATTATGAAGTGAAGATTTGGAGCGTTTAAGAATGGACACCGTAAATTTATTCGCAATATTTGATTTAACAATATTTTTTATACTAAATAATTTTTTATACTGAAGTATTGTCATTGTTTCAATATCATAGAATTATTATTCTATTAATCAAGTTTCTAAAAATTTATCCGAACATTAAACACACATAATTTTATTGAAAAAAGAAAAACATATAAATAGTATAGCGAAAATATTATTGTGAATATGAAAATCAAGCGATCATTCCTACTTCAGCACAAGTAATAAGAAAAAGATTATATGGAAAGATTAACTTGCAATAAATATTTGCTATGCGATGAATTAATTGCATTGCACGCTAAGTATGTGTAGACTTCTACTGTTACATTTATCATTATTTATTATGGTATTTACATTTCTTGTTTAGCGGCAATAAATAAATAATGACTCCATTTACAAATTACCATTTCCATTGACAACTAATGTCCATTTTAACGCAATTTAAATAACTTCATTTATTTCTAATATTCTGACTGATCACATATATTGCGCAAAATAAATAATCCAAATGAACAGTTTATCAAAAAGAGCGTCCATTTTTTCATTATAAATGAAATCTGTAGCAAGGAATATATGTTAGAAATCATATTTTTTGAAAAATAAAGCATCTATAACAAGTTGGCTTGATCAAACAATAGTATTTTATCAAAAACTTTATATTTATACCTTGTGAATGTTTAAATACCTTTAAAATTAATAAATAACGTAATTATTATCTATTATACATGGTCACTTCGTCTATTGTAATAATTATAATTTATGTTTTAATAAGTTAACATTTTTGTTATATTCTTTTAATTTTCTTTTGTACAAATTACAGTAAAAGAAGTCGTACAAAAATTGTAGTTTGGTTACCATTAGAATAATTTATATTTAACAATGTTAAAAAGTAGAAATACTTTGACTTTAGTTTGGAATTTATTAGTCAAAATTCTTCTTAATACTATGTATAATGAAGTTAAATCGATATCATAAATAAGCGTCACGTAGCGTTCGTATAAAATCCAACTACAAAACCAAAGTATTTTTATTTTTTATTTAAAATTTCACTTTTAATGTATGAAATCTCAATTTAAAAATTAAGTATATTTATAAATTATCTCCTTTTTTGTATATATTAATTTTAGTTATAAATAATTTTTCTATAATAATAATTACAAGAATATAATTATATGGAATTATAAAATGTTTAATGTGTAATTTGAATCACATATCCCTGTGCACATTGAAGAACAATCTAGTAAGAAAACTGAACAAAAGTCTTTATCATTCAAGATTCAGAATAATAACGTATACGTAAAATTATCTACTTCATAAGTTTAATATAAATTAATTATTCATTTGCAGAACTAGTCACTCAGTTAAATATCTGTTATTTACAACAATAAGCTAATAAGCTTCATAATTAACGTATTTTTGCGCTTAATCATGGAGTGCGTTCAGTTAACCAGTAAATGCATCAGCCAAATTACGTAATTGTATACTGTTGTGTGAGTACAATTTTATACAAATATTTTCTGTAACAAATTATTTAAAACCTCGATGCAATCTCTACTTAGTCTGTCAATTCAATAACTTCAAAATAATCTAATAATTATTGGACATACAATAAATAAATAATCCGAATACAGATTTCTGTTGAATTAAAAAATGTAGAGATCAATACAATAAGTTTGTTAGAATAAATGGAAAATTAGAGACACCATCAATCCAATTACTGAGGTGCATCAACGGAAATAATTTACAAAGGCTAACAAGAACGACTCACTGAACGCATTCCAGTGACCTGGTGACTGAATATATAGACATTTCTAAAAAAAATTGTTTTTATATGAATTAATTTATAAAACTTTACATAAACGCTAATATAGAGGACGTGATCATGTTAGTTATAATCGATATCGTAATATTCGTTATGCTTGCTAGAAATTAAAAAATAAGTTTGCGACAAAATAATCAGAATATTATAAAATGATTTTTAAAAGAATAAGAAATGTTGTATGTGTATAACGAATAACACCTTGTAATATAACTACACATGATCATTAATTTGATAGTTTCCTATATTTTTTTTTATAAATATCTGAAAACTGTATTGTATAAATTTAAAAAGTAACCAGATATTATACCAATTTAAATTTTGAAATTAAAGTCACGTACGAAGTTAATCTGACGTCATATTGCGTAATTTTGAAATACGTTCCGCTGTTGTCATTGATACCCCATAAAAATATAATTTATTAAAATTAGATTATTTTTTTAATTGTATGGTTGAAAACAATTTGTTGTGTCTTAAGACTTAATTGGACAATGTTGCAGATGAGCTTCTCGAATCGATTCATAATATAGGAAATTATTGAATATCTCTAGTAGCTTTATTGATATTTAATATAACACCACACCGGTTTTTTTTTTTTAATTAAATTCATTATTTATCATTAAAATTATATAAAAGTTATCAGCTTTTATTTTAATATTAAAGATTTTTATTGTATATTTTTTGTTAGTTTATAATCTTAACTTTATATAATTCTAATGATATAATTGAGGATTTGTTGTAGAAATTTCACGTGCACAGGAGTTTAAAATATATATCATATTTATCAAAATTAAAAATATATATGTATATATTCAATTCAATATAATAAAATCGTATAAAATGTTAATTTTGTTTCTTTATTCTATTACTCAATTAGTTAAGGACATGGTTAGGTTTTTGGAATTAGTTTTTTCTTAGAGATAAAAATATAAAAGTTTGTAACAACGAATCCAAGAAAATGTACGAAAACTGATAAAAGTAATAGTGGCATATGGATAAGGTGTACGTTTAGTTGCAAACTTTCTAGGCGCTTTAAAATTGATGTGTTGTGAATTAATAAATAATGAACCACAAATATTTTTACGCTACAATAAGTGTCGCCATCTAAAATTCAATTATAAGAAGCTCCAAATAATGACGTTATAAGATTTGTAATTTTGTTATTAAAGCATTATGCAATAAATAATATATATATTTGCTCTATTATAATAATTTTAAGAAATCAAAAAAAAGTAATCCCAAACTCACTGCCATCTATAAAATAAGTCCTTAAGAAAAATAGGTTGAAATATTCGGTTTTGTTATAAATCATGGGACTAAAGTACTGGGTTGGCCGAAATTGATCTTTAATTGTCAGAAATATCATTTACATAAGAAATTTTACATAATTTCAGATGCTACCTACCTACTTATGTAGATATAAGGAAAAGAAGCTATTTAGTTACGCAACACTATTTAGTATAACATAAAAGTACCTTAAAAACTAAGATACTAATTTATGTCACAAGATGGCAGGATCTGTTTGAGACGCCTGCAGACGGCAACTCTAGTTTACCTGTCGATTGTCAAATAATAAATATCAATGAACAGATGTCTACATCAAACAGATGCATATACAGCATGTTTATTTTAATTTTTTTTTTAACTTAGTTTTAAATTAAAATAATTTATTTCGCCTAAGGCCTGTATTTAAATAAAACTTAAATTAATATGAAATTTTTTCTATCTTGTGAAAGCAAAACAATTTGTATACATAAGTAGGTCTTACTCCTCAACGATTAATATTTATTATTATTTACATTTTTGTAATAATACTTTTAGATTTTGGTTTTAATAATAAGTGCAGTCTAAATTTATAAACTAAATAATAAATATATTGAAATAACTATAATTTATTTTAATATAGACCCAACTATTTCAAGGTACAACCCAGTAAACATTTTGGAGTAAATTCTACTTAATTTCTATTACATATCATGAATTTTTTGTCTGGAACGTGTTCGTTTTCTACTCAGTCGTTCATAGGAAAGGCCCTTTTTATGAGCTACAGACATTGCAACGACGGTTCACTGCTGAATTAAAAGCGGAGTCGGTTTATGATTTATGACCGGAGTTATATACTTGAAACTAGCAGGGGTATAAAACTTAATGGAATTCTACTTTTTAGAGTCTGCAAAATATAAATATTTAAATGAAGAAATAAATAGATGTAATCTTTAGTACGGATCGTGATTTTTTTAATGAATATTATTCATCTTCAACAATACTCGTTATATTAGTTTTTTACATTGTTTTGGTGATTCAAAAATCCACGATCGGCAGGTCTGCGTTAGGTTTTAAACCTCTATCTTACCATCGCTAGGTACTATCTTCGTTTATATACATTCTATTCGGGGATTGAGGGAGATAGCGTCTGTCTATTACCATTAAAGAAATATTTGTTGAAAAAGGATAGCATATACTTTAAACATCTGTACAGAACGAAATATTATACAAGTATACAAGTGTAACGGTGAAAAATATATTTTACTTGTCTAACGCATCTCGTTTCTCTCTCACTTTGGAATAAATGAGATGAAAGTGAACTTAAAAAAAATATATCCATGTGGGAAAGAAACAGAAATACTTAATGAATGATGTTGGAAAAAGAAAGAATACTAGAAAGAATAACTAACACAAAATCTGTGACAGGTAGAGAACTTGTAAAGCGTTAGAATAGAATTGTACGAGTGACTCGAACTTCACCAAATAGGGCACTTCACCAATTTGTTTACTGGGAAAGAAACAGAAAAAGCAGTTGTTTTAAAATTGTTTATTGGTAAGAATAAATTTACAAAGATTATTTTTTTAAATAACATCATTGAGGTGACATTGAGGTAGGTTACTAAAAACATTTTGAAGAAGAGGTCTGGAAATCGACGAAATTTCTTCTGTGATGTTTCTGTTTGTATTTCGTACACATTTGATTTAACCACAAAGAAAAAAAATCGCGTGCACATTATCACTGGGCGGGAGTCAATTTTAATGTTTTATTTTTGACTTGTATCGTTTTCTTTTGGGAAAGTATTAAAGGGTAAAGTGAAAAGAAAATTTTTAAATTCTTTTAAATTTTCGAAATGGATCCGTTAAATAAATAAATTTTAGAAAGTTTCTTCATCAAATATATCTTTTAGTACAAAATAAAAATAAGACTATACAATAAAAAGACTATATAGTGTAATATGTTCAGAGTCGTGCACAAACAAACTACCCATGTACTCTGGTTTCTGGTTTCTAGTGGACGAGTTCGTTTGCCAATTTATCAGTTGTTGACACAGCATCAATTGTAACCGTATACGAAATCTCAGAGCCTGATATCTACTGATCATCCTTCATATTATGATACTAAGGGAAGATGCATTTATCATATTTCCTTTCTTGAGTGTAAGTCGAGAAATATAAAGCTGTCATTCAAGAAATATCTCAGTATTAACATATATAAATATCATTGTTAACATATACGAGGTCTGTTCAAAAAATAAGGTGAGGCAAAAATTTCGCGGGCTACGTACATTCGATTATCGATTTTTTTTATTTTGTTAAGTTGGTACACTCGTCTCGAACATATGTTCACAGTTTTAGCTATATAGCACATTTAGTTTGTTTGTGAGAGGCATAAAAGTTAGAAGTGTTTTGCGTGTTCGGCGATTTTCTGCTGTCGAAAAACATGAATTCAAAGAGTTTGCATTAAATTTGGTGTGAAAAATGGAATCAAGTGCTCCAATACACTTGAAATGTTGAAAGTGGCATACGGTGAGTCTACTTTAAGCCAAAAAAAATGTTTACAAATGGTACAAGCTTTTCACAGAAGGTCGAGAAAATGTGAATGACGACGCTCGCCCTGGACGCCCCAGCACATCAACAACCGATGAAAATGTTGAGGAAGTGAAGAAAATTGTTATGGAGAATCGTCGAATCACTATTAGAGAAGTTGCTGAGGATGTCGGCATATCGGTTGGGTCATGCTATGCAATTTTTTCGGAAATTTTAGGCATGAAGCGTGTGGCAGCGATTTTGACCAAAAAAATCGTCGCATGACCATCGCTCAGGAATTGTTGAATGACGTCAACGGCCAAAAACAACACCGTATTCATGCCTCAGCCACCGTATTCACCAGATTTGGCGCCTGCGACTTTTTCCTGTTCCCAAGATTGAAGAGACCCATGAAAAGACGGCGTTTTGAGACGATTGAGGAGATACAAACCGAAACGCTGAGAGAGCTCAAGAGCATACCAAAAAGTGCATATCAGAACTACTTCGAGGATTGGAAAAAAACGCTGGCACAAGTGTATTATATCTGAGGGGGACTACTTTGAAGGGGACAAAATAGAAATTGATGAATAAATAAATATTTTTTGAGAAATATGAAAATTCTCCTTATTTTTTTAACAGACAGCGTATGTAACAAAACGTATTTTGGGGTAATATCGTTGTATACACACTTACTTCTGCCATATTTAACCCTGCGTGTGTACACTGGGTCTTTTAAGGAACAGTAGAAATTTCAAACTTTCTTATGCTCTAAAGCCCTCTTATGAGTATACAGCACGCTTCATCTATGCCCCCTAAAAAGTCTTGGTAGTGGTAGGAACTAAAGGTTCCAATAGCGTTCGGATCTGGCAGGTTACTTGCAAAAGCGAGCCAGTGTACAAACAACGTTAGTATTTTCCAATGTTAGTAAATGCACTTTTTGTTGCTTTTCTCGTTGTTTTACAGTTTTTTCATAGTTAAAATAAATGTTTTATGTAATTTAATATATTATTTCTTAGATTATATATATAGATTTTTTTTTTATTAGTTCTTCTTTTTACTACAATAAGTTTTTGAAGTGGCGCACCACAAATTCTCTTTTTGACACTAATGGGCTTGTGTTCTATGTCTTAATTTCTATAAAAGTGTACTATATATTGATAAAGTGGGTTACTAGAACCTCAAATGTCCAATTATTTTTTAATAACTCCTTATATGTTAAGAGATATTAACAATTAAAAATGTCATTTTGTCTCTTTAATTATTAAAGAGATTCAACGTTGTACGTTGGACTTGATTATTTGACTACCATCAGCTACAGAACATTTCACGTCATACAAAGATGGCCGACCATTTCTAGCGCTAAAACTACAATTCAAACTTTTAATTGCTACATCTCCGTCAATATTTAGATATTTAATAAAATAGACACGCCAATACACATTTAATAACATCAATTTCAATCAACAATTGAAAAATCGACCACTAAAAAATGAGGACACAAGCCCATTATTAATATCACCGTTCCGTTTATTATGACATGCCTGAATCCGTAAAATATTCCTCACTTTCAGGTGCACAAATAATTCAACTTTTTGGAGTCCACGCCAAAGACACTACATTCTTTCGAAAGCTTATAGTCTGAGGTAAAAGAAACTCTAAACCCGTTTTTTTTAATATTTGTTTGTTATAAAGTTACGTATTTTTTAACAATATTCCGTTTTCCCCGCGTTTTTTACTATTTGTCAATTTTTATTAACTACGATTTTAAACTTTGGACTTTGGCAACTTTTGAACCATGTAGTAGACACTTCAAGAAGTAATCCAGATTTTTTTCAGATTTTTTGATAGCTTCGAAAACTCGAAAAACACAACTGTTCCCTCAAAGACCCAGTGTACTCACTATAACTCAAAAAATACAGTGTTCACACGGAGGGTTAAATTGCTATCATTTGAATTTGTGCCTAGATTTATTTAAGAGTGTCCTTGTAAAGCAACAGCACCTTTGCAATATTTATTGTTTAATCGCTAAAGCATCTGGTTGAAGTGCTCTCCATAATAAATTGTTTTGACTGGATTTGCTCGATGGACAAAATAAAATTATTTGAAATACTTGACGAGTTTACACTGCATAAAATAGAATGAGGGTGAATTAGAGGTCCATCTGTTAATTTTTCAGCGGCTACACTTGAAGAGTTCGTTCTCAATTAAAGTTAGAACCGTCTTAGATTGTTATTATTTTTTTAAATATTTATTTGAGTGCATCAACTTTCAACAGTTATTAGCAATTAAAACAATATATACATTTTTAAACATTTACAATACATGACTTAAAACTTATAGACACGAGCAGAGATGTGCGTTTTTCAAATAAATATACCAAAAATGCAAATACAAAATAGTAAATACCTATTTTCTATTTTGTATTTAAATATCTTTTAAGAGTATAGATTTTTTTATTTTATTTGAAAACTTTTACAAACCTATTTCCTATTTGGAAAATACAAAACACTTTTTTCATTTTTGTTACTTCATAGTGTTAATCAGTAAACATTATTTTTTTAATATAAACTTAAAACTCCACCAACATTAGCACCATCTATGATCTAAAAGTATCTGCACAATTGTCTTAATAATTCTTAATTTAAAATGATAGATGTGCTATTATTTTATTATCCTTTCTGTTACCCCCTCCATAAGACATCTGATTTTCGTTTACCTAAATTTGTTTATCATATTTCCTCGTTCATTATTTGTCTTACTACAAGACAATCACTACACTACATTCCTTACTGAAATATATATACATAAATATATATTATTTTACCTACTACCGTATTAATCCCTAAACTACCCCAAGTACATATAAATATTTTATCCTTCTATAAAATAAAAATAATTCCATCTATCAAAAATGAAAGATAAATTATTTAAAATGGTATTAAAATCCATAACATATATATTTTATGTAAATTCTCATAATTATTAAAAAAAATAACATTTATGTTAGTAAGATAAAGAGTATTCTATTTTCTCAAATGTATTTTTAAAATACGTATTTTGTATTTCAATACTAACATGAAATTTATTATTTATTTTGTATTTGAAGTGGGAAAATAACGAGATTGCATTTTGTATTTAAATGCTTTTGAAAAGCATTTGTGCACATCTCTGTACACGAGTATGTGTATTTAAAATAAAGAGATTAATTTAGTTTTATTGATTAAGTTTCATATTATTAATTGATTTTACCTTACTAAATTTTACAAAGCCAATTGTATAATTGTCTATGAATCATTAATTCTGCCTGACCAGCGGCTCTGTTAACTAAATCACAAGTTACGAGTAATTGATTTTTATATTGAGCAATGCTTACTCGTACAGTTAAAAAAGGTTTCTATTGTAAAATTTTTTAATAGATTGATTTCTAAGAAAACTGAGTTATTTGCACAATATTAAAAGTGAAACAACAAGAAGTTGTAGCAGAGAATTCAGGCTAGTTTGGAATACTGCTGGAGATATTTGTCCCCATACCCATCTTATCAACTTCTATAATTTAACATTGCTCAGCGAATATGACCTTGCTAGTTAAGTATCGTAGTAATCCATAAAGAGGTTCATTCAAAGAAAAAAGGAGATATTTTGTCTTTTAAAAAACTAATAAAATTGTTCAATATCATTTTTTAATGATAAATTGTTTATAGTCTTAATAGCTAAGTAAACCTATGATGAAAATGGTCTGAGCTCAGTAATTTGTGACTAGGCTTAATTGATCCTGAGTAAAGAAAAATAAGGCAGAGAGGGCAGTGAGAGAGGCCTTCCAAGCCCTAGAAATCTCTGCTACAAACAAGGGCCTTACTATTAATTAAGACAAAACAAAGTTTATGGAAGTCCTGTCTTCGACTGTGAACTACACCCCTTTTTGCACAAAGGTTAGCGAATTCAAATACCTCGGAACAATTATTCACGATCAAAACAAGCTGAATGCCGAAATTAACAGCAGAATCAAATCAGCTAATAAATGTTTCTTTGGACTAAAAAAACAATTAAGGTCCAAATTTATCAGCAGAAAATCTAAACTGAGGCTATACAAGGCACTTATACTACCTGTGCTGCTGTATGCTAGCGAAACCTGGACATTAAGCCTAGACATCCAGCGAGCTCTGGAAACTTTTGAAAGAAAAGTATTAAGAACTATATTCGGGCCTGTTAAAGAACAAGGGTGCTGGCGAACCAGATATAATTAATTTCGGCATTTGAATTTTATGGACTTTATAAACAACCTCAAGTTACACAGGTCATCCGAAGCAACAGGCTGAGAGGGCTCGGCCACGTCTGGAGATCCCCTGAAGACAATGTTACTAGTTTATTCACTTTTAACAACCCTACGGGATCCCGTACCCGAGGACGACCACCAACAAGATGGCTGGACGACACAGTAGAAGACATCAAAACTTTGAAAGTAAAAAACTGGCAAAGAGTTGCTTTAGACCGATTGAGTTGGAAGAAGCGTGCTGTTGAGGGAGCTAAGACTTGTAATAGGTTGTTACGCTCTTAAAGAAGAAGAAAGAAAAATAAAATCATTTGGAAGTATTGTCCAAATTTTCAACTTGGGATTTTTTTCAGGCTATATGCGAACCGGACTAAAACTGTTCCACCCTTATTTCGTCTATCACACCTTGGAGACATCTAACCCTTTACTGACATATTAAGTCAGGCAATAAACGTTTAAAAAATAAAAAAAACGTTAATTACCGAAATTCTGATGTTGATAAATCCGTAACCGGGTTCTTTTTTTCGGTCACCCAAAAAAATTCTAATGGGCTTGTGTACTCATTTTTTAGGGGTCGATTTTTCAATTGTTGATTGAAATTGATGTTAATAAACGTGTATTGGCGTGTCTATTTTATTAAATATCTAAATATTGACGGAGATAAATCAATTATTAATTTGAATTGTAGTTTTAGCGCTAGAGACGTACCCATTTGTTATTTGTTGATTAGGTCAGTGCTGTGGTAATGTTTTGTAGCTGTTGGTAGTCGAAATAATCAAGTCAAGTCAAAGAATAATAAGTTTTTATTTTATTTAACTTTGTTACGGCAGACATAATATTGAAATTTTATTGTTCCTCGAAATAGCTGTAAATAATATTTGATATTTTGATATATAAATACATATAGCAGAGATTTATGAGCTGTAAGATTGGTAACATGTAAACTTGTCAGAGTTCTGTCAAAAATATATCTCTTTTACACTCGGTTATATAAAAGAGATAGCAAATAGCGGTTGTAAGGTCACATGCTCTTGAAATGTTGAACCCCTTTAATAATTAAAGAGACAAAATGACCTTCCTAATTGTTAATATCTCCTGAAATAAAAGGAGTTATTAAAAGATAATTGGACATTTGAGGTTCTAGTAACCAACTTTATCAATATATAGTACACTTTTATAGAAATTAAGACATAGGACACAAGCCCATTTATGAATTATTGTACATTCAATATACATAAATCTTTATGGTAAATGATTGCAAACTAACCCAGTTGAAAGTATGTACCATGCCCGACAGATGTCTCTAGATCAATCAATCAGCACGTGTCAGTGACAGATGCTTATTGACAGAGCGCGGTGGTGATGTAATCAAGTTTTGAAATTCATATAAGACAATACGTACATACTTGTATACGTGCAATACGACAGTGTTATTTTACTTAGGTAGGTGGTCTAAATTCTTAATTTTACTTCTTACTCTAACGGCACCCTTTTATTTTGCCATCATTATTCTTTACAGTGTTTTCTAGCCAACATTATATTTCATTAATAGATTCATGACGACACAGTGGGCAAGAGCATTGATGCTTGACGCCGACTGCTGTGTCTTCGGGTTCGATCCCCGGACCAGATATATATTTTCTGGGTTTGGTTATTATGAATTTATATTGATTATGGTCATACATAATCATACAGTTATTAGGCAGTGGTGTAGCCCACATATATGAGGCCACGACACCATAAATACTGCCAACATTGAAGGAGGTCGTCGGTGATAGGACTCAGCATCGGAAATAGGCCGACGTTAAAATAAAAAAAAAAAAAAAAAAAAATAATAGATTCATAATTAAATAAACGATACATAAAAATGTTGAATGGGCTTGTGTCCTCATTTTTTAATGGTCGATTTTTTAATTGTTGATTGAAATTGACGTTGTTAAATGTGTATTTTATTAAATATCTAAATGTTGACGGAGATATAGCAATTAAAAATTTGAATTGTAGTTTTAGCGCTAGAGATATCGGCCATTTTTATGACGTGAAATACATTGTATACGTCAGTTATTTGTTGAGTAGGTCAGTGCTAGTTAGGTAATATTTTGTAGCTGTTGGTAGTCGAAATAATCAAGTCAAGTCAAAGAATAATAAGTTTTGATTTTATTTAACCCTGTTACGGCAGACACAATATTGGAATTTTATTGTTCCTCGAAATAGCTGTAAATAATATTTCATATTTTGATATATAAATACATATAGCAGAGATTTATGAGCTGTAAGACTATCTCTTTTACGCTCTGTTGTATAACGCTCCCTTTAATAATTAAAGAGAAAAAATGACTTTTTTAATTGTTAATATCTCCTGAAATATAAGGAGTTTTTAAAAAATAATTGGACTTGAGGTTCTAGTAACCAACTTTATAAATATATAGTACAGTTTTATAGAAATTATGACATAGGACTCAAGCCCATTCTTAATTTTATATTTATCCCACCTAGTGAACACGAGAGGTAACATGCATTTTAAATAAAGAATTAAAATCGTGATCTATTGCGTTTAAAAGTTTACTAACTTAAGTCTGGTAACTTCACTAACCTAAACGGGTTGCTCATATGTGTATGAGTCGATAGGACTGGGCGCACACTGATACGATTGCCCGTAGACAGTCTATCTATTCGGTACAATAATTTTCAAATCTCAAACTTTCTGCGACAAAGTAGTTCTGTTTAAAGAAAGTTTATTGCAGCTCTCAGAAAAAAAAAATCTCTAAAAGTTTAATAAATGCAGTGGAAAAAATAGTTATTGTATTTTATAATACACACATTTGTTAGAGAGTATAAGAAAAAAAATCTTATTTGTTTGTATTTTAAAATGGCGGCTAAAACCCAATATTGCAAAGCTTATTTCGATAATATTATCTATCTCTATATTTGTATCTCAGTCCCAGGTAGAAATGTAACTCTTAAATTAGATTGTTGCATGAGTGAGGAAATGAAGAGAATGAACTTTGAAATTATCTTGTAGCAAGGTTGACAGTAGTTGAATGTATTGGTATATTATATAAAAGCAAGAAACAACAAAACAAACGAAGGGAATTTGGCAAGGGAAAAACCTCGACAATATTATTAAAATATAGTTTTTACTAAAGCTTACCCCCCCTCGCTAGCGACGACTGTCTTTTGTGTGTAATTTAAATTTCATTTCAAATTTTAATTCCATTTTTAAATTGAAATATTTAACTCGTTCCATATTTATTTTACATATAACAACAAATAATTTTTCATATAAACTGACTAAAAAAATAATTTTTTTTCAATTTGTTCATTATTTGACCAACTTTTTTTCAAAATTTTGGGATTTTTTTTTACGATTTGTAAATTAGGTACCAAAGTTAGCCCATTTACAAAATTTCAACTTTCTCGCACAATTTTTACTCTTGGCTAATACCGCCCCTGTGTTCCCAAATAAAATTTTTGAATTTTGAATTATTTTTTTTAGTATCATATTCAATTATTACACAATCCAAAATTTGAGTTTTTTCCAAAGTTTCCTGCCGGCACCCTAATTTTCTTAACGCCCCCTTTTTTAATTTTTCAATTTCTAATTTTTAAAAAATGTTAACATTGAACACCGTAATACACATGCAAAATTTTAACTTTCTATCTCTTACGAATTAAAAGTTATAGAGCAAAAAGTAAAAACCATACGAATTGCACAAACATATAAACTTTCACTTGGAACATTATAATATAGGAGGACTGACAAAAGAAAATTTTTAAAAGAGCGTGTCACCCAATGGCTAAGAGTGAGAAGTGCGCACTGCGCTTTATTAATATTTAACGCAATACCTACAGGTTCATTTCAGTAAATTGCACTTTCATTTTTATTAATCTATTTTAAATTTAATTATTAATTACATCATATATACTCGTACAAGTGTACCTTTTATTAAACGATACCAACAGTGGCGCTTATTAATAATAGTTAAAAAATACTCAACACTGTACAATACTGTTCAGTATATATGGTACAACGTATAATGAGTAGAATGAAATGATTCAAATATATTTGTACATACACACACATCAATCAGTTTCTGTAAACAATGTTCTAACCAACACTAACACAACAATATTCTTTACATTTGTATTTGTATGTAGAAATAAATCAAAATAATTGTCTGGTATATTTATGCATAGTCTGGTAATAGGCACAATAATTCCCCCACTAATTTTTTCTTATTTCTTATACTTTTTAGCCGTTACGGTCGTTACGGCCTGGCCTCTCTATACGTCCAACGGCTGTCTGAGTCCAACGATTCAGGTCTCAAGCATCAACAAGTAAACTTTATACTTAGTTGTTTGTAGACTTGCAATGTTGATGGTCTGATCTGAGTTGACGTTGTTGTTGTCGTTCTTGTTGTTGTCATTGTCGTAGATTGTGATTGTCATGTTGATTTGATGGTTGCGGAGAATGAATTTCTTACGATAATGATTTCTTGTTCTAAATTTATTTAAATAAACAATTATTTTAGTGAATTGTATGTATTTTGTTACTTAAAATCTTGAATTAGTGATAATCAATAATTATATATTATAATAATATAGTGGATAACATTGATTGACATCATAAATAACATTTAATATCAACTTTATGATTACGAAAATGAAATAATTATATTACACAAAAATGAGAGATTAATGAGGTCATTTTCTAAGTACTAATCATAATCCATTGGTTATTAATTATCTACATTTAATCAAACGTTTTGATAAGAGTTCCCGCTTCTTTTATCTATAGTTATCGGTATTATACTAATGTGCAATTTGTTTAAAAGTGGTTTGTGTTATGCTATATATAAATTTTAAATAAATACAAGTGTTGGTTTTTATAAAAATATAATACTCTGTTTTTTTAATAAAAATGCACGTGGTGAACGCAACAGGTGGATGATTGATCTGGACTTCAACTCCAGACAGACAGATACAGACAGATACAGACTCCCAACAACACAACACATTGAACAGGTGTGTGAAATGTTTGTTATTATAGTTAGTTATTATTGACCCATTGTTTAGTGCTACCAATGTTTAGTGAATGTATAATATTTAATACTTCATTTTAATTCGATGAAGCGGGCCTCAATATATGTGAAAATGAAAAAAAAAATCCTTTTATAACTTTATATAGGTTATGTTAAAACTAAATATCGAAATAAAATTCGATAAGTACTTATAATAAATTAATAATGAAAGTCTTCTAAATGATTGATTAGTGTGGCGAGTGTATCTAGCACCTATATTTTATGGATTTGGCTATTGTTAAGAATAGTCCTTAAAAGAAACGGAATTAAAGTGACATTGGAAACATTAATGTCATAACCTAATTTGAATTAATAGCCTTAGAAGTCGAAGCTCGGCACCTTAATCTGAAGTACTACATTATTACTAGAATTTAGTTATAAAAATATAACGAATAATATGTTAAAAATTCGCATACATGCAAATAAGGTATTTCGCTAAAATTAAAACATCCAAGTTTTAAATAGATAAAGAATTATTATTTTCATTGGGAATTTTAAATGTTATTATAAATTAAAAACGAATTTATTTTGTAATGAGACTCGTATTTCAAGTTTATATAAGTCTATTATTTTTCGTTACAGTTAAGTTACATACTACAGCAAACTGACTTACCAAAAAGAGAAATTAGTACTCTGCTAATTATTGCAAGGTAGTTCCTGAAATCTCGCTGAGTCAGAAGTGTTATCTTTATACCTTTATATGAGCTATAATATAAGTGATATGTAAGAGTACTAAAATCTTGCATTGAATGCATCATATTTATAAAGATAATTTGTTAATCGGTCAATAAATTGATAGTGGACATACTCATATCTAATAGGTGTATTAATAACAATGACTTTCACATACTCGTAATTTATAATCTATTAATAGACAACCTAAAATTAGTATACTTTGTTTATGAATATATCTATTAATGCTATAAGTTTGTTAACAATTGGGTAGTTTTAATTCAATTTCAACGGCGTGGAACTACTGCTATTTATATACATACTAAATACTTGCAATCAAATATACTAGTACTGATTACATGTAATTTGTATTCCTAACAATCACGTTTCACGAATAACATGATTTGGAAGTAAATATTGATGTCCTAATATGACGTGTACCTTGTGCATTGCTGCTCGCTACTCGATGTAGTTCGGCAGTTGCTGTTGCTTGTTATAGACACTAGACACTTGACGGAGTAGCTGTCAAAATGAAAGGGAACTGCATTGACAGTTGATCCCTTTTCTATGATTGAAAATTCTGAATTATTATTAAAAAAACATGCAAAAAAATGTCAGTTGGTTTTTTAATATTTTTTCAATAAAAAAATTGATGTTAGACTATTTTATAACTTTGTTTCCCAATTCATAATGTCTATCATATAATCAACATTTTGTTGTACAACAGAGATGACATTTCATTAGAAAAGTGGCGGGTAGATACCGCAAGACGTCGATAATAGAATTTATTGTTTATAAACACTTATTCCTTTAATGAGTAAACCGACAAAAAGACTAATTTGTTAATATCTTCCATAATATTGTGAATATTAAAAAATATTTGGACACTTGAGGTAACGTCTATCAATATATAGTACAGATTTATAAAAATTAAGACATGATTCACAATCCAATTCAGGATTTAATGTGTTTGGTTCGCTGTACTCGCCAAATATCTCGTCGGTTCCAGACATCAGACGCGCAGTGACAATGGAAAGAAAGTAGTAATGGGAATTCCTGTATGAAAAGTATAATTCGTTCTTCTAGCGAATATCAGGCAAATGAAGAGTTATTCAGTTATTACCTATTTTTTGCTGTTGCATTAAAATATGCTCAGGCCTAAAAAATTGTTCTCTGTCATGGGATTTAATTATTGTTCTTTGATATTTCATATATCTAAATTAGATTTCATATATTCTATATAAAATTTTGTAAATTGTTTAAGCTTGACCTTTAGACGTATTTATCTCCATTCGTGGGCCACTGTATGGCGCCCTTTCTAACCACTGTTTAATCAGCCTCTACATTTCACTATGTGTAAAAATATGTGTGAAGAATAAATTTAGTTACAACAAATGTCATCAATATTTCATTTTTACATTATTTCTCTTTCAGAGGTAACTTTCCCTTTTTTTTAATTTGCAAAGTTTTTGTTTTGTGCATTTTGTTTGCAAATATTTATTGACAGCTAGACAAAACACTCAATGAATGTATAGTTAATTATGTCACCAGGCCCGTATTTGAGGGAGTGCAGGCGGGGCTAGAACCCCAGGGGCCTCCACAAGAGAGAGGCCCCCACAAGAGAGATGATAGCAATAAATTTTTGAAAGACTTGACGGAAGAAATTATTCCTTTTATTCGGAAAATAATTAGGGGCCTCCGCTCCTTCGTTGCCTCAGGGCCTCCACAACTCTAAATTTGGACCTGTGTGTCACTCTAAACCAAAAGAAAGATAATGTTGCAGTAAAATGATGGATGTCGCATCAGTGAATATTTGATTAAACATCAAACATCTTTACAACGTAGTACACTCATTGCAAAAACCGACACTATGAAATATTATCGTACTAAAATGTTGAACTTTCTACCAGTTTGTATTGTAACTTGCTGTAGGTTTGTTTGCTTAAAATATTTATATAAACAAATAACCTAAAAATAAGCGCGTACCTTATAATTTTCTTTATTATAATTTAGGGCCAGATCATCACTTCTAACAATTTATCAACTACACATAAATTCGGACACATATTGTTTTGCACATTAATTTTCATAAATTACCTTTTAGTACATAGCAGCCAGTTTCATAACTTTAATTATGTTTGTCATTGCCGTTCAACGTTAATTAAAATTAATAAGAGTGTATTATTAATAGTTTCGTTATATTTTACGGAACTACCCATCGCTATCTTTGCATATCAAACACATAACATAAGATGTGTTCCGCTAATCTGAACATGTTTTGTTTTTATTGTAATATAAAAATAGAATATGTATTACAAAAACTGGCTTTCATCCGTGTTTAATAATATTGCCTGTATGTTTGTATGTAAAACAGTGAAGCACAAACTACGGTATGCAAGAATACATTAATTAATAACGAACAACATGTTATTAGCTTTAAAGTTGGCACTAAATTATGACATATTATAGCGGTCATAGTAATAAAAATACTTAGGAAAATCATAAAATACTTTTTTCCCCGTTTTCAGTCTAACCCAGCACCCAGATAGAAAATGTAACGTGATCTTATAATGACAGACACTTTAGTGAGTTTGTAGTAAGCTAGCAAGTGTAAAACATCACTGTAAGATAATTTCTATATGAGAATTACCCTAGGAATTAGTTTGTGACAAGCTAGTAAATATGAAACTTAAAACTTGGAATGAGAATATAGATTCACTAGAAGCACATTATAGATATTTATTGTAATTGCATTTAGTATATTATGGTTTGATTAAAAGAATACCTAATAAAATCGTGGAAATTATTAGGATTATGAAAAAAACTATTAGCTATTTTATATAACTCTTTAATACCATAAATTTATAGCGACTTATGATTAACTATTAAACCTCGTCTAATAATTAAACCTCTGACCAAATATTACAACTTAAGTTTTTGAGCCCTGTTATGGGGTCAGGGACCCTGGAATATTTCCCTGGTTGTCTCATCCTAGTTAAGCTGCTGGTGTCTTGGCCTCGTATATGTGCACTACACTGCCGTCTCACATATCTTATGATTATGATCACATAACTAAGTAAGTTAATTCTGATAACAACCAAACTCAGAAAATATTGTGATGATATCCGAAGACAAAACAGTATGGTGTTAAAAATAAATGCTATCGACCACTGTATCGTCTAAATTATAATCATCAATAATATCGCGAAGAATTAGTGTAACGATTTATATATATAGTTCAAATTACGAGAGTTTGGTGGCAACTCATACTTAAAACAACTTGTGGGGTATAAACTGCCGATATAACTAAAAAGCACTGACTCACTTATATTTCTACAATGTATATAGAAACGAATAAGATAAAATTCATTATCGCATTATAGATTTATACCGCTCTTATAACCTCTTTTAAATATAAGTCGCCGCCGAACTCTCATGATTTGGACTATATTAGAGTTTACCACCGTCGCTAAGCGATGTGTCTTTTGTGTGTATGATTTGAGTTCAATAAAATAATTCGTAATTTCTTTTCAAATTAAATTCCATTTTTAAATTAAAATATGTAACTCGTGCAATATTAAAATATTTTTTCATATAAACTGACTAAAGAAAATATTTTTTACAATAAAATATAATTTTTTTTTAATATTCAAAATATATTTATGATTTGACCAACTTTTTTTCAAAATTGGGATAATTTTTTTTCGATTTGAAAAGTAGGTACTAAAATTAATATAAATATAAAATTTTTCTTTCTAACACAATTTTCACCGTCGGAAAAAATCGGCCCCGTGCATCCAAATAATATTTTGAAACTTTGAATTTTTTTTTATTAATAATATTCTCAATTATTATACAATTCAAAATATGAACTCTCTCCAAAGTTCCCTAACGGGTCTAATTTTCTCAACGCCCCTTTTTAAATTTTTGAATTTCTAATTTTCCAACATACAAATTTCAATTTTCTATCTTTTACGCATTAACAGTTATAGAACAAAATGTGCCAGTTGTTTTTCCCAGTTTTTCCAAAATTACGGGTTTTCAGAAAATTCAAGGAAAAATCCGAGGACGTCAAAAGTCTTAGATTTTTTTTCTCTACAATATTGCAAATTTTCAAAAACATTGACGAAGCCGTTTTCGAGCCACCATACAAAATTCAGTACCAACATCATTCAGATATAAACATATAAACAAGTCAGATACACCTGGAGCATTATAATATAGGGGGTTTGACCCATAAAAAAAGTGTTTGACTACCTTCAAAGTGAAGTACGTCGGACGGTTACTGCTCATCTGAGGACCTAGGCACCTTGCAACTTGGCCACTTACTATGCAAGTGACTTTTGCGTTGAGCGTATGAGCCGTTGCCTGTTCCTGTGCCTTTTACTGTGTGTTGGTATTCATCATTCCAGCGAGCAATGAGTTGTAGTTTGTAGAACTCGAAGCAAGAGTTGAGTTAAACGAGTTATTGTTAAAAATAAGAGTTATTATTACAGAGAGTCTCCTTGACCAATAAAATTTACAAGGGCGTTGATTTTTATGTGATTATCTTTTTTGCTTTTTTTTACATATATGTATTTTGGAGCAACTTCTTGCTACTATATTGGAATAAAGGCATTTATTTTATGAGATCCATTTTGCGTTTTCATGTTAATGCAATCCCTTTACATTACATTTACGTAATAATTATAGAGCAGATACTTTCAGACGTATATTATACGTAATTGTTATCTAGCTATATTTGGTAGGAAGATTTTTTGGGTAGCGTAATTTTTATCTTAAGAAAACAATACTTTTTCACCTTGAAACCTTTTTGACCTTGAAAACCTTTTGATGAATTTATATTGGCTGGTTGATTCAAAATAATTGTAACACCACAGTTTTAGAAGATGTAACTTTTTTTTCTTATTGAATCCTGTTTTATTTATAATATGCAAAAATTAATAATAAGTAAATTTATTAGCCCAATGTAGAATTGTATGAAGGAGGCTATTCCTTAATAGGCTACTAACGATTTTCCATGACATCTGGGGTTATCCAACTCTGACTTGAAGATGGTGAGTGGGTCTTCGGGGTATTTCCTTCCTAAGGATTTGAGGTCGATAAGTTTCAATGTCAGTCTATTTATTACCTATGATGTTGAGACTTCGATATGTGCTTAACACCTTTTCTTAATATATTTATGATTTTACAGAAATAAAAAACACTGGTCAGAGAATCGATCCCGTGTGCAGCGTTGCAACAACCACAGACACTCTTCGCCCCTATCTCAATATAACCATGATGCTATACATTTTCTAATATTTATTAATCTAAAAGTCTTATCAACAACGATATTTTCAATTTTATTTCCTACAATACTACAACTAAGTATAGATATACTTACTTATCTAGTAGCTTATATTTCAATAATTACACGGTATAGTAGAAATTGCTCCAATGAACAATTCTACATGATTAGGTTACTTAGGTCCGAGGGTTTAGTCCTGCGAAGTCTCTGAGCATAATTACTGTCAAGTAACATTTGCGTCACGGCGATGTTTTCGCGGTTACGAAGTTTTAATTCGTGCTTCGCTGCTATAGCTTTGATTTTCTCTGACTGTGTTGATCTTCAGGTCTCTATGTATGCCAGCATTGCGGATATATCACGGTGCATTAACTATTCCTCGCATAACTTTATTTTGGAACGTTTGTATTTCTTTAACGTTCCATTTCTTAATGCAACCCCAGAGTGGCACTCCATACGTCCACACTGGCTTTAGCACTTGTTTATATATAAGCAGCTTGTTTTCAATGTTTAGTTCACAGCGTTGTCCAATTAGCCAATTTATTTTTGACGTTCGTTTTCCACCTTAACTTAACGTCATTTAGGTATTTGCTTCATTCGCATGAGGAATTGTGTTTGAGTTTATCAGTGTTGGCAGATTTTTAGTATTCTTTTAATTATTAATCAGATGCATGGCATAACAATTTATCATGGATGCGACTTTTGTAACGATAATTGGTTACATACTCTTTTACTTGATTCTTTTTAATTTATAAGAAGAATTTTCGGAATACCAAAAAACCAAAAAGAAAATTGCTTATTTCTTTATTTATATAAATAAGTCTTTCTCGTATTTTTATTGGTAAAAGTTGGAAAAATTCTTTGCTGAGCATCGCTGAAGAGAAACTGTATTAAACGATGAATTGTTTTTGTCTTTTTCAACAGCTTGTAACATAAATTAGAAAAATGGAGACTTCGGCGATTGCCGCTCAGTCTAACACAAATGACGTGCTCACTGCATCAACCTGTGCACCTGCTGAACAGGACACTCAACGCGGAACGTCTCCGTCGTAGGTTTCCTACTTTATAAATTTGTTGTGCTCTTACAAGCCGAGTGCGGTTTTGCAAGTAATAACTCTTGCTATATGTTATTCAACATAAATTATCTCACACTGTTCACACAGAAGAATGTTGGGAGTTGAAAGAATTGGAGGGGAATGTAGATACATTCTCTGGAATGCTGAACAAAAAACTTTAATTTGGATTAAACTTGGCAATGTACAGATTCTTCAACAAAAATTTATTAATTGTTGTGATTGTAATTGTAAAACAGTTAATATCGCCTTAAAAATAAAGGGAATATTTATAAAGCGAATTTGAATACTGCATATTTAAATTGTTTCATTATTATTCACTAAGTGCAGTGGGTAACTTTTCTACTAGATTGTCTTTTTCTTTGCTCTTACGCCAAAGTCAATTGTCTCCAGTCACAATCAACTTCTTTTTTGAGGCTATAGTCCACAGACCGTGCAGCTTTATTGTCCATACGGAACTGCAAACACTGCATGCAAAAACTTTCTGTAGTTCAGGATTCTGCCGACATAAACGATTTTATCTGTATGCGTAAACACAAATTTATTGCTGAATGCACATTAAGGTACTTAGAAACTTGCATTAACTTCAATGATATTTATACTAAATTTGTAAAATAATTTATTGCAATCATAAAATTGTACAGTTTTATCTCAATACCTTGTTAAAGTTATTGCAAGAAAACGACGATGTACGATGGTCGATGACTAGGAATATGGTTATGAGAAGAAATTGGTTAGCATCCTTTGATTTGTGCGATTTTATTGCTTTCTCACAATCAAAAGTGATTTAGATTCACAATAAATTTAGATTCATTAATCATTATGTGGCTTTACTGTTGCTAAGCAACAGTATTTATTCAATTTAGAAGGGTATAAATGAAGAATTATTTGCAAATAGATAATCAAAATTAAGCACATCGTAAATGTATCAGAGTGATGTACATTTTCTCAAAATGTCTCCGGGGTCAATCGTTGTTCATTGCAAAAGCGCTTGATCGATAAAATTTATAATAGAAATATATTTATCTGAAATATTATAATGTTCCAGGTGTAAAAACTAAGTCATTTTTTTTTTACTTTTTGCTCTATAACTTTTAATTCGTAAAAGATTGGAAGTTGAAATTTGGCTTGTGTATTACGATGTTCAATACTAACATTTTTAAAAAATTACAAATTGAAAAATTGGAAAAGGGGGCGTTGAGAAAATTAGGGGACCCGACAGGAAACTTTAAAGAAGACTCAAATTTTGGATTATTTAATAATAAAATATGTTATTAAAATTAAAAACATTCAAAATTCAAAAATATTATTTGGGGGCATGGTGGCAGTTTTTGCCGAGAGAATAAATTTGACATGACGGGGGTATAGTCTATCTATCTAAGATATAACTTTAAACTGTATGCATGTAATTCTCACGTAATTACCGTAATAATTGAAAATAATTTTATTAAATTCGAATTATTTTATAAAAGCAAACTTATTTCAAACATTTTTCATGGAACAGTTTGGGGAATGCGGCTCTATGCATGCTTGTTACGTTTGTTCCGTTACGACGAGGACACTGCAAGATTCGTCTGAATTGGCAACTTGATAGGCTAATAATATTATTTAATAATCTACTTCTTAATTCTGTGGCACCTAGCTTTCGTCTATTTCCATTATCTATGTTGTTTGTTGATGTTTTGTATTAAATTTATCTTTTTTGTTTGTGTAGGTAAAAGTGGTTAAAATCCCTACTTAGCTTTTTTCTGTTTTGTTTAGCATGCGCATATAGAATTGTGCCTTTCGATATGTGCATTTAATTCCAGTTACATATGTATGTACATCACTACCAACTGTTATATCGAAGATTTTGAAAGACTGTTTAAAGAAACCATGTTTAAGAAACTCCGACTTTTTTCCAATCTAATTTCTTTCTTCATCTTAAAGTAAAAATATGGTATTCTCTAATGATGTTAGCAATTTCATGCTTTTCTCTAAAGGTGTACTAATATACCTTAAATTAATTTTATTTTAATTTCAATTTCTTTCCAACAGTCACGGTACAAAAAAAGTGATTTGTTAATCTATACAGATACACAACATACATACATAGTGTATACATGCTTTAATCGCAAGCAACAAAATACACATACGCAGATAATTGGACACCTGCTTATAATCTATACCTATGCATATCTCAACAAATAGGTGCGAACTAACTTCTAGTAACATGAACCTCTGGTGGGCACTGGACTCTGAGAACTGGGCACTGGCAAGTGTACAGTGCACAGTCATTGTGGCACAGGCTCTGTAGTCCAAAGACTCTCAAGTCGTAATACTAATGGGAACATAAATAGGATTAAAAATAATAGATTTTAGAATACAAAACGATTTTAGAATAGAAAAAAAAACAAAAACCAAAAAAAGTGTTATTATATTTGTTTTATATGGCATATATTTATTTTATGTATGGCATTTCTTTTGTCTATATCGATAGAGCTAGATTAAGCTAAGAATTTGATGAGGCCTATGAGTCATAATTATATAATTCGAATTAGACGCAGCTTAGGGCCTATTTAGGGCTGGGGCCTCATACTTTGCACTGTTCAGCATACAGTTTAATCTAGTGTTATACCGGAGTTTATCTTTTGCTACGTATTAAGAAGCCTATTTAAGATTACTGTTTTTCTTTTAATATTAATTTTGGGTGCATCAACTATTGATAGTTATTAGCACTTTAAACCAATATTACATTTTATATAGATTTTTATAACACATAATTTATACAATATAATATAATTCTTTTCTATATTTCAGCCTTTTTCATGATTCAATTTCAAATTCTTCCATCGGTGCTTCTCTAATTATTTCCTTATCCATCGTTCAATATCCTTATCTGTTTTATTTCAACAATAACTGCATACAGGAACCGCTTCAATTTTTCACCCATTCTATCCATCTCTTCTTATAAAGCTGTTCTTATTTTATTCTTCTCTTTTCCGTCACTTTCTTTTTTTCTATTTCCTTTTTTCGAATTTCTCTTTTTGTGATCATTTTTCTTTTTCATATTCATTTTCATGATTGCACATAAATTATTAAATCTGATTGTACCAAACCCGAAAATATAACTCTGACCCGGGGTCACAGTAGTCAAAGTTCAGCATCAATGCTGTGGTCGTGTCAAAACTGTGTCATTTATTACTGCTTTTTATTTGCTCACTCTAACTCTAATTTTACCATAATGGGTGAAATTAAACTCCGTACGACTTTTTATTTGAATGTTTAAAGAATTACTTCAGCAGTGGTATATGTTTCCCTGCATTCCTCTAAGTCCGACATACTTATGTAGTATCTTTATTTTTACTGTGGCATATTTCCGTTTGAAAAGATCAGTAAATTTGGTATTAACGTAATTTGACTACGTCGAAGTCACCCAAATATTAAATTGAAAACTATTAATATTGTCAGTGACATTTTCAAAAGAACAAAAGAAGAAGAAAATTTCGGCTTGGATAAAACTAAAATTTTTAAAGTAACTTCCTATGATACAGTCAGAAGCGGCCTTAGGAGGTAGCAAACAGGGCAACCGCCCGGAGCCTCGCTCTTGTAGGGGCCCCACACCCTATCGGAACAAGTAGAAAAATTCATAACTATATATGTATTTAAATCTCGCTCTTTAGAAATCACTTGATTCGCTGCGTATATCTTTTAAGCCATTCATGTACCTTAGTGTATCATCATTAATATTTGTCGGCTTTGTGCTTGTTAACTTTTATAAATCTTCCAATATAAAATTTAAAACTCTACATTTGTTTATTTTTTGCATTTCTCGTCATTCATCATCACTTACTTTCAATTTACATAAATTACACAAAGAACAAGGGCCACGCAAAGATCTGCCACCCCGGAGCCTCCCAAAGCTATGCTGCCCGGTGCCTCGCAATTGCTAAGGCCGCCACTGACTGACAGTCCAGTGACAATCCTATATATTTAAGATGCTAAATGGATTCGCATTCAGTTACAGTTTTTTACATTTGTAATCATTCTAATAATTTTGCGGAATGACGGAGTGCGCCGCAGATCACCTTTTAGGAACCACTGATGTTGCGTATAGATATAGCGTGTCTCTGGCTATGCACTAGCACTAAGTATTAAAGCATGAATAGTTTTTATTTAACATTTGACTTTCCCTGACCCTGTTTCTGTTTAACACAGCAGATTTTACACGGAATCGTAAAATGAATGTTCATGGGACTAGTTAGGGCTTCGGCATTAGACTGGAATGTACTTTTTGTAATTTTTAAGCAAATTTAATTACCTTTGAGATTAGTAATAGGTAACCAATAAAGCAAATTTCAAAAACTATATATTCCTTTTACAACAAGTTAATCCTTTTTTGCAACTGCTTATAACACAGTCCTGAAATTGAAAATACTCGTTCACTAGCTACTAAGCTAGTTTTATAGGTTTCAGGGCATCAAATAATAAATCTAAATTTTTTGTTATTTTCAGAGGCTTTAGATTTGTAAGTTTTTCTTCAGGATCAAACTTATGAATTTATTACTCTGATAAGTAGTTTCTTCGATTTGCTCTTGATCAGAATTGGTTTCCGCATAAGAATTTGGAAATATTCTAGACAATTGAAAAAATGAATGAATAGCAAATCAAATAAGTTTAAAATTAATTTTCACATAATATGTATTAGAATATATGAATTCTGTAAACCGTTTTCTTAATTTAAAAATCGGGTTTCGTATGTACTAAATTTACTACAAAATCCGGTTTTCTAAAACCGGATTTTAAAACCGTCAAACCCTATTAACGCCCAATGGCTGGTTAAGTACATGATGGATACCAAGCGCTACGTAGATTCGTACGCGATGACCGACAGAACAGTTATAATAGGCAGATTTCAATAGAATAAATTAAAAAAACTGTTTTTATTAATAGCTTTTAAGATGAAAAGAAATGTAACTACATAATCTAAAATATGTACATGAAAGGGAAATTGTAAAGGTGTAAGGTAAGAAATGAATAAATAAATAGTGAAATAATAACATTTCTCCATTATGATAAACTTAAAGTTTAATATTCGCGGCGCTTTTTGCTAATCAGTAAAACGACTCTCTAACAATCAGAAATTTAATGCATCATAAATAATATTGCTATAAACAGGTGCAGGTGTGGGATATTTGTGGCGATTAGCTATCTACAGTTGGATCTGCAGTTGTCGATATCACATCCTGGGGCCGGGTGTTCTAAGTGATCTCCATCATCTCGAGTTCCGCAATTCCTCCACTCCACGCAGTCCAACTGCACCAATGCCAAAATGCTAAACGTGCGGCACAGTGAACGCAAATGGTCGTGAAATGGATTATAGTTTTGAGCGTTGAAAAAATAAGGATTGCGAAACTTGATTAAATAGCTCTGTAGCATAAGCTATACCTACAAACAAAATAATTTTTTCATAAAATAAATATATTCTAAATGATAATGAACATTGTTTATTTATTAAGTTAGGTTATGGTATGAGGTTATGTGTATAAATTGCAGTCAAATAAGAATTAAAATTAATTTAATTAAGCTTATTAAACATAAAAATAAAATATCTCTTTCCGAATCATATAAAGTAATTTTTTTCTGTCATTACGCTGAAATGCTCAACAACGACTACTACGACTCAACTCTTCAGATAGGTCGTTGTGAGCTCGGCGTGAACAAAATTAATGACGTCATTAGTGACGTTTTCGAATATTTTGGACGTTGTGAACGCACCATTTATGTTGTGTGTTTTCTCAGATGATTTTATATAGATGACAATGACAAATCTTGTAACTGTACAATTAGTGAACGTATAATCAATTAAAATGTCCACAACGAAACCCAGAAAATACACAATAGGCTTGTGAACTTTTTTTGTAGGGGGCGTTTTTTTTAAATTTTTGATTGAATTAAATCTTAATATACATATGTATACAGTGGAACCTCGCTTAACGAGTAATTCGCATAACGAGCAAAATAAATTGTAAAAAAATGTTTCGCATAACGATTGACGAGGGGATGGGAAGTCCCGGGTTATTTCCTACTTTAAGAAGCTCTAGATTAAAGCGCTCTTCGAGCGTTGTTTTAATGTGGCTGAAGGGACCAATCTCAATAAGCTGGGTGAAAGAGCATAGGCAAGGGCTGATATCATTCCAGGTTTGGTCATTCTGCGATAGAAGAAGAAGATGAAGCACGCTTCTCATCAATGTATATATAATTTTCTTTGAGTAAACGTTATACAAATTATATTGAGTACTTTTTCGGCATGGAACGCCTTATCGTATTTTCCATTAATGTGTATAGGAAAAACTGTTTCGCTTAACGAGTGTGTAACAGTCCCATATAGATTCATTAATTATTGATAATATATTTTAACTAACTATTTAGGAACCAGTGTAAGGTTCATATACTCGTTCTCATAAAATAAGTAACTACCACCATATATAGATAGTAGATATACGGGGTAGGGTTACAAGTGTTTCGCATTACGAGTAAGATTATGAAACGAATTATTATTATTTTTTTAAATTTAAAAGTTGACGGAGGGTTAGCTATATTAAACTTGAAATTTAGTTTTGCTGCATGTTTTATCTATGCAGAAGACGGCACAGAAGAAATAGGTAGTCGGGATATTTTTTTTTTCACTACCATTGCAATAGTATAAAACTTCAACGGATACACAACCCAGTTGTTAGTAGTAAATGACGTTCACACACACACACTATGACTTTCATTTGTATAAAGGAGATGGCAAATCGTAGGATGCGACGTACCATGAATTGGTATTTTCTATAACATTAGATCCCTTTAATAATTAAGGAGATAAAATGCCTTTTCTAATTCTTAATATTTCCTAAAATATAAGGTGTTATTAAATTTTTTTTGAACATTTGAGGTTCTAGTAGCCAACTTTATCAATATAAAGTACAGTTTTATAGAAATTAAGTTATGGTTTACAAGCCTTTTAATTACATGAAATTATCTTGTTATTTTTTTTATTTATTAGGCTGCAGTTGATTCAAACATCTTGCTTTAAAAATATAATACAAATCTTAACAATCAATTAATAATAAATTATGTATGTAAAATGGTCTTGTATTTTAGGAAATGTATATGAGCCCAAAGATCCGAGACCGGTTTTACTGTTGAATCTTTCTTTCTTTAAATAGATTTAACTTATAATCGTATATAATTTTGTTTACTCTCAATATTATTTGTGTTAACCAAATTTTGCTGCGAGTGTAGTCCTTTTAGTCGATAATTTAAATTTGATTTATTTTGAATTCTTATGCCGGTTACACATCAGAGAGACAGTTCAATAAAACAGGAACAAAAACTTGTTTTTCTGAACAAGAACACTAATGTTTACACCAAAGAGACAGTTCTTAAAACATTTTAGTCTTCAAAAACTGTTTTAGTACACGTTTGTTGTTGTTTCTAGTCTGTTTGGTTTGAACACGCAGTTTTGTTTTCTGTGAACACTTGTGTCAGTTGTTGTTTATCATGTTTATAATTTTTATGGGACACACAGGAAAACACTAAAAACAAACCAGTCTGTGTAAACAGTCTCTTTTCGAAAAACCGAACTGTTTTAAAATAAAACAAAACATGTTTTTGTTTTGTTTTTTTTTGACAACAAAACTGTTTTCAAGAATGTCTCTCTGGTGTGAAACCGGCATTAGAACTTGCAGTTTCCAACTACTGTCATAGCAGGTATATCATATCGCCTATTCACTATTATCGAATGAAGTCCACAAGCAGCAGATTGCCGTAACTGAAATTTTCAAAACACAAATACAATAAATAGCTAAAGGTGAACGACATAAATGTTGGCGACCGCGCCAACCAGCAAACGGCCGAGCAGCCGATCAGCGGAACATAACATACCTTTTCCGCTAAAGGAAAAAAAATAATCTTGATAAATGCATGAATCTGAGTAAATAGTTTCTCAACTTTTTTGATGAAATCATAGTAAAAACAAAAAACAACTGTTTTTAAATTAATTAATATGTTAATTAATTTTGTATATAAGCAAATTTATTATTCAAATAATATAATTAAAAATATTTGATGATGTTTTTATTTTAATACTTATATTATTCAAGAATAATAACTTTCTGTTTTCTTTATCAATGTTGTGTTGGTTTTGTTGATTTGAACAGATGCTTAAACCTGTTTTTCGTACCAGTTGATTAACCGTACGCCGCGGCCGGTAATTATCTATGAAATAATAGAATTAGTTGATCGAGATAGCTGGTGGCACGACTAGTGCCGGACTAGACGTACATTTTAGTTTTAATTTTATATAATTCTTTTAGTTAGTAATTTCACTGAATTCTTTCTAGTGGAATATATGAGTTTTGTGGTTTTATGAGTATGTGAAATGTGAGTCTCACTTTAATTCAGCTCTATTTTCACACAAATTTATTTATGTAGATTGGATTTGTACCTACACGAATACCGACTGCATACGCATCCGCATACCGGTTTTCAATATTATGAACAAATGCGTATTTATTCATGCTAGACAAATCGACAATAATAGTTTCTATTAACTAATACAATACAACAATAGTTCACATTAATTATTATATTGATTAATTACAATTTACAGAAAATATTACATACATTTCTACATAATATGAATATTAATTAATGTTTTTCCAATTTTAATTAATTATAGAAATTATTATAGGTAAGGGTTATGTGCATTCGAACTCTAGTACTATTTCTTAATACTTATCTCGAGAATATTTCTTGAAGAATATGAATAATATTCACGATTCAATTATAGAAGGGAATATAATAAGATAGAAATTTGCATAAATCTTTGTTTTGACATTCTATAAGTTCTCTTCGCACTTTATCTCGGGAACAGTTAATCATGCAAAAAAATGCAGAAGATGCAGAAATTCGTATATAATTTTATACTCTAGAACTTTAGTAATAATTCTAAATTATGAATTCTAGTATTGGTTGTTTATTATGAGAAATCAAATAAATTACGTCATATTTTCTATATACTTGCGCAATATCGAAATTACGATTATAATATTTATTACGAAAATAAGACCATCCAAAACATTGAAAAGTTTATATTGTTAATAAGTTATACTTTTAAACGGTTTAGAAAAATAGTTAAATAATAAATAACATAATAAATTTAATGAAAATTATTCTAATATTGATAGCGCTATTATCATGGGCATCCGCACTTCCGCAGTAACGGAAACGAGCACTTGGCCCTTAGTCTTTCCTTACTTTTCGAAATTTGCACAGAACAAAATAAAGATGATATCCTCCTCCAATGTTATAATGTTCCAAGAGAAAGTTTGTTTATATGTTTATGCGATTCGTATGGTGGCTCGAAAACTGATCCATGCATTTTTTTCAAAAATTTTTGTTTCGTAGTGAAAATATTCAAAGACTACTGACGTCATCGGATTATTCCTGGATTTTCAAGAAACCAGTAATTTTGGAAAAACTTAATTTTTTTTTAACTTTTTGCTCTATAACATTTTATTCGTAAAAGATAGAAAGTTGAAATTGTGCATTTGTATTAAGTTAATCAATGCTAACATATTTCGAACTTTAGAAATTTAAAAATTGATAAAAGGGGCGTTGAGAAAATTAGGAGGCCCTCTAGGGAACTTTGGAGAAAGTTAAAATTTTGGATTTCATAATAACTTAGTATCTAATTAATAGAAAGGGAATCACAATTTCAAAAATTTATTTGAGAGCATGGGGGCGGTTTTTTCTGAGGGTAAAAATTGTGTTAGAAAGTTGAAATTGTATATGCAAGCTAATATTGGTACCTGATTTACAAATCGAAAAAAAAAATTGCCTTAAAAGCATACACAGTAAAAAAATGTCGCGACGGGGGTATGTACTAATTATGCATATTGTTCTTATTATTTTCAAGTTCTTTAATTTTTGTTTGTTCTCTATATTATGGTGTTAACCAAGCAAAATTAAATTATTGATTAAAAAAATAATAATTTAATTACCTGGAAAAAAAGTTAGTTTTGGAAACTAAGACCGAAATTTGCTTATATGATTTAAGAAGGGAAGTTTAAGTTCCTGAAGTTTCAATGTATAGTTACTCAGCTCATTCTTCTTGTCTAATCTTTAATCAACGGTGGAGATAACTTATTAATTATTATACTCATCTTACAGAGATGACATGTGTTTTCTGAAAAGTCTTGCGCGAATGACTTTCATAGACATTGTTTTATAAACAATCGTATTATTATTTAAATAGATCTGTAACTTTTAGCGAGATAATGCTCGATAATTACCAACTTATGTAGTTAGAGCTACCTATTACCAGCCAGGCGAGTCCAACGGGACAGTCGCGTCATTCTAAGATCCCATACATCAAGCATCCCGTTCCCGTTTAGCGTTCTCGTCCATGTGAACTTTATACATCCATGTAACTTGCCAGTTGCGACTACTTTTGTTTTAATAACTAACATTTTCAGTTCAGTGGCACGTAGGCGTGTAAATGTTTGAAAAACATACCGCTATTTCATTTTTTTTAATGTGTTTATGTGTTACGCTAACCGCAGAGTATTGTGAGCAGGTTTTATTCTTCTTTTCTCCTTTAGTCTGCATTTATGATTTACGCGTAAGTAAAATATGGTAGTAAAGGTCTTTGTGAAAACGGTTTTATAGTTTCTATATATTGTATGCTTAAACCTCTAATGCACACGGCCCAATCATCATCACGAGGCCACAACATCATAAACACTATCAACATAATAAAAGGTCGTTGGTGAATTAACTAAGCATCCTAAATAGATCGACGTTATAAAAATATTTCTGAAAAAAATATTTCAATAATATCTGAAATAGGGGTTTGCTAACTTTCTATCATAAACTGAATTTCCTGGAAACCCGTAATTTTGGAAAAACTGAAAAAAAGTTGGGCTCTTGCTGTATTACTTTTTTTTCATAAAAGATAGAAAAGTGAAATTTTGCATGTGTATTACAATGGTCAATGCTGACATTTTTTAAAAATTAGAAATTCAAAAATACAAAAAGGGGGCGTTGAAAAAATTCGGGGCTCGGTAGGGAACTTTGGGGCAAGTTCATATTCTGGATTGTAGAATAATTAAGTATATTATTAATCAAAAAAAATTCAAAATTTTTAAAAATTTTATTTGGGGGGTTTTTGCTGAGAGCAAAAATTAAAAAGATAAACTTTTAGTATTGACGGTACGTCCTGTACCTCCTTAAACATTTTGGAGTCACTTTGCCATCATAGTGAAGATATATTTTGGAAACTTAAATTTTGCTATTTTTATCTGCATTCATTTATTAACAGAGACGCCATTTTTCTATACAAATATGAACAAAAGGCCAGTGTATGAACCAATCCATGTTTAAAATTAGAAAAGCATTATATTTAGCAATTCCTTGATTTAAAAAAGGTCTTCTTAAAATACTCTCTTCTCGATTTAGGCCTGTCGCACACTGCAAGCGTATATAAGCGACGGCGAATTCGGCGGCTTGGATGAGCGGCTAGAACTCTCAGAGCAATCCGACCCCTGGTGTTCGATAGTACACCAAGTCAAACTTGTGTACTGTAGGGCGTATTGGAGTTGTTTTGCACTAACACAATTTATCATTATAGCAAACTTTTGTTTTAATTTTTATGGATACACAGTGATATGAAAGACACTTCCTTTTCGTATTCGTTTGGTTAAAATTCGCTGATATACGCTTCCAGTATTTTCTTCTTCAGTGGCTCGACAGTCCTGGGTAGGCCCTGGCCTTCTCAAGAATTTTTTCCGAATGATTTAATTACTTGAGATTTCGTAACAAGGTTTTTTCACGGGGTGGCGTTGTTAGCACCACGCCCTACCCCCAGCCTGGAGGACCAGTCCCCTGATATAGTCCACAGGGGCAGGGTGCCCGGCTATACCCCCAGGCACTGGGCACACATTTTAGTCGCCTCTTACGACATGAATGACCAACATTGGGACTATTCTTTCACATCCGGTCACCACTCGGGAAACGCTTTCAGTATAAGACCTACATAATACACGTATTCGGACGGCTTTGTCGCTTGCAGTGTGCGAGTTTATTACATTTACAGGGTTCGGCGTAGTAGCGCGTATACGTCCGGTCAAAATACGCTTGCAGTGTGCGAGAGGCCTTACTGCTATGATTGCGTACCTCATTTTAAAATTTATAAAGTAAAAACCTATTTCTGAAGTTCTTGTTATAACTACAACAACAACGAAGAAAAAATGATCAATTTTGAACAAAAACAACCAAAGGGATTGTAAAGACAAATCGTTGAAATCAAATTCTATTTTTTGTACTTGTTGTTTTTTTACTTGTCTGTAGTTTTTTGTTTCATATTCGTATAACAATGTACTCATACTTGTACGTTTACAATAAACCAACGAACTGCAGGGACTTGTAACTGTATATCGCAAAAATTACTGTAGCATGTCGTGAAATAAAAACATTCATAGCTAACGTTTATCTAAGATGTGAGCTGCGGCCAGCGGCCTGCGGGATGCGATCAGCAGACAAAACAACTTAGTACGAGTACGAATACTTATTGTTAGTCTTTTGTTTTGTTCTAAACTGACACTGAGTTCCCACTTCCAACTTCCAACTTCCCACTGAACAATATCACGTAATTATAATACAGAACGTTGAAAAATCTGAATGTTGGCTCCAGTGAAGTAGATCAAATATTTAATTTGAAAGGGTAAGGCTGTTTCTCTTAAGCTAAGTACATATAAAGCCATACATACTTATCACCTTAGTGAATGTTAGCAAACGACATCGACATACACTACTGCCCATTAAGGAGGTACAGGACGTTAACGTAAATGATGAAAACATTGTGAAATTTAGAGGCTCAAAATTTTAGAGACCTAGGGTTCATAGTTTTCTTTTTATACATGATTAAAAATAGTCATTTTTCATACAAATCAAATTTTTTAGCTCAATTTCACCACATAATATTTTAACTTTTAATATTACTATTAAACTTTTAACTATAAAAAAATGGTGACACGGCTTTCAAAAACTAGGTGTATATAAAAGAATCTTTTCTGTATCTATTGCAAAAAGAAAATTATCAAAAGGACACCTATATACGAAAATATTTAAATAAAACCAGTAAGAAACAATAAATGTAGGTTATAAGCTGGCAACGTTGCAAATGCCAATTTGAGCGGGAAATTCAAAATCGGAATAAATATTATATAAAATATAACAATTTATTTGTCAAAAAACCAAATCACGCATCAACACACGTAAATTTACAGTGTTGCCAAATTTATTATTCCTTTTTCAAAATATCTAATTTGAATTTAAATTGAATTAATATAAATTTGGTATTCATTATAAGTAATTTTTCATTTATTAAACTATTATATGCATAAAAAAATCATTTTAACAAGCAAAAAGCAGATTAATAGGCCCAATATTTGCTCGTCCCTCATGTACTTCGTATTTTGCATTTCGTATTACCGAGAGATAAACTTTTAGTATTGACGGTACGTCCTGTACCTCCTTAAACATTTTGGAGTCACTTTGCCATCATAGTGAAGATGCGTATGATTTTTTTGTCATCAAAGAGTTTATTTACAGTTCAGTTTCGCACAATCGCTCATATGAAATGTCTATTTTATCGGCTACAAATGGCGAAACTACTCCACCAGTCGGAATACAAATGAAGGGAAAGTTGATGCGAATTATGATTGAAGTGCAATAGTGATAGAAACGTCACAAAATAGCATACTGAACCAAATTGTTTATTGGGTGATATACGCAATCAAATTAGTTTTTAAGTATACTAACATTTGCCAATCTAATTGAAGCATTACGTACCCTAATTTACCGTTTAACATTTTTATTTAATATTTCTAACATACCATATATTGATAATTTACAATTCACACTAGATAGAATTGAATTTAATTTGTATATAGTTATACTAAATAGATTTGAGTCATATTCAATACGAACACAACTGGTCAGATTCGCTAAAAATATGCAGTAAAAACCTTTCGTATAAACTAAATAATAATTCATACACGATTATACTGAAGATTATAAACAGATATTTGAAAGCAGAGAAAGTCTGAAAAAACTGATTGACTTTATCGACGAATTTAATTTAATCTCTTTACTTTAAATACACATACTCCTCTTTATATAAAGGTAAATAATAAATTATGTATTATAAATGTTTATAAATGAATATATTGTTTTTAGTGATAATAATTATTCAGTTGATGCACTCAAATAAAAAATTTGAAAAACAAAGGATTCATGGTTGTACGTAAAGAACACTGGTTGTACGGAATGGACGACTTTGTGATATAGTTGACAATAAATATTATAATTAAATAGAAATAAAAATTATACATTCATATTATTATTATTATATACAGGATGTCCCAATATTCAACGATAAGCGGGCACCAGAGGGTAGTCCTGCTCATGACTACACAAGAAAAAAAGAAAAAAAAAATTATCTCATTTTGTTTAGGAGTTAGAAAAAAAATAATTTTTTTTTCGAAAATTGAAACACCCTAAGATGTTTTTAACTACCATGACCACAATTTTTTAAATATTTCTGATTTTTTTTTTGTATCGGCAACCTAAATAGCACTGCTATCCACCACAACCATTAAAAATCCCAGAATGCTAGTAGTTTTTACACAAAATTCAATCGAAATTATTTTTTTCCCTAAATTTTTTAAAGATTTTTACTTTCTGTCCACTTTAACTCATCGTGGTGTAAAAATAAGTAAAAACACTACTATGGCTAGGTTTTTTAAGAATTGGCGCCAAGAAAGTCTTCAGGATTCCAAAATAGTATCGCTTATCGTTGAATATTGGAACACCCTGTATATATATATATATATATATATATATATATATATATATATATATATATATATATATATATATATATATATATATATATACATATATATATATATATATATATATATATATATATATATATATATATATATACATATATATATATTATATATATATATCAGGTAAAATCTAGGAAAAGTCAGTATTTGATAGGCATGGAATAGTAAATAGAAGGCTTAACATAATTTTCTCATATACTGAAAAATCTCCGACGACCTCCTAATATGTTGGCCGTATTTATGGTTTCTGGGCTAATCCGCTGCCTGTGAGGTTTACAATTATGTATGTACTAGGGATGTAACGAATGTTCGATTTTCTACATTTTCAACTCCAACATTTGCGAATTCGAATACGAATAACGGCTTTTTAAATATGATTCCAAATCTTGGCATATGGCATCAAAACTTTTATTCCTGGTGTTTAATAATCCTTTACTTCAATTTAATTACTAAATGCTTTACTTAGTAATATAATATAAATCCTATCATCAGTAAAGATATCAATTAAAGTAGTTTAGTGTAATTAAAAATTTGGTAATTTACTTAGTTTCATTGTGTGTTTACAAAGTTGAAAATTTATTTTGGTTATTATATAATTGTTATTTTATATTGCAACTTCAAGTAGTAACTAAAGTAAAAATATTGTAAACCGATGTTGCATTGTTATTTTATAAGTTATTTTCTCTTTTCATTACCAAATACATTCGCATAATCCATTTCGAATGCGAATGCGAACGCGAATATTAAAAAAGATGCGATCATTCGTATGCCTTGTATGTACATAATTATTTTATGTATATTATTTTATAATATAAATTTATGTATAACTTTAAATTAGGTATTGCAATTTTGTATTCGTGCCCTAATCTAATTGCTGCGACTGCAACTGCTGCGCAACTAACAAATTTTTGTGCACTTACTACTTCTGATATATAATTATATTTAATTCAAACACACTTTTTTTTATTAGTTTAAAAATAAAGTGACATTCTAATATGAACTACTTTCCATAATTATACCGTGTGCTTTAAATGCAATCAATCTACAAGTAGATATTAGTAAAATGTTACGTTTTTATTTTCAAGATTAATAACTTGCTATTATCAGTTTACAACTTTTTTGTTATTGTAATTAGTTTGCTATTTATAAAGTGCATTGCTCACTCAAAAGTGAGAGTGACCTGTTGGAGAGATACAGCCAGGGCAGACTCTAGGGGAATGGGGCACTGTCGGCCCGGTATGCCGAGTAGACAGCTGTTAAAACAATAATGATTATAGTCCAAGATACCAGAGCCCTCAGACTTACGTCCTTTTAGCAGGCTGCATTTTTCAGAATAAATAGTGTAATATTGAGAATAAAATATACTATATTACTATATTATTATTGTATATTAAATTTTCAAATTAATGCCACATTGGCAAAAAATTGCGACACATTTTAAAAAAATTAAAGAAGGTTAGTGAATTACTATTAAAGAGAGCCAAGACAGTTCCCGTGCATGCGAAACATACCAAATAAGGCCCACCGCATACGGGGCGACTGTTGCAAACCTTAGCCCCGAATCAGCCCGAACTGAATGAGAATGGAACTGTGTTGTTAGTGAGAGAACAAACGTGTATACGACTGAGAGAAAACACAAGGCACGAATGAAACTAAACTGGTAGTCGAGCCGTGTTCCGTGCCTTTATAGAATTATTAACAATACCATAATAGGGGATTTTATTGTGTCGTATTTGTTTGTATGTATGTATTTAAATATTTTTCAATAGTATTCGCGCACATCTCTGTTCATGATGTCATCATCAAAAGCATACAACGAACCATGCCCTGCTCCGTGACCATACCATGACTCGCTGCAAACGTACTCAAAACCAGTTTGAAATCAGTTTAGTTACGTTCGTGTCGTGTGTTTTCTCTCACTTGTATACACGTTCGATCTCTCACTAACAACACAGTTGCATTCTCATTCGGTTCGGGCAGATTCGAGGCTAAGGTTTGCAACCAGTCGCCCCATGTGCGGACGCCATGTTTTGCTTTATAATTCACAAATAACAAAGTTCCGATGAATTGCATCTGCAGAACCCGATGTTCAAACCTAACTTATAAAATGCTAGTGCATTTAAGGAGGCAGGAGACCAGTTTCATCAAACACTTTTATTGCGATTTCTTTAAAATAATTCTTTTGTTTTTGTGTAGCTTATCATCCTTTTATTATATTACTTTTGTAGAGGTAAAACTTATACATAGAACGTATGAGTAAAGAGTTTCTAGTAGAATTTGGAATTTCGAAAAAAAATGCTGTAAGGTTATATTCTAAATGACTATACGAATATAAGTACAATAAGCTGAGTATTTTATAAATATTTATAATAAATTTTAGGAATTGTGAATTTTTAATCAAATTTATGTGTTGCTTCTGAAATCAAAGACTTTTATTTCAGTAATTTACATACACATTATAGTTATTACACTGTTTAACTTAAATCATACTATCTTACCTGGAATCAAAGAAAGGACATTTAAAGTTTATTATTTAAATTGCCAATTCCTTTTTATCTAATTATATAATAACTTAACATTATGCACAGTGAGTTCTGTCGAATCCGAATATCAACTATGTTGGCCTTTGGCATACACTACAATGAAAGTAGCTATAACTAATATATACCGTTAGCTCATTTGACCTGAATGTAGTTATAATATCTCTGATCAGTGTTATTAACTAAAGAAATATAACTTCTTTACATATTTATTTTAAAAAGTTTGTAAGACAAAAACTAACTGTTTATACTGTCCTACAAAACTTTTAATTTAATGAAATGGTTAATATACAACACAGAGGGCGCGAGCATTGATGTTTGCCTTCAGGTTCGATCCCGGGAGCAGAGCTATTTTTTTTGGGTTTGGTTGTTATTAAATTAAATTGTACATACATAATCGTAATCGTATTAAAACATACGAAAGCATAAATACTTCAAACTTAGTAGGGGGTCGTCGGTGATAGGAATTAGCATCGGAAATAGGCTATGTTCAATAAATTATAAAAAAAAATAAACGCAAAATAGAATGGGAAATATTGGTCGCTGTGCTCCCTTAAATTGCTCACCCACTTAATGATACAATGTGGGTAACTTTAACCGTTAAATTTTGAGTTATCTAAAAGGGGGAAACACTTTTTATGAATGTATAGGTCTGCCGACTGACTATTTATAAAAATTCGTAATAAATGATCATTCTGCGGAACCAAAACTAAACTACGAATACAAAAGTTGTAAGGAAGCAGGAACTAATTAAAATATTTTTTGTTTTAAACTTTCAACCGTTTCATTTTGTATTTTGTTGACTTAGTCACCATACACCATACACCATACACTGTCAACAATCAACCAGGCAGCCAGGCAACCAGCAGCCAACAGACACCACCTTTGTTCCTACTCTTTGTAAATGTGTATCCGTATACATAACATGCTTCTATGCGTGACAGGCTTCAGATATTAATGAACACTTTTTTAGAAATTTGTTTTCCAAATTCTATTTTGCATTACCGCATTCAGTTATATTGTAAAATATATACTTAATTATAATAATAATTAGTTAGTTATACTTCTATATTAATAATTAGTAGAATTAGTTATCAACTTCAGATTCAGATTAATTAAAGATTATCCTATATTATAATGTTCCAGGTGTATATTTATTTAGTTTAAATTACGAGAGCTCGGCGGCGACTTATACATAAAACAAGTTGTGGGTTATAAACTGCCGATACAACTAAAAAACACTGACTCACTTATGTTTCTATAATGTGTATAGAAACGAATAAAATAAAATGCATTATCGCATTATAGATTTACTAGCTTTTACCCCCGTCGCAAGCGACGTCTGTTTTTTGTGTGTGGCTTGAATTTCATGTCAAAATTTAATTCCATTTTTAAATTGAAATAATAAATAAACTTGCACACATGTAAATTGACTAAAAAAATATATTTTTTTTAACAAAATAAAAAATATTTTTAATTTATGCGTTATTTGACCAATTTTTTTTCAAAATTTGGGGATTTTTTTTTCGATTCGTAAATAAGTTACCAAGGTTAGCCTATATACAAAATTTCAACTTTCTAGCACAATTTTTACTCTCGGCAAATATTGCCCCCCGTGCCCCCAAATAAAATTTTGAAATTTTGAATTTTTTTTTTTAATAATATGCTTAATTATTCTAGAATCCAGAATATGAACTTTCTCCAAAGTTCCCTACCGGGCCACCGAATTTCTTCAACCCCCCCTTTTTCAATTTTTGAATTTCTAATTTTTGAGAAATGGTGGCATTGAATACCTTAATACACATGCAAAATTTCTATCTTTTACGAATTAAAAGTAATACAGCAAAAAAGGGTTCCCTTTTTTTCCAGTTTTTCCAAAATTACGGGTTTCCAGGAAATTCAAGGAAAAATCCGGGGACGCTAAGAGTCTTAGAATTTTTTTCTCTACGAAATAGCAAACTTTCAAAAACATTGACGGAGCCGTTTTCATTCTACCATACGAATTTCAGCAACAAACATATAAACATATAAACATATAAACATATAAACATATAAACTTATAAACATATAAACATATAAACATATAAACATATAAACATATAAACATATAAACATATAAACATATAAACATATAAACATATAAACATATAAACATATAAACATATAAACATATAAACATATAAACATATAAACATATAAACATATAAACATATAAACATATAAACATATAAACATATAAACATATAAACATATAAACATATAAACATATAAACATATAAACATATAAACATATAAACATATAAACATATAAACATATAAACATATAAACATATAAACATATAAACATATAAACATATAAACATATAAACATATAAACATATAAACATATAAATATACAGTTGGAACATTATAATATAGGATACCGCTCTTATAACCTCTTTTAAGTATAAGTCGCCGCCGAACTCTCGTGATTTGGACTATATGTTTATATGTTAATGTTCCTTTGTTGCTGAAATTCGTATGGTAGAATGAAAACGGCTCCGTCAATGTTTTTGAAAGTTTGCTATATCGTAGAGAAAAAAAGTCGTGAATTTCGTAAAAATCCGTAATTTTGGAAAAACTAAAAAAAAAATTTTTACTTTTTGCTCTATAACTTTTAATTCGTAAAAGATAAAAAGTTAAAATTTGGTATGTGTATTAATCAAAAAAAGAATTCCCAAAATTTGAAAAAAAGTTGGTCAAATAACGAATGAATTGAAAATATTTTTTATTTTGTTGAAAAAAATATATTTTTTAGTTAATTTATATGAAAAATTATTTTATTATTGAACAAGTTAAATATTTCAATTTGAAAATAGAATTAAAATTTGAAATGAAATTACGAATTATTTTATTGGATTCAAATCATACACACTAAAAAGACGGCGCCTTGTGACGGGGGTAAACTCTAGTAATGTATAATTCTTTAGTAACTATTGTTATACTATAATTTCGATTTTACATTTAATTTTTACAATAACTTCACTGTTCATCTTCCAATATTCTTTTTCCTTGTGGTTCATTTCACTTTTATTTCAACAATAACTGCACTATGATCTGACATAGGAATCGCCTATAGATGTCTCTTTATTGGATTCCTCGTTGCTTTCTTAAACATTCATATACTCTTGTCTTATCCTAGGAAGTCTTATTCTATACCCATTTCTTTTTTTATAACCAAACCCAGACAGTAGAATTCTGGTCCAGAGATCGAACTTGAAAACACAGCAGTCTAACGTCAATTATCAATGCTCTCACCCACTGTGTCGTCTGTTTGTAATTTAATTTATTTAACGCTTTCCTATCAACTCAAAAGTTCACTCAGTCACTCAATATGTTCATAGATGACGCTACTATTGACAAATGCATATAATTTTTAAATAGTACTAAGCTTTAAACGACATGTGTCAAAATTTCATGCCATTCTGAACATTAGTTTACGACTTATAGTGGTGTTAGTGACTACTTTTATAATTTTCAAAACAATGGACAAATTTGAATTTTGTGTGTTGATACTGCATTGCTTTTTAAGGGGAAAAAATACCGCTCAAGTAAAGCAATATCTTGACAAGTGTTATTCGGATGTTCACATGAAATTCAGATTTTTACATTGTAACATAAAAAACATACAAAAGTAACATCATTAAACCCGTTGTTACTCGTAAACTAATGGTTTGAATATCATGACATTTTGACGCATATCGTTTCCAGGTTGCTACTACCTAAACATTATATGAATTTATGGCCCTACGAACTTTTTGAGTACTATGTTATGTGAACCACACCGCTGCTTACGCAGCCAATCCGTACCTGCTTGCTATCATGGTCTATTTACAGTACACTATCTAGTCGTAGTCTACCTGGCCTAATTGTCAGGTGTTGCAGATGATTTTCATATTTATTAACCACAGTCATAGACCAAGCAGGCGGTAGATAAATTTACATGCATAGTTTTGAAATTTGGAATGAATAAACATTGCAGGGTACTGTCGAAGCATGATAATGACAGTAAAAATAATGATAAAAAACGCATATAAAACTTATTTTTGTTATAAAACGGTTGAAAGGGCAGAAAACCTAGCGTGGCGTGACGCGATTTAGACAGACGGGAGAGCGGGGCGGAACTTCCGGCGAACCTTGGACGAACAATCATACAAAAACAAACTGCCCGCTATAAACCTGTACATTCTGTTACAATAATTGTGCCATGCAATATTTATTTTGCTTTTTAGATTCGATTTTTAACAAATTTTTAATCGAAATATTTCGCTAATCGTTTAGTGACTAAATACTATAAACTTTTGCTTATGCATAAGTTAATCTATTTAGATATAAAAAATTAATATTATTTGTGTTTTTAGTCGATTAGTCACGGTTCAGTATGCTATACGTAATTGGAATTCTTGCTTTTTAAGCCAAAAATGTAAAACAAACCCATTTACTTGTGTATTGACGACATCGAAGCAATGTAGGCAGTCTATGTTAGTATTAAATTACTCCACTGATTTTCAAATAGAAAAGATCTATCTATGACTCTATGAAAGGGCTTCTGAAAACCCGGAGTTTTAATACCCGCCCGATCCATTATATACCCGGGTCCGAGTCTGCGGCCCTATTCCGGAGTTTTTCGAACAATGACCGTGATCGAACAGATATGATTTACATATATGAGTAAAACATTTTACGAACAACTTTTAAAAGAGTATTTCTGAACTATAATATAATTAATAATACAATTTAGGAATAGTACAGGAATACTCTTTTAAAAGTGATTTGTAAAATGTTTCACTCATATAAAACATATCTGTCCGATCACGATCATTGCTCGCAAGACTCAGGAATAGGGCCGAAATCAGGAAAATATAAAAAACATCTAAATTTTCAAGTAACAATCGGAATTCATTTATTTTTGTATTATCGGAATCTAATTATATGTGCAAGATTGAAGAAACTTCTAAAATGGTTAATACTAAAAATTAATTTAAAAAAATACAATAGACTATAAATATCGACGAACTGTTAATTAGACTAATACTTACAACCGAATAGGATGATTGAACTAACATGTTTACTTAACATTGGGAAAAGCTTACTAGCATCTTAAGAAATTCTTTTCATTTAAATAGCAAAATTACTTTAATCCTGCAAGTTCTTTCTTTTTATTGATCACGTGTCTGGTGGTCGTCTCGACATCATAGTAGGAATATCCTTTTTAATATATAATACTTTATGCTAATCCTTTACTAAACTTTATGATTTATTTGTTTAGTAACAGTACTATCATATTAAATATATATAGGTATATAAATAAATATTTAAGAAATATTTTAAATTTTTGGGCTGTGTCATTCTAACGGCACGCATTGGGTTTTATTTCCGTATGATCTGCTGTAGATCATTCACTATGATCTACAGCAGTGGTCTCATGGTCCTCAGGTCCATTCTAGGCAAGTAGTTTTCTTTTGGATTTGTATGCGACACCTACTGCTATAATTTGTAGACTGACTATGATATCAATTGCCAAAAAAAAGCAAGGTCATCGATAATATTATTAAGATGTAAATAGCAATAAAAATAATATATAGTTAAATAAACCAATTATATGGTAATGTAGCTTCATCTCAAATAACTAATAAAACGGTATCAATAAACTCTTGATTCCATCAGGTTTGTGTAGTAGAATTTGTTGAAGCCGAAGCGTTTCTACTCGCGTAAAGTTGATAGCGTGAATATCATTAGCCATTTAGGACAGCGGATTACGGATTACGGATATTTACTTGTACTCTTCCTGCATTATTTTGTGAACGTACGTTGAATCTTTCTACGAAACTTTCCTTTGTTAGCAACGTGTCCGTGTGTTACAAGCGTGGTGAAAGTAAAATACCTTTCCTTTCAAAATAATCTTTGCAACCATGCGATAAGATTGCGTTGCGTTGCGTTTGTGTTTGCATGATCAATAAGGGTTCTGAGGTAAAGAAATTATACGTTTCGTATGATTAAAACGCTTAGGAATTTTTATATATAGTTGAAATACTGAGAGATTGGAAAGATTCATGTTTAAAAAAGGTTTAAGTATTTTCGACCTATCAGTCCTATCGACCGATCCTATATTATCAGAGGTAACGTCTGCTGCTGGTACTCATTTGATTAACTAGTTTTGTTAAAACCAAAATAGAAATATTTTGCAGAGTATGATTTATTTAAACTCCCAATAATTAGACACTAAATATAATTTTTCACTATCTATAATAAGAATACATTACTTGAATATTTGTCACTTTATGCCTTTACTTCTTTCATGTCACCAATAATCCTTTCAATATTTATCATAAAGGAGCGACAGATAGAAATAGATATTTACACATATTCACGCCAGATTGTATCCTCAGATTTAATTTATTTACAAAATTTCTGTTCCATTTAATTATGTTGCACATAACCTGTATATAACCAGAAACTTAATATTCATGGGTGATGTACAATATCTGTAGCCTACAGTCTACAACTACGGCTAAATAAACGACTAAGTTAAGAGTAAAATTGAAAATTGACTCATTTTAAATTAATAAAAAATGGAAACCATATTGTAGGAAAAGTTATTGATTAAAGGTTTTTTTCCAACTGAAACTTCTTGAATACTAATTCATTTTAGGTATCCTATAAGTATATACAAATTTAAACAAAATTATAATCTTTTAAAATATGTGAATTACTAACCCTTGAAGATGGTATAACGTCAGTTCTTAACGATATGGACACGCGGAAAGCTAATACACATACGACTTAAATAACATTCACACCCAGTAAACAATTTGGTGAAGTGTCCCTTTGTGTGACGTTTCTATCACTATTGCACTTCAATTATAGTTCGCATCAACTTTATCTTCATTTGTATTCCGAAAGGGGAGTTGTTTTGCCGATAAAATAGACGTTTCATATGAACGACTGTGAGAAACTGAACTGTAATAGAACTCTTTCATGACAAAAATGTCAGAAGTGACTCCAAAATATTTACTGGGTAGTGACACTAATTTAAATTAGCACAAGACTATCAATTTCAAAATTTTCGAAGCTAGGTGAACCCATTTCACCAAAATATTCAAATCTAACTTTTCTTGTATTTTGAGATAAAAACGATGTGACAATTTCTTTCTTTTTAAAGTATGTAAATTTACTACAATCATTTAAATCCTTGTTATTTAATCCAAATCTCCGCTACGAAGCTATTTAATCCAATATTTATTATTTTATGTAGTTTTATTTTTCATTATTATTATGTAATTATTTTTTTATGAGGCTTTTGATATTGATTTATTATATGCCGTAGCAGCGCTCCCATATTTTCCAGGTTTATTATATTCGTAAGCATTTTGTAATATCGTAATGGCAGTATAGCTGGAAACTGCTAAGCCAGAGTAATAATCCTACCTTATACGAGTATACTCGTATTTAGCCGTGCATGATTTCATTTTCTGTTCTAATTTCCGTTTATTAATGTTATAGGTCAAATGATTAATTCACATTATTATTAACACTACGTATTTGCTTTATTAGTCTGAGTAATTTTTTAAAATTAGTAAAATAACAAGATGTTAAGTATTATGAAAAACACTACATATTTTTGCAAAGGACCATGGGTACCTTAATGGATGCCATTGGCTAGCCACAACGTAGCATTGGTATGCGTTTAGATTTATTTTACTAGAGCAAATCCATATATTACATCACACATGATTTTCTAACTTCATCGTCTTCATTTTCACATCTTGTTACACATTCTGGATCCCCCCATTGTGACGTCACACATTTCAAAAAAGATATATTGGTTTGTTTTGTAATTTTCTTGGAAGCCAAATTTGAAAATGGTGACTCCACTGTCCCCTTTATTGTGACGTAATTAATGGGTAGTTCCGTAGGGGTAAATCATTTAACTACAGCGATGAATAAATTCAGGAGCAACGGTGCTGCAAAGCTTTCGCAATTTACAACAAATCTTACGAATAAATCAAAATCGAATAGACAGCTTATTAAGCAATCTTGGATTAATGTTTAAGTCAAAGAAAAATAATTTTTAATATTAAATCAAATTCAATTGTATCTAGTCATGATTTATTCTGCGAGCGCTTCTTCAGAGTTTGTTCACCCACTTGCACCCACCGTTTAACCGTTTGACATTGACATTAATAAATGAGAAATGAGTTAAAAGTATTTTGCAAATCGTTTGAAATATTTTTCAGTCTGAATTTGGTTGTGATACTAATTCACTTTAGCTTTATTTACCTGTACTTCATATAAATTGTTGTATTTTATGTAACTCGTATGCTATTAAAGCGATGAATCAAACTGATGACGAGGACTGTACATCTGTTGTTTGTCGCTTCTCCCACAATGCACGGTTTTTTTAAATAAATATAAATTAGAATTAGTAACAAATTTTCAATTGGTCAGTTTAGAAGTTGATTTCTACGAGTATTGCTCGGTAAATAATAAAGTTGTTAAATTTATAAATATATATATATTTATTGCATAAAATTAAAGAGAAGTGTATAATTATAAAAGTGCTGAGAATATAAACGTAATTAATTTGTAGAGGTCGTGTTTATAGTTATATGTAACGGTAGGTGTAATAGTGAGAATCGCTAATGTTTAAATGTGCAATATTTATTGTACGTGTACGAGTATATGTTGTTTTTGACAGGGGACGACTTCTAAGAGTTTCTTTTAGATTTAGAATATTTGTAACTGTTGTATACTTGGTGGTGCTTCGTTATTCGGTGTTATTTTACAAATCTTCTAACATATAATTTTCTGCTCTTTTGCGGGAAATATAAAGACAACACAAATATTTGAGACGTTAACAACAGGTTGCCATATTTTTAGGTTCGATTTCCCATATGTTGTCTCTGATTGGAGTGTTGTTACGTTTAACTGCTTACAGGCCACGTTATAATGAATATTTATTATGCAGCGGTGAATTATACACATGTAAGACTTCGAAAATATACAAGTTGAAGTGTTTGATAGAACTGTCATTGGAAATAGTCCTTGACAGGCTTTGTGATCAACATTTCAACATAGGTTTTGCGTGCTGGTTTCTATGTTTTTTTATTGTTTTGTTATAATAATGATTAACTTACATTTCGCGTTTTATTTTTCCATAAAGAAACATGCGTTTCTAGAATTATGTCGTTGAGCATTGGCTATTTATTGATTATGATGAATTGCTGTTTTTCAAAGCAGACTGCTTTTCCAGTAGTTCTGAAAAACGTTTAAAACGCCGCCACGCCGGTTTCAATTCTTTACATGAAAAGATTAATATCAATTTTAGTGTTCAGAACAGAAGTGAACCAATGTTAAGACCCGTATACATACGTGCGACATCCGACATATTTTATAAGAAGTTGTACAGCACGTCCACACTAGTGCGACATGTAACTTAATACGTCTGCAGCTTTCATATTTCGAATGAATTCCTTCAACCTGCTTTACAAACAAAAAATATTTATAAAAAAAAGTATTAAAAAAGTATATTATTTAACAAGATCTCTGCTGACTCGTAATTACGTGTTATAGTCTATTTCATTTGTACATTTAAACTTCATTTTCAATTATTTTTGTTTATTTACTAAACACAACTAAAAAGAACGTCAACGCACAATGAGATCACATTCAAAACCGTAATTTCTTAAGGTGTTTACTTTGAAACATTCTTGTTTCATAATAATACAACTTAGAATTTTTAAAAATAGGGTAAGTAAGGGTTTTATTAGTTAAGTTATGACTGAAAATACTTAAATGTTGGATATCGCTTGTTTATGTCGCACCAATCTGTACGAGGCATTACTTTACAGTTCGGTTTGATATCTTTTTATAATAAGAAGCAAACAACAATTATTTAGTTCATGTATTTATTGCCACATGTTGATAGCTGGTGATGAAGTGGCATGAACATCGGTCTATTTTGAGGTATGAATAACATTACTACTTACTTAGCTAACACGGAATTTAAACTACTGAAGATTGACAGAGGCTACCTAATCTATTCCGTGTATTCATTTATAATCAAAGAATTACTCTCTTATCATTTGAACTATCAATAATGGAACTTACAATGTTTTGCCTACATTGCTCCATGCGCATTTTTCTTGGTTGGAAACTGTGCTGGAAGTCTTGTAGTTTGTGAGCTCCTTCATGACGCGTGCAGTATTTTTCTTTACAGCTGCAATGGTCTAAACTCTTATTTTTTTAATGCAGAACTATAAAATTGATTTCACTTTCCAAACACCCTTGGAAATAGATAAAAATCAGCTCAAGCGAATATGACTAACACTGGGATGTTATACTTTGCTAGAAACGTATTCGATTGTGAGAATTTTCGGCACCATTTCGCACACACTTTCGACATGTTAATATTTATTTATGTAAAATTTGCCTTACGCATTCTTTGCGAAATAAATGCAAATGCAATAAATGATTGCATCAGATCTGATCAAATTACTGCTTCTTTACTGCTTCAAATTACTGCTTTTCTCGTACAAAAGCGTCCCGTACGTGCATCTTCTACGTCTTATAGACCGTCTTGGAAATAGTTAAACCACTAAAAACCCGCGCGGGTGATAAGCATTCACTGCTCCATTTAAAAAAAAGATAAGTTGCACTAGCGATTTTTTGAGTTTATTATTCATTTTTTTATGAAAATCATTCGGCAAAAGAAAAAAAACTAGGCCAGACTAATGTCCACAGACACAGGATAGCCAGTAATCGAAAGAGAAGAGTTCACGCTGCACAGCACTCGGTCATACAAGTTTAGCGCATGTATAGCTCGCCTGTAGCAGCATTAGTCTCGTTTAAAAATAGCACCACACCTCGTATACAAGTATGTATTAATTAAAGCTATTTAGGAAAAGTTATTTTTTATAGAATTTTAAAAGGCGATAAGCCTCTATTTAATGTCAATTAGTTTCACGGAATTATCGCGTTTGTGTTTAACTTTGACATTAATTAGCTTGCATAATTATAACGCGTTTTGTTGTATTTACGTTGTAACTTCGCTATTAAATATTTTAAATAATTATTATTTTTAAATTTTAATTAACGAATTGAACATAATTGTTTTACTTTTGATTGTTTGACGCAGATTATGTGATTCCACCCGAATATGCATAACTTCTTTGAATTCTTGATTTGTTTAATTTGATTCTTCATTATTTCCATTGTTCGTGGAATTTTGTAAATGTATAACATTAAACAAACATTTTACTTTTGAATTACGCTAAACCAGTAATATTTAAAACGAAAACCGCGTCTGCGCTTGACTGAATAATCTATTACAGGGTGTTTGGAAAGTGAAATCAATTTTATAGTTCTTTCAATTGAGTCTTACACAATGAAGTAGACTAGTAGAGTGGTCTACATCCTTTATACTTGACAATCCCCAGACCTGTGCTATATTTTCTGGGTTTGGTTGTTATACGAATTAATTTGATTAATGCTCATAATAATAAAACCTAGTAGGTAGCAATGTAATACACATATAGTGCCAACATTGCATGAGGTCATCGGTGAGAGGCCGACGTTATAAAACATAAACAAATAATCGATAAATATTTTACTTTTGATGCTATTGCGTTTAATCAGTTCTATCCTCTATCTTACCACGTTCCGACATTCGGCTAAGCATGCTGTAACAGTTAATTGATTTTTCGTTTACAGTTTAAACAATAATATATTTTCTAACGTTACATTTTTTCTATTATAAAATGGAACGTGCATTACGCGACAACTCTAATTCAAAAGTCTGCTTAAATGTTCAAGGTCACGAAGTTTAACAGTAAAAATATATCAAAGCAGCCGATAGAAATGATCTCACTGTAATATAATTGAAGCATTACAAAGATTTTGATCGCACTGCTGTTTTAATTTTACTTGCACTATTTGTGTTTATTTAAATCTGACTCATTGAATTTTTTTTCTGTATTATGTAGTACATATTTTTTATATATTGTTAACCTATTTTAAGGTTGAATAATTTATGTTGTACAAAAACAAAAAAACAATGGAGTACATTTTAGACCTTAACTTGATTATTTATTGTAATTAACTTTTACGGTACTCTAAAGTATTTGTATAATTTTTTTATTAATACAGTGGTATCTTGAGTTACGAAATTAATTCGTTCGTAATCCGATACAGTTTTTTCCATTGAAATTAATGTAAATCCAATTAATCCGACGCCCGACCTTAGAGCATCACTTGGACTAGGCGTTTTAGTCACTATCTTCTCGCATATTAGTGCCTCAGTATCACTATCTCCAGGAAACTATTTTTCATTAATCCAAACTAACAATACTTTTTGACTTCTTTTAACGCTTGAAATCTTTGCCTCGATACCAAAGTCACTCCATTAGCTACATCAACCGTCCTTAGCGCATCCTCCTTCTTTAAAATAGCTCGTAGATTTAGCAAAGTAGACACGAACACTATTCTCATGTTTAATTATTATTTCCTTCATCGTTACTACTGTAATAGTACACTTATGCTTTTTTACATAACTGTCACTAACGCATTTCATTTTTTTGGGAGACGTAATGAGAGTTTACTTAATTTAAAAAGTATTTTATATATATAAATGACTACGCACTATATATATGTTGTATTTATGAACTATATAATATATATAAATATATATATTATATATAAAAAGCACAAAAAAAATTGTATTAAGATTTGTTTCTGGTTACAAACATAATTTTGGAGCCACTTTGCCATCACATTGAAGATGCGTATGATTTTTTTGTCATGAAAGAGTTCATTTACAGTTCAGTTTCCTACAGTCATTTATAAAAATTTCTATTTATCGGCTACAAATTGCGAAACCACTCCACCTGTCGGAATACAAATAAAAGTAAAGTTGATGCGAACTATAATTGAAGTGCAATAGTTATAGAAACGTCACAAAAAAGGACACTTCACCAAATTGTTTATTGTGTACTTGCGTATAATAACTAGATGCGTTCGTAAACCGAGGTACCACTGTAATATAAATTTATATTTAGATTTATCTTATTAAAAAATGTGAAATGTTACATATAGTGACATATGAGTCATACTGATTAAGCTTATCAGATTTTCAAATGCGACCGTGGTCGACGACACTTCAAACATACTGATACGTAGTTACGAGACTGGCTTTGAACTAGACCTTCACAAGGAATTGAGTTTCTAGGGATTTCAAATTCGGAGTTTGAATATCCTATCTGTTACTGTAGCGTATTTTTAATTAAAATATTTTTTGATTAATTCTTAAGTGATAAGTAAGTTATAAAATCACAAAAAATATAAATGATTAAATTCAAATAAAAAGTTAATAATTAGTTATGTTTGTACATCCTTTGGCACCCTGTAGGGCAACGCAGCCCCGTAATGCGCTAACGAATAACACACGCTGTCACATTTTTTAACGTTTCAAACTAAGAACCGCTGAGCAGACCCTAGTTTCAGTACAACAGTTTTCAGTTTGATATTTATGTACTCATTTTAATTTTAGTTCGTAACGAGATTATACCCATTCATAAAAACAATGGTGCGTGAATTTACATTTATTTGATTTATAATTATTATATTTGTTATTGATCGTCAGACATATATACATATGTATATAATGACGATATTTGTATATTTACAGGTAACTATGCAATTTTTTTTAATCGATGCAATAACTATCGCAAGCATTTGTGCTATACTAAGTAACAATTGTTCATTATTCATTTTTTCTTGGAACATGCACGGCTTTGTTTTTTATGATTATTTAATTTCGTTATTTGAAATTCATATAAAAATGTTGATATTAATTTTATTAACTGTTACTTTAAAAACTCCAGGTATGTAAAAAAATAAGTTAGTTTACCTTATTGAAAGTAAGTTGTCTCATCTTTCATAACTACATAATCGTTTGATTTTGATACAAATGTTTCATTTTATAGTCATGTTCAAATTTAATTAAAATGTTTTTAGATGGTAGGAGAGTCTTGTCTTAAGTTTCGGTGATAAATTATTAAATTACAATAACATTTCATATTTTATAGCCAGTGGTGTAGACACCGTACATGCAGGATTGTATTTTGAACGTTACGATAACGGTATGCGAATTTAATGGTCTCTGACGTCAGGTTCTGTTGATGTTAGATAGGATACATTTTCTGAGATTGGTTGTTAATTATATGTATGTTGAATTATAAATTTACTAGACAAGGGTGTAGTTTACTTGCATGAGACCTCGATATCATAACGAGATATCTAGGAAAGAACGAGCCACGAGAGTTAGGCGGTAACTCATGCTTAAAAGACGTTACATGAGCCTTATTCGTTCCTATTTACTTTATAAAAAATTTAGTGACACAGTGATTCTCCATTATGTTGTAGAATAATACAGCACAACTTGTCTTAAGCATGAGTCACCACCGAACTCATGAAATTTGCACTATAATAGCATCAAGAACAGGTTAACGTAGTAAGAAACTGCAATAAGTATTAAAATTTTGGTTATATATAATATTATATATTATAATGTAACAGGTGTATGTTTATATTCTTATATGTTTGTTGTTTTATATTTTTATATGTTTACGCGATTCGTATGGTGGCTCGAAAACATCTCCGTCAATGTTTCTGAAAATTTCCTATTTCGTAGAGAAAAAAATTCTAAAAATTTCCCGGAAATCCGTAATTTTGAAAAAACCAGAAAAAAAATTAATCCCTTTTTCCTGTATAACTTTTAATTCGTTAAAAATGTGTTGCACGGGATTTAATGCTGACATTTAAAAAAATTAGAAATTTCAAAATTGAAAAAGGGGGGGTTGAAAAAGATCAGGGGCCCGGTACGAAACTTTGGAGAAAGTTCATATTCTGAATTGTAGAATAATTAAGTATATTATGAATGGGAGAAAATTCAAAATTTTATTTGGGGGCACGGGGGTAGTTTTCGCCGAGAGTAAAAATTGTGGTAGAAAGTCCCAAATTTTGAAATAAAGTTGGTCAAATAACGCATAAATTGAAAATATTTTTTATTTTGATAAAAAAAATATATTTTTTTAGTCACTTTGTATGAAAAATTATTTGTTTTTATATGTAAAATTTATATAGAACGAGTTAAGCATTTCAATATATAAATAGAATTAAAATTTGAATTGAAAATACGATTTACTCTGTTGGATTCAAGTTATACACACTAAAAATACGTCGTTTGCAACGGCGGTATATTCTAGAGTTTATTTAGGAAATAAACTTTATAAAATTTAGGTTCATTGGCTTTTATAGCAATATATGTAGATATATAACAAGCCTAATGTTAATTTATATAATCTAAATCGTTTTACGGACCAATGTTAATTTCTAATCCAATTCTCAATGCAAATTTGGGGCATGTCATGATATTATTTTTAGTTTCGAAAATTTGGCAAATTCACCAAATTAATTAAACTTGAATCTGGCAGACATAAGAACTTCATTCAAACAACTCAATCTACAAAATGTATCCGTTGTGTATAACTTCAGGTTGTTAATTATTTTCAAGGTCACATAAGATTTACGTAGTCGTACTCGTATGTTCAATAATTGCACGGCATTTGTTAGAATTACGCAAGAATTTGCGCATTAGGTAAAGAATGAGTCAGACAAACGTAAAGTCATTGTAGGACATAGATTTCATTCATGAGTGTACGAGTATGTGTTTGTACAAGAAGTATGAGTTATCTTGAGTAAATGTGTGCTAATTATCATTTTGTTTCTTTCTGTAATTTACGAGTATACTCGTACGTGCTGCGCGGCTGCGGCTGCGGCTGTGCGACAATCACAATGTGCACACTGCACATGGGTTGAATGTTTTTTTAAAAAATCGCTTATTTTGTAAGATATTTTGCAGGAATTTCAGATATAATATTAGACCTTGCAGATCTTATAAAATATTTTAAGCTTCTCACACTAGCATTTCTTGTTTGTTTTAGTGCTTCAAACAAATATATGCACTATTGTATTGTATATCTATTGTATAAAAATTGTATATATTTATGTATTTATTGTTAGTCATTACATTCTTTTTCATTAACTCTTTCAATTATATTGAATTTATTTCTTAAATTCAACTTAACATAAACTTAACTTAAAGTTATTTTAAATTTCAAAAATTTTTATTCTTCTTCTCATGTCACTCTTCTCCTTGTCGATCACTGCACTGCCAAGTTTGCAATATTTCCAACTCCTTCCTTCTTCTTTATACTTACACCATCCACCTCCTTCCTTCCTTGCCTCCTCTTAGCTGATCCTCTATTCTATTTTCACAGACAACTCTTTCAAGAGTTCAAAGCTAATAATAAATTTTAATTACAATATGTCTTATTCTGATGTATGGTGCTTGGCCTGAGCCTAAATCCGAATTGTCGATGTTTTTAGTGGATGTCTTATTTAGACAAGTCTTAACCCGCTTTCTTGCTTACACATTCTGCATATCCTTCCTCTGTTTTTTCCTAGTACGTGCTGTACGCTAGGGATGGCGATTGTTTTTAAAAAAGATAGATTTTTTAATCGATTCGAATCGAAGTATATAGAATCGATTCAGAAGAAAATTGAATTGTAGAAGATCGATTTCTTAAAAATCGATTGTTCGATTCTTTTTGAGTTTCTATATTAAAAAAAAGACACTAACCCAAAAAAGAAAACTATCTTTTATCGATTTTATTTTTATTAAATTTGTAAAAAAAATACAATTCTTTCTTATACCATAATCAAAGAATAAGTGAAGAGTGATTTTTGGTTAATCAATAAAACCATGTACATTATTTATTATAGAATGAAATAATTATAATTCCCAATACTTCATGTTGAAGCTTATAATAAATAATGTAATTAATTGTATAGTTGCATCATAAAAAAAAATCGAATCTCGCTTTTCGAGTATTTGAGATCGATTCATAGGATCGATCCATTGTTTAAAATCTATCAAAAAAAATCGATTCTTCGATTAATCGATCTTAGATCGCCATCCCTATTGTCTTTCTTTTTTCTCTCTTATATATGTTGGTACTTCCTCTCTTAAATTGTCTTGTACTTATCTCTGCTTTTTCCCCGTTGTTTTTTTAGAACACAAAACCGAGATACTTATATTTGTGTTTTTCCTCTATTAAATTTCCATGTCCTTTCTTCTTTTCCCCCTCTCTTTATGAAACACCATAATTTATGTTTATGTAATACAACTATTATGTACTACTCAACAATATGTACTTTTACGGTATACTACTTTATTGATATTCCGACCTCTGTAAATAGTAATGATTTTTCTATGAACTAATAGATACCTAAGTTAATTTTTTGACTAGTGAAATCTGAAGAAGACATTTCTAAGGGTTATAGTATTATAAACAGAGGCGGGCTACAGGGGCCCCAAACGTGTGTAAGCAAAAAATCCTAAAATGTTATCCACAATCTTTCTTAAACTCTTAGGCCGTATTTAGCTTAGTTCCTAGAAGTATTAATTGTAAGTAATAACGTATTATCAATATAATTCAATGCGAGCGTTTTTGTTTCTTTGTGAAAAATCTTTACCCATCATTTGGGTCCCTCAACAAATTTTAAAACAGGGCCCCTCTAAGGCATGATACGTTACTGATTATTAACTATCTTTGATGTGCCAAATTTAGATCGTATAGTATCTAAGATATAATATCTTTATAGATAGATTTCGTTTAAGTAAAATAGCTTAAACAGCTTCATAAGCATCTCTTTACCTTTTCCTTCTCTTGCTCTTACGTTTAATTTCGTTCAGTACATCCATAGTTTACTTAATTGGAAGCTGTGTCTTCAGTTTAGCCAGCTAAAGGTTACTTCACTGCTACAAATACAGAATATAACGTGTTGTAATTTTTTTTATATAAATAAGACCGAAATAATACATAACACTTTTACGTAAACTGTAGTACTTGTAAAAAACATGTCCGCGATTAGTGGGTAGCAGACCTTAAAGTAATTTCACGAATAAATAAGTTCACATCGTTTCACGTAAGACGGAACTTATGTGTCGACTATGAAAACGGTTTAATAATTCCATACAAAATGTTTCATAATTTATTAAATATCGTTTTTGCATGAAATTGCAATAAATTTTTTAGCTTTATTGTAATGACTTTTAAAATATTTTTAATTGCATTTAAATCTTTTACAAGTCGTACATAATTAATGTTTTAAACTAAATTTGCATAACCATTTCTATTTTACAATATTACACCACTTTAAAATTAGTGTTTGACACTAAAAATGAAAGTTGGTTTCGTCGCGTTTGATTAAAATTAAAATGTAACTTCATCTGTGTGCTATTAGTGCGATAGCGGCAGTGGTAGTGACCGACTATGCACGGCTCGCTGATACAACGGTTATAAATTATTAAGTAATTACTTTAAAATACGACGATTAAAAATGTATTTTTTTGTAATTCAACAATGCCTGCTGACTTGAAATGATCCTCCCTATTTTTGATGGATTAATGATAGCACCCACAGCCCACAACCCGCGGCGTACGGTCACCCCCGTTGTTCTTTTTTTCGTGCCTTGACAATAATTACTCCGTAATTATTGTTTTCACATAGTACCTGTACATTTTATTGATTTATTATAATCAATTTTATTACATTTAAAATTTATGTTATACTAAGTTATCGTGTGTTTAGTGAATAGAGAAAAAAATAGAATTTCATGTAAATTATGACAGTTTATGTCGTGTGAGCGCGTAGACGGCTAACACACACACACATACGGTATACATTCACATCGAAACATAATTTTTAATAAGGTATAGATAAAGCTAGGGTGCCTGTGTTAGTACAAACACGGCGCCAGATTGACGAATGACCTTTTACTCCAGTGCTGTGTTTAGCGTTTTTCATTGACGCCACCCATTCCTGCCCTTCCAGGTTTTCCAGCCTTTCCAGCCTTTCCAGCCCTTCTTGCGCTACCACTTGCCACCTCTATACTTGTATAAACCTACCTTCACCCCACAATTTCATTTTAACAACCTCCTGTATTGTATTTCCACCTTCGTCACCCCAAGTCCTGGATTGTTACCTACATGCACCCTGGCTGAAACCTCCATCTCCCACCCCTTTTCATCCACCCTATAGCAATCGTTCAACCGCGTTCAACATACTAATAACTAAATCGTCATGGCAACGAAAATCGCCAACAAAAACATGAACTGCGGCATTACAGCACTGAGTTTGTAATAAGAGCGAACAGTGAACGAAGAACGACCTGCATAGACACCCACCCCCACCCCTCCCACCTGATTTCATGTTTTCTGAGCTCTCGTTAAGCTTTCTATATCCAGTATAACAATCTAAAAGCTAGAACTTTAATTGGGTGGAAAATTTATACAAAGATATGAAGGGAAATGTTTCATTATTTTGAACTTAGGGGTTTAAAGGAAATTCTGACTTGAGTTGCACAGTCAGATGTATGAAAGACGAATATCATACTGGTATTGAACTAAATTTATTAGTTTCTATGGCTTACAATTTACATTGAAATTTATGAAAGTAGTTGAATTAGCAATAAAAACAGCTACGTATCGTTACATGGCATTTTGACATTTTTATTTAAACTACATTCTACATTTAATTTTTGAATATAAATTTACAAAACATTTTTTTTATTCCGATGCTCAGTCCTATCACTATTGATAGCAGTTTTATGATATTTGTGAGCTTTCACATCATCATCTTTGATACAACCAAACCTAGAAAATATAGCTTTGGTCCGGGTATCAGCACTGCCGGCCACTGTGCCGTCTACAAAACATTTTCCTAAAAATTTTCAACGAATGAATAAAAAAATAAAAAATAATTCCAACAGTAAGTTAGTAAATTATTTAAATTTGTTATACGAAAGTGATAATGAAAGTGTAGCGATTCGAGCGAAAGTTATTTTACAATATGATAAGTAATTAAGATGTATTTCTTCACGCACTATAGTTCTACATCCGATGCTATGTTATCCCCTTGGATAGAATCGCGTGCTCCAAAATAGCCGAATTTTGGTCGGTGCACGTTTTTTTTTTTAAAATAGTATAAATTTTTTTACCGTACGTAAAAAATGAATAGATACATTATTATAGAGAATTTTAATGTGCATCTAATCCATTTATTTATTTTAAAAAAAATTAATTTTTTCACATTTTTTTTTCAATTTTAAAATTTTGACGTCTCATAACTTTTTCCTATCACTAACGACGTTTTACTGTATTACCAGTTTATCATATATGAGTATGTGTCTGTTAATTGTTTTCCTCACTAGAAACCTCAGGGTTCTAGGGTATTGTGCATTTTGGGTTAACATCAATACACGGCTCATCCATTATTATTTAACTCCGGTGTGTTTCTGTTACTAAACTAATAAATGGTGGAGACAATTTAGTTGATCTACTGAAAATAAATCAAAAACTTTAATCCATTTTTGTTCTATTTTTTTCTATTATACTCATCTATCTTGTTCTTGTGTTATAAAATACAATACTTTCTATTAATTTGTTACACAATAGAAAATAGATCTAGGTGAGGTAAGAAATAAGTTTTCTTATTCAAGTTTTATGTTCTTAATTTATTAGAATGGCCTCCGCAATGGCAACCGAGGTTGCAGGGTGCAGGTTGTACTTATGACCCAATACCTTTGAGGTTGAACAAAAATAGAAAAATACGTCATCGATCTACTGCTTTATAAATTGAAAATAAAATAATAAATTCTTAGGATATTTATTGTCAGGGTCGTATTTGGGCGGAATATTTTAAAGAATTCTTACGAATTTTATTGTTTCCAGAAAGTATCAGCTTGTCATATTCTAAAGAGTTTTTTCATTCGAAAACTTTCTGATTATAAGGTGGAAATTTTGCATATAATATACATGCATTGAACAAATTGTAAAATATGAATAAATAATGGTTCATTTGAACGCATCAAAAAATATAATATGTTACCTATGATAAATAAAGCGATAATTTTGCAAGTTTTTTCAAATGAAATGAAAAATAATAATGTCATCAAAATAATATAGTTTTGCAACACAATACAAAACAGGATGCATATTTGTATGTAATATAACTTAAAATCAAGTTAACAAAAAGTGGAGAAACAATGCATTTAAGAAACTCCCATTAAATTGTATTCAAAAATAAAAAAACGCAATATATATTTATACATACATTTTTATTCTGAAATTTTAACTTAAAGGGGTGGGGGGTTAAGGTCAAAACGATAAAAAAGAAGCATATTTTCGATAATGTTTTTTGACGACACAATTAATATATAATTATTTCTATAATTACTACATGATAAAATGACATTTTAAGAATACTTTGTGAAATTTTCATAAATAAATATCAAGAAATGAGAAAAAAAATGAGCATTGACAGCGAATCTCAGCAGACGTCACAAAAAAAAGTAACATTGCGGTGCCACTCATAACTCATCACTGGATTTTCTGAAATCGAAAACCCAAAATGATTTCATTAGTTGATAAGTTTCTGCAGGTAACGCTGTTAAGTTTTTCTTTTTTTTTATTATTGATTTTTCAATTTTTTGCAGCACTTAAACGTCAAAATACCGATTTTTCATGAAAAAATCAAAAACTTTGTTATTTTAAAATACGTTAAAATTAAAAAATAAAGAAAAACTCGACAGCGTTACCTCGACAGCGTTACCTCGACATTACATTTCCAGTACATTTTGAGCTAGAGAGGGCACCGACTCTGAAAATGCTGTGAGACTCTGTGAGAAACCGCTTTAAAAGTTTCAAAGTAACTCGAAAGCAAACCAGAGAGGTGAAGACTTAAAACTCTATATCTCCGACAGTTTTACTCCAATCGATTTCAAATTTTTACACAATAAACTTAATATGTTGTACAATAACATAAATAAATAAAGAAAAATGAAAAAAAAAAATTGAAACCTTAAATAAAATAAAATCTAAATAATATCTAATTACAACCTATTTTGAATGGGCTTGTGTCCTCATTTTTTAGTGGTCGATTTTTCAATTGTTGATTGAATTGTTATTGATGTTAATTATTGTGTATTGGTGTATCTATTTTATTAAATATCTAAATGTTGACGGAGATATAGTAATTAAAAGTTTGAATTGCAGTTTTAGCGCTAGAAATGGTCGGCCATATTTCTATGACGTGAAATGCATTTTAACGTCAGTTATTTGTTGAGTAGGTCAGTGCTGTGGTAATGTTTTATAGCTGTTGGTAGTCGAAATAATCAAGTTAAGCTAAAAAATAATAAGTTTTTATTTTATTTAACCCTGCTAAGGCAGACATAATAATGAAATTTGATTGTTCCTTGAAATAGCTGTAAATAATATTTGATATTTTGATATATAAATACATATAGCAGAGATTTATGAGCTGTAAGGTTGGCAGCGGTTGTGATGTCACATGCATTTGGAATGTGTACAACGTTGAATCCCTTTAATAATTAAAGAGACAAAATGACTTTTTTAATTGGTAATATCTTCTGAAATATAAGGAGTTATTAAAAAATAATTGGACATTTGAGGTTCTGGTAACCCACTTTATCAATATATAGTACACTTTTATAGAAATTAAGACATAGGACACAAGCCCATTGATGTAAAAAACAAAAACTAAAAAGAAGGTGAAGATTTCAATAAACAAAAGAGTCACTTTAAATAGCGATAACGGCTTTAACCTTAATTACCGACTTGTTGTCGTTAAATCTGATATACATTTTAAATAATAAACTCCCGCCCAACACCCCCACAACAATAATACACAACTATTATTTAGCTATATACATTAAATTCGTGATATCCGTTTCAATTAAAAGATATTTACAATACAGTTATACAGTTATTGTAATTATATCTCGATCTAAGCGTTTTAATTGTAACAGCGATTGAGCTATCACATAGCTTCTATAATCAACTGCACTGGGTAATTACGTACGGTGTTTGTTGAGCTCTAGCCGCACAAACTATTGATTCCCTGCATATAAGGGTTGTAATAGTTATGTACCACTCGTTTCTAAAGTATATCAGTATATTCGGTAAACTAAAACATGTAAATATACTCGTATTATCCTAAACATTTTACTTAAATAAAACCTAGTAATATATTTTACTATTCTTTAACCACTTTTTATTTTTGTTTTACGATGATTTCAACTATTGAGTCATATTTGCCGATCAATCCGATTTGCCATTACCTGCGGATAGCCTTTTTGTTGAAAATGCTAAAGCACCTGGACTAAAATAGGTTATATTTTACCGCAGGTTAATTGCAGTTATGTAATGAGTGGTAAAAATTTTTTTTTAATTTAAAAAAATTATTTTATTGTAGGTTGTGTACGCTAGAATCATTTTCTAGCGAACCTCTATAGTTCAGGCCTTGCTACCCATACAATACTTCCGACTGGTACCTAGAAATAACCGTTGGTGTATAATTATATTCTTGTGGTTACAGCTAATTCCATTCTTATTTTGGGGTTTTGTGTAGTAATTCCCATAGCTGTATTGTTCTAAGCTGATATGTAATGTATAATTCACAGTTAGCAAACAAAATCAATATCAATAATTACCACTGACATAACAATACGATTTGAACGTATACCTGTATATTGCGACTCAATGTCCAAGCATTACTTTATGATTTATATAAATTGTGTCTTTCAATTATTTTTTTCATTTATTTATATGAATGTAGAACATATTAAATTTATTGTGTGAAAATTTGAAGTCGATTAGAGTAAAACTGTTCGAGTTATAGAGTTTTAAGTCTTCACCTCTCTGGTCTGTTTAGTCTTTCTTTGAAACTTTAAACGCGTATTTCTCACACTTCGCTCTTCCAGAGTCGGTGTCCTCTCTAGCTCAAAATCTACTGCACCGATCCTTTTGAAATTTTGCACACTTTTTCTTTACATAAATGCCGAAATAGCGCTGTAGACTTTCAGTCCTTTTTTTATGAAAAATCGGTATTTTCACTTTTAAGTATGAAAAATCAATAAAAACAAACTCGACAGAGTTACCTGCAGAAACTTATCAACTAGTGAAATCATTTTGGTTTTTTGAATTCAGATGATCCAGTGATGACTTATGAGGGACACCGCAACGAAACTTTTTTTGTGACGTCTGCAGAGATTTTGATATTTATTTATGAAAATTTCACAAAGTATTCTCTAAATTATTTTATCATGTAGTAATTATAGAAATAATTATATATATATTAACATTATCGAAAATATGCTTTTTTGCTTAAGTCCCCTTTTTTATTTATGTTTTATTTAATTTATTTAAAGTCCTATCCCATTTAAGATGCTGAGTCTTATCACCAATGACCTTCTACTATGTTGGCTTCTTTTGTGGTATCGTGGTCTCATATATGTGAACTACACTGCAGCCTAATAAGTTTATGATTATGTATGTACATAATTAATTTAAATTAATAACACCGAAACTCAGAAAATATAACTCTGGTCTGGGCATCGAACCCAAAGACACAGCAGTCAGCTTCAGTCTCTGTACAGGTCAGTGTATCCCTTTTTTGAATTATCAAATAAGCTTCTTTATCAGTTTAACCTTAGAAATGGGTTTAACAATGCTGAGACCTTACGACAGACTGTTGTATCTTCGGGTTCGATCACCAAATCAGCTCTATATTTTCGCTACAGATTTTGGTTTTTATTATTAGTTAAAATAATTGGATTGATTAAAATAATTTGAATATATGCTCATAATTATAAAGGTAATTTGGCAACGGTGTAGTATAGATATGAATATGAGGCTACAACACCATAAATACTGCCAACAGGAGATCATTGGTACTAAGTGTCAGCATACACCAACGTTAAATGTAATTAAATAAATACAGAAATAATAACATGTTCTGCGAACAAGCGAGCTGAAACCAGAGTAACTTTTTTTAATAGAAGACGATATTAGTTGCGTCAGTGCAGTCTGCTAATGCACGAGCAGATAGCACTGGCCTGTGCATGTTGATTGTGTAGAGATTGCACCTGTACTTTGAAGTTGAAAATGTTTATTAAAAATTAATAAAAGTCTTGGATTTTAGTTCTGTACAAACGTGTTAGTACGTTTAAACCAGAATGCAATTTACCCAGTGCAAAGACCTTAAAATGTCTAAATAACAATTACATATATCGCGGTTATTTTTTAAAAATATTTCTAGTTTGAATAATATTTTGAATAAATAGTGATAATTGACTATTTTGTATATGAAAGAATATTTTTTTTAATAAATATTTTTGAAATCAGAAATATTTTTATATTTGCTTGTACTTGCAGAAATATTTTAATAAAATATTGATCGTTGCTGGTTTCTAACTTATAAGCAATACACCATCATACACCTAGTACTCGTAGTATAATCAAAGTTTGCTGTAGTGCTAGACTGCTGGCATAACATGGCCTTATGCCCTATGCCCTATGCCCTTTGTGGAACCCAATTAAAAAAAAGTTATAAGTCAATTTGTGGCAAAATTTTTATGATATTCATTCTCATTTCTACACATTTACAAAAACAGAAAAAGAGCATATGGACAACAGTACGTTTATAGCTTCTGAAAATAAAAAAATATTATAGGGGGTTTATTATTATTTTTATGTATAGGGGTATATCAGTTGTCCACGCGATAATTTTATTCCTTCGTATACATAAATGTTGCTATCATCATCTCTTTCTTTCGTAATTGTACCCTATGCAATCACTTGTGTCTATCATCATTTACCTAAATGTTCTATCTCTGTCATACCTCATAGTATACTAAGCAAATATTAACTCTGTTTCACTTACTCCAGAATCATCAATCTACTGTGCAAAGGTGTAAAACCATTAGATCGTGCATCCCTTTTATACAATCGGTTTCATATTTCTATTTCATTTTTTACTATATTTTATATATTTATGTGTACCTTGTATATAGTTTTCTTTTTCACTCTGATTATGCTTGATAGTCATCACTATTTCTGTCTCATTTTCTTTTTATAAATTACATATTCTTGTCTCAAGTTTGATTACGGCTATAATTTTGTCCCGTTTTCGTAAATAATTTCATCCTTCTTACTCCCATTATGTGGTCAGGTAAACATTGTGCATGTTTTATGGACATTATGATCTTTTTTTACTTATTTTAATAATATAAGAACATATTTGGCCACGCAATGAACCAGCAGACTTTTATTTCTGGCTTTACATTTTGTATGGATTTTTTGTTTACATATACTCGTAGTTTCTATAAACATTGAAATCCATTTCGTTTTTTGGCTGTTTAGGTATTTATGGATTGCGGTTCCTTGGTAATTCTTTTTGTTTGTAAGTCTTTAGATTTAACTCTACTCATTTAATTTCGTAATGTTGTTCGCAGTTCGCAGTAATCACATCATGCCGTATTATTGTACCACTTCCGGTGTCCAGATGTTTCAGTCATTACTATTCCGGTCACAGACTCTTGTCCTATTATTTTGAGATCCCAAACCCACCGATCGATGATTAATTGCAATCGATATTGAAGGGATCTAGAAACAACAATGGTCTGATTAGCTGGCTGATCTTGATACCCCGACTCACGGCGTATGAGCCAGCCAAGCAGCTGTTCCCTGTACTAGTTTTTATTGACAAGAATAGAACAAGATAAGGATCACGGAAAATAACATATGCATCTGAAGTATTTTTAATATTGAAAGCAATTCCATTGTAGTCGAACTTCTGATATATTATAAAAGTCAAAATTTAAGAAACAATACATTTTGCATTCCGATGCATTTCAGCCAAGTTTTATAACTAAAATAATTGCATTCAATTTATCTTAAATTGTTACGTTACGTATAATTATTATGAGTATCGAATAGACACGTCCCAGTAAACATTTTGGAGTCACTTTGACATCATATTGAAAATGCGTATGATTTTTTTGTCATGAAAGAGTTCATTTACAGTTCTGTTTCTTACAGTCGTTCATGTGAAATACCTATTTTATCGGCTACAAATGGGTTTCGCCATTTGCCGGAATATAAATCAAGATAAAGTTGATGCGAACTATTAATTGAAGTGCAATAGTCATAGAAACGTCACAAAACAGGACACTTCACCAAATTGTTTACTGGGTTATTGTTTTAATAATTCTTACAAAGAGGGTACAGTTCCAAATTGAATCGATTTCAGCTATGTAGTAAAATTTCGGTTTTCGTTTTTCTTCTAACCGCTATTAATTAGAAGAAGCTAAGATAATCTGTATGCGGTTTATTTGCGTTATGACTGTACATAACTATCAGATAAATTATATTTTCTTATTTATTAGATATATAATTAGATTTACAATTAATTCCTTTCAAACTGTACTGTAAAGAATGAATGTGACAAATTTGTTCTTAGAAATTTTGCCCGAAATGCAGGAGCTCTTATCAGGTTTTGGCAAGAAATGTCTTATTAAAGGCTTAATCGGGTACTCATAAGGCTTGCTCAACTAAGGAAATGTTATATAAGGGACTTTACATAAGGACTGAAATTCATAAGGCTTGCCAACTAAGTTATATTCATTACCCAGCGCCTTATCAGGACGTGGACATGCCTGACAAGAATCTCATCAGGGCCTTGCAATATCTAGTACAAAATTGTCATAACTTGAAAATTATAGTAAAAATGGTGGATTAGTTGGATCCTTCACAGGGGGTATGGTAACGATTATTACAGTAACAGGAAAATAAAAAATTAGAATTAATGAAGGATTCATTCATATACGTTTGTTAGTTGCAGTTGTTTTCATGTTCGCAATAATCCGGGTAAAATTAAAATATATACTTCAGGATGGCCAAAAAATCAAAGTAAATGTTGATATAAGATAGGGTCTCCTCCTCCTGCAGGATCAAATGATGTATTTAAATTACGATCAGTAAGAAGTATTGTAATTGCTCCAGCTAAAACTGGTAAAGATAGTAATAATAATAAAGCAGTAATGCATGATATGCATTTCTTAACGTTTGGCATTTTTATGAACGGTAACTAATATAACTTTACCTTTTTTCTTCATAGTAGGCTACCTAAAGTAGCATGTGATTAGTTCATCGCGAAAAACATCGTTTACTAATTCATCGTGTAGCAATATTCATACGCTTAATTTACCATTGAGCGACGATACAGATATCATAAAATATGGCACAACAAGTCTAAATGAATGTTTCACTGACAAGTAGATGGCACCAGTGAAGAGTAACAAACGAGTACAAAAAGTTATTTTAGAAAATAGTTAATTAAAATTTTCAAATAGATTTTCACTCACTCTTCTTCAAATACAAGTAGTTAATCTATTTAACATGCTGCCATGTATTTCACAGAATTTTCCTTTTTCCACTGCTACTTTCCACTGCGTACAAGCTTCCAGTGTTTGTGTGAATGGTGATAGTAAATATTGCAGATAGCACGGTGTTATCTTTACCTTACGTTACGTATGCAAACAAACAAAGATAATACATGTTGTGCTCTTTCACAATATGTAAATCTGAATTTACACTCAGCACTGAGCACACCTTGTATGAGTGTCATGAATAAATTAAACTATTTTCGTTTACACTAAGCCGGAACTAGAGACTACTTCTTAAATGATGAAGTGTGTTAAGTATCAAACATACTTTACGCACGCCTTTACGCGTTACTTACACTATAGTAAACACTGGCAGTAAGATGCCAGACATACATCGTTTTAGCAAAGCTGAAATTTTGAGAATAAATGTGTAATATGAAGTTAGGAGCATATGAGCCCTAACTTCCAAAATAGATGAAGAGGACGTCTGTTCTTTAATAGATACCGTTAGGTATCGATGAAGACCTTGTATATAGATTCTCTGTAGCATTTGACGACTTTTATTTAAAGCGCTAGAGAGCTTTAAAGTGTCTGGCAGAAGTTAGAGCGCACGGGAGTGGTCTGGCAAAAGTGAATGTTGGTTTTTAACAAAATTTTGTAAAACATGTATAAAAGCCAGCCATCATACTTTCAAGCGGCGAGTGTTTTTTTAATGTACCTTTTGCACATGGTCTTGTTAAAAGGGCCCTATGTCAAACTAAAAGTACGCATACGTTCTTAACTACATATTTCACTATTTATTATCAAAGTTACAGCTTTCTTAAAATAACGCAGGTCTGGGTGTACAGGAATATTGGACTATATCTACTCTACTGCTGGTTAGATGTACAAAATCGAAACAACTCAGCAACAAGCAATGTGAGACCGACCTAAGGGATCAATCAATTTAATACAAATATCTTAGTCGTAATTTTTATTACTCCATAAATTACTCCATCTTATCTAAATTAATCTGGACGGCACATTTATGCTAGCTATTGTGTCTTCGGGTTCAATCCTTGAACCAAGACTATATTTTACGGATTAGGTTTTTATCAAATTACATACGTTATAACAGTCACATTTTATAAGAGGTTTTATCGGTGATAGAACTGAGCAATCTAAAACTTATTTTATTAGTCGAGATATTCGTGATGGAAAATCTCCATCTTATTTTTCCTTTTAAACCGCACTTTTAATTGTTAATATATTCTATATTGTTGTGACTAATTAAACATCTGGGGTGGTGATAGACCCCTTTATCAATATGTAGTAAGACTTTAAATCAATTTAAACATGATTTTAAATAAATGTATTTAAATAAATTTAAATCACTGTTAGTTTGAACTCTTACATGACAAGTAATGACTTTAATGTTACTTCATGAGCCTAACGAGCTTAATACTATTAAACTCTAGTTTTAATAAAAACACCACAAAATATTCAAATGTCCTGAACACATTGAACACAAATTAACTATTCTATTATAAATTATCTCACAATTTTGTTCATAAAATATGACATCTGAATAAGCCTTTGCTAAATTGAACATATACAACAATAAAAATGAAAATTATTAACATTTTTTTATAATATGTAGCAAATCACAACGACTGCCGTATATTATTTAAAGCGTGGTTTACAGTTCTCGAGTCGCATACGTAATATTATTGACATTTACTGTGTTAAGTTTAACAGAACTTTGTAATCTCAAATATAACGTGTAGGTTATACTTAGGATGTAGTCATAGATTATACCCAAATTTTGAATTAGTTTGTTAAAGAAAGTTAATTATACGAGTATTATTAAGGTGTCAAATACTAGTAATAAAGTTATTATATCGGGGTTTATTTAATAAAATGTAGGAGAATAATATTCAAAAGTAATTTTAAGAAAGAAATATTGTAAGAATTTTCAACACAACTTGATTTAACTAAAATTAGTAAAATGTACGCTTAGTGATTAAATAGAAGAAGTTAAATTGAACAAATTACAACGAATAAGCTATTAATTAGCTCATTTTAATGCTCCTGCATTTGCTTCACGATATAATTCAATTATCAATATAAATCATAATATATATTTCATAATATAATATTTGAAAATGAAAAAATTATGTTTATAGGAAGAAGAAGAATAAGTCTTATATCAAAAATTATAAAAAACATAGCAAGCTTTTTGGATCAAATCCACATTCAAAAGTTGCTCTTTTCTTCTCTTTTTCTTTTTTTCCCTACCGAACAAACTGTTCTAGTAATTCACATGGTGTAACTCTAATCATTTATGCATTAACTTTAATATATTTTATACAGACTATAAATTAAATAGTGAAGAGAAAAAACTGTTTTGAACATTCAAATTATTGATGCACATAGCTTTTTATTGAAATATAACGTGCAACTACTATAACAGTTTTCCCGGAGAATATAAGAGCAACCAATAGGCATATTTCATACAGGTAATATATGTATGTACTTGATTTCGTGAAGTATGGCACTGGATAGTTAAAATAATCGTATATAGTTTTTAGTTCTGATTATTACTTTTCAAAGAGGTTGATTAAAATGAAAATAGATTGGAACATAGAATACTTCCTTGTTACGACTTACTCGTATAGGGTTAGCGTAATATATTCATATAAAATATAATTTGGCTTGTAAACCATACTTTACGGCCAAATCACCTGCGTGTTTGAGCTGATATACATTATGCCCCATACACAGACTGTTTCGTGTATTACTTGAATATGGAAAACTACTACCCGCTACTAGAGCTTTCGTGACTTAATAGGGTGAGTTTTTCCGAGTTCCGATCGCTTCTGAGATACGGATACTCCTACCCCCACAAGCACCCGTGCCCCTTTTTCATTCCTCGCTCCAACAATACTAATGTAAGTTTTTTCTGGAAGGGGTAGCATCCCCTCTTTCGATTGCCGCAATGCTGCGGGAAACGACTAGTGCCTCTACATATTCGTCATTAGCAGTGTGGACAGTGTAGACGGAGCCCGGAGTTAGAATGGCTTTGAAAATCAACTGAAAACTGTGAAAATTTTATTTTATTCAAAAAGTAATTTTAGTGTAACTGATAAAATATATTTTTTATTTAAATTATTGTGAAATAGTTTATTTTCGACATGTGAGTTTTACGTAGGTAGTGTGGGCGTTGTCATTTTAATTTTGTATTATTATTTTCGTTTTTAGGTATAATTATTATATTAACTATTGTATACTTTTATTTTTCTTTGAAGTTATGAAGTTGTAAATTCAGGCCGTCTTCGAAACATAAATCCTTGAGTCCTTTTTGAACCGTTATTAATACTAGTACGTATGACTTTCATTTAGAGAGTAAACGTATATTATAATCAATTTGACAGATATTATATTATATATTTTTTATTTATGGATAATTAGAAACAATTTTAGATAGTAAGGTAATATATTTTTCTTATTATTCACTTGTACTAACAAATTATAGCATAGTTTTCAATACAAAGTTTTATTAATTTATTATGGTTAATTTTTTTATTATATTTCTTTATCAATAACTTATCAATACTGTAATATATACACTTAATTATTTACTGCATGACATGATAGGCATATTGCATAAATCCACTAACCATTGTGATGCATATTTTACGTAAACTAATATAGCAAGTATTTTAAAAAGAATTTATTTATTAACGTAAAATTTTTACATAAAAATGTAACATTGCATAAGAAATCCTTTCAGGCGATATTAGTAGAACTTTTATATATATTTTACACATCATTTACATGATATTGTTATAGTAAATGTGCTATGTTTCTGATATGTAAAATAACGGCAATGACGTAAGTTATACGTCAAGTCTAATATTTACCTTATGTAGATAAGTTATATTAAGTAAGAAATGTTATGTAATATTTGCGATTTGCATTTAGCGCGTTTGGTCAGAGGATATATGTACGTATATTTAATACATAATGCTTTCGAGCAAGCTGAAATTGTAATCTTAATCTTTAATGGTTAATATGCAAACTACGAGCAACCGTTCTGCATCTTCATGTTGTTCTTGACAACTCCTAGCCATACAAATTTGTTGTACAATTATTTTGGTTTTTAGAATATGCGTAAATATACGTAGGGTGTACTGATATAACGTGATTTTAACTTACATCATTTACTGCTTCTATCGTAAAACATTTTCAATTAGTCAATATTTTTAATATCTTGGTAAATTGTAACAATTTTAAATACCCCTTATTATGTCATTAATTGTTTATTAACAATTTCATTTATATTTATTCAGTTTATTATATTTTTAATTTTTTATCGTTATACTAAATAGAATAGAACCAGCGGACCTTCTGGCTGCCAATATCAGATCACGCAATTTTAATTGAGACTGGTTGTTGTTTTCATGTCATTAATTAGAATACATATATAATCACAATCAGAATATACTGAATGGGAACAGGATGAAATTTTGCGCTCTTACATAAAATACTTGAAATTAAATTGCGGGAATAAATTGCGAGTTTTTCTTTATTGGCTTGACTGACTTCCTAGATCCTAGTTGGCAACATACTCGTATACCACAACATTGCCAAATAAATTAGCGCAAGTTTTTAATACCGAATTTAGTTTTTATTTTGTTTTTATTAGTTTAGTGAGTAGATCTATTTATACATCTCAATTTTTGTCTACCAATTTTTAGATGTATAAAGTTATATTCCTTTTTTGCCAAATAAATTTTAAAGTATCGTCTTAGTGCAGTTAGATTATGGCTTAGAATATGTATCCGCTATTAAGATACTGCATTTGGACAAGTACACATTTATATTATAAAAAATCTTTTATAAATGGATTTTTTAGATTATAATTTATATTAAAATTGATTTTTATGAAATATAAAAATTATGCTAACAGTAGAAAAATATTTTCTGAGTCTCACCTGTTACTCAAATTATTTTATAGATTTTCAAAAACTAAATGGAAATTATTTATTTATTAATGTTGTTGTATCCTCATATATGTGTGCTAGTAAAACTTTATAATTAAGTGAACATATCATTTATTTTACAACAACCTTACTTAGAAAATATATCGCTGGTTTAAGGATCAATCCCGGAGACACAGCAGTCTGGTGCCAGTCTAAATGTTCTGGGACGTTATTACGAAATTTATTATTATTAACATTTATACTTATTAATTTTATATAGGATTTTGATTATTTAAATTACAGCATTCATCATTTTTCATAATGTTTTTTTTTCTTATTTCTCTTTTAATATCAGCAATTTATGATCTAGTGGTAATACATTTTAAACACAGTATGTATATTTGAGATAAATTGTGCAAAGAACACATGTTCTTTGTTTTTAACAAAAATTGTAATTACATTTTATGTAAATTTATAGGTTACCTTATGTAAAACTTCTTAAATAAACATCTCATCCCTTCTTATATAAACATCCCACACTGCTGTGTCTTCCAGTTTTATCGACGGACCAGAGGTACATTTTCTAAGTTTGATTGTTATAAAATTATATGCATACATAATCGTGAAGTTATTATGCAGCGGTGAGTTCATATATGTGAGGCCACGACGTCATAAACACTGTCAATATAGAAAGAGATTGTTGGTGATACGACTTAGCATTAGAAATTAGAAGAAAAGCCCAACGTTGAAAAAATTACATTAAAAAAATGTATATTAGTATGTTTCTTTACCGTAAAATACTATCAGTTTTTTAAGTATACGTATATCTATATGGTTAAGCGTATAAATCATAGTCTTTGTAATCGTTTGGTAAAAACCATTCCAAACCATTCCAAACCATTTCGTCTCTCATTAATATTATTTCGAATGAATTACGAAAGCAAACAGAGAAATGACGGGTCGCTTTTTTACACAATTTTCTGTTAATTCGAATCAATTGACTGATTTTTGGTTATTCCCTTCCTACATCAATATTTACTCAAAATATTTACGTTGTGTTCAGTTGCCTTTCTTAGCTGACCACCGTTTCACCCGTTTCAAATAGGGATGCTTTTAATAGTAATGGTGTTTTCTCGGCTGTATTATGGGGTGGATAGGTACATGAGATAGGCGGTAGATTAAACTAAGGAAGAACTCAACCTATCCTAAACAACAATGCAGAAATGTTGCATTAAGGTAAAAAGCGTATTACAAGTTATTCTTAAAAGAAAAACGTTTCAATAACATTGGTAGTTAGATTACTTAGACGATTTCCAATATGTCAGTATTGTCGTTAAAGTTTCATAATATTATGAAATACACATGTATGTTTATTTAAATATTGCGACTAAATGAATAAAGTCATACGGAAAATATGCAAGGTGTAAAATTCTAGATTAAATGTTTCATGGGACACGGGACGAGTGAACACCGTTCACCGTTTGATTTTGTTTTATTTTCATAATATTTTCAATTCGTACCGTACTAAGTCCTATTCGTAATTTTACCAAGAGTAATTTTTTCAGAAGTATATTTTATAGTGTCACGGTGTTAATGATTCACCATTCACGGTAGAATCACTAGTTAAATTTTGTATTGGTCTTATTGTAATTCAAATAGAGTGATTGTTATGATTCTAATGTAGACACGGCATGTTACGTATCCGCCTCTCTTTATAATTTATTTTTAATATCTTCTCTTTATATTTTCTTTATAACTGATTACCATATTTATCTATCTGCAATGTTCGTTAATCTATAACAATTGCACTCAATGTACGAATTATACTCATATACAATAAATATCTGTTTCAATATCCGTATATTCTTGGCTCGTTTCACAACATGATACAATGCGGTTCTGATTGTTGTTAACAGAATAAAAAAAATGTTTTGATTTAAAACATTCGTAAGAAAATTTCGTAAGAAAGTTGAAGTATCAGAAATGAATAAAACTAATAATAATAAGGTAAACCGTTAATATATTTCGAAGGTTTTGGGTCTAAGAGTCTTGCAGAGCAGTTGGTATTGTGGCCTCTTAATTTACGTTTGACCAGGTGAATTTGAAGTAACAAAAACTATAATGATTCAGTAAACGTAAACGGCACTCGACGTTCGGCTTTTGGCGTTCGGCAGTTACCCTTCGGCGGCGCTGCCACAGCCTGGCGCAAGCTGAAAACATCACGAGTAGAACAATGCGCGCGCCACAACACCTGGCGACTGGCGATGATGGCCAGCCACTAGTCGCTAGACGCTAGACGTTAGTCACTAGTCACTTCTATTTTACGTTCTCGATACCGCATTATTTCTGTTACTCGCTTATAATAATTACTTTAGCAGTATTAAAGGTCTCTGCAGTCAAAATTCAGTCCAAGACCGAAGACGGAAGCTTTTAACCACAAGGAAACTTAGTTTATTCGGGAATTTGACTGTTCTAAAAATTTTCTTCAGTTTGTTTTACGAGCATGTTATTCAGTTCAAAACCAAGTCTCGTGTTCGACTGTTGGTGGCATTCGGTATTCGGCATTCGGCATACGGCATAGGCCGTGCGTGTTGTGTTTTTCATAAGTTTATTTATAACTTCGATCAATAGTTTTCCACAAGCTTTGTATTTTACATTTCATATTTGACTTCAATTTTATTTGCAGTTTTCTTTTCTTTTTTTTTATTAAAGTTACGATTTATAATTATTACGTACGTGTACATGTGTGTGGGTTTGTATGTGTATTGTGCATGCATTTTTTATTTGTTTATAGTGTTTTCATATTTGAAATACATACACTGCATTTTATCTGCAACAACATTGCATTTAACCATAAGAGAGGCATTTTAAGTGTCATTTTAAAGCATAGCATAGCATATTAAAATAATATAATTAATATTTATGCTTTACTTGAATTTATAATTTTGATCAATATTTCTAAATTTAAAACATTATTATTTATTGTACATATTTTGCACATATTTTGCTGTTAAATGTTTCTATATAGACGTTTAAATTTCAGAACTTTTGCTCAAATTCTTCGAAATAAATCTCAAACGGTTCTGTTACACTTTTTTGAATTTCAACTCCTTGTTTATATTTCAACCGCAGATTAAAAAATTTTCGGAAAAATTTGTAGAATATACGCTAACGTACAACTATCAACAGCAGATCTTAAATGAATTATTATAGAAAATAAAGTACAGGCCACCACACGTAGAAATTCCATTCCAGTACAAGAGTACATGTTGTATGCATATTTTACATAAAGAATATTATAGTTTACATAAAACGTTTATAACATTTTTTGTTTATTTACGAACAATTTTTTACATATTTTTTTAAAATTATAAACTTCCATTCTATTTACGTAAATATTCGTATATAAATAATGCGTAGCATATTAGTTGGTTTTTACGTAACATGTTACATAAAATAATAATACATTATGTGTTTAGCGGAGTAAGACTTACATAGGGTATCCATCCGATATTTACCAATAATTTGTTTGCTTAAAATTATTCAGTTACAGATGTCACTTTGTTAACCATGGCATATTCCATTGAAAAATCAATGTTTTTGTAAATTAATTGAAGTTTATTCAAGATTTAAGAAAACTCACAGAAGTATTCTATAGAAACTACTTTTAATTAAAGCATTATTTATGTATTAATAAAAATATTACATAAAAATGTTAATCAAATTTAAATAGACAAATAGAAAAAAAAATTAATTTGTTTAAAAACGTGATTGAAAACGCACGGAAGACACCAGGCTCAAAATACCAATAAATTTGATAACTGGGAGGTCGACTCGACCTAGCTACTAACTTCAAAGCATTTTCTATTTTATTTTACAGTGATTTTTAAAATAAGAGTACAATTAGTATCGCTATTTTTCAGGATGTGCTGTTTTATTCATATTTTTCCATTTTACTATACACTCATTTTTTTTTAGCATATAACAAATATTATGTTATTTCATCTACAAGAAGAAGATCATCAAAGTACTTATCTTGGCACTGAAAGAATTCACAGATAGTTATGTAAATCGTGGATCTTACAGTACCATAATGAGTATGATGAATGTGTTTCCACCCTGCGGAATACAGCAATGAAAAACAAGGTTTGCTTATTTAGGCTTAAAATACATGCACAGGTGAATTGTTCGGGGCCCTATTCCTGATCGAACAAATATGATTTACATGAGTGAAACATTTTATGAATCACTTTTAAATGAGTATTTCTGAACTATAATAATAATTAATAATAAAATTTAGGAATCACGATTATTGTTCGCAAGACTCAGGAATACGGGCCCAGGCGAGTATTATCCTAAAGTATCCTTCTCACTATTATACACACCTTCAATTTATATTCAGTAAAATTCTAGTTCTTGTTAGTTATTGACGAGCTTTTCTTGTTTTCCCAAAATTAAACGTCCCTGGCGCGATTGCCTCTTTGCATTTGTGTTATCTCATTTAATAAAGATTAATTTCTGCAATAATATTTTGTCACAGAATTAATAGTCTGACAACAGTGAGGTAGAATAGTACTAGTATATTACTTGATTTTTCGCATTAAGTAAAGAAAGATAATTTAAAAGAAATTATGTTTATGTTTAAAAGCTAATTACATAGTTCATATAGTGACTTTATAAAAAACCAAACCAACAAATGATATGGGTCTGAATGTTTTCGATGTTTTAATTCTGAATGAAGTTTAAAAATCTTTTTCTTTACAAACGCTGACTGGTATGATTCACAACGATGCGAGACACAACTAGGCAGGGTACTATCACTTAGGGCCTTATTCTGTAAAGTATTTCCACTGGTGAAAAAATTTCATCGCTGTAAAATGATGTCACAAAAGCGATGATTTTTTATTTGGTATTCTGTAAGAAATTTCCATCGATTTTATTTTTGTCGCTGGAAAAAAATCGACCAAATTATAAGGTCGCCTTTAGCGGTGACTTTAAAATTTTCCATCGCTGTATTTTTTAGAACTGTCAAACAATTTGAATTATAATTTGAATTTCAGTACAATTTTTTTAATACACAGTATATGTATAGTCATATGAATATACAAATATAAATATATCAGAAAGTGAGGTTATGTTGCTTGTCAATTGACTTGAACAATTGACATGTATTCATAGTACTTGTCAAGTGTTAGAATTTTTAAATATTTGAATATTCTGAATGCCGTGATTGATCCAATATTTTTAAAATTACCAGTTTATACTTTTTAGCAATACAGTTTATACGCTGTATATTATAAGGGAAATGGAACATTTTGCATACAGAATACCACTTTAGATATTTTAAATACAGTGACTTTACTCGAGCGGTGAAAAAATTAAATATTTCCACCGCTGAAAAAATAAGGTCGATTTTTTGTAAAGTTACAGAATAAAGCCCTTAGAGTAAAATTATTGAACATGGAATAAACCGCTTTAGGCGACCCCTGTTGGGATATTATATCTCTATGAACTAATATTTTCGGCGACTCAACATATGAAGGGAGGGAAGGGTACTCTCTTCACCCTTCCTTCTCTTCAGATGTCCAGTTGCCGAGAATTTTAGTTCATGGAGAATATAATATCCCAACAGGGGTCGCCTAAAACGGCTTATCCCATGTGAAATAATTTTACTCTAAGTAATAGTATCCTGCGACTAGGTATCTAGGTGGTAAACTAAATATTTCAAGATCACAGAGCCCCCACTCCTGCGTCGTCGTAGCAAAGCTGAAATTTTGAGAATAAATAGTGTAATATGTAGTTAGAAAAGTATTTGTACTTACTAGTTTAGTAGCGAGGTAAAAACCTCACTCACTTTCCTAATCGCTGGTTTTTATATATATTGTACAGAAAATTGTTAAAAACGAACATTCCCTATGGGCCTTAAATTTTCAGCTTTGCTAAAACGATGTAAGGCAAGTAATTTTGATATTTGACATTCATATCTATAATCTATGATGTTTTAAACTATATTTACTCAGCTAGAGTCATTATTAGTTTTTGTATTTACAGCTAATAAATATTTATACATATAATTATTTTCTAGGATTATCTAATTAGTTTATTCGCGTTAACTAGTTTTTAGTAGAGGTATTGTAATTAGAAAAGAATTATGGTTTTAAAATAAATGTTCGCCCGTATGTTATACCATAGTTATTGACCAGCTGTTGTACTGCCCCTATCTGGTTATCTGTTTTAATTTAGAGATACTGGCAACAAGCACCTTCCAATTAAAAGCCACGGTCAGCTATTTATGGTCCCATTTTTTAAAGCCAGGGATGTCGAACATGTTAGCGACTAAAAAGGGTAAATTTGTTGTGCATTCACAAACTGTTTTTAAAACAAGAATGTAAAGTATCATTCCCACTCACTGTTTTAATTTTATTTTGTATTTTGTATTTAATTTAAATTGTTAAGCATATGGCAATACGCGTATTCACTGTACCATTTTTAATTTATTTTATGTTTCAGTTTTCTTAGTTTTTTTTAGAACCTTTTAAGGTCCAATGTTTTAAATTAAAAATATTAAATTAAGAAAAACTATATTATATTATAACCTCCAAAATGAGACAATCTGTCAAAATGCAGTAGGATTTACTTTTAAAAGAAGTTTAATGTCTGTTTTTGAAAAATATAGAAGTGAAAACAATTTCTATTACTAATTGTTATTAAAAATAGCAATTTTAATTATTTCACATACGATTTTGTCGAACTGTCAAAATTTATATTACTAACGATGCATACGCATCAATTAAATTAACTAAACTTAAATTAAAACACAAATGTGAAAAGCGTGAATGCTTAAACGAAAACCTGATATCTAGATTACAATATTAAATAAAAACAGTAAATTAAATATCAAAACAGTGAGTGGGAATGAGGCTTTAGTCTTACCTGCACTGCCGTAGGATAATTATCATCATGGGAGTATCAATTTGTTAAATTACATAAGAGTAATCAAACTTGTAAAACCAAACGTATTTTACAATCATGTTAATATCATTTGGGATCTCAAGGGTCAAATCAGTGGCGATCCGAGATTACTGGTGGCTTTTTTTTTAGCTTCCATGTAAAATGATTTATATGTAGGGACAATCTTACACCGATTTGGGGGGGGGGGGGGCTACGTACGGGGATTTTACGCAAGATCTATTTTATCTGGTTATAATTGACTCTAAACACATTTCTTTGTGACGTATTTACAAATGGGCCTGGAGCGGACCCCCTAATCATTAATTTACACAAAGACGTCTATGTTATTGGTACTCATCTTTAGCTCGTCCGATAATTCTTTAGTAAATAAACTGACAGCAGAGTAGCCGAGATCACTTATAAGCACTTATATACTTGACCCCAGACTACTATGACTTTGATTTCAATACTCGGATCATCGCTATATTTTCTGCATTTCTTTGAAGAAACCTTATAGAAACAAAAATAATGATAATAAGTTAACTTTATTACTAATTTATTACCGTTAATAGTTATTTTTAATACTTGCTAATGAGGTAACAAGTTTTTATATGATTCTGTTATTTATTCTTGCATTTACTAGGAGTGGACCTCACCATAGTTTGGACTTCATTGATTTACGACGCGATGCATATTAACGCAGCTTTATTATCTATCGTTAATTTCCTTAATTGTTGCTTTATCGTATAAATAAAAACAACTAACATATCATACGATTATACACGAATATTTCCGAACTATCAGTTGTATTTCAGTGTTATTCACTATTGCATCTGCGTCTAACATTAAGGGGGTACGAAACTTTACAATGTATGCTTAAATTGTTTAAATATTTTCATAAGAAGAACAAGTGTAAGACTTTGAATAAATTAAACGCATATTTATGTAAAAATGTTATGTTGTAAATATATATACAATGCAGATGTCATTGTCATCTAAAATATATTTAAATTCAAAGCTTTGCATTGTTTCAATGCTGGCTGGCTAGAAATTCTGGTAATTTATTTGTAAAGTATTATCGGACTACGATAAAGATCTGGGGTTCGATCCTCAGTCAGGTTCTTGATTTTTTTCAAGCTTTTTCTACTTTATGAAACACTTTGGTTAATATTGCAACATGTTATTTCTCTCTAGCCAGCATAATGCTAACTTTTGAATATATATATATATACAGAGTGTTTGGTAGAAAGGTGCAAAGTCATAAGAGGATGATAGCTGACACCAATTGTAACATTTTGAGTCATACATGTCTTAGGCGAAGACTGATTTTTTATTTTTTACTGATATTTTTATGTTATTTTTATAAAAACTCAATTTCTGACAGTTTCCAACAGTGCCCCAATTTAAGTTGATATGTTAATTGTTCTATTTTTTAGTGTTTGTCAGATGTGTACTTAATCTAATAAACCAAGTTCCAAGCATCTGTATTATTGAAAAAAAATACTAGACGCTTTTGAAGTCGTAAAAAACTGCGTAGTTTATGGCATTTTATCAGAAATTGTGTTTTTATAAAAATAACATATAATTAGCAGTATGACATGTATGGCTCAAAATGTTCTAAATGGAGTCAACTATTATCCACTTAAGGTTTTGCACCTTGCTATCAAACACCCTGTATAATAGATACAAAATATTTCTGTATAATGTATTTAATTAAATTTTTTATCAATTTTTCATCTGTTGTGTCTTTGGGTTCGATTTTTACCATATATATAGTCTAGCCCCAAAAAAATCAGTCAACATGATAGAAAGGACAGTGGTGATACGAATAGTATTGTAAATAAACCAAACCAAATGTATACATTTTAATGTAGTTATTAGCTAAAATACATCAGCTGGTATATTAGTCCTAGTATTCCTGTGCCGTGCCCTCTTTATGAGTTCACCTTTATGTAAACGACCTTCAACCTTCTAAATATTTTTTTAAACTAATTGCCACCATACTAATTATTTTATTTAGTTTGAATCGTATTACTCATAGTGTTGTTGTTGTTTTTTGTTTCATTTTAATGATTGTTCATGCTCAATTTGAACATTCGAGCGCGAGATATTCTTATATGGAATTTAAAAAGTAAAAGTTGAAATAAAAAGTGGCTGGTTCGCAATGTTGTTGTAAACGTAATTGTCAGTCATATGCTAATGTTTACAGTAGTGTTTGAACTTTTATCAACAATTCATTTCTAATGTTTTCATTTTAAATTTATTTGATATGCAACATACGCAGATAATGCAGTAAATTTCATTTGACAACTCTTTTACTTTTAATAGTTTATTCGGTTCAAATGTTAATGTACCTAGTCTGAGTTTTACACAACTTTCTTCAAACTTTCTAATTCTTTGCATTTTTCTTTAAAATTTATGATGTTATTTTTAAAGTGTCCTCAGCTTTGTCAAGCTGATTGAGTTGTTAACTGCGTTGATACTGGGTTCGAACCGCAGAGCCAGTAAGTATTTATTGTGAGAATGGAAAAGAGGTGGAAACGATTTATAACACCGTATTTGAAGGAGCACTAGTTCCCATTAGAACATGCTGAAGTTAAATAATACTAAACACTGATTAGTACTTCATTCCGTAACCAGAAGTGTGTAGTAGCTCAACTTACGTGAGGCTTCATTACCGCGAACTGTCAAAATATGGATAGACCTAGTGCGACAATGACGTTGTAAACTATTCCTGAATTTTATTAATAATTATTATTATAGTTCAGAAATATTCTTTTAAAAGTGATTTGTAAAATGTTTCACTCATATAATTCATATCTGTTCGATCACAACCATTGCTCGCAAGACTCAGGAATAGGGCTCCAGGTCCTTGTCCACTAGGAAGAAATTCTTCTTGAATGGCCAGTTGCTAAGAGTGTTGATGCTTAATGCCAGTCAACTGTGGGTTGTTAGGGTTCGATACGCGGGTCGGAAATTTTTTGGGTTTGGTTGTATCAAAGATAATGATGTCAGAGCTCACAAATATCATAATATTATTAGGCAGTGGTGTAGTTCACGTATACGAGGCCACGACATCATAAAAACTGCTAACAATAGTAGTAGGTCATCGGTGATAGGAGACACCATCGGAGATAGCTCAACGTTAAATAAATATATATTAAAAAATAAAACATATATATAAATACTAATGAAACATACATTTTTGACGGAATGAAAATAAATGTAAATATACAATAATAAATGATATAGTGATATTCTTTGCTTCATTCTCTTTCCTAAATTAGGATTACGCAGGGCCGGATTTAGAAGTGTGTAGGCTATGGGGCAACGAAGGAGCGGAGGCCCTTAATTATTTTCCGAATAAAAGGAACAATTTTTTTCCGTGAAGCCTTTCATAAATTTATTAATTTTATCTCTATTGTGGAGGCCCCGAGCAGTAGCCCCGTCTGCCCTCCCTCAAATGCGGAACTGGGATTACGAGTTCTCTTTTAAATAAATATATATGATTAAAGTTTATTGCATTTATACCCTCTATAGATATATCAGCTACACAAAAGTAAAGTAAAACGTAACTTGCTTTTCAACATCGTATTGAAAATACAAAATACAACCAAAAAACCTGCTTTATCATTAACATAATTTCAAGACACTCAAAATAATAACACCTGCAATCTAGAATTGCTCTCAATACAAAATTAAGCTTACCTGATTCTTCAAGATAAGCGACATAGGAAGGTAAGTTTTTTCCGAACAACAGCGTTTTCTTAGAATATTTTGAAAAACCTGAGTTGTTGAAGCAAATACTTGCAATTGGACAATGTTGTTCAAAAAACATCTAACCCATAGTTTTTATAAATCGTATTAACCAGAATGGTACATCTCCTGAACGATTTCCAAAGTCGTTTATAAAAGTTATTTTGATAATAATATAGTTGTTTTTCTGCATGTCACTATCCAATTAGTTTTACAACAAAATTTCATACAGAAAATGTAGTTATATAAAAATAAAAATCTGAAAAAATTTACAGTAAGTATTTTTACCGATAGAATTTTCAGCGAGGTACATCCGCAGCAGAGAGGTACATTTAATATAAAAAGAGTAGGCACTGAAATCATTGCCAAGGTGTTGAACAAATTTGGATAACTAAAGACGCTTTAAGTTTTAATTCAAACAGTGACTTTAATAATAAAAATTTTACGTTTACATTTTTTTCTGTGTATTTTCTTTCATGGTAAAGGAGTGTAAGTAAATAGGCACATAAAGTTACAGTGTCCCGACGATATTTGAAGTTGATTCCAAAACTACGGTCCTTATTTTGTAAAGTATTTCCACCGGTGAAAAAATTTCATCGCTGTAAAATGACGTCACAAAAGCGATGATTTTTTATTTGGTATTCTGCAAGAAATTTCCATCGATTTTATTTTTGTCGCTGGAAAAAAATCGACCAAATTATATGGTCGGCTTTAGCGGTGACTTTAAAATTTTCCATCGCTGTATTTTTTAGAACTGTCAAACAATTCGAATTATAATTCGAATTTCAGTACAAATTTTTTAATACACAGTATATGTATGGTCATATGAGTATACAAATATAAATATATCAGAAAGTGAGGTTATGTTGCTTGTCAATTGACATGTATTCGTACTTGTCGAGTGTTTGAATTTTTAAATATTTGAATATTCTGAATGCCGCGATTGGTCAAGTATTTTTAAAATTGATGACGTCTTAAAATACGTCACTATACTTTTTTAACGCTGTATATTATAAGGACGATGGAAAATTTTGCATACAGAATACCACTTTAGATATTTTAAATACAGCGACTTTATTCGAGCGGTGAAAAAATTAAATATTTCCACCGCTGAAAAAATAAGAAATTCAATTAATCAATTCATATCAAAAAAGATTTTTTGAAAATAGACGATACATATATTTATTTACTTATACGTCATAATTTGATTCTAATAAGCAATCAACACAACATAAATCAGAAAATAAATATTTTAATTTTTGCGTCAAGTGCTAGAACCACACGTTTTAGATTCCTTATTAAAAACAATCCTTTGTATATGTAATTACACAATTTGAATTAACATTGTTAGCGGTTCTAGCACTTAACGCGTAGTAAGTAAGTAACATGTAAACTAAAAATAATGTACATAAATAACTATTTATTTAAAGGGTTGGCACATCCTCTTGTTCTCCTTAAGACCATCTGTTTTGGTGGTATTATTCCTAAAATATTCTCTTTAGTTTTAAGAATTAATTTGTAATTGAATTTTATCAAAATAAAAAACTAAAATGAATAAAATTAAAATAAAAATTGTTTTATTTATATTTTATGTTAATTTATAGTTAAAATTAGTAATGCAAAAATATTGTTATATAATTTGTTGGAAGTGGAACGTACATGAATAATAAGCATTGAGTTAACCATTATATAAATGTATAAAAGTAGTTATGAGAATAATTTAAATAAGAAATTTGTAAATGAGTCGAGTCAACTCGAGTCAAGTGAAGCGCTTAATGATATAAAGAATTATAGTATTAAAGAGTGATATTTTCATAATTGCTACCGTTTAAGGAGGTACAGGACGTTAACGTAAATGATTAAAACATTGTGAAATTTGGAGGGACAATACAAATAGTAAACATACATGCTGTCTCAAAATTTTAGAGATCTAGGGTTCATAGTTTTCTTTTTATACATAATTAAAAATAGTTATTTTCCATACAAATCATAATTTTTAGCTCAATTTCACCACATAATATAACTTTTAACTATTAAAAAATGGTGACACGGCTTTTAAAAACTAGGTGTATATAAAATAATCTTTTCTGTAACTATTGCAAAAAGAAAATTATCAAAAGGATACCTATATACGAAAATATTTAAATAAAACCAGTAAGAAACAGTAAATGTAGGTTATAAGCCGGCAACGTAGCAAATGCCAATTTGAGCGTTAAATTCAAAATCGGTATAAATATTATATAAAATATAACAATTTATTTGTCAAAAAACCAAATCACACATGCGTGAACACTCGTAAATTTACAGCTTAATACAGTTTAATAGGGAATTGAAAAATTAATTTTCAAAGATACAGTCCCAATATTTGCTCGTCCCTCATGTACTTCGTATTTTGCATTTCGTATTACCGAGAGATAAACTTTTTGCATTGACGGTACGTCCTGTACCTCCTTAACGTAAAAGTATAATGCAAGTAAAGTTGAATCATTTAAAGTAATAATTATTTAATTTTTCTAACAAAGCGATTATTAAGCCGCATAATTACGATCGTCCAGTTGATTAGTGAGTTAACTCCGAAAATTGACATTTGAGTTAAGTATGCAATTATATGTCTAGTTTTATCCTTTATATAATTAATTACTCAGATAACTTATAAATACAACCAAATAAAATTAAATCGCAGATAAAAATGTCAAATATCACTGGTTTTCGTCGTTATCCCAAAACGCAATGCTAGGAGTTGTTTGACTAATAACCCAGACAATCGATTAAGCAATATATAAAAAGCAAGGTTAGGGGAAGATGGAGGAATGGCGGTCAGTGGGTAATGCCAGTCGCATCGAAATCTAAAATTTTCAAAAACATTTCGCTAACGCTACTAGTACCGCCGTCTAGTATACGCCTGAGGACACTTATTCACCAAGTAGCGACATTTTACATCGCGCGCAGTAAGTTGGACAGCTGTGTAAAAGTAAGGACGTGTTTTGTTATAAAAAAAAATTAATTAATTATTTCGATGAAGGGAGGCTTAAAATGATTTATACCAATTAATATCTTTCTAAATGCCAATTATTACCCACATATTAGTGTATCCTATGGGCCTGTTGGATTTCATGAAAGTTCTTTACGTTTTTAGAGATCAAGCAAAAAAACAATTATCGATTTTTGGGGTAATAACAGTCATTCTTAGCGAAAGCAAAGGGAGAGTTCTTAGGCAGGGTAGAGTCTTGATCTGTAGGTAATTTTCATAGTCCAAATATAAAAATAAGAAAATCATGTTTGGTTTATTATAAAAAAAAAATGTTTTTGTTAATATTGGTTAAAATATAAAAAATAAAGAAATGTATAGTTAAAATAAAAAAAAAGTTATTTTATTTTATTAATTACTTCATTTTAGCTAAAGTAGGTAGTAAAGTTGTGTTAATTTACTACCTAAACATATCTTAACACCATTTGTAACATTATGGAATGCAATAAAGTATTAAGGATTGAGTAATTTTGAATGAACCCGTAGGTTGCAGTTAAAGGGTTTTAAAAAACGATAGAAAAATAACAAACGGTTAATAGATTGGTAATGTGTATCGTATTTATTTAAAGTCCACTAAATAAGCTATGTAAAAAGTCAGTTACGTTTACCCTAAGTCCATAAAATAAGAAAATATTTCGATTTCTGCTTAAGTGACCGCAATTCTCCCATCTTCCCCTATATTCACACTGTTGTTTACAAATACAGGGTGCACAGTACAGGTTTCGTCTAGATCGAATGCAAATTAAAATCTGTATGTCAAACATGGAATCATATGAACGTACAGTTGTACACGCACTTGCGATTTTAAAGTCGCATGAAAAGTAAATCAACGGAAAAAATTCACAGTGTAGCTCACACCTCAGAAGTCGTAATTTGTACGTGAAGGAATTAAGTCGCGATTTTATCTGAGGAGCACTTACATTTTTTCAAGTGTTCGTGAAATGTTTAATCTCACTTTAAGAAACATTATCCAGTATTAGCTACATGCTAAGTATCCAGGTAAAGCAGAAATAAAACAAAGGTAAGCAATTTTTATAAGTAAATACAGAAGTGATAGCATAAAACAGAACTACTCTTAAGATTATAAAAAAGTATATCAAAATGTTTGAATTCAAATAAAGTATATCAATGTTTTATTAACCACTAACTTCACCGAACCGATATTTCGAAAAAAGTGCCATTTTTCATTTTACTGTTAAAGTTTCTCATCATTCTTGTGAAAATTCACATTGACGTACTAACAATTCACATTGATGTACCTAACATTCTATATAATGGGCTTTTGAACCATAACTTAATTTCTATAAAACGGAACTATATATTTATAACGTTGACTACCAAAACCAATTGTCTAATATTTTTTTAAATTATTCTTTATATTTTAAAGATACTAGCAATTACAAACATAATTTTGTCTCTTTAATAATAATTATCGGATAACAAATGGATCTAACGTTATAGAATATTCCAATGCATAGTACGTCACATGTAGAAAATATCCTATCTATTTTATACAACAGAGATGAATACAAGTGTGTGTGATACGTGACTTACTACTAACAACTGTGTTGTTTATCCTACAAAGTATTATATCACGAATGTGGTGAAGGTTCATCTGTGACGTATTATGCATATATAAATCATGCGACAAAACTGAAATTTAAATTTGATATATCTCCGACAACTTTTGTATATTTAAAAAAATAGAAACGCCAATATACATATATTAAAATTTATTTCAATCGAAAATTAAAAAAACAACCCAAAAAAAATGAGTTCACAAGCCCATTGTTATTATATTTCTGTCTTCCTTTCAACTAGAACTAGAAATAGGCTAGTAGCTTAGATATTCATTAGCGCTGTATTCCTTTAAATAAGATAAAACCGTATGTAAAAAATGTTTAATTTTTGCTACATACGATCCAATCAATAATTTCACATGCTAAATTAGCGCTCAGAGACTAAATATTCATCACGAAAGAAAGATCTTATTATGTGTATGTATATTTAGCCGTCGTAACACGGGGATCAATTAGGGGATCACCTGGAAGGCAAAGTTTGATGGTGACTTATTTTTAGGAATGTATATAGAGTAAATAAATGATATCTTTAGCATTCTTAGAAAGTTAATTTATCTCTTCTTTAAAAGTCTTTTCTAAATCAAGACGTTTCCGAGGAAAACAATTTCAGTAATATGTAATAACTAAAAATATGGTCCAGCATATCGTACTAGAAATGCTCCTCCATTCTGAGAAATTAAATGTATAATTTTTAGAGTTCTTCCTTTTTTCTTCCTTTTCCTAGTGTATATTATTCTTTCTATTTAATTCAAATTACCTTTCTAAGTATATTCTATTTTATGGTTTCTTCTAGACTAGGGCTTCTGTACCTGACCCGACATATACCCGGATCCGCCGGGTATTGGCAATAAGGCCGACCCAGACCCGAATCCGCTGGGTATTTGCAATAAACCCGTACCCTGGATCCGGACAGAAAACTCTACGGATCTGGGTTCAAAAATTTAAAATATTTCTTAAATATTTAAATATATAGCTATATATATATATTTAATATGATAGTACCGTTATTAAACAAATAAATCATAAAGTTATAAAAAAGGATAATCCTATTATGATATGGAGACGACCACCACATACGTTGACAGACAAAGTTGAGCAGAAGTTTGCCCTTTTTAGGAATACAAAAAAGAATCCTAAATCTAGAGAAGCTTTACGACGCGCTGTGCACGGTTAAACCAACTTCAACGTATAATGAAAGAACATTCTCGAATCTGCAAATTTTTGCAACAAACTTAGATTGGCATTGGGGGATAAGTCATTTAATGCTTTGCTGTTTCTTTAATATCACTATATTAGGGTTAGTAAAACAAAATAGATTGTAAAGTTATAATAATAAAGTTCTAATAAATTAATTGCTGGACCCGGATCGGTCCGGTTTTCAAAAGATTGGACCCGGCGCGTATTGAAACCCCAGGTTTTCAGAAATTTTTCAGGTTTTCAGTTTGGAACTATTTAATTCGAATAGGTTAATAGAAAATACAGGCTGAGTTATGAAGAATAAATTTCTATATAACGTTTACATTTGGAAATAATGATAAGTATTAAATTGTGGTATAAATCTTCTTCTAAGTTCAACTTCTCTATAAATCAAATGCTGCTAAGTAGTTTTAATATTGATATATATATAGATTAACATCTGAAATAGGTATAAACTATTAAAGAACAATTATTTTGTGCTTTAACTTAATGAACTAAAGCATTAGGTTTAATAACCTAACTGACAAACACATTTTATTCTACAACTTCAATTTCTAAAACCATTATATAGCATGATTGTTCAAAATTAGAAACTGTTGAAGTGTTAAAGATAATGAAATATTAATAGTTTCTGCAGTTTATGAGAATAACAAAAATTAAATAAAATTGAAGTAACAAATAACAAAATGTTATCATTTATTTAAAATAATTTATATTAACTCTGGTAGAAAATGTAACACTAGAATTAGTTGGTAAATAGTAAGCTAATAAGTATGAAACTTGCATTGAAAGATAATTTCTTGGAATTAGCTTGTAGTAATCTTGCACTGCAGGACAATGTTCTACCTAGAAAGATGCTACATATAAACTACTAAAAAGTATGCAGTTGCAGACCAGCAGATAAGTGGACGGGGCATATTCCAGAGAAGAACAACATTAAAGTATTGTACTAGACGTGAAATATATTTTACATAAAAGAAACGAGACTTTTACATTTTCCAAATTTTATGTAAACTGTAATATTTTTTCACTTCAGAAAAAAGATTTTCGCTCAGTTACCATTTGTAAAAAGGTGGTTGTAATTTAAATGTGCGTAATAGAGAATAAATAGTGTAATATGTAATTAAGAACGTATACGTACTTACTAGCTTGTAAGCGGGCCTCATTTACAGAGAGCAGGTGGAAAAAGTACATAAAAACTTCACTCACTTGCGTGAAATTATAATTCTTGGTTTTTATATACGTTTTACAGAACATTGTTTAAAACCAACTATTGTCAGACTTCTTCCTTGGGCACTAACTTCCGCCTCCAGAGGCTTTAAAGAAAAGTCGTCCGTCAAATGCTAAAAAGAATTCGTTCCGCGGTCCATAGTATGAGGATTAATATTCTAAAATAAGAATTATATACGGGTATGTTCAATTTGTCATTCAACATGCCCACAACACATTAGGATATCTTAGCAATTATAGTTTTAAAATCTGGTGGAATCCTGTTGTGGTACGACCACACAGGTTTAATTTACAATAGAAAACGACTAAAGAATAGGATAGAAAATAAAATAACGAAGATTTCATTGAAAAACGAATTTAATTAAGTTATTATAAGCACAGTATAAGTAAATGTTCCCTAAGGTTTTTTCAATAATAAAGTTCTTTAGAATTCTGGTTCAAGAACTTACAAACGCCGTTCATTGCCAGTCTAACCCTCTAACAGATTTTCTTAATTAACTAATAGACAAAACCTATTAATTTTAATTAAAAAAATAATTAAGCCTCTTTTTAGAAGCGTTGAGATAATAATTTTCATTGTTATAAAATGATGCCCTAAAACCAATTATAGGATACTGACGTAATTATGATAATATTAATTAAATACTTTAGGTTTAATTAATTTGGAAGATTATTTAATTAAAATGATCAGTAATTATATAAGTCGTTAGAGTACATCACATTTTTTATTCCTTTTTATTTATTTAACTACGGCTTATTTTCGATGCTGAGTTTTATCTCCAATAACCTCCTAGAATGTCGGCTATATTTATGTAATCGTAGCATTAAATATATTACTATAAATAGAAGGCTGGAAGTAGTAATATGTAGAATCATGATAGGCCATACAAATTATACTCATACTTACTTATTTAAAAAAGAACCACAACCAATATGTGAACAATGCAATAACCCACTAACAGTAAAGCATATTATTTTCCATTGCTCAAAATACTCGTCGCTCAGACAAGAATATAATATACCTGAAGAATATAGACTAATATATAAAAACAAAGAAAATTTGAAAAACCTTATTGAATTTATAAACAAAACAAACCTAATTTCCTTATTTTAAACATATTTATAAATTGTTAATTATAAATTACAAATTATATATTATAAATTATTGTATATGTGCTAATAACTTCTAAAAGTTGATGCACAAACAAAATAAAAAAATTTAAAAAAAATATATATTACTACATCACTGCTTCATTTTAAGAATATAAGAGTTATAAGCAAATTATCGAATCGAGTTATAAAAACTGGATCGAACACTGCATAAAAAATACCACAAAAAGTGGTTTGTTTTCAAGTTGAATTGATTATGTCCATACTTAATCATAAACTTATCAGACAGCGGTGTAGCATACATACATAAGGCCGTGACACTGTCAACATAGTAGGAGGTCGTCGGTGATAGGAATCGATTTAGCATCGGAAATAGGCCGATACAAAATAAATTAAATAAAAATAAAGCAAACCTACAAGTATCCAATCTCAAAAAACAACATTGCTACATATTGCATGGTTACTAGACAAATATTCGTAGTCGTAGCAATTAGAATATGGTACTAACTATGGAAAGTCTATTGCATCAAATTTAAGACAAATAATGACTTACACTTAAGTAATATGAAAATGTATTGTTGTTGTGCAAATATGCCATGCATGATTTACTTTCGTAAAAATGACTTCCTCCTCATAAATACTTAGCATTTGTTTCAATTGTTCTGTCCTTTACAGTCTGTTTCTTAAGTAGGAGAATAATGTTTAAAACAAAAAGTATGTAGAAATAAGTGATGTGATGTTTTGATTTAAAGTGGCCTGATGAAACAGAAGAAAAGGGAAAAGAAGGCATACAAGAATAGGATAGTCTAATAATCTAGATAAGTGAAGAACCCAAAGGTTCAAAACCTCAAATGTCTCTGCCACTGTATCGTCTCTAATTATTTCAGTATACTAACATATTTCACAAATTTTATTGTTTTTAATTTTGGTTACTGACAATGCAAACCATCAAAATAATTCTAGTGCGTAGTGCATGAATTGGATTTTTGATTGTGAGCCACGCCTATATACTATACTATATATTGATAAAGTAGGCTACCAAAGTTATTTCTTAAACAGTTACAATATGATAGAAGATACGCTCTCTAATATAATTTTTTAAGATGAATTTTTGTCTGAATTTGTTAAAGAATTATATTAAAATGCGCTATATATGTTATGAAAATTAATATTCTGGAATCTGGGATTCAATACTTGAAAATTTATAAAATTTTCTTTAAGAGTGTCTGTATCCGTATATGTATCCACCCTCTATTTTTCTAGTCTAGATGGATAAAAGAAATCAGTGATATGTTCAAATTACGAGTGTTCGATACAATGAAAAAGCTCTTCATCATTTCAAGCATCTCATATTTCCGTCCATATTTTATAGTATATAGGAACGAATAAGATAAATTTCACAATCGCATCTTAGATTTATACGGCTCTTATAACCTTTTTTAAGCGTGAATATTCATTTTATAAGTATATATATTCATATTATTAATATATATATAAAATATGTTGAAAGTGAGTTACTTTTGACCGATTTCAACTAGAAGATCACTGTAGTGCCAAATGGCAAAAACATTAAAAAAAAAAGAAAAAAAACTAGAAGTTCGCAATTTGACATGTGAGTGATTTGAATGTTATATGAGTCAACGCTGAACTCTCGTAATTTGAACTATAAGAATTTCTTTATTAGAGTCCATGCAATACTAAAATGTAAACATTCTTGAGTCGCCACTCGCCATGCATGTTTTATTGCTCGGAAGAAAAAAAGTAATTAAACAATCTCTGTTAATTTAGGTGAGTTAATGTACTTTCACTCACATTAGTATGCATTAAGGCCAAGGGTTCACATTCATCGGTTCATCCCAGCAGCCGGGTGTTCGTTTAGCAGTTTATTGACGATTGTTTTACTAATACACGAATACTTGTCTTGTATGTTATGTTTTGTTTTGAACAGGGTCGTAACTAGGCATTTACGGTCCCCGGGGCAAAGATGCAAATTGGGCACCGTGCATAAATAGTGAAACAAATTTTTCTGGCTTCATTAATTTGTTACCAAGAATAAGATATTTAATTTATGCATTTTATTCACAGCAAATGAAAATGACCTTTTATCCAAAGAAGATATGTTAAATTTTTGAGTATACAGTCGATATAACTATTAATTGTTACAATATTAAATTGAATTAAGCATTTGAAATGGAGAATATCAGAAATACAATCTTATACCTAATTAGGTCTTGGAAATTATCAATTTCATTTTTCATTTCATTGACTTCATAGTTACGGTCTTGGTTTTGAATCAGTATCACTTAGTTAAATTATAAGGTATTTAAATTATTATGCATAGTGGCGGACTGGCAAATGTGTCACCTTACTTTAGGGTAAGTTAGAGCATAAGGCAAAATGTGTACGGAAAGTGTGAAAAATACTACGACACGAAAAAATGTTTGTGGGGATAGTTTGACAGTTCATAGTAACATCGCATCAAGTTAGTAGACTACGCTATTGCCCAAACAAACTGTACCTGCTACTAATAAAAATGTTGCTCGTTTACAAGTTAAATTCTAAAGCCAATGCTATATTTTGACTGAAATTAGATCCAAAATATGTAGATGAAAATGAAAATCATCATAATGGAAGTGGAGTCTTTGACACGACACGACAGCAACATGAGTAGAAGCTGGTTGTTGATATTTGGCATCGGAAATATGCCGGCATACTTCTAATCGCAATGTGGTCAAACCATTTTTTCATGTAACATTTTTTTTCTTAGTGGCTATGCGTCATTATAAATATAATATGTGCTTTAGATTTAAAACTTGATTATACATGAATCAATATCACGTGTTCGCAGACCACGGTTGCCGGATGGCCGCACGACCGCCCATTAGCTCGATATGGCGGTATTAAATAGGCGCCGCGCGGCGCTATTGTACATAACATTTTTGTGACACATATTTTATGTTAGTAGCGTTTCCTTTTTATTAATGTTTTTTTAATGTTCATTCTATCATTAAATATTTCAATGATTTGAATGAAGAAACGAATAGAAATCGTGAAAATTAATAGTTTTCTAATATTTGGTGGGTTGGGCAGCACTGATATTTACTTCATTATTTAAACACTATGAAAAATAGATGTATATGTTCTTTGTATTTGTATGCTATGTAAATGTAGCATGTTATGCTGTCAATTCAAAAATAATGTTTTATGTATACGGGTACTATCACAAAAAAATGTAAGTTCAAAAATACCAAGGTATTTTTCATAATGAAACAATAGTTGTTTAATTATAAAATTAACAATCCATTCTCTTCCAAAATCAGCCCTTCCAAGAAATTGGCAGCGACTTTCGTATGCCATTATGTAGCCTTAAATTCTCGGTGATCTTACAATATAATTTTTTTTGTAAATTTGACAAACATTTAGAAGACTCCAGTCATAGTTTACAACCATTCTTGGAATTACGTTGGTGAAGTACGCAGTCGATTCGGACTGTCAATCAAAATTAATACAGTATTAAATCGAACTGTAAATTACATGACTAATCAGCCCAATTGAGCTAGTATTCAAATGACGTTAGATTAAAAGAGCATCTAGTAGCTTAAATATTATTATATAAAATACAATCTATCGATTAGTGGCTTATATTGAAGTTTTAATATCGGCATATTAAAACACAGACGTAACATTGTTCGAAAACACTTATTCAAAATTTATTTCAACAAATAGATTAACTAATATGCTTTCTAAACAATAACAAAATTTTAGCCATAACAAATACTTATTTAATTCTGAAATTGTAACCTGTCAAATGTATAGAAAATTCATTACGTCACAGAAAAATAGCAATCGATTCAGGTTTTTACATAATGGTCACATCATGCCATAATCACTGGTTTTGACATAATTCAGGTGTATGGATCTGACATACATGCCATGTACAATGTCAACTCGATTTCAAATTAAACAACGATATTAATAAAATTTGGTTTATTGTTCAAACATGTTTTGTTCTTATTTTATGCACTTTACGCATTGCTTTTATTTTGCAATGCAATTGGACGGGTTTATGGGTCATTTTTTAGAATCTCTAAATTTGTTATGTACACCTATACGAGTTTGTATATTTATAAAAGTATGTATTTAAATATATATTTAATGTTTTTACTGTTCGAATAGGCGTCCATTTACTTTATTATTTGTTAGTTAAAGTAACATTTTTAAAAAATAAGCGTAAATCTTTTAAAATATTTCCGATAATTTTAATGAATTTCTTCATGATCTCCCATTCTTGTTTGAATTTTCATCAAATAAATTGGTTCAAACTAGAAAGTGTAAATTAAATAATCCTGAAATTGCAGAAGAAAAGTGGTTACGACGCCCAATTTCACGTCAAACTCCTATTTAATTTCCTTCAGAAAAACATAATAGTAAATTACCTAATACATTAGGTAACAATATCGTTGAACAAAATAACGCATTAACATAAAACAACTGAATCAAAATTCAAAATAAATAAAATTGTTAATGGCCAAGTTGTAGATAATCTGTCATGGCAGTCATTGGAAAACCATGACCAAATTGATTCGTTTTTATAAGCATGCTGCAGAAAATATAAAAGTGAATCTACTGCTCTAAAAGTGCTCTAACGTTTTCTATCCAGCGTTTAAAAGGGTAAACTTCTACAATTGGGCACTTAAAACAAAACGTTAGAAATTTTAATATTTGGCTTATTCCTATGCTTGTTAGAAACAATCACTGCGTTTTATTGGTAGTAAATTTCAAAAAACAATACATAGTTTTACTTGATTCTGTTTATGTAAAGTTAAAACAAAAAAGGGATACTGTTTTGGAGCAAGTAAAAACATTTATTGGTGCAGTTATCAAAGTTTACCACAAACTATACATTCACAATTGGAGTTTACATGTAATAGAAGATGCTCCTAATAACGATGATTCATTGGAAGTTATAGATATTACCAGGTATGGTAACAATAGTGGAGAGCATTTATGTGCTTAGGGGGTTAAATTATTTAGTACCGTGTCTTACTGCAGTTACCAGAATATGCCTTAGTAACAATCGGGGTTACCGAGAGTTACCAAAAGATTTGTAGCGTTGAGTACAAGCTGCAGTGACGACAGTTGGTAGTGGTACAGTGAGAGGACAGCGGAACGCAAGTAAAGGTTTTAGGTTAAGAGTTGGAAGTACGTGGGTTCAAATTAGGTGATATTATTTTTATATTTCATTATATTTATTAGTTTTTATTTTATGAAATCCTTTTACTGGTTTTTTTTATATAATTTACAAATAATGCAAATCAAGGAACTTTAGTTTTTTTTTTTTAGAATAAGGCCTGTCTCAGTATGGGACCGTATTTAAGCGACGGCGTATTCGGACGTAAATCGGCGGATTGGATGAGCTACAAAGCAAACCGCCTATGTGTGTCACAGATGTCTGTAGTCGTGTATTAGGGGGTGTATTGGAGTTCTTTAGCACTTATATAATTTATCATGAGAGCACACTTTAACTTTAATTTTTATCGATACACCACTGGTATTAAAGGGACTTTAGCATTTATTATATATCTGAGTTCTGGTGGGCGTGAATTTAAATTTAGTTCTATCGTATCGGTATTGGTATCGGTGTCCATGATTCACTGAAATACAAACACAAACATAGCGATGTCGCCGAAAGATTTCATTTGTACCGTATTGCAGCGTAATAACAAGCGATGTTAGGTATCCCCTCCAGTCTGAGGCGGCTATTTGCATTTACAAAGGTTCGGATAGGATATCGTTGTAGTAGTGGTAACGCTTGGATAAAATTCGCCTTTATTCGGTTCTAATGTGCGAGGTAGTGCCGCCCGTATTCGGACTGCTTTGTAGCGTGCAGTCTGAGAGCTCCAGAGCGATCTCATTACATTTACATGGTTCGGATAGGTAAAGCGTAGTAGCCCGAATACGTCCGGCAGAAATTCGCTTAAATACGGTGCCATACTGAGACAGGCCTAATGGTTTTAGAATTCTTTTTGCAGCGACGATAAGTGTGCTAGTGGATAAGTAGATTTTTTTGTGTTTTGGTTTTGCTGGCTTATTGACTGATTATTTTGTATGGTTCTCATCGATGCAAATAGATATTTCTTGATGATACGAGGGCGTCATTCTAACTGTGTTAAATCTATGACCACAAGTCTTTTGAAGTATTTGTTATTTAAATTATAGTCCTGGATTTAATATTTACTTGATCTATATTTCTTTTGTTCTTACTGTAACTGATTTTAATTTATTGTCTGATTAAAATTTTAACTATAAACAGATTTGTGTGTTTATATTTGTTAATCATTTTTGTACTCATTAAATGTAATGAAAGATTACATCCCCTTGATTTCTTCGTTACAAAGTATAAGAAATATTTCGTGAGACATAAAATACGCAGTTTCTCAAAATTACATTCCATGCTTTGATTTCATGTCGAATTTTAAATAAGCTTGTATATTTGAACTTTGATAATGTTTGAAACCTTAGGATCCTTAAATAATCTTTCTTTTAAAAAACAGGTCTACCTTATTCATGATATTGACTGCATGTTTATAAAGATTTAAGTGGCGACCGATTGATTGACGAATAAAGAGCGAAATTGTGATATGAGCTGCACGTTTATATAGGTATAGTAACCTTAAATATAGTTATATGTATAACAATATAAAATACAACCAAATTTATTTTCAGGAAGAACAGTACTAAGCCTTTACACATAATATATCTAGAACATATTGTGAAAACACTGAGAGAAACTACATCTAAAGCTATATGGCTAACATTGCCCACTTCCCCAATATGGGCGAAACCTAAATATAATAAAAAGCTTAAATAGATATAATGATAAAATTTTGACATAGCCAAGAAGCCATAAGTTACCTTACTATTACTCATATAATTAAATAAAGATATTTATTTCAAAAATAATAATTTTAGATCCTTACATTAAAGGTCAAAGACATTCAGGAAATATTTTTAGAAAATAATATAGTAAATGGACGCCTGTTCAAACAGTTAGAACATTAAATTTATATTTAAATACATACTTTTATAAATATACAGATTCATATATATATTTCAAATTTACAGATTGTACAAATAGTAGGTCTATTTAAACCCATCCAATTGCATTGGAATATAAAAGAAATGCGTAAAGTGCGTTAATAATTACAAAACATGTTAATCTATTTGTTAAAAGAAATTTTATTTAAATACTTCAGCAAATCTTATTTATAAGCATTTCTTACATCAGATACATACACTTGAATGATAGTTGACATTGTACATGTACATGTTATATAAAATTAGTAATTTCTGAATTAAAGAAGTATTTGTTATGGTTAAAATTTTGTTATTATTTAGAAAATATATTAATTAATCTATTTGCTAAAATAAATGTTATTTAAATGCTTTCGCACATCGTATTTATAATCATTTTATCGTCGCATGCATACACCTAATTGAAAATTGACATTTGTAATTTGACAAACTTAATTTCTGTATTAAAGAAGTATTTGTTACGGCTAAAATTTGTTATTATTTAGAAAACATATAAGTTAATCTATTTGTTGAAATAAATTTTATTTAAATGCTTTCCCACATCTTATTTATAAGCATTGTATACGTCAGATGCAGATACCTGAATATGAGTTGAGGTTATGTACATGGCATATAAAAATGTAATTTCTGTATTAAAGAAGTATTTGTAACGGCTAAAATTTTGTTATTGCTTAGAAAGCATATTAGTTAATCTATTTGTTGAAGTAAATTTTGAATAAGTGTTTTCGAACAATGTTGCGTTTGCGTTTTAATTTGCCGATATTAAAACTTTAATATAAGTCACTAATTAATACATTTGTATATTACATAATAATATTTAAGCTACTATATGCTCGTTTAATCTAACGTCTTACTAGTTTAATTGGGCTGATGTAATTTACAGTTCGATTTAATACCGAATTAACGCACTAGTCCGAATCGACTGTGTACTTCACCCACGTCTTGAAATTTAGTTCTCCCTTCATGATCTTTTCTTTATTATGTTATTATAGTTATAAAATAGCTTTTCCTTATATTGATCTTCCTCATATGTATTCTGCAATCGTCTTTTGGTTAGTTAAAACTATTAAAAAAAAATAGGTAAAAAAGTCTGGTGTTGTTCAATAGATTACGATTTAAGTAAGGCACCGATAAGGACGATGTACATAGATTCTTTGTAGCATTTGACGAGTTTTTTAGGGAATTTAGACACATGGGAGGTACCCGCCAATAGTGTGTGTTGTTTTTTAATAATATTTTGTAAAACATATATAAAAACCAGCCATCATACTTTCACGTAGTTGAGTGAGATTTTTGTGTACATTTTGCACATGCTACTTATAAATGAGCCCCTCTTTCAAGGTAACAAGTAAGCATACGTTCTTAACTACATATTACACTATTTATTCACAAAATTTCAGCTTTACTAAAACGACGTAGGTCTGAGAGTATAATACTGTTAAACATTTACTTTAATAAATCATTGTATGAAGCTATCTGTTTGATCAAACTGTGTCATACGCATACTCATACATGTACGAGTTTGATTGATCTTTTATGTCGTAATAAATTAAATAAGGAAGATTGAAGCAATCGAAGTATGCGAATGTTCGCGATATTTGAGTTCTGGATATGGTTTTGGTTATATAATGTGAAGGAGGCAGTAAGACAGACCTTGACGTTTGGTAGCCTTTCTATTAAATGGTTCAAACAGGTAAAAAATCTCTATCCTTGAGAGTAGTAATTTGGAGTCTAACATATCGGTCACCATTTAAGGTAGTTGTATCGTGATAGTCATGCTCAAAAGTATAACTCAGCAACCTAAAATTATAATGTAGCTGAAACGTTAGTGTCAAATAGTCTCGTTAAAAACTTTTGTGAAAGTACAGTCTCACTGTTCTCACTACATGTAAATAGTATCTACACGTACATACACGTAAATACACATACACAGTCATTTCTTGATTTTATAAAAAATTTCAATGTTTACAAAATTTTATTTCTGTAATGGCGTGGACAATAATTTCCATTTTTTTTTATGTGATTAATAACTACTGTTTCTATAATATATTAAATTTTTATTGAATTCCTTTGAATCGTTTTTATTTTATTCGATAAAAATAACATTGAAATTACTATTTCCCATAAGAGCCTGTGTTAAAATAATAAAACTTTAATATCGTTTTTCTCAATAATGGAGTGGTAAATTTTAATCGACCTGAGGTCAATATGTCTTATAATTAATTAAAGAGCAATTAAATGAAGTTTTATTAAAATCCTTTGAAAAGTCATTCCACGATACAACTACCTTAAGTACTAAACTAATAAACCGAGCAACCAACGAGTCCGAGTCCCACGAGTCATAGTCAATGTTTAAATAATAGAACGATACTTCAATTTAGCAACAAGCAGCAAGCGGCAAGAGGCAAGCGGCACCATTGAGCATTCGTTTCGTTTTGTAGGACATTGAATTACCAATTACCGAATCGTGAAAGTTCAAATCAATAAACGGGTTAAAGTCTGGCGTTTTTATTGATATTTTTGTTTGGTTATATACAGATTCCAGCAAGTAGCAATTATTGAATCCATGCAATGGTCTGATACGAAGAATTGTACTTAGTTATGCTTACTTTGTTTAGATCAGTGGTTTTCAACCTTTCAACATTTTAAATCTTTTCCTGTTCGCTAAGACAGTACATTTCTTTATTATTCTACCAATATTTAATTTACAATCTATTGTATCCACGGTGGAAATTAGTCAAATTCTTTTGATGTAACATCTTTGATGTTTACTTCTCCTACAAAGAGGCGGCCTTAGCCATTGCGAGGCCCCGGACTGCAGAACTTTGAGTGGCCCCGGGGTGGCAGATCTCGGGGAGGCTCTTGTTGTTTGTGTAATTTATGTTAGTTGAAAGTTATAAATAAATAAATGTAGAAATTTAAAATTTTATATTGGAAGATATTGGATTGGATTTATAAAAGTTAACAAGCACAAAGACGACAAATATTAATGATAAAAACTAGGGTACATGAATGTCTTTAAAAATATACGCAGAGATTTAATGGGTTTTATAAAGCGAGAGGCGCGAGATTCAGATACATTTGTAGTAATGAATTTTTCTACTTGAGTTGTTCCGCGAGGGTGCAAGGCATCAACAAGAGCGAGGCTCCGGGCAGTTACCCTGCTTGCCACCCCCTAAAGCCGTCTCTGCTCCTACATAAAAATATTTACACAAAGTAGAACTGGTCAACTGGTTAAAATGAAAAGAACTTGATTACTGCTTTGAAATGTTGTTGACACGCCGCATGCGACATACGTACGACAAGCTATATATAAAAAACACTTGCGACGTGCCGCATGCGGTGTGCCAACTAGTGGGCAATGGAAATAATGGCTCCTTTTGACGATAACCAACATGATTGATGTTCTCTGTGCTAAGATAAACTCAGCTCGAGAATTGTCATGTTGCACATTTTGTACAAACCTTGCGCAACTGTGCAAACGTTTTTTTCGAACCAAATTAAATAATAGATTGTGTTTGTGTACATTCTATTTCCTTGTTCACGTAATCATATCGTTTAAGAAAAACTTAATTACTGAATTACGGTACCTTTAAGATCAATAAATATTTAAGTAAAAAAAGTGCAACAAATTGATTTTGTTGGACGATTAACCGCTTGGTGAAATAACAATATAGCAGAACGTTTCCGGTCAAATGTGCTTGCTTAAATTTACGATGTTTTTTTAAATGCAGTTATACTGGTGAAACATATATGCACTTCCTTATTTAGTTGGTTTTTATGCTAATTATTTTCAAATAAAGATTTTTATAGGTGATGTGCAGATGTTCCATGTTTGTATGTAGGCTATGCAAACGAAATCCCGTTGAACTGGTTACAAACATGCACTCGTTGCACACACGGCCGAAGTTAACGCCTGTGCAGTATGTATGACGTTCTAAGCAGCGTACCTACCAAATATACATTGTTATCTAACAATAGCTAGCAACAATAGATAACATTAGCAAACACTGTTCTCAATAACTGTAGGTTTGTGAAGGTTTGTCAATGATCCATTGATAAACACAGTGACCAGAAAACCACTAACTGCGTACGTAAAAAGGTGCACACTAATAGCAGGACAGTGACAAACGCACACATGACAAAAAGTGCACATAGAGAATACGCACAAGAATATTGACGTGCGCACAATGGTGTTGGTGGTTCTCTTTCGGGATCCGATAGCTGCTGATTACTCAGTTTTACGCAGGTAAAGCATGATCGTACGTGTATGTAGAACTAACTTTGGGATCTATTCCATTTAGCACTTTCTTTCTTTATAATAAGTTAAGGTTAAAAAAATTGGTCCTTCAATTCGCTTAGTTATATGCATAGAGATATAAGACTAGAGTGCGCAAGAGACAGAATACTGTAATATAGGCAAAGAGAGAGATAGCCACGAATGTCCTCTGTGTCTCTTTCGAGCCAAATACTGTGATTGACCGCCGCGCTAACGAAAATATAACTATAATAGTTGGAACTGTCGGTATCTTTATTCATTATCTGGACGTTAAAATACTTTGTATATATTATTTAAAATTTACTGTATGCTTCACTAACTATTTACAAATATTTTTATCTTTATTTTTAACAATAGCGTCTGCTTGCTTGTTTACCCTCTACCATACCGCCAATCAACAAAGCCAGCAGCAGCGGTTCGACTAGGAAGAAACAGATAGGACACTTGGTAGGCTATCTCTCGTTTTGCATCTATCGCTTCCCCTTACACGCGGCCGTACACTTCGATTCTGATTTAAATTCAATCAAAATTTGTATATAATAAACCTCGGTTGCTGAGTAATTGCAAAATTGGTGCTAAATATTTCCTTTTGACTACTAAACTCTAAGTTGACGAAACTTGACGAAGCGACATTTGACAAAAAGAAAATCTAAACATCTAACAGATCTAAATTTTTGCGGAAACAAATTATTATTATGCGAGAAAAATATTACTGATTCTATCAAAGAATTTAGTTTAAGTCGCTCAATTCACCATATTACAAAAAACATTCTATAACAATTTTGAAAAATTTGGTCTTTTTCCGTTGCTAAGCCTTATCAACGACGTCCTCATATGTATATACCACGCCACTGCATTATAAGTTTTATGATTATTCTGATAACTTGATACATTCTGATAATAACCAAATCCAGTCTCTCAGCAAAAACAAATGGTCTCGGCCTCTATGACGTCTAACGATTTTTACAACTGAGTTGCGTTTATTATTTATTTATATGTATTAGAAATCTAATAGATATTGGAAACATAACATTATTGTTACATTAATGAAAATTGCATCTAAATGATTATACAATCTATATTATTCATTTAAGCACATAACCTTGTCAAGCAGGAACTAAGTGTGTTCATTTTTATAAGAATTAAACAACAGGGAACCCCGCAGATTAAGGCGATATCAACCAATAGACCTAACTTTAGGTCCGCGATAGGGAATAGTGTACAATGTATGATATATTATAATAGTTTATTGTATATAAAAACAAGAGGGCATTCACTGGAATGTTTCTCTTACATGTCTTAATTAATTAATCATGTAAGAAGCTTATTGCCTACTTAGGCAGATTGCTGAAACAATAGGAGAAATAAAAAAAAAAAAAATAAGAATTAAAGAATGACTTTAGAATACTTTAAAGTCTCCAATAAAGTGCCGACCCACGAGTAAGATGCCAGAATGATAAATGAATTGTTGCAGAGTATGTTTATTTTCATGGTGTAGGTGGGAGGCCTTTTGAACTCGAACTGAGGCGCCCAATTATTAATCTCTTCTTGCTGCCTTATATACTTTGTCGACTCTGTGTGCAATTTGCATAATGTGTGCCTACTGCCCCCTTACGGGATCCGTAGAACAACAAACACGTAATCAGTGCATCAGCAAACGCTATTTTCCATTTCTCAACGCACTTAGCATTGTTCATTAGTTTCTCCGTTTGCTGGTTCTGATGTGCGTATTCCGTATTCCATATGCTAATTAAATTCATGGCGTATACCATACGTACGAGTATATCTAACGGATGTTTATGTATTCTTTTAATGAAGATTTCTGATTTATTTATTTTACTGTACTTTTTAGTTCACTAAATAATTGCATCCATTAATTATGTCTGTTCTAATAACCATATCATTTATCATTCATTTTAGACACTGGAGGAAATTCTATTGTTTTTATCAGGTAATAAATCATTGTACGAGCATATGTTCCGATGACAGTTGGAATGACAATTAGGAAGGAAACATTGCTTGGAATTTGTCATTTATTTCTAAATAAGGAAGAAATCATTATGAAGATTTAAATCAGGTTATTAATTTCTAATTTACTTCGAAGTATGTATATTTATACGAGGGTATTTAATGTTTCAGTTACTTTTCTTTTGAAAAAGGAGCTTTATCTTAATAAAAGATATTTTTTTCGGCAAAAAAATTGCTTTATTTATTAACATAGTCTCCTTTAAGCTCGATATATTTAGTCCAGCGTTTTTCCAATTATTTTATTCCTTCCAAATAATAGTTTTTCTTAAGATCCTCAAAATAGGCATTTGTTTCTCTATTTTCAGTGATGACCTCCTTGTTAGACCCAAATCTCTTACTCCCCAGTCCTTCAGGTTTGGAAATAGTCGCTGGATATTAAATATGAAGAATATGATGGATTGGGTAACAGATCGTAGCCCAATTTATCGATTTCTGCCATGGTGATTACACACTTAATCGTAATCGCGACATCAATCGCGCGGTTACCTGCTTTCAATGACAGTCAAACACAAAATAAATGATGCAGGTTGGTGCAAATTTGACAGTAGCTTTTAATAGATGGCAGTTGACGGGAGCTGCGTGCAAAATTCAAAAATTCACTGAATTATCAATCTACTCTCGTACTTAACATCAAAATTATTATCAAAATGAAAATTATTGAAATTGCAACTTTGCGCTACGCTTACAAAACGAGCATAATAAATTTCATATAACACTTGAAAAATGAAGTAGCAGTAAGGTAATTTTATTGCTTAGTTATTCATTTAGTGTTGTATTGTATTTAATTCTAGCACCAACCTTGTGCTTAGCTTACAAAACGGGACAAGTTTCAACCTGCACTGACAATTTCTACATAGATAATGCATGAAAAATAACCCTCCAAAAATAAGAAAAATATATTTATTTAAAATTATTGTATTTTTTGTATTTTAAAACCACCATAAATTTTTTTTTGAAGTGAGTAAAGCTATTTTTTTGTTCTATTGCAAAATTACTGTTATATTTTGAATGTTATCGTGGTTTATTCTTAAATATAACGCCCTCTGTACCAGTAGTCAAAAGAACGTACAAAACGAAGTCAGCAATCTATGATTCGAAAAACCCATCAGATTTTACAGAATTTCTTTAAAATCTAAAAATTCCAACATCTTGCCGACCACCCTCTGGTGCCCGCTTATCGTTGAATTTTGGGACATCCTGTATCTGCAAAATCCACACTTAAAAAACATGAACGTAACCATGCGAAATATATTTTTTAATTAATTTTGTTCCTGTTTTGTCATACTGTAACAGTTCAAATCTTCGTTTTTGTCTCATTGGACGCTCAACAGAAATTCATATATTTATGTCAAGTAGAAAGTGAATTGACTTTACGATGTGTCAAGTCGTCAACTATTAATATCCATAGTTTGTATATCTGAGTGCAAGTCGTAGTGTATGTTTGTTTTTTCTTTCTAAACTTGTTCGTATTCCTTAGTAAACATAACTTGAAATTTAATACATAAATATTTCTTATTTGCTTTTTTGAAGCAATAAAAGGTCAAACTTTCTCGATGCTATGCATTGGTATGTTTATCCGCGTTCGATGTTCGATGTTCCATACTCGATGCTCGACAATAGCCTGATGGACAATAATTGGATGCTTGGTGATTAGAACTTAGATTGTTACCATCAAATTAAACTTTGTTTGGGACAGTTATTGACAATACTTATCTCAGTAATACCTTAAGTTCAATAGATCCCGCGCAGACACTATTATTTTTTTTAATTTTTTTTTATTTTTATATATCTATCACTGAATGTCCTCTAAACAGGACAGATTGTAATAATCTATTGAAATCAACTTTAAAAATAAGTAGTACATTAATTCCGTAAGTATTTTAGCGATAAAATTTATTGTTAAGGTGAAATATTGTTCCCAGTAAACAATTTGGTGAAGTGCCCTATTTAGTGACGTCTCTATCACTATTTCATTTCAATTATAGTTCGCATCAACTTTATCTTCATTTGTATTCCGACAGGTGGAGTAATTTCGCCATCTGTAGCCGATAAAGTAGACATTTTATATGAAAAAATGTGAGAAACTGAACTATAAATGAACTCTTTCATGACAAAAAAAAAAAGTTTTTGACAATACGTTGTCTTGTAATACTTTTCATCGTTAACAGTTTAATTTAGTTGTCAATGAAGTTATAAAATCTAACTACTGGGCATTACTTTTAGTAGTTAACAACGTGCTTTAGTAATTATTATTAATATTTAGTTAATATTATCAATAAATTAGGAAATATCAAAGAATTCCTTCTAGTTGATCGGACCAATGATCCAGGAAGAGATCTGGAATTCCATGAAGGTAAAGAAGATATTTCTTTTTATCAAGTTTCATATTACATTTACTTTACTAACAGTTCCTTACTAATTAGTGGTCATAATATAAATCCCACGTTCTCAACAACAGTTGTAAACCTAAGACCTCATTTACCAAACACTGAGACACTGACCGATTGAGGCATCAAGATTCCAACTCCAAGACAGCGACTGTGAGGCACGACTTAACACATTTTTGTCCGTCTGTCAATTATGTTAATCATAACCTAGAAATAAAACCTATAAGATTTGACAAGTGCTCGTAATACACTTGAACGAGAACGTTCCACTTCATAATATTAAGATATTTTTGTATCATTTCGTACTTATTTTGATTATTATGTAAATTTCTTGATGCTAAATATTTATAGAAACTATTGTTGACAAGCCAGGATGTAAAAAACAATTATTCTCATATTGTATTGTTTGTAAATGCATGTTCGGAGTACGATGCTGGTACAGTTAAGCATAAAATTATCGCACCGACGAAGAAATAAGAAATGTTTAAACATTGTGTGTTGTGTGACGACAGCTGGCAGCTGGCAGCTCGCAGCGGCTTGAAGATTGATCTCTATATTGACTCCGTTAGCATCAGCAACAAAAAATGGTTCCCATGTTATTTAATTAACAAGCGTTTATAGTAAGATAATGGGAATAATTATCTTCACTTAGAACTTCCTTTTTTACTTAAATTCTTTACTATTAAATATTTAAAAGAAACCTATGTTAATAATAATTGTGTCCTTCTTGACTGCATGAAATTGAAAAATTAATTTCCACCTTTTATTATTAAAAAGTCAACTGTACCCGCTAAACATAGGTACTTACATTTCAGATTTATCTAACATAAAAATTGTAAAATATTTTAGTGCTACTACTATATTAAAATTATCTTTTTCCGGATTAAAAAATCCATAAAACAACTTAAGAAAACGTTAAAGAACTCGCTTAACTAATAATAATAATAATGTTATTAGTTAAAGTAATACCCATGTTGTGTTGTTTACGGGTATACAATAGATTAGAGGTCGCTGAACTTTAATACCCGAAACTATATTTGTTTACTATATCACGCAAGCCCGAATTAATCAATAAACAAGTAAGATAAATGTTTAGGGCCCCGAATTCAATCGGGGCAATTGTGATAGGGTTGATTTTCGCTAATGTTATAATATAGCACATGGGCTGAAAAGTCCCGGGCCTAACAAAGAAAACACAGTTTCTTTGGTTCAAAATTAGCTTTATTCATCAACGTAATCTCCATCAAGAGCAACGCAATCATTCCAGCGCCGCTCTAACATTTCAATACCACTTTTGTAGAACGATTTATCTTTTGCCTTAAAATAGGCCTCAGTTTCAGCGATAACCTAAAAGTGATTCGTAAAATGTTTCACTCATATAAATCATATCTGTTCGATCACGATCATTGTTCACAAGACACAGGAATAGGGCCAGAGTTGATGGCTTAGATGGCTGGTGTTGGCTTAGGTGGGGGTGGTCTAGAGCTCAAAAATTTAAGATATTTTGAGGATTGTTTTTTTATAATAAAAATAATGAAAAACGATATTTTAACATTTTAGGCCTAAAAAAATTGTTAATTATTTTAAAAATGGTGCTGAAGTAGACCTTACCAAAAAGTTGGCCTTGGACGATGTTGTCTATTTTGGCTCTTCTATTTATCTAAAAAATAAAAACCATGAAAATTATTATTCAGTATGAGTAGTTATGGTCGAGGTCTAGAGAAAAAAAAATTGAAAATTGACAAAATGACGCGCTTTTTGAAATTGAAGTTCTAATAACTGGGTTTTTTTAACCAGTGTATGAAAAATATACATATTGATATATGCTAAAACGGCTGTAGAAACGAAAACATTGTCAATATCCTTACAAAAATGTAACAGTATATTCTTAAAAGACTATACTTTCGAAATATCAAAAAAAAAATCGATTATTTGAAAAAGCACTTTCTGTGAAAGAGAAATAATTAAAATATTTTTTGAAAACAATTTTATGGAAAATGCAGTTGCAAGTATTTAAAGTATGTATTATTTATTATATACGATATTAAACAAAAAATAAAAACACAATTAAAATTAAAAATAATCGGTAATGTATAAAATTATTAAAAATATCATTATCATTTATATGTTTATATTATTCCATTTGTGGTAATTTACTATGGTTCATTGGCCACTGCAATAGTTTAGTAGATTACAAATTCAACGGAAACTTCTGGCGGCTGGTGAAATGAGACAACAATTTTGTAGAAATAAGTATCTTGAAATATTTATGCATCGTGTTGTACTTTGTACGGCGTACGGCGTTCGGCGTTCAGCGTTCGGGGTACCTGTGCCGTATGACCGTGTTCAATACACAGAAATGTATTATTAATTGAATTGTTTTATGGCTGATGATATTTGACTTAGTGGAAGTAGATAATAGTTAGAGATAGCTTTCAAATAATTATTATTAGTTGTACGTAGATTGTAGTGTGCGTGTATGTAAATGATACTAGTACATGTACATCTGTATGGTATGTGTTGAACATATTTTCATATTGTACGTATGAAGACTTGCTGATTGCGTAGTATTGGTGATGCTTAGAAAGTGAGTATCAAGAAATACTCGTAAATATTGTTTTGTAAAAACTTAACGCAACACTGCACCGTACATCGTTGTAATAATAAACTCGTATCAAATGATTACAAAGTGAAGAAATACCATCCAACATCGTTCGCTCTCCTGGTGACTGGTGTTCCCTTTCTTCCCGTTGTTCCCGCTTCCAGAAACTGAACTCGTTCAAGTGTGATTAATCCATCAATGCAGACAAAAAGAGATCATCGAAATTACCATTACTGATCCATACAAAATGTGTTTTGTTATATAGAAAGAACATAAAATATAAGAAATAATGATTTGTGCAATTACAATGAAAAGAAATAATTAGAGAACAAATAAAAGTAACGGATAGTCTCGGTTGTAGGTTGTATAATAATTACTATTGAAATCTTTTTCTAAAATAAATTAAATTATTACGTGAACGAATGAAAGTGCGTTTCAAGATCATACTCGTAATCAACGCTTATTGTTCCGTAAGCAGCGCATCCATCATAATATAGTGAAGAAAGCAACGTTTTCCGTAAACAGCCTAAAAAAGAGTATTCCTTTAATTGGATTTGTTGGAAGAAATGTTTACCAACCAAAAAAAGAATCTTCAACTAAAAACAGGGTTTCTTTCAGTTGATTCATCCGATAAGAATTCAATTGTATATTTTCCAATGGATTTGTGCCCTATGTCTTAATTTCTATAAAAGTGTACTATATATTGATAGTGGGTTACTAGAACCTCAAATGTTCAATTATTTTTTAATAACTCCCTATATGTTAGGAGATATTAACAATTAAAAAAGTCATTTTGTCTCTTTAATTATTAAAGGGATTCAACGTTGTACAACATTCCAAGACATGTGACCTCACATCCACTATGTTGCTATCTCTTTTATATTCTGACAAGTTTACAGGTTACCATCCTTACAGCTCTGCTATATGTATTTATATATCAAAATATCAAATATCATTTACAGCTATTTCGAGGAACAATAAAATTTCAATACTATGTCTGCCGTAACAGGGTTAAATAAAATAGAAACTTATTTTTCTTTGACTTGACTTCATTATTTCGACTACCAACGGCTACAAAACGTTACCACAGCACTGACCTACTCATCAAATAACTGACGTATAAATGCATTTCACGTCATACATATAGCCTACCATCTCTAGCGCTAAAACTACAGTTCAAATTTTAAATTGCTAAATCTTCGTCAACATTTAGATATTTAATAAAATAGACACGCCAATACACATTTATTAACATCAATTTCAATCAACAATTGAAAAATCGACCACTAAAAAATGAGGACACAAGCCCATTGCAATTTTATTTGTGCTCCACTAGATGCAAGGATAATATTTGTATATACTCGTATGTACATAACATATAATAATATTTATAACTGTTCGAATATGAAATGCGTACATGAAAGTTTCTACATGTATGCGTCATAGTTATGATTGTAGTGATATAGAGTTTTCAGACCGTAAATTTGATTAATAATTTCTTTTGATTGCATAAAAAGACTAGTGATATGGTTTTACCAGCTTATTACAGATCTCTACATTCAAATTTATTTTACAATGAATACCCTGTGTAACTTGCACCATGACAGTTTTTTTTTTTGATAATTTTATTTAGAGACAAAGCTTTAATTCTATTATACAAACTCAGTTAACGGTATTTGGTACATTTTCATGAAAGTCATTGTCCACGGGTCAATTTTTTGTGTTGTCTAAAGTAAATTAAAAAGCACTCGTAGTTGTTTTGTTTTGTAATCTAGTTCTTAGTTACTTCTGGTTTTTGCGGCATCGTACTTAACGTCTATTTAGCGGCATGCCTCGCTACACCACAGACAATGAACGGTAATATTGTGCTTTGAATAATTTGCATTTATGCTACATATAACAGTTCAACATTGCATTTGCAACCCACTGTTACTACTCCTATTCAGTTCTGTCAATAAGGTAATGAAATTGTTTGTGTTATTACCCAAAAGCCAGGGACCCATTTCAATTAAGTGTTTGATTCACTCTAAAATTTTGCACGGTGATACTTTAAGGATAGATAAATAAAGAATCGAAAGTTTGTCTGATCTTTCATGATACAAGAGGTATCAAGGAGGCAAAGTTGCAAAAACAAATGCGCTAAAGAAAGTATTTGATTCACGAGCAGACAACAACTATATAAAACTAAAAATTAAGTTAATTTTGATCACAGATATAAGCAAAACATAGAACAAAACTATCCCAATATTGTATTTTTAAATAATGAAAATAAATGTTCGATTCACGCTGCAATATTAATATCGTCTTAATTACATATTGTAATTAAGTAAAGAATTGTTTTAAAAGTAAAAGGCACACTAAGATTAAGTTAAAACAAATAATAAGCTAGAGCGAGAAGCGATAATTGAAATGTTTTTGGGGTTTTTTTTAAATGTTTTTAGCTCTTACGCGAAATAAGTTGCATCTAGTCATTATTAGCTTTGCAGCCTATCTGTTATTACATAAATTCTTAAATTCTCACGCGAAATCAATTATATGTAGTCATAATTAAACCGCGTTTTTGGGGGCCTATGGTGGGCCAAGCAAACTTCAGAAGGAGACCATAGCTCAGTCTTTTCTTTGCAATTAAATATTACAAATTGTATAGATAATAAAAATATCTCATGCATAAACAATCGCATCCGAACTATCGACAGATCTCTTAAACATCTGTTTCAGTGTACTGTACATGCAAAACTTATTATGTATTAGACTAAGATCCCAGAGCTTTTCAGCTTTGCTAAAATAACGTAGATCTAAGGGATCTGGGATCTTAGACTAAATAATTATATACAGATTTATGTATAATACCCTGAACACTTAATACAAAGCACAAGTGAACTCTGAAATCGAATCAGATCCTGTCAACTGAAATCTGAAGTGTGAAATCCCTCATAACATCGCTCATATTTTTGTGATGCAAGCAACGTCAACTCACATGCGGTAATTTTCTGAAACACTGTTGCTGGACTTCAATAGTTCTCACAGTTATTTAATTCAAATTGTTGCTTAGCGATTAAATTTCTTCATGCTTTTAAGATGCTTTTTAATTACTAATATCTTCTACAATATTGTGACTAATTAAAAAATAATTGAACATCTTAATGTACTAATGTTACAAGAGAAGTTTATCAATATATATATACTCGTATAATAAAATGTCATTGAATTTATTAAAACTAAGAAAACTGCAGTTACTTCTTTACTTGATGCAAAGCCCCGTGCCTAGAACAGTAAATGTTCAGATTTTAAAATTTTGGTTTAAATATTTTTCATCAGATGTAGTATTAAAGCAACACAGACGCGTGGTAAACTGGGTAAAACCATCCCTAATCATTCCGGTTTTGTTACTTTTAGAAGTTACTAATCTTTCATATTTGCGGTTTTTTTTTTCAAACTATAACCTACAGTAAAAACTTTATTAATATTATTATATTATATTAATTGTGTGCCTTTCGGCTTTACAATCTACATTCTTAATACATTTCATAGAACTTCAATTTGAAATTAAACTTAAAACTATTCTATACTTTTCTATTTCCAAAAGAACTTTCTGCTTCTTCTTCTCTTTTCTCATTCTCACCGTTTCCTCACTTCTTGTCTTCTTTGTCTCCTCTCGACAAACCCTCTATTATATTTTCACTATACTTCTTCCTTTCTGTCTTCATTTTCACTTCTGCCGCCTTTTACGTCTATCACTCTGTTTCTTTTGTCCGACCATTGCTTTGATAGTGGGAAAAATATTCCCTCCCCATTCACATTTATTTTATTATTTTTAAAACTATTTATTATAGTTATTTATATATTAATTGTGTATGCCTTTCGGCTTTACAATCTACAGTATTATATTTCTAATACATTTCATTCCTATATACATTCCAAACTTAAAACTAAACTTAAAATAAACTTAAAATCTTCTCGACTTTTACTACTTCCAAAAGTGCTTTCTGCTTCTTCTTCTTTTGACCCTCTCTATTATTCTCCACCAGCTTATTACCACCAGTTTATTCTCCTGTTTTTCCTTTCCTTCTTACTATTTCCGCCATCCACCTCTTTCCTTCACTGCCTCCCTTTAATAGCTGGCCAATATTCCTTTCGCTTGCTACTTTTTCCTTACACTCAAACTTAATGTGCTCCAGTGTTTCGTCCTCCGCTCCACACTTTCTACACTTTCTTTCCTCACTCTTTTCCCAGTATCTGTTTCCTTTTTCCTCATTTCCCAATCTAAACCTTGCTGTTCTTCTTATGTGTTTTATGTCTTTTTCTATAAGGTACTGAGGCACATTATTTTCCCATAACCTCTTATATCTTTTATTGTAGTTACTTTTTTCTATTTTTCCCATTCTCTCCTGCTGCTGTGTCTCCTTATCCCTTCTCCTTAACTCCTCTGCCACACTTGCGCCACCTTCTCTTCTCCTCTCTGCCTCCTCGATCGCCATTCCATTTCTTTCAAAGTATTCTTTTCTCTTTTTTGGACCTCCTCCCCCCCATTCTCTATGTAATCCTCTCTTATTTTCTTTAAGATTTTGCTTTCCGCTCTGTTCAATTTCTCCTCGTATTTTACCGCTCTTTCCCCTGTTTTAATTCGTATCTTATCCCTCTTTAGCTCCTCCATCACCATGTATCCTGGCGTGCACCTGTCCAGCCCTAGTACCCATTTCATGTATCTCACCTGTATTCTTTCCAACTTTTCTTGTTCCTTCCACCCCCAAACCTCTGCTCCATACGACATCATACTGGCTATCAGTCTCTCATATATCCATATTCTCTTTTGTATGTCCCCCCCAAATACCTTTTCCCATAATACCTAGTCCCATACCCGTCGCATTGCTTGCTCTGCCTTCTTTGCCACCTCCCTTATATGCGCCTCTTCTCCATTATTCTTTTTAAAAGTGTAGCCCAGATATTTAAATTCTTCAACTTCCTCAACCTCCTTATTTATTATAGTTAGTTATTCAAAAACTTTATCATTTTTATTTATTAGTAATATAACAAAATAAACCAAATTACGAAATACCATGCAGTCCTGGAAAATTTTATGAGTATAAACTGCACTCCCTGTAACAAAATAGCAACAAATATAGTGAAATTACAAAAATAGATGGATAATTTTAACAACAATATGGGATCCTACTAAATGTGCCAGTCATTATATTCACTCATAAAATCTCTTTAAAATTTTACTTTTAATTATTTGTATGAAATCATAACCAATTACTCGTATTACGCAATTAATTTAATGTTAAATTTCACTCTTTAATGCGCTCCATATTCCATGTTCTACTGATTCATACACAACAACTTTTGACTAGCAAGCCACTAATTGTGCATTCTAATTGTTATTAATTATGCGGACGATATGTTTATTATAATATAAATAAAATAAAACTAATTAGAATTGCATTAAAGAGTGAAATTTAGCATCTCCTAAGTACACGTAAGTGCGTATATATACAATTACAATTTCACTTTTGATTTGATTTATAATAAAACATTATTAATATATTGAAACAAAAAATAAATATAAATAGATGTGAATACATCATGCTGAGCATTGCGCTTGCACATAGCGTGCTAAAGCGTAATCTAAGAACAAGTAATTATTTTAATTATAAATTATAATTTACCTTCACTGCCAATGTCAATCTTGCTTTTGTTTGCATTACTCGTATGCAGTAAACAGAGAGAAGAATTATTTCTTAGTGTAGACTAATAATAACAATTGGACTCAATTAATTTGTCATGGTCAGAGACTTGTTTAAAAGATTATCCAAATATTTAAATACTCGTAATAAATATAAGATAAATTTTTATTTTTTTAAATAATTTTTTTTGAATGGTTTCCTAGAACCACAATCCTTTTTACGTCATTAAGTCTACACAGTTACTTACTTTACCATACTTATCATGACTACTACCCAATTCCTACTCGCATAACTTACTCTCCAGTCAAACCATTAGACTTTGTAGCCTACCATTAGCAGGATCTTGTCAATAGCAAGATATACAGACCAAGAAGTATTTATTATCACAGCCTATGCATTTATTGGTGAAGCCAACCCTTTTCATATCATCGAACGGTTCAAATTCTTTCTGCAGCTTTTTGCACTACTGCCGCCCAAGATTATATGATCTGCTCCAAATATTTCCTCTCCACTACTGCATATATCGTCCCGCACAATGGCCGCTTCTTCTGGTGCACCAGCGCCCCGATATGGTCTACCATCAATCTAGAGATGAATGATATAAAGCAAATAAATTAACTTTTTATATAATCCCAGTAAAACAAATTTTGGGGTCACTTTGACATCATATTGAAGATGCGTATGTTTTTTTTGTCATAAAAGAGTTCATTTACAGTTCAGTTTCTCACAGTCGTTTATATGAAATGTCTATTTTATCGGTTACAAATGTCGAAAGCACTCCACCTGTCGGAATACAAATCAAGATAAAGTTGATGCGAACTATAACTGAAGTGCAATAGTGATAAAATTTAGCATTGAAAATAGGCCGACAATAATAAGTATATTGCTGGACAAAACAACTTATATCAGGACCCCAAGCTTCAACATAGTCAACTTAAGTAGACTGCGGTCTAAGATTCGGGGCTGTGTGTTCCAATTAATTGCATTTCGATAAAACAACGTTTCTTTGGTACCACATGTCTGTTACATAGAATTGATTAATTTTGTTCATCTTTGGGGCTGTTGCACATTAACGATAAACGATTGCCCAAAGTTTTTATAGTTAATTAATGTTGTTGGATCTATAGGACGCACTTAAATTTAAATTAATTTTACTGTTTTTATTATCTGCACTAGCTATTTTGCTTAAGGCTTGTCTCAGTATGGGACCGTATTTAAGCGACGGCGTATTCGGACGTAAATCGGCGGATTGAATGAGCTACAAAGCAAACCGCCTATGTGTGTCACAGATGTCTGTAGTCGTGTATTAGGGGGTGTATTGGAGTTCTTTAGCACTTATATAATTTATCATGAGAGCACACTTTAACTTTAATTTTTATCGATACACTACTGGTATTAAAGGGACTTTAGCATTTATTATATATCTGAGTTCTGGTGGGCGTGAATTTAAATTTAGTTCTATCCTATTGGTATGGGCATCCGTGCCCATGATTCACTGAAATACAAACATAAACTGCATGCAGAACATACCCATGTCGCCGATAGATTTCATTTGACCGCGTATTGCAGCGTAATAACAAGCGATGTTAGGTATCCCCTCCAGTCTGACGCGGCTGTTTGCATTTACAAAGGTTCGGATGGATATCGTTGTAGTAGTGGTAACGCTTGGATAAAATTCGCCTTTATTCGGTTCTAATGTGCGAGGTAGTGCCGCCCGTATTCGGACTGCTTTGTAGCGTGCAGTCTGAGAGCTCCAGAGCGATCTCATTACATTTACATGGTTCGGATAGGTAAAGCGTAGTAGCCCGAATACGTCCGGCAGAAATTCGCTTAAATACGGTGCCATACTGAGACAGGCCTTATTCGTCAGAGAATTCAGTTCCACACTCACTTGATCTCAGGTATTGATTCCTGATCCGAAATCAACGTAAAGGAATATAAGCCCGAAATAATTAGTGGTATTAGATAACCGTGAGGGTCTACCTGGTTATATGAGTATACAAATATTATGATCGTTTTGACTAATATTCAAAATGGTAATTTAAAACAGTTGCAGAACAAAACGGTGATCAGTTTAGTGATTTCGCGGGTTCCTTAACTCTGTAAAACTTTAAACACATAATAAAAAATTACCGTTAAACTATTAAACACAATGAAGCTATCCATACAATAAAACATAATGTTTCCTTTTGCATTGTAAAGACATGATTAATATGTTATTTCATCAGCTTCGCTTGAGACTCTGGAAGAGAGGGTTATGTCTCATGGTGGAGTCATTCTCTTCTCACAGCCGAGGAAATTCACAGACTACAGACAGTTAGGCATGGACAGTCCAATCCAGGAGTCTTCCAGAAGTTACTTGTGGAAATTATTCTTACATAACTCTCAATTAATTAATTTGTATGTTAATTGAATCGTGATATTTAATCACGAAAATATTAATGAGACAAAATTATTATTTTATAATTTAATTGTTTCATTTTTAATAATTTAAAAGCATGTTTGTCCTAGTATATGTTTTTGAGTTAGTTTTGGGTTGCACTAAGAAAACACATTTAAAAATAATCCAAACGTTTTAAAATAAAGTACTGCGTAGCATTACGAATACGATCTGGTAGATTATAAATTAAAATTTGCATCGAGACTTAAAGATGCCCACTGTAGACGAAGAAGTAATGAGGACGGCTAGTAAGCATTTTTTGAGCCTATTGAACCACTATAATTAAGGAATTCTGCAGCTTTTCAATACCAGAGGAGATCTGTGCAGATTTCCGAGCCACAAGACCTAACCCAGTAATCCTCATACCAAACCACACAAGATACAAATATTTACTAATCTTTCTGAGCTAGTCAGGGGACTGGAACTAAATAAAGTTATCTATATTCAAAATGCAAATTACTAGATAAGCGACAGCTTACTTGTAATATTATAGAAATAAAAAATTATTTAATGATTAGATGTTTCTGTATTTGCTTCAAGTCAAAATGAGAATATGGTTTTTGTACAGTGTGCTTCTTGCGTAAGGGCATTACTAAGAGACCTATTTTGTAACTGCTTACATGACGTCTGTTAACTTTTGACGATTTTTTAAAGCCCTATAACTTACAAATTAGGCTACCTAAGTTTCAAAGTATGGGATTGTCAGAAGTTAACAGACGTCAGGTAAGCAGTTACAAAATAGGCCCTGTTAATAACTGCATGCAATATTCATATTTGTATATCAATATCTTGCTTTTATTTTTAATTAATGTCAGAATTAAAATGTCTTTGTCTCAATTCATTTATATTTTATGCCTAGTTGTTTTCATATACACTGCTCTCTGTGGGCAAGCTATAATATTTCGTATGTAAACATCCTTTGTTTTACGATTCACTTCTCTAGGTTTCGACACATTTGCTCTTAATTCGTTCTTATCGCTTCAACACTCAAACCTACAGCACGCTTAACCTTTTTGGTGCATATACATAAAATAATAAATACACATATTTTTATTTATAACTTAAACCGCGAGTTACATTTACCTAGTGTCGTAACTAATATTTTATTAACTAAAATATTTAATCAATTTATATGTAATTCAATAGTGTAATTTAAAATAAATGTAATCTAAAAAAGTTCTGATGTTTTGCTGTGTCTTTTGATATAAATAAAAAATTGCTATTAATTACTTAATAGCTAAAAGGTCCTTCCCAAATAAATTGTGCGCCCACTAAGCTATTGAAAGGAACTGAACGACATATGCTATTCGAGAACTTGGATACCGCCGACAGATCGCAGATACACCCTAGCCAGCCTATAGATCTCTATAAGGTCCAAACTTCGCACCCAGGCCCCTAAGTTCCGATATCCTTTTAAATGAAATTAAATAGAATATTTTTTATTTAATTTCGTTTACGTATTACTTATTCATTAATAACATTATTTACATATATTTAACGCAAGGGTGAAATCTTCAATAGACACTGTGAATCCCCATTCCAGCCACTTCCCATTTCCTGCCTTACCTCTTGAAGAATCGCTATGAATAATTCTTCATGGTATGAAACACATCATTTATGGAAATCGACAAAAGTATCTAAAATGAGACTGAAGTAATTAAAAGTGATATGAAAAATGTAAGTTCAATATTTTTAAATATGTATTATCAGACAAACTGTCTCTGTCCCGAAATGTTCGTCATTAAAATGAACCTTATCAAAAAGCTGTAAAACAAAAAGAGAAAAACACATTTTTATTAGAATATATAATTATGTAAATTATATTTGAAATATACATAAAGAATTTAGAAATATAAATAGAAAGATTGTTTAAGAAAATGTTATATAATATGTACATAAAATATATGTAAGTTTGTTAAACAGGTATAACAGTATAAAAATATTATACTGTGAACTAATTCCACGTTGTGCCTTACACTTACTATAGAGACCTAGAAATTTTAACATTTCAGATCAAATCTCAGACTTAGATCATTAGGTACAAAACATCATTAGGTGTAACTCCTATTAATGTCATTAACAAATATTTTTAAATCGAATCAACAAATTCCCACATGAGTCAAATAAATAATCTGATAATTGAACTCTAATTATTACACGTTTTATTTCTCATATTAATTATGATAAAATTAATGGAATTATATAACAATGTTAATAAGTGAAACACAATTACCATTGCTTTTTAGAGCATTCAATTTTGTTTTCATTAGCAAAACTGTTTTAATATTTAATTTATTTAAAAAGTGTATTTTAATTTATTATATAATATTGCTTATATATATATTATTTTATTATTATTATTATTATTATTTATTGTAATGTTTTTGCCATAAATTACATATCATTGTGCTTAATTACATTCCAAAAGATTTAATTAATTATAAATGATTTAATTTTAAAAGAAAAAAAACCTACACCTCTTGCCTTCTTTGTCTCTTCGTCTCTTTGTCACTTCAGATTAAAATCACTTCTGCTCTGGCGTTACTTTTCTCTTCTCGTTCCTTTTCTCTATTTCCGCTATCCACCTCTTCTCTTCACTGCCTTCCTTTAATAACTGCTCCCTTTAATCTGTTTCCTTTCTCCTAGTTTCCCAATCTAAATCTGGCAATCCTTCTTATGTGTTTTTCTCTTAAGTAATGTGGTATCTCTCTCTCCCAAATCCTTTTATATCTTGTGTTGAAATTGCTCTTCTCGATTTTTTACATTCTTTCCTGTTGCTGTATGTTCTTTTCGCTTCTGCTTAGCTCATCTTCCACACTTGTGCCTACTTCTCTTCTTCTCTCTGCCTCCTCGATCGCCATTCCATTCCTTTTATAATACTCCTTTCTTTTATACACACATATTATATTATATTATATTATATATATATATACATATATATATATATATATATATATATATATATATATATATATATATATATATGTATATATATATATATACTAGCTAAACCCGGCCACGCATTGTTGTGGCTCAGTCTGATATGAAATGAATGGGAAAGTAAATAAAAAGTACACATACACGATGATCAACTGGAAAGAAATGAGAAAACACACGCGTATTCGAATGCAACGTTATGTCAAAACTTTTCGAGTTTTGAGAACAAAAACATACGCAGGTTGAATGCAGAATGGAATCAATTAAAAATGTACACTATATGGAATCTTAATTTACTTTATTGTAGGTTCTGCAACTTCTCTTGGCGCTTTTCCGAAGAATCGTTAAAGTAGCTAGTTTAAGTGCCCCTATAATAATACTGTTCAAACAAAGCAATGGTTTGACAAATTTTATTCGGACTCGATATTTTTCCATTGTTTTAAAACCACTTTAATTCGTAAATTAATGATCAGAATGTAATGAAATTAAGACACATATTGTTTGTAGGTTAGTTGGCTGTCTAAATATCAATATTTGTCAATAATGGCGCCATCTATACGTCATCCTATGAAATTATTAACTGATGTGACATACAGAAATACAGACTTAAACGGATTCGACTTACGAGGATTTTCAGAAGCGAATTAGGAAATCAATATTTTTAATGCTGAACAAATAAGTATTTGTTCACAATTCGTAGAACTGAAACTGATTTGCGATTCTCTTTATGCATCTGATAATAAATACAATTTGATGTAAATGTTCGCATTTGGCATTATTGTATCTAGTGGCTTTTTATACTGAACACCACCGTTTTTCGACGAGTCCTTTACTTTTAAATTCATGCTCTTATAGTAGTATAGCAAATAAAATTAGTACATCTAAAGTTAAATTACTTAATTACTTAAATGTCATTTACATCTTATCAGCTTTTGAGTGTACTGACTTTTAAAAAAAAAAAAAAAATCAAGAAAACAGACTCTGATTGTGTCTTGGAAAACAAAAATTAGTGAGAGTAGCAAGATTAATGCTAATAGTGATAAGAAGAAGCGCGTTGTAACTATGGAGACTATGATAAAAATATTAAACAACACAAAGGCGTTAAGAAATTTGTAGACATTGAAGTTCAGATTGTGGAACACATAAGAAAAATGTGAGCAGTTAAATGCACGATTATAACCAGAAAAAGTTTGATAATTCAGTAAATTTTTTCTTGTTTGAAAATCGCTTTATTTCTCAACAAAAGATAATTTTTTCGGCAAAGTGCGCTTTATTTATCAACATTAGTCTAGTGTTTTTCCAATTCTTTTATTCCTTCAAAATAATAGGTTTTCTCAAGACGCTCAAAATGTGCGCTTGTTTCGGTGGTTTCATGACTAAGTCTTTGTTAGACCTAAATCTCTTACTCCCAGCCATTTCTTCAGGTTTGGAAACAGGAAATAGTCGCAGGGGATTAAATTTAGAGAATATGCTGAATGGGGTAGCAGTTCATAGCCCATTTTATGAATCGTGATCGTTGCATCCATCGCGCGGATAGCTGCTTTCAATGGTTAAATAATAATTTGCTTCCACAAACATCGTTTTTAGTTTTTTTTTAATTTTTAAATGAGTAACGTATATGTAGTATGTATGTATCTATAAAGCAGATCGTATTTATAAACTTTTAGTGGTGGCCATCAGGAACTATTCAACTTACGCGGAAACCGCTAGAACGAATTAACCGCGTAAGTCGAGAACTTACTGTATTTATAAACGTTAGTAATACATGCGTTTTCATAAATTAGTCTTTCAACAATTATACTCGTAATTACTTGTTCAATTCTTTCTAGTAGATTTTGTTTATTACAGACTTGGAGTAAACAAAAACAAAAAGCGACATTTTTTATGAAAGCATACAGAAAGAATAACACAACTGTGAAAACATCTAGCATTAATAAACCACACATCTTTTCAGATCGTTAACTTATGACAAAACCACATCGTCTATTGGTATTGCCTTCAATCCAAGCCTGCAGACTTATAAAGGCTGAACTGACCACAGATAATAAATGAATTAATAATTTATCATGATTTATTATGAAATGAAATAGACTGACATACCGTTATTTACTTAATTAATACTTCATATCGCAATTCGTCTTAGAAAGTGCAATTTAATATGAACAAGATTCGTTTTTATTTCATGTATCATTACAACAGTATAAATTAACCAAATTGTGCTACAGCTGATGCGATCAGCATCCGAGGCTGCAGATATGCAAAGATAATCACCACAGACCATGCCGACGATAGCGATTAGGAAAACATGGATTATGCAACACCATTTATATGCACGATCTAACATGGTGATTGTATTGCAGCTTTATTTAAAGCAATCACAATTAAGTAAGTCATCGCGAATTTGGTAACCATCTTAGATCACATAACAAGCCTATCAATCAACTTAAAAATCTTTTAATATTTAAATTCTTAAAATTGTACTGCATATATTTGGAATGAGGATTAGTAATAAAATGGTTATAAGTATTAATATTATTATAATTATTCATTAGTTATTGAACTTTGCTCCTTTATAATTCGTACCATTTTTATTTAAAGATTTATCTATATATTTAATAGGTAATATTTCATGATAGTATTTAGGGCTTGAAGTATTAAGGATTTATTTTAAGTAGGAAATATTTCCAGATTAGGATAAAAGAATTTAGACTGGATTTTATTAATGTGTGGTCAGACTAATGTCTAGGATTTATTTGGTTAATGACAATTGCTTAAGATTAGGATTTATTTGAAATTCAAATTAGTGAATAATTTTAACTGGAAAGGATTTCCAATAGCGTATAAAATCGTAGCGATTCTGTAATCATCCTCTCTTATTTATTTTGTCTGTCATAGGGTAACGTCGTGTGTTTGTAGCTAAAGAAAATTATCATTTTTTAAATAAATAAATAATAAATAAACTATTTGGTAAAAATAAAGTGCTTATTTTTAATTATGCGTATCTATGAATGAAACTATATACAATTACTTTTTAATAATTCAAAAATTATAGATCACAATAATAGTGCGGTTTAAAGAGACATAACAATGAACTGTGTCACTCATATCTTATTCTGTTCTACGCCTTGAAGAACTACGTCTTTCTATGCCTTCAAGAACTTGAAGACAATGTATATTTTTTTATCTAACATTATTATTATTATTTAACAAACAATGAATTTGAATGAATAAAAGTAATGTATCATACAATTTTAAGTTTCCCAATATTTTGTTTTAAGGATTTAATCGTATGTTTATCACTTTTTATTGGGTCAAAAAAGTGTATTATACATACTAACATATTCATCAAAACCAATAGTTTTTATTTACAATTTTGCATTGTTAGCTTATGAGAATTTGGGAAACGTAAATCATTTTTAATAAATAAAAGTAATAAATAAACGGTTTATAAAATTTGCAGAATTTTTTTTCAATGTATACATTATCTATAGATGCATCTATAGATGCATCTATAGCATAGATGCAAATCGTATGTCAAGAATTGATGATACTAAGTGCCTTATTCTTAAAAAAATCGACCTTATTTTTTCAGCGGTGGAAATATTTAATTTTTTCACCGCTCGAATAAAGTCGCTGTATTTAAAATATCTAAAGTGGTATTCTGTATGCCAAATTTTCCATCGCCCTTATAATATACAGAGGTGAAAAAGTATAGTGACGTATTTTAAGACGTCATCAATTTTTAAAATATTTGACCAATCACGGCATTCAGAATATTCAAATATTTAAAAATTCAAACACTTGACAAGTACGAATACATGTCAATTGTTCAAGTCAATTGACAAGCAACATAACCTCACCCTCTGATATATTTATATTTGTATATTCATATGACTATATAAAAATTTGTACTGAAATTCAAATTATAATTCAAATTGTTCGACAGTTCTAAAGAATGCAGCGATGGAAAATTTTAAAGTCACCGCTAAAGCCGACCTTATAATTTGGTCGATTTTTTTCCAGCGACAAAAATAAAATCGATGGAAATTTCTTACAGAATACCAAATAAAAAATCATCGCTTTTGTGACGTCATTTTACAGCGATGAAATTATTTCACCGGTGGAAATACTTTACAGAATAAGGCCCTAAATATAGTTCTCTTGACGTCCTTCATTATCCTTCCGAGATCAATGTCTATTAGCCCAGTTATATAAGGACTCAACCTCGGAAGGAAATATAATAAGTTACAAAGTTGTATAAATCTTTGATTTGACATTTTATAAGTTAGCTCAGAAATCACATAAAATACCGTGTACGCAAGACATGATTTTCAAAGGTCAAAAGTCACAAAAATTCTTTTTTGACTTTTTTTTGTAGATATCATGTTTCCTATGCTATAAATGACATTTAGAGTTGTTAGTAAAGTTATAAAGAGCCTTCGAGTTCAATCCCTGGACGAGCTCTATATTTTCTGTGTTTGACTTTTATCAAAATTAAGCTACTGCTTTCTACTCATAATCATATAACTTCAGAGACAACTGTACATTATGAGGACACGACAGCATAAATATGTCCAACAGTGTTTCGAAATGAGACACTATATGACCTTTACAACATTTCACCGACCTCAACAGTTTATGCGTAAAGTGTGCAGTCTGTAGTGTGGATTACAATCTGTCAGGTCAGCACTATATTACGCAAAACAGACAAAATATATAGCTGCGTCTAAAACCATTTGAAAGTTCTAATATTTTTTATCACTATTAAAGCTGACTTAAGTTATTACATAAATCTTCCAATGTTATTGCCATAATTGCATAAATGGATCATCAAGTATCACTGACCGCGACCTGATTCGCGTCATGTACGATTTGCACCATACGGATACAGTGTAGCTGTAAGCCAGGGATGGTAAACCGATTTATGAGTAGGTACCAAAGACATATCAATAATATTTTTGGAAATATTGGCAGTACACAAGACATTCAATAAAATTTATTGTTAGGAAAATTTTTTTAACAATTCCTATATCCAATGAACGTTCTTTTTCAATTCTTAAAAGAGTTAATAATTATTTTAACATTTCCTAATCTGAAGTTCATTTAAGTCACTTTTTTATGATGTTTATAGAAAATGATATAGTTAAGTTATTGAATTATGTATACTTTCATAATTGATATTTGATAAATTTCCTAAAGCTAAAGCAAGATTAAAAATAAATATTATTGATATTATTATATTCCAATATATATTTAATTAAATTCATATATTTTTATTAAAGATCCTATTTTGAAATAACATGAAAATGAACCAATATAAAAATAATAACTGCCTGGCTATATTTAAAAGGTTGTCAGTGTTCAGATTGTATCAACTTGTTCGTACAAGTATCAAGTTTCAATAAGTAAAAGCGTTAAAAACAAAAACTAATAATGAAAATAAATAAAAAAATAATAACTGTCTACCAGACTAAAAAGCGTGCACATATAATGCACGGCAGTGACCCTAAAAATTGAATCGCACCTCAATTGCTAAATCTGCCACTGTTGGCATGCCAACAAGTTTTTTTTTTAATATTTATTTTTAGTGCATCATTTTTAGTGAATCATGTGCACTTTTAAAAGTTATTAGCACTTAAAAAGCATATATACATTTATAAACATTTAAAATACAAAATTCGTAAGCAGCAACTCTTTTAAATTAGTATATTTTCAGCGAAAGCAATTGTTTGCAATTGTCAAAATTGACTTCAAACAATTAGCGTGCCAGCAAAATTTTCATTCGTGTCAAACGTGATACATGTGCCATAGGTTTGCGATCCCAATAGTGTAACCAAATATCTATCCTGGAAGTAAATGCATTAAATGTTTAATAGTTCTTTAAAGTTATATTAACGCTGCTTCTACATAAACTTTAAATGTCAAACAATAATTTGATCAACTTACAGCATCTGTTTTGCACACTGTGTTTGCCATTTGCCGACATAATGTACGTAGGAATGTCAGTTTCTCTGGATTTTCTTAATTAATTGTAAAAGAATATAATTTTTCTTTTAGTTTTTCAATACTACGACACATAAGAGCAAATACGTTGTGACAATCTAAAAGAAAAGTTGATTTATAATCCACAAGAAAGCGTAAAATATTTCACTTAAAATTACCAATAAAATATGTGATAAATATTACAGATGTCGATTACCGCTGTCTGCACTGATGGACCGTCTTATTTGTACTAAATTAAATTCCCAATAGAATTCATTCGATTAAGGCTGTACAGCACTTAAGTATTTTTCTATTAGACTTCATAATTATTGTGGCCTAAAAATTACTATGCTATGTAAATTAGACCAGGCCTGCTGGTTCGTCATTTGTCATTAAAGAAATATTGCCGCAGTATAAGACCCTGTTCAATCATTGAACTGAATGGCGAGACTGAAGTTACGGACATCAATCTCAAACCAGCATTCAACAAGAGTTAAGAAAAACGTCATTGCTGCAGCAAGAGGTAGTTTTTTCATTGAAATTCATCACTGAATCTTTTAACACAATTTCAATAAATTCATGTGTTAGTTAATGTAATTTTTACTTCACTCTCGGATTTATTTTCCATCAGAACTTAACATATTTTTAAATAACCTTGTTTTTGATGTCAAAGTGATCGAAAGCTTTTATGCTGAATCAAGTCATATCAATTATATATAATAAAATTATATAAATATATAATATTAAATATATTATATTATATTATCTTTATCTTAATATATATAAATTACGTGTCACGTTGTTTGTCCGCAATGGACTCCTAAACTACTTAACCGGTTTTAATCAAATTTGTACACCGTGTGCAGTTTGATCCAACTGGAAAGATAGGATAGCTTACATCTCAATTTATGATTGCAATATTATCTTATTGCAAATTATTTGTCTATTAATTATCTGTTAGCTCCAAACGATTTTAAAAGATGGCGACATCTGTTGACTAGATTGAGTAAATATTCAATAGATGGCGCTATGTAATGTAATATGACAAAAACGTTAGCCACAGCAACGCGTGGCCGGGACAGCTAGTATATATATATATATATATAATATATATATATATATATATATATATATATATATATATATATATATATATATGTATAATATAATATAATATATTTAATATATTATTTATAATTTATTTGAAATATTGTATTAAGTTTCAGCAAAACAAACAACAATTGTAGCAACTACTTATAAGACAAAGTAATAAAATAGTACATAAAAGTTCCGTATTATTTACGTAAAATATTATGTAACATTTTCATTGAGTTTCTTCTTCATATTATAAAAGGAAGAACTTTATGTATATTTTACATTTTTTTACAAAATATTACTTTACTGAAAATGTATAAAACAAACACATAGATATAGTACAGAATATATTAACAAAATATAAAATATACCAGAGTTTACCTCCGTCGCAAAGCGACGTCTTTTTGGCACATGATTTGATTCCAATAAAATAATTCGTAATTACATTTCATATTTAACTCTATTTTTAAATTGAAATAATAAACTAGCACAATAATAAAATAATTTTTCAATGTATCAAAATAAAAAATATTTTCAATTTATGCGTTATTTGATCAACTTTTTTTCAAAATTTGGGATTTTTCTTTCGATTCGTAAATAAGTTACCAACGTTAGCCTATATACAAAATTTCAACTTCTAGCACAATTTTTACTCTAGGCAAATACTGCCCCCGTACTCCCAAATAAAGTCCGGGGACGCCAAAAGTCTTAGAATTTTTCTCTCTGCGAAATAGGCATTTTCAAAAACATTGACTGAGACGTTTTCGCGCTGCCATACAAAATTCACTACCAAGCATATAAGAATATAAGATCATAAATATACACCTGGGACATTATAAATATGTTAATAAAATTATATAAATATATAATATTAATTAAATTTGACAAGAACCATACTCAGAACACACAGTTCTGAGAAAAAGAAAAAAAAATTATTACAAAGTTATCTATTATTACAAAGCTATTTTCATCGTATCGACGAATTTTAAATACGGTATTTATATCGCACAAATTTGGTGCACCATTCTCTTAAAATTCTTGTACATGGATTGGAATTATAACTCTTGATCGTTATTGCTAAAGTTTCGGAGTCCGTTGCGAAATATGTCACGCCTATCAGCTTTGCTCCGTTTTTCGATACGTGTTTATTATCCACAATTTTATGTGTTCTAGAAAAAACATTTTTAAAAGAATTTTTGAAAATGAAACAGAGCATAGTGACCACAAGCCATGGTTTATTAACCACGGAAGTCGATACGTCAATTAAAACAGACTTTATTTAATAAACAGTAATTTGGTGTATTGTGAATTACATATGTTGTGTGTACTAGACCATGTTTAAAGAAATAAGTAGCCGACATTATTCCTATAAGTATGGTACACTGTTAAATAAATTGGTCGAAACAATGCTTTAGACACCTCTTTCTTAGACTAAAGCTGCACTGCGAGTAACAATAGCGCGGAAATAAATCCGTTATTCTGTAATACAGCGGTTCTCAAACTTTTTACTTCGAGCCCCCCTTCATAATCCAGCTGTAAGCCGGGCCCCCCTTTATGTAAGCGTACTATATATTATAAGGGAGTCGCATTTGACATTTTACAGTCAATTTTTATTTAGTTAAGTTTTGCACATTCTATGCATACTCTAATGGGCAATAGGTATAATCGTAATCAAAGAACAAATTCTATACAAACAATTACAATTTATTTAGGTATTTTAGCTACTATAGTACATAATTGTTATTTGTAACTCAAAAGTCAAAGCAATAATAATAAAAAGAGCTTCAGTGTAAAGGATGTGCTTGTACAACCAGGCATACTAGGTGCTAGCTACCACGAGAGTCATCTCCTGCGCTGTACTGAAAACATGTCGATGTACACGCACATTATTTTACTGCCGATAAACTAAAAAAAATAAAATGTTCGGCACTCTTTCGACGTTGACTAAAAATTTTACACTTGTTGTAATTTTAAAAATAAAAAGTTTGCTTTATTATTTTGTAAGTAAATTTAATTAATTTTTCAACCAAGCTTATACATATAATTTTTACAATTTATAATTTTCCTATTTCTCAGTTTTTTGTCCTTCTATTCCAAATTCTTCCATCGTTGCTTCCTTAACAACCTCATCATCCATCTTCCAACATCGCTTTCCTTGTATCCTTATGAGTTCATTCGTTTTCACTTTAACAACAACCGCATTATGATCTGATACAGGAATCGAGTTTAAAAATCCCTTAAGTCATCTGAAGGTAACTCACTTTACAGAGATAAAAAATACTTTTCGGTGAAAAAAGTACTGTCATAACTGTGTTTTGTGTGCAGTTTACATGATTGTAATGTTATTAATATTTTATAAAGGATATACCAAAATACAGGGTGTCCCAATATTCAACGATAAGCGGGTATCAGAGGGTGGTCCTGCTCATGACTACACGAGAAAAAAAAAATTATCTCATATTGTTTAAAAATTACAAAAAAAAATAAAAATCTTTCGAAAATTGAAACACCTTAAGATGTGTTTAACTACCATGATCACAATTTTTCAAATATTTCTGATTTTTTTTTGTAACGGCAACCTAAATAGTACTGTTATCCACCACAACTATTAAAAATCCCAGAATGCTAGTAGTTTTTACACAAAAGCCAATCGAAATAATTTTTTTCCCTAAAATTTTTAAAGATTTTTTCTGTCCACTTTAACTCATCGTGGTGTAAAAAAAAAGTATGAACACTACTATGGCAAGTTTTTTGCAAAATTGGCGCAACTCTCCAAGATTCCAAAATGGTATGATACTCCAGGAAAATTAGCAATAAAAAAAAATTATGCATACTATTTCTAAACAAGAACCAAATTTCATAAATGATTGTTGTTGATAGTTATCACTTTTACAACACCAAAAAGAGGTTTTTTATTGTTGAATGAATTAAAACAAATGGTACAAACAATTTTTCATCTATTTTATAAATTTATTGCATTATTTACATTATAGTAAATGTTCAATTTGTTTCCCACCGGCATTAATACAGGCATGACATTGCCTTAAAAAAGATAGTTTTTTTCGGACGTTATTACCACTGGATAATATCCACAACGTGTCGCATTTTGACCCGACCCATTCTTAGATAAAATTCTATAGTGGGATAAAACAACCTGCAGGAAAGATGGTTTTTTAAATCTTTTTTTTTCTCCACCAGAGGACCATCCTCTGGTGCCCGCTTATTGTTGAATATTGGGACACCCTGTATAATCAAATATTCAACATGCCATATTTCAATTCATAACGATTCATTTAACTTTTCTTGAACAACCAATCTTTCTGAATCGTAGCTAATCGTGTAAAACGGCTTCAAACAACAGTTACTTAGAAGAACAAACAGTGTAGGTTACGTTACTGGCCGTGACATGTTATGGCCTATGGGTCCACCGAGTACATTATTATTAATTTAGTGCGTATCAATAAGTACTGCTTTGCGTAGTAAATGCACTGGATTAGCTCTTGCAATGGTTCACGACAGTAGCACGTTTCTATTTCGTTACGTAACGCATCGTACACACTGGTGCGACATAAGCATGCGACATCCAACATTTATATACTCGTATATATATTCATTCATAAGTTGACATTATTTAGACAGGAGTGTACTAACTATGTTGTACTTTTAACGTACAGACTAGTGCGACTTAAACATGCGACACTAATAAAACTTTTAGTCGGTGTTTATAAAAGAATTTGTATGTGCGGCGACTTTGAATGAGACGTTTTCTTTAGATGTGTTTATTAAATAAATAAAAATAATTGAAAGTAGTGTTTAAACTGAGTTTGACAAGGATAAGCACGAGTTATCAGAGACCTTGTTAAATAACTGGGTTTTATTACTTTTTTTCTTCTAAATATTTTTTTTTTTTAAAGCAGGTTGAAGGAATTCGTTCAAAATATGAAACCTTCCGACGTATTAAGTTGCATGTCGCACTAGTGTGAACGTGTTGTACAACTTCTTCCAATAAATATTGGATGTCGCATGTTTAAGTCGCACCAGTCTGTGCGGATCTTAATATACAAATTTTATATGTACGAGTATATTATCTAATCCCATGTTAACAATGGGCTTATTAAGCAACGCAATGGTTTGGCAAGTGTTATTTGGACTCGGTATTTCTTTGGATTAAAATGCAATGTTTTATCAACACACGAAATTCAGATTATTTCATTGTATTGAAAATTACAAAAGTACTGTAACTCGTAAACTAATGTCATTAAATTTTGATATATCGTTTGAAGGTTGGTACTATCTAAATGTTATATGTATTTGTTAATAGTAGTGCCGTTTATATGTCATCCTATGAACTTATTGAGTGATTTAAATGTATACTGACGTTTCTATTTTTTTAAATATCTAAACTTTGACGAAAATATTCCTATTTAAAAATTAAGGTAAAGTTCTGCATATGATATTACAGAAGAAATATACATATAATCGAAATTATTTTTCCTTTTCCCAACAATCATAATATAAAACTTGATGGGATGCACAAACCAGCTGTTAGTAGTAATTGACGTATCACACACACACTCGTATGCAGCTTTGTTGTATAAAAGAGTTGGCAATTCATAGGATGTAACATCACACGTAGATTTAATTTTTATAACTTTGAATCCCTTTAATGATACACTCAAAGATGACTACTTAAAAATGATTTTAATTGATAATATCTATTGCAACTTTGAGATCCTTATAACCAGCTCAATCAATATATAGTACAATGGGCTTGTGTCCTATGTCTTAATTTCTAAAAAAGTGTACTATATATTGATAAAGTGGGTTACTAGAACCTCAAATGTTCAATTATTTTTTAATAACTCCTTATATGTTAAGAGATATACCAATTAAAAAAGTCATTTTGTCTCTTTAATTATTAAAGGGATTCAACGTTGTACACATTCCAAGTGCATGTCACAATCCTTGTGTAAGGTTACCAACCTTACAGCTCATTAATCTCTGCTATATGTATTTATATATCAAAATATCAAATATTATTTACAGCTATTTCAAGAAACAATAAAATGTCAATATTATGTCTGCCTTAGCAGGGTTAAATAAAATAGAAACTTATTATTCTTTGACTTGACTTGATTATTTGACTACCAACAGCTACCACATTACCATTTGCATTACCACAGCACTGACCTACTCAACAAATAACTGACGAAATGCATTTCACGTCATACAAATATGGCCGACCATTTCTGGAGCTAAAACTACAATTCAAACTTTTAATTGCTATATCTCCGTCAATATTTAGATATTTAATGAAATAGACACGCCAATACACATTTACTAACATAAATATCAATAAACAATTGAAAAATCGACTACAAAAAATGAGGACACAAGCCTATTTTACAGAATAAAGCCATGGTTCACAATCCCATTTCGAAATCTTAGGTTGGGTTCGAATTTAAAAATTTTCCTTCTTTTAGATACATCGGTGATTTAAAATTCGAATGCAAATTACCGCTTAGTTTGTAACCATATTTTGACATCTTAATATTAAACTCTGCAGAATAATTCAGCTTTCATAATATCAAAATTTGATGTGTTGTTCGAGCCAGCTGTATAGGCATCATATATTAATTACGTCACACGCAAAGTGGGAGAGGGGTCAGAAACTTTGTAACGTTGCATGCCTATATACTGGGAACATCCATAGGAACTAAAAGGTCATTTATTCAAAAAACTGAAAAATTGTGTAAGAAGTTTAAAATTTCCGTGAGACTTAAGAAAAGGTAATCTAAAAAATACTATAGAAATATTTATTTCGGCACAAAAATATTGTAATAATTGAAAATATCTGACGTCACATCAAAGGGGGAGGCTTAGAATGACATGAAAATTGTATAACGTTTGTATGACGTTTGGGTACCACTTGTATGCATCTGTTTTACAATCTGTTATATAAAAGAGATGACAATTGAAAGATTGAATTGAAATAGAGGTTAAGATTCAGTTATGATATTACGAGGGATTACTTATGTTTTATAACTTTTGATTCTTTAACCAAAAGTAGTCTTAAGGAGGTACAGGACGTACCATCAATGCAAAAAGTTTATCTCTCGGTAATACGAAATACAAAATACGAAGAACATGAGGAACGAGCAAATATTGGGACTGTACCTTTGAAAATGAATTTTTCAATTCCCTATTAAACTGCTTTTTGCTTGTTAAAATGATTTTTTATGCATATAATAGTTTAATAAATTAAAAATTACCTATAATTAATATCAAATTTATATTAATTCAATTTAAATTCAAATTAAACATTTTGAAAAAGGAATAATAAATTTGGCAACGCTGTAAATTTACGTGTGTTGACGCATGCGTTATTTGGTTCTTTGACAAATAAATTGTTATATTTTATAAAATATTTATTCCGATTTTGAATGTCCCGCGCAAATTGGGATTTGCAACGTAGCCGGCTTATAACCTACACTTACTGTTTATTACTGGTTTTATTTAAATATTTTCGTAAATAGGTATCCTTTTGATAGTTTTCTTTTTGCAATAGTTACAGAAAAGATTATTTTATATACACCTAGTTTTTGAAAGCCGTGTCACCATTTTTTTATAGTTACAAGTTATATTATGTGGTGAAATTGAGCAATAAATTATGATTTGTATGGAAAATGACTATTTTTAATCATGTATATAAGGAAAACTATGAACTCTAGGTCTCTAAAATTTTGAGACAGCATATATTTTAACTATTTGTATCGACCTGCCAAATTTCACAACGTTTTCATCGTTTACGTTAACGTCCTGTACCTCCTTAAAAGAAAAAACATTGCTATTTTAATTGTTAATATCTCCTATAATATTAAGACTTATAAAAAGGCATTGAATATTCGAAGTCCTGATTGTGTATATAGTACAGTTTCATAGAGGTTAAGACATGGTTCGCAATCCCATTGCTTCATACCTACACGTACGGAATAATTACATTTAAAATACTATGTAAATGTAGATGGTGATAGTAAACAAGAACAATTAGATGCACTAAAAACCACGGACGTGACATTCTACATTCTATGAGTACAACACGTACATCCAATATTTGTTATTCGGTTTGCTGTTAGTTTTGTACAAGAATCGAATCAGTGCCAGATTAGCCATATAGCCTGAACTCTGCCTCCCTCCTTCCACGCATGGAACAGAAAATATTCAGCTTGTAACTACTACTATTACAGCAGAATACCCTTCAGAATTTTAAGTGCTTTTGTAACTTTAAATGCGTTTTTCTGAAAACTGTGTTTTTAAAGTCGATGGCCAAGATTTCTCGAAAACGGCTGAACCGGTCAGTCTCAAATTTTAATACAAGCTTTTTAAGTATATTTCTTAGTAATTTATCCAAGATTTTTTCTCACTGATAAATAATTTTTCTTTTATAAACAATTTAAGGCCAAAATTTTGATCAAAAATCGATTTTTTTTTAGAAGCTGCCTTTTTTCAAATCAATTTATTTTGCCTATTCCTTCGATTAATTACTAGATTATACATTACTTATAGACCTTATAATTTGGTCGATTTTTTTCCAGGAAATACTTTACAGAATACGGCCCTAAAAACTGTATTATTTTTCATAAAATATTGAAATACACCTACATTACGAAAATACCACGCGGTCCTGAAAAATTTTATGAATACAAACTGCAATTTTATGAATTGTAAAAGTAAAGCACAAATACTCGCTGCAACAAGGAAGCTACAAATATAATGGAATTACAATAATATTTTTCTTGAAGGCTGGCTACTATTTAATATTTGATGTCGGTGCGACACTGACAAGAATATTAACTTCAGCTGTATAAGTAGATGATACGCTTGTTCCACATTACCTTATATATATTACATAACTCATTTTTATAATTTTAGAAAATTAATTAGTGTTCATCATGTGTAAATAAACAATAAGAATTTTGTAATTATTATATTATTTTGTTTTTTGTTACAAAACTAGAGTTGCATATTTCTTACGCTTCAACACTTTTTTATGTTTTATTAGCAAGAGTTTTGTATCAACTTCATGTGCAATAGAATTGTGTACTTCGCCTTACATTATGTTCAGTTACACATTACATGATTTAGTGGTATCTCAACTCTTGTGCAACCCAATTATGCTTTAATTATTATTTTTTTAATTCAATTTATTTAACGTTGGCATATCCGGCATGACCTTCTACTACAGCTCATATATATGAGCTGCATCGCTACTTGATAAGTTTATAATTATGCTATAAATTTGCTACTACCACCAAGATCTGCACCGATGGCGGCTCCAAGCAGCCCCCTATACGCATACCAACCTTCTCAGTGAGGATTTAAAATAATTGTAACGCAAGTTATAAATACTTAACTTGCCCCTACTGCTAAGTATAGCCATACCGCTTCAGCGTCATCCATTACGTACATAATTAACTTAACTTGGTAACAACCAAACCCAGAAAATGAAACTTTAGTTCGGGGATCGGATCCGAAGACACATCATTCAGAATCATTGCTTTCGTCCACTGTGTCGTCTTATCCGGTTTATAATTTGATTGGTTAAGATGTTACAAGAAGCAAATAAAATGGAGGAGAAAATTAAAAAGACACAATCTTTAATATTTTTACAGTCTACTAACGTCAATTAGAATAGTTCTAGACTTCCTATCTTGTACCTCAACAGTTTTGGATTCGATAGCTCTCTAATAAATGACACTACTTTGGTAAAATGATTTTCATTTGCTATTTATTTTGATCCTATATAATAATGTTTCAAGTGTATGTCTACGCGGTTCGTATGGTGGCTCGAAAATGGCTCCATGCATCTTTTTCGTAGAGAAAAATATTATAAGATTTTTGGCGTCCTCGAATTTTTCTCTGAATTTCCTGGAAACCCGTATTTTTGGAATATCTGGAAAGAAATTTTACTTTTTGCTGTATAACTTTTAATTCGTAAAAGATAGAAAGTTGAAATTTTGCATGTGTATTGAGGTATTCATTAAATACTAATATATTTCAAACTTTAGAAATTCAAAAATTGATAAAAGTTGCGTTGAGAAAATTGGGCGCCGTTAAAGAACTTTGGAGAAAGATCGGAGAAATTTTGGATTTCGTCATAATTTAGTATCTAACTAATAACAAAAATAAAAATTTCAGAAATTTATTTGGTGGCACAGGAGAAGTTCTTTCCAAGGGTAAGAATTGTGTTAGAAATTTTATATATAGGCTAATTACAAATAATTTACAAATCGAAAAAGTAATTCCCAAATTTTGAAAAAAAGTTGATCAAACAGTGCATAAATTTTGAATATTAAAAAAAATTATATTTTGTTGAAAAAAAATATTTTTTTTAGTCGAAAATATAAAAATTATTTTAATATTGAACAAGTTAAATATTTTATTCAATCATATTCTAATAAAATTCAAATCATACACGCAAAAAAGACGTCGCTTTGCGATGGGTGTAAAGACTAGTTATAATTTAAAGTAGATAATGGAATAAAATTTTGAATTTCTATTTTAGTTGTTTCTTTAAATTTAATTAACGTTGGCCCATTTTCGATTCTAAGTTCTATCATCTCATACTATGTAAACAGTATTTATGGTATTGTAGCCTCATATATGTGGGCTAAACCCTTTTAAATATATAATTTTTTTAAATTATTTCTCTATTTATATTTCATGGAGTTGATACAATAATTTTCGGATTGGGGGAGACTAACTCATATCTTTTGTTTAATTAAAATACAGACAATTCATAGAAGGTCATTAATTTATTTATATAGTCGAAATTGCGTGAGTTCGGCGGTGCCTTATGCCTGAAAGGGCTTATAAGAGCCGCATAAATGGTGATACGATGGTGAATTTTATTCTATTAGTTACAATATGCATTAGAAAGAAATGTGTGAGATAGTGCTTTTCCATTGTATCGCAGATTTATACGGCACAACCTGTTTTAACCATGAGTCGCCGGCGAACTCTCGTAACTTAAACTATAGCATATTTGCAAGAATGTGTTTCTGACAAGTATGTAAGTGTTGTGTACACGGGTTAGTTTAACAGTAACCTAATGGAACTAGCCAAACTACGACTAATATTAAATGTTTAAAGATTTGGTTGAATGACGTAAGGGACCATCCATAAATTACGTGACACAAATTTCCTGAAATTCTGACCCGCTCTCGTCCTGGTCAAAATTTTCCGGAAGAATTCTCCATTGTAACTGACATGAGAGCTGGGTACTACGAGTATTTATGAATTGAACGTTATGTGTATCTTTGGCATAATTCTTCTTGAACTGGTTCTAGTTCTTCCGTAACCTGCAACATTATAGCTAATTCCAATGTATACCGGTGTGTTCAATGTTCATATTATCATTTCAAGCACGTCCAAGTCAGACATTGGACATTAAAGTAAACATTAATTCACAATTCATAATACACAGACAGTTAAACCACGTGTGTTAATTTGTAATGTTAAGTACAGTTATCGACATTAGGGAAACAATACAAATAAACGTAAACTATAATATAAATGGTGTTTTTTTGTATTGCACTTCAATTGTCTATGGGCATATGCATATCTAAAAAAAAGCTTGATGTCAGCTAAGTTTAAGTCACTATCAGTAAAAATGAATCAATAGCTTTTACAGATAAATAAACTATAGTATTATTGATAATAAATTTACAGATAACCTAGTTTTATCTGCTTAATAATGATAAAGCTTGAGTTCCATTTCCTAATACATGTAAATGGCGCGGCGCGGCGCGGGAACTTCCTTGTTTTAAAAAATTATAAAATATAAAATATTGATATACAGGATGTTTGGTAGCATGGTGCAAAGCCTTTAGGGGATGATAGCTGACCCTTTAGAACATTTTGAGCCATACATGTCTTAGGCGAAGTCTTACTATTTATTTTTTCTGCTATAAGAATTTGAAAGAAAAAAAAGAGTACTTTTAGTATCTTTAGTATCTTATGCTCTGTCCAAACCAGTGCGAATTGAACATGTGATATTCAACATTCTCATATTTTCATTCAAAAGTTGACGTTTTAGGTATGAGTGTACTAAATTTGTTGAAATTTTTTGGTTCAAACATATTCAGCTAAATTACGAGGCCTTTGTAGACTAAAGTGACTAGGAACTCACTATCAGCATTTGCAATATGGGTTATGGAACTGAGGTTTGAAGAAATAAATAAATAAATATTTATATATAAGACATTTTAGGAATTGTAAATTTTTAATCAAACTTCTTTGTTGCTTCTGAAATCAAAGATTTTTATTTTAGTAATTTACATACACATTATAATAATTACACGGTTTAACTTAAATCATACTATCTTACATGAAATCAAAGAAACGACATTTAAAGTTTATTATTTAAATTGTCAACTCCTTTTTATCTAATTTTATAATAATTTAATATTATGTACAGTGCGTTCTGTAAGCTCCAAATATCAACAGTGTTGGTCGTTGGCACACACTACAATGAAAGAAGCTATAACTAATAGCTCAACTGACCGGAATGCAACCATTTCTTTACATATATATATATATATATATATATATATATATATATATATATATATATATATATATATATATATATGTATATATATATATATATATATATATATATATATATATATATATATATATAAAATATAAAAATAAATATATTGTTTGTTTTAGTATACCAAAACCAAATCAAAAAGAATTTATCTGACTTTTATTAGTTAAGGTAGTTCGGCCATAAACCCACTTTTGTTAAGAATTTTATCAAATAAAAATATAGTGTTAATCTAGGTGTATTTAATCTCTAAAAAAAGAAATGAAATTTGTCCATCGATTGTGATAATATGCAACGGGCCGATAAAGTATAAAAAGAATGGACATAGTTTTGTGTATATTTGAAAAACCGTTCTTAGGAGTGCTTTAAGAACCTAATATTTAATAAAACAAAGAATTAAAAAAATTTAGAAATGAAAATTATTCTTTTCTTATTGATTTGTTGAAAAGATATAACTTTAAAGTTGAAATTTAAAAAAATAACAGCCCTGTAATGTTATTGTTTAGTGTGTGTCGGCATATGAAAGTTTCTATGTGTCAAAAATAAATGAGGATGCCATTTAGTATTTTAAAGTTTTGGTATTGACTGTCACACTATTCTATTTTCTCCAATTGTCACGAGTAAACTACCCAGTAAACAATTTGGTGAACTGTCCTATTTGGTGAAGTTCGAGTCACTCGTACAATTCTATTCTAACGCTTTACAAGTTCTCTACCTGCCACAGATTTTGTGTTAGTTTTTCATAATAATATTCTTTCTTTTTCCAACATCATTCATTAAGTATTTCTGTTTCTTTCCCACATGAATATATTTTTTTTAAATTCACATTCATTTCATTTATTCTGTAAATGAAAGTTTATTTATTAAAAGTGAGAGAGAAACGAGATGCGTTAGACAAGTAAAATATATTTTTCACCGTTACACTTGTATACTTCTATAATATTTCGTTCTGTACAGATGTTTAAAGTATATGCTATCCTTTTTCAACAAATATTTCTTTAACGGTAATAGACAGACGCTATCTCCCTCAATCCCCGAATAGAATGTATATAAACGAAGATAGTACTTAGCGATGGTAAGACAGAGGTTTTAAACCTAACGCAGACCTGCCGATCGTGGATTTTTGAATCACCAAAACAATGTAAAAAACTAATATAACGAGTATTGTTGAAGATGAATAATATTCATTAAAAAAATCACGATCCGTACTAAAGATTACATCTATTTATTTCTTCATTTAAATATTTATATTTTGCAGATTTTAAAAAGTAAAATTCCATTAAGTTTTATACCCCTGCTATCCTTGCTAGTGTAAAGTTTATGACTTATACGATGCTAAGACAGAGGTTTTAAACCTAACGCAGACCTGCCGATCGTGGATTTTTGAATCACCAAAACAATGTAAAAAACTAATATAACGAGTATTGTTGAAGATGAATAATATTCATTAAAAAAATCACGATCCGTACTAAAGATTACATCTATTTATTTCTTCATTTAAATATTTATATTTTGCAGACTCTAAAATGTAGAATTCAATTAAGTTTTATACCCCTGCTAGTTTTAAGTTTATAACTCCGGTCATAAATCATAAACCTACTCCGCTTTTAATTCAGCAGTGAACCGTCGTTGCAATGTCTGTAGTTCATAAAAAGGACCTTTCCTATGAACGACTGAATAGAAAACGAACACGTTCCAGACAAAAAATTTATGATATGTAATAGAAATTAAGTAGAATTTACTCCAAAATGTTTACTGGGTAATCTCTCTTACCTTAACTTACCTTAACTCTTAACTTATTCCTTTTTTTATAAACATATGAAACTGCCTAGTGAAATGTTAAGTTAACTGTTACTTCGGTTTGGACGTCTTATACAACTTCTTCCAACAAATGATGGATATCGCATGTTGGAGTCGCATGTTGGTTTAGACGAAACAGAAGACCTGAAACAAAGACCAATCTATACGAGTATAGATACTTCAATATAACTTGATTTAATTTATCTAAAAGTAGGTGAAATAAGTTAATTATAAGTTGCCCTAATTTGTTTAACTGCACCGCGTCGCACCTCACACCTCGCTGCTAGCGGCTAGCGGCTCAAGGTCGCCTGACCAGCTTCGGACACTTGAACTTCTTCTGAAGCAAAACAAACAGTAGAACTCTTTGACGAGCTGATCGGTGTCGATGCTCAGGGCCCGGTACCCAGTGTCCAGTGACCAGTCCCCAGAGTGGTGCTCCACATAATGAGAGATGTGTATCATTTTCTAAATAAAAAATAAATTATGAATGTAAAATATGCAGTGTTTAACAACCAGGTTTAGTTCTTCTAATTGTAACCAGATTTGCAGGTCCGCCGTGTCCATTATCATGTCCAAGTCCATGCACATAACGCTAGATGTTAGCGCATTTGAACCATTCTTCTTCGTTAAAGATGTACCGATATGAAATTGTTGTATACTAGCGGTTTTCAAAAAATGTGCCCTAGCACAATGATTTTCGTATGAGCATCTCCGGTACTTCCAGGAGTATTGTACGGACAAGCCAAACATTTTTCTTTCTCAACAATAAAATTAAAGATGATATGTCGATCAATAAAAATTTATTTAGAAAATTCATTTCTACAATATGCTGACTAAGATCAGGTCATTGCAAAGTTCCATTACACCTAGCGAAAATAAAAATAATACAATCTTCTAATTGTATCTCTGGAGATGAAGGTACTATAGATCACATGGTACTAGGATGTAAACTTAAAAAGCCGGCAATCGACTACTTATGAAATAATTTATGCAAATCTACCATGATGCCAGTGAACGTGATAAGTTTGATCTCCGATGTAAATAGTACCTCTGCAAAGAGTGTGATTGAGTTCATATTTGTCATTTATAGAGAATCTTCAAAGAACTTTAACATATGATATTATTATGTATCATTTTTGTTAAACACTAAAATTCATACAAATTAAAATGTATTATTATTATTAATTTATTATAACTTAGATTAGCAAATGGTGATGTAAATATAATTGTTAAGTTTATATATATATATATATAATTACAATATATAGTTTTAAGTAATTTTATATATTATAGAATGTGTTATTTATTTGTATTTTAGAATGGCAAGAAGGCTGAATAAGTCAAAGCCCAATAAATTGAAAAAGAAATACGGGTGGTCCAATAGTCTCTTCACATTTTGACCATAAAATGGCCATAAAATATAAACAAGCGGTATTAATCAGGAACTGTTTATTGCATTTATTGTACACAATTGGGGGTTTCATTTTTTTGAATCATTTATTACATTATGTAAGCATGTACCTTGATTATTTTTACCCTCCTGGATCCTAGACTGGAAATTTTGCATAACCGTCCAGCAAGCGCAAGTGGTTAGTGAAATGTTTTGCATATCGTTGCATACGTTTTCTTTTAATTCTTCAATAGTCTCGGGGTTGCTGATGTAAACTTTACTTTTAAGATATCCCCAAAGAAATTTGTCCATTGGGGACAAATCCTGTCTGCGGTGTAGCCAGTTAATGTTGCATCTCTTGAAAATCAGTTTTTGGTTAAAAATTTCACTCACTGCAGCTGTAGAAGCGTTGGACACAGTTAAGGTTAATAACCTTACACAATCCTTGTGTAAGGTTATTAACCTTACAGCTCATAAATCTCTGCTTTGTATTTATATATCAAAATATCAAATATTATTTACAGCTATTTCAAGGAACAATAAAATTCCAATATTATGTCTGCCGTAACAGGGTTAAATAAAATAAAAACTTATTATTCTTTGATTTGACTTGATTATTTGACTACCAACAGCTATAGAACATTACCACAGCACTGACCTACTCAACAAATAACTAACGTTAAAATGCATTTCACGTCATACAAATATGGCCGACCATTTCTAGCGCTAAAACTACAATTCAAACTTTTAATTGCTATATCTCCGTTAATATTTAGATATTTAATAAAATAGACACGCCAATACACATTTATTAACATCAATTTCAATCAACAATTGAAAAATCGACCACTAAAAAATGAGGACACAAGCTCATTGTATTATCTGAAAGAAAACACAAATCTGTAATACAAGGAATCATATTAACATACACGCTGTTGCGATTTTAAATTCGCATGGAAAAAAAATAATTGAATTTTTCACAGTGCGTTCTACGCCTAAGTCTTCCTCAAACCTCTAATTATTTTAATTCAAACTACATGGCAATAACTCAATAACTACAATGGCTCGTAATGCAAAAATGTTTGGGGTGGCGCTGTGTGTCGGATTCAAGAATTTTGTATAATTTAACATATATTTAAGCCCGAGAACTATAGGTTTAGTCCATCTGATATTGATTCGGATTAATAGGTTATATTTACACAGAACTTGTATTTATTATTATTGTCAAACTCAAGTTAAATACGTAATAGATACTCGTATCTCTTAATGAGTTAATGGCAATTACCATTACAATTATACTTATTCTGATTATGTTATTACATTTTTGTAATACTGGAAATGAGAGCCGCGCTTCGTTTTCATCTTCAAACGGCCCGACACCTGACGGCCGACACTGACACCAGTGCACGTTCGCGATCCGTCATTGTTTAACTTCTTGATTAAACATACAACACAACAAACAACACTTAGTGCAGCTGACCGTTTCACCTAGAATGCGACTCGACTCAACTCGGGCTTAATATCTTTGCTAATTAGCCATTTTCTAACTGCTGGAGTTAGAAGTGTTGAATACACACATACTGAGACCCACATACACAAGTATGATTTTATCGATTTTACCCATTATCGAATCAAGGAAGTCAATTACTCTTTCAACTTAAGAATTTATAATTGAAAATAATAATATATGAAAAGGTTAATGGCACAAAAAGACATATTTAGTAATTAAATAAAACTAAAAAATTCTATAAAAACGCTTCCGTCTCATTTGAAAATATTGCTTGGAGTATTTGTGTTATTAACCTGTTATTTGCTAATACGAAACTTTGATCGTGAAGTTGACACGTGACTGTGCACAGCACATTGTACAACATAACGAAATTCAAAAACGACACAAAAGTATTTCAAAAGAGAGTGAACAATACTTAACATCAATAATTAGTTTTTTATTTAATTTACCTAAAGTTGGCCTGTTTCTGATGCTGAGTGGTATCATCGACTACCGACTATGTTGGCAGTATTGTATTTATTTTATTATTTACATTTAATTCTTATCTCATTATCTAGAAGTTAAAAGTTTTAATTGCAGTTTTAGCGCTAGAAATGGTCGACCATATTTGTATGACATAAAATGCATTTTAACGTAAGTTATTTGTTGAGTAGGTCAGTGCTGTGGTAATGTTCTGTAGCTGTTGGTAGTTAAATAATCAAGTCAAGTCAAAGAATAATAAGTTTTTATTTTATTTAACCCTGTTACGGCAGACATAATATTAGAATTTTATTGTTCCTTGAAATAGCTGTAAATAATATTTGATATTTTGATATATGTATAAATACATATAGCAGAGATTTATGAGCTGTAAGGTTGGTAACCTTACACAAGGATTGTGATGTCACATGCACTTGGAATGTGTACAACATTGAATCCCTTTAATAATTAAAGAGACAAAATGACTTTTTTAATTGTAAATACCTCCTAACATATAAGGAGTTATTAAAAAATAATTGAACATTTGAGGTTCTAGTAACCCACTTTATCAATATATAGTACACTTTTATAGAAATTAAGACATAGGACACAAGCCCATTAGTATACAACTAGCCCTGAATCGATGCCGCTAAAACGTTATGCCTACACTCAGCCGTTGGGGCAAGTGAAATATTTATAACTTGTATTATAATTGGGTTGTGAACTCATTTTTTAGGGGTTGATTATTTAATTTTTTATTGAAATATTGGTTAATAAACGTATATTGGCGTTTTCATTTTATAAAATATCAAAAAATTGACGAATGTTTTTAAAATTTGAATTTGGTTTTCTGCATATTACAGTCGTTATATATATAGTAGTAAATGGTGTCATGAAGTCTTCGTTTTATATCACAACATTATATTGAAATACGAGTATTATGGGTCTACGTAACATCTGCTATAGCTTTGACGTTCAATAGTGCATCTCTTTTGTACTTCTCTTGTTTAACAGTGATGGGCTTATGTCCTATGTCTTAATTTCTACAAAACTGTACTATATATTGATAAAGTGGGTTACTAGAACCTCAAATGTTCAATTATTTTTTAATAACTCCTTATATGTTAAGAGATATTAACAATTAAAAAAGTCATTTTGTCTCTTTAGTTATTAAAGGGATTCAACGTTGTACACATTCCAAATGCATGTGACATCACAATCCTTGTGTAAGGTTACCAACCTTACAGCTCATAAATCTCTGCTATATGTATTTCTAAATCAAAATATCAAATATTATTTACAGCTATTTCAAGGAACACTCGAATTCTAATATTATGTCTGCCTTAGCACGGTTAAATAAAATAAAAACTTCTTATTCTTTGACTTGACTTGATTATTTGACTACCAACAGCTACGAAACATTACCATAGCACTGACCTACTCAACAAATAACTGACGTTAAAATGCATTTCACGTCTTACAAATATGGCCGACCATTTCTAGCGCTAAAACTACAATTCAAACTTTTAATTTCTATATCTCCGTTAATATTTAGATATTTAATAAAATAGACACGCCAATACACATTTATTAACATCAATTTCAATCAACAATTGAAAAATCGACCACTAAAAAATGAGGACACAAGCCCTTTGTAAAGGTTGGCAAATAGTAGTGGAGAAGAAGGTGAGGAAACAATGACGTCGTGAACTCGTTCATTTTTTGTAAATTTTTACCCCTTTAATTATTAAATTGAAAAGAAATGACTATTTTAATTGTTAATAACTCTTATAATATTACGATTTGAATTAAAAGAATTAGATATTTGAGGTTTTGATAGCCAACTTTATCAATATACTAGCGTTTAACGATTTTTTTTGTGTGTGAATTGAATTTCACTTAAAATTTTAATTTTATTTTTAAATTAAAATATTTAATTCGTTCCATATTAATTTTGCATATAACAATAAATAATTTTTCTGATTATAAACTGACTAAAAAAATATTTATTTTTCAACAAAATATATTTATTGGTTATTTGACCAATTTTTTTTTCAAAATTTGAGATCTTTTTTTCGATTTGTAAATTAGGTACCAAAGTAAGCCCATATACAAAATTTCAACTTTCTACCCCAATTTTAACCCTCTAAAGAAACCGTCCCTGTCCCCCTAAATAAAAATTGGAGATTTTGGATTAATAAATTCTTATATTATAAATCGTCAATAAGCAGGAGGATCGCGGTGGTGTGCACAGAAGTGCCTGAAGCCACCATCGGTGCAGATTTTGCTGGTAGTAGCAAATAGTAATGGCTATACTGTGTATGTTTACAGTGTTTATACTTTTTTATTATTATAAATATATGTTCTGATTTAGTATTTTACGTTTCATTCCAGATTTGTCCAATCGTTATCATGAGTCCAATAGAAAACATGGACCCGGTTCACAACGACATCGTCGTGGTGCCTCCGACGGAAGGTCTTTGTCGCACGGTGGACAACCCTCGTTCGGACAGGTCAAGACAATTATTCGGAGTACAATTAGAGGTAAGTCAATTACATGCATTGCTTACACGATTGTTACTAACTTGTCTCACATGCTGGCATACCGAAGTCGTGTGAATTGTTAAGGGTCTCGGACTCTCCGATTCTCCGGCTCTCGGATTCTCGACTCGACCGACAAGTGCGAGTGTATAATTTCACTTTTACCTTTCCATGTTTCAAATGCCAACAAACAACATTTGGTTCCTTCCCATTCTAATTAAAGCGGTGGGGTTTGACATTGATTCTTAATTATGATTGTAATTAGTTTAGACGTTTATCTGGTTTCTGGTGTCTTTTAACAATACTTTCACAAATTATTGTACTAATTCGCCAACCTGTTAAAAGTCTTTCACCTGATTTTAGTACAGCTGTAACTTCGTGGATAAATGTTGCATATTGTTTTTTAGATTCTTATCGCTAAGCAGGCTTTCTAACGAATAGTAGATTGCCTATTAATAATTAGAGTCATTCATTATCCAGTCAACATTTTGGAGCATTTTGGAGTCACTTTGACATCATATTGGAGATGCGTATGATTTTTTTGTCATGAAAGAGTTATAGTTATTTATATTTCAGTTTCTCACAATCGCTCATATGAAATGTCTGTTTTATCGGCTACAGATGACGGAATACAAATGAAGATAAAGTTGATGCGAACTATAATTGAAGTGAAATAGTGATAGAAACGTCACAAAAAGGGACACTTTACCAAATGTTTACTGAGTAATAAAGTACATTAATTTTAATTTAAGGGGTTATATACAGTTACGAGGCTCAAAAAATGCTATTTTAAAAAAAAAATCCTGAGAAGACTTTTAATTGTGATAATGTAAAAATTTGTACACATGTTATGGTAACTTTTAACAGTATTTTAATATTTTTGAATTTGCAAAAATAATAATTTTAAAGCTGTTATAGTTGATCTCCATGAGCTCCTCTCAAAAAAGGCATCGTGCTGTGAACACGATATCTCTAGACTGGATGGTCTAAGATGAAAAACCAAACGGATTTCGTTAAAGTAATAAATAATAGTTATAATAATGTAGGAATAGGCAAAATACAATTTTTTGACAAAATGACGGCTTCTCAAAAAAAAAATCGATTTTTGACCAAAGTTTTTAACTCAAATTGTTTATAAAAAAGAAGTATCGGTGAGAAAAAACCTTCGATTAATTACTAAATATACTTAAGATGCTTGTGTTAAAATTTGAAACTGATCGGTTCAGCCATTTTCGAGAAATCTTGTTCACCGACTTTAAAAACACAGTTTTCAGAAAAACGCATTTAACGTTTCAAAAGCATTTTACATAAAGTATAAAAAATTTCTTTCCACTTGCATAACTTCAAAAATAATCGCTGGATTGACTTGAAATTTTTTGTGTGTGTACTTAAATATATTGTCATTACGAAAATGAAATAAAGAAATCTATTTTTTCGAAAATATTAACTGTATATAACCCCTTAATACATATTATTGTGATTGTAAAAATTTAATTATATTAAACCCTATATATTTTTCTACATTAATTTGTTTAAAGTCGACCTATTTCCATGGCTTATAAAGTCGTGGTTAATGTGTTTATGGATAACACAGTGAATGAGAGACTGCTGTTTCTTCGTTCTCGATCCCTGGACCAAAGTTATCAAATAAAATTGATATACTATCGTAAATTTTTTAGGTAACGGTGTAGTTCATTCCTGTGACCTATCTTGAGAAATACCTTGTGATTATTTTATTTTACTATATCTAACATTATAGCAGGACCAATGGTTTGTGTCCTCATTTTTTAGTGGTCGATTTTTCAATTGTTGATTGAAATTGATGTTAATAAATGTGTATTGGTGTGTTTATTTTATTAAATATCTAAATATTGGCGGAGATATAGCAATTAAAAATTTGAATTGTACTTTTAGCGCTAGAAATGGTCGGCCATATTTGTATGACGTGAAATGCATTTTAACGTCAGTTATTTGTTGAGTGGGACAGTGCTGTGGTAATGTTCTGTACCTGTTGGTAGTCAAATAATCAAGTCAAATCAAAGAATAATAAGTTTTTATTTTATTTAACCCTGCTAAGGCAGACATAATATTGAAATTTTATTGTTCCTTGAAATAGCTGCAAATAATATTTGATATTTTGATATATAAATACATATAGCAGAGATTTATGATCTGTGAGGTTGGTAACCTTACACAAGGATTGTGATGTCACATGCACTCGGAATGTGTACAACGTTGAATCCCTTTAATAATTAAAGAGACAAAATGACTTTTTTAATTGGTTATATCTCCTTACATATAAGGAGAACATTTGAGGTTCTAGTAACCCACTTTATCAATACATAGTACACTTTTATAGAAATTAAGACATAGGACACAAGCCCATTGGGACCGATACCCAATTGGCGTTCAACCACGATATTCCTGTGTTCAAATTTCACCTTCCAGCCCTAACAGACTGATTTCTTATGCAATTTATTGTACGCAAATATCGTAAATGTCATAATTAAGCTGACATTAAATAAATTACTTAAATAAATAAATAAAGATTTTCAGATTTTATTTGATGAAATACAATACAGAAATATAATTTTGTGTTTTTTATTGAGTAATGTTTACACCTCCGTTTTCATATGTATATGTACTCCAGTGCATATTTATATATTTCTGTATGTACCCCATAAAATTATATCTTTTGCGTTGTAGTAGTAGCATACCTTCAAACCTTGCAGGCGCTATCTATGTTGAAGTTTAGAAATTCTTATAAGTATGAATACATAAATATTATCAAGACCCAAACCTGAATACACAGAAAATAATTCTTACATTTAGTGACGCTGATTAGTATATTGATTTAGAACCTTTATTTATAACGAATGAGACTAATGCGGCTCTTTATAACTAATAAGACTCTTTATTTAAAACTAATGAGACCGTTCGAATTGCAAAAATTACATAACAATAGATAAATTTCACACTTCAATTCCACTTATATTATAACTTTTTTTAATGTAAATAAGAAAAGCATTTCCTGTCGAACAGTACTAATTTCCTTAAAAAAAAGTTTGGAAAATTGTTATATTGTTTGGAACGCTAATATCCAATTAAAAAATATCTACACCTTTCTATTTCAGGTGACTAGCTTATTATTGGAAGCGGAAAGACGTAAATTAGCTGTTTTACAACGTGAGTTACAAGTAGCTCTTGCAGAAGGAGGTTCAATAAAAGCTAAGGAACACCAGAAACAAGAGCTTATTATCGCCATCTCGTAAGTAAATTTTGAATTTGTCTCAGCAAATATTCAAACCTTTTTTTTTAGAGATTTTTATTTTATTAGTGAATCAATAATTTTTTTTAAATTATTTTCAGTCGCATTCAAGCTCAACATGATCATTTAGAAAAAGAATATCGCACACATGCAATTGGAGTTTTAAGATGTTCAAAAACTCGAGGAATAGGAAAGGTAAGATTCTATGCAATGTAAAGATGTTCCTTTTTTTTATGTAGTCTCTTGATTCTTTTTTAATTTATAATTTTTTATATGTATTATTTATTAACATATATAAATACTAATTTATAATTTGTTTATTATTTATAAGTTTTTCTCCAAAATTCATATTATAATACATAGTTTAAAACTATACCATAATGGATTTGGTTTATTTCCTTGATGAGGTTTTGAAATTTGATATTCAATGCGAGTTGTAAATCGATGTTTATGTTTCTCTATGGCGCTAGTGTGCAATGTTTTGAATTGTAATACCAGGTTATCGTACTAGTAGTCATACGGGCCATGTACGATGGCATCAGATGGCATTATGGCATGATGGAATGATGTATGGCTCAGTATGGCCCAATGTGGTGCTCTTGTGCTACTCTTGGCTGTAGCTGATACTGCGTACTTGATTAACGAGCATGCCACAAAACTCGGTGCTACACATGCGTTACAAGAGGTTGAACTGGTTGAACGTGCATGCTATGCAGAGCCTGAGGGTTGTTGCGTAGAGGGTTGTATATGTCGGTATTTAGATTTAGATAAGGGGTCAGAAGGGTAGTATTTTGGTGGTTGCTCGCGCCGCTTTGCGTTCAATAGAAGGGTAGCTACGTCTGACTACGAGGCTTGTAGCGCAACGCTACGGCATGTCATGAAAATAAAATAGTAAAAAAATACACCCAAATAAGGGAGTGTATTTTCTGTAGGGAGAACTATCAAAACATGTAAACAGAAAACCTAACAAACAATTATCGCCGCGTATTTTTTTAAAAATATATAAATGTAGACCAGTTCCCGTTAACCTGTGCCCTGTTCCCTGTGCCCTGTGCCCGTTATCTGTGGGGTCGTAATATAATATGTGAAATTGCGTGTTTTGTTGTGCGTCTAAATTACGAGTTTATATTTATGTGGGTATGAACTGTGTGAGTGTCATGTGACAGACAGGTGAATTAGAATGGTCTAAAGAAAATCGAACTTGAATTTGTCGAGTGATATTAAAAGTACTGTTTGTGACACGACTCAGTATGATTCAGGGGTCTCAGGGCTCGCAGTATGACGGCCCACCGGGGGGCTGTCACAACCAGACCTCATTGCGATCGAAACCCGCCGTTCCAGTCAAACCAAGTGTAATCCCTCCATCAAATTTACATCTACTGAACCAAAAGCAGCGCCCCGCAGTGGTTCGTCCGTGCTGCGGGGCGCCTCCTGTTGGACACGTGGCTCCGAACGGTGACACTGCGAATGAGTGTTCTAAACGTCCTCCAGGAGTCTCCAGCGTTGACACCGGCCATATTATTATACCGAGTTCTCCGAATATTGGTTGTTGCACAAATGATTGTTGCGGTATGTTAACTAGCTCAAAGAAAGATGCATGCAATGCTAAATTAAATCAGGAGCCCTATGAAGGAAGTATATCCTCCAGCTCTGGCGGCTTTAAAGATATTAATTATGCTAAAACAGTAGCTACAGCATTTCGGGATGATGTGATGAACAATGTTAACCACAGAACTGATTCCGATTCGTCCATTAGACAGCAAAATCTGAACAGCACAAACCCTATTCATGGAAATAGCCCGCCACAAATGTCCCTCCACGCGCTCCACACTCAGCAACAAAATCCAGGATCTCATACGGGCCATCATTGCCAGAGAGTGATGGAAGCGCACAAAGTAGTGTCCCCTTCCTCACCGTCAATCTCCCTAACAACAACGCATATGCCCTCGATGGGGCCAAATCACCAACGAAAGCCGTCCCAATCAGAACTGACGTCTCAGCCGAGAAACAAACCCCATACGATACAGAGTCAGGCGCAATATCAGCAATCCTCAAAACAATTAGAACAAATGTTAGCACAGCGTCTGGATAAGGAAAACCGACTAAGGCAACAGAAGAGGTTGTCCAAAGCTGGAAGTCCCGGAGCTGAAGGCCCGCAGGGGCAAAGCACCTTGCAATCCACTTTACAACGTCAAATACAACAGAAACTGCAAGAAGAAATGAAGCAGCATTGTAGACATATTCAAGAGAAGCATCTTATCGAACGACGACCTCCTCAACAACCGTTACGAGCCACGGTCTCCATGACAACGCCGCAGGACTCTGGGGTATTACGAATCATGTGAACCTGTAGCATGCAAATCAGTTGTTTTTAATGACATACCATACAATGATCAATATGTGTTCGCATACAATTCAATGTGCTCGCATTTGTTGCTTATCTTAGGTGTTTTCGAATGTAATTATGATTTTATTTTGTTTTATTTTGAATGGAAAACATTACACCTTGAATTATTATATGTATATTGATTTATTATTTAGTATCAAACAGTGCATATTATTAATTTTACCACAACTTGCTTGAACTATTTTTTGTACGATTGAATGTGAATTAGACATATTTCTTAAGAATAGAAAGAAAAAATTATTTACATAGTAGACCTATTTGGAATTTACCATTTCTACACGTATTTATTTTTATTTGAAATAGAATAAACAGTATTAAAATAAAATAATATGATCTAATGTATATAATAATATAAAAAGTACATTAGTTTTATTATTACTATTACAACTATAAAAAATAGCATTTCAATCATATTTTGGTAAACAAATTTCATGGGATTTACATCATAGTAGTAGTCCTAAAACCACCTAATTCAACACAAATTCGCACTAGTCAAAAGTCCCTTAATGCCTAAAATACTGCACTTACTTTGAATTGTAAATGTAATGATCGCATGATATTCTTTTGACAATACTTCCAGATATTATTATCCATTTATTTTGCCAATGACTAATTACTGGATCATAAAGTAAATTAAAACATTTTTATAAACTTAATATAGGAACACACATAATATTCCAGCTGATTTATTTTTTATTTAACGTCAGCTTATTTACCGTTGCTTAATATATTTATGATTATACAAATACATTAATTAATCTTGAAATCAACCAAACTTAGAAAATACACTAGTCCGGGAAACAAATTCGAAAACACAACAGTTTGACGTCTAATCGATTAATTATTTTCAATATTTCATTACTTGAATATCTATTAAAGGTCCAACCTGGCCAACTCTCAACTGACGAACTTCTAAAATTTTTTCATTATCCAAGAATATTTCTTTTCGTTTGAATATTTACGATGTAAATGTGATGTGTTTTTTATGCTCAGCCTAATTTTTATTATTTATAATTTAATCATTTTTGTTTAATTATTTATATAATAATTGAAGTGGTTAAAAAAGAGGTGGAATAGAAAATCAACTCCAATATTGAGTATTTTTAAAAGTAGATATAAATTCACTTGAGCAATGAAACAAAAATATCACTCTTCTATTAATCTGAGAGATGCGAACACGGCTTGAATTATTTATACACTAACTAAATATCATAGCATTTTAATCACTTTCACTTCAATTTGATCCACTTTTGTTCTGAACACCCACACTAACATTTAAACTGATCTTGACTAGCGTCCGTACCGACTAAAACATAAACTCATTTCCACTCACTGTTTTAATATTTTATTTACAGTTTTTATTTAATACTGTAATCTAGATTTCAAGTTATCGTTTAAGCATTCCTTTTCACATTTGCCTTTTAATTTAAGTTTAGTTAATTCACAATTCGACAAAATTGTATGTGAAATAATTAAAATTGCTATTTTTAATAACAATTAGTAATAGAAATTGTTTTCACTTCTATATTATTCAAAAACTGACATTAAACTTCTTTTAAAAGTAACTCCTACTGTATTTTGACAGATTGTCATATTTTGGAGGTTATAATATATTACAGTTTTTCTTAATTTAACATTTTTAATTTAAAACATTAGACCTTGTAAGGTTCTCAAAAAAAACTAAGAAAACTTAAAAAATAAATTAAATTAAAAATGGTACTGTGAATGACTACGCGTATTGTCATATGCTAAACAATTTAAATTAAATACAAAATATAAAATTAAATTAAAACAGTGAGTGGGAATGATACTTAACAAAACAAATTAATTTACTTGAATCGCGATTAATACGCGATTTGACACATGAGGCCATCGTAGAAATGCTATGTGTATGTTATATTTTCGAACCTTTCGCTGAAAAATCGCGTAATCCTATTCATGATGCAAAAAAGACAAATACAACACTCCCCGCCCCCCACCCCTTCTTGATACAGTGAAATCTATCTCAAATTTTCACTAGGTAAAATTTAATCTGAGATTTTGAACCGATGCGACTGTTTTGAAGTATCCCAGTAAACAATTTAGTGAAGTGCCCTATTTAGTGACGTTTCTATCACTATTTCACTTCAATTATAGTTCGCATCAACTTCATTATTTTTTTTATCTTCATTTGTATTCCGACAGGTGGAGTAATTTCGCCATTTCTAGCCGATAAAGTAGACATTTTATGTGAAAAAATGTGAGAAACTGAACTATAAATGAACTCTTTAATGACAAAAAAATCATGACGCATCTTCAATATGATGTCAAAGTGACTCCAAAATGTTTGCTGGGCTATAGGATTTATAATCTCAACACTGTATTAGAAATGTAGAAATTAGAATTAAGGGGCACCTAAGTTCAAATTTGCACAGAACTGGAAAAAGGTATGACGCGTCACTAAAAATCCGACATTGAATTCAACTTGTATCAATTTTTCTCAGTTTACTTACGTTTTTAATTACTTTAGTATTTTAAATTCATTCAACTTTAACTTATCTTATCTCCCGATAACAGATACTATGATTCACAGAGCGTAATGTGTTGTTTTACTAGAATTGAAGGTAATATCGACTATCGACTATCGGCTATCGTACTCTTCGATTCAAATACTTATGATTGATTATTATTTATTACAGTTTGATTTATACTATCATTAATAACGTTTTATTATATTAAGTTTACACACTTTTGTTGTGTTTTGTTGTAATTTTATTCCTAAGTTCTATTTAAATATACAATACTTAACAAATATTATTGTTTTTGTTTTCATTTATCATATTGTGTTTAACTTTTTGAATTTTAGTTTTTTTTATTATGTAATTAAAAGCAATTTGTTAATTACGTAATAGACAGCCAATCATCAACAACGCAATTACATATTTATTTATTTACAATTATTTATGTTCAAATGTTACCAACTTCTTTCTATAAACAGCCAATTGAACACAAACTACCGGTTGGCATTTGTTAAATTCATTTGTTTACCAACAATCAACCGGAAACTTGAATTTCCTTAGCAGTGACTCACTAAGCCTTTTTGTTCAAATGTTTCATTTTTTTATATTAACACTTGTGCAAAAAATCGAATCTTTATGTAACAGGTGGATAAGAATATATACTGGTACATATACAGAGCCGACGTAAGGTTTTTATTAATAGGGCTCCAATAATGTACTATAATTTAAAGCAATGATTTAATTTCAATTCAATATTCAATAAAACACGAACAAAAACTTGTTTCTCTGAACAGAAACATCAATGTTTACAACAAAGAGACAGTTCTTAAAACACTTTTGTTGCTATTTTAGTAAACAAAACACATTCCTATCTGGTGTCGGTAAGATCAAAGGAAAACACCTTTGTTGTTGTTTTTTAGTTTGCTTGGTTTGAACACGCAGTTTTTTTTTTGTGAACATTTGCGCTTGTCAGTTGTTGTTTATCATGTTTATAATTTTTATGGGACAAACAGAAAAACACTAAAAACAAAACCAGTCTGTTCAGTGTGAACAGTCTGTTTTCGAAAAACAGAACTGTTTTAAAATAAAACAAAACATGTTTTTGTTTTGTTTTTTGACAACAAAACTGGTTTTCAAACTGTTTCTCTGGTGTGAAACCGGCATAACTCTTATCTTAAAATTCTGTCTTGTGTACATTTGGCAATAAAAAAAACCTTCAGAGTCGGTCCTGTATATATATATATCAGGCACATTCAATGTACTTACAGTTACATTCTCTATCTCTCAGAAATCAATTATTTTCCACGCATTATACTTATTATTTAACCCTTTCGAGGCTAAAGACTATAATAAGCAGTGCTTGCGTAAGATATTGACGCAAAAGTAACGTATGGTTTCCGAAATTGTTTATATTTATGAAGGCTATGAAAGCCTGTGTTTTTTTTAAGCAGTTTTTTATAATGGGTTGCATGCTTTCTAGGTTCACATATCTTTTTTCTAATATTACTTAATTTCAGTGTTCCTATGAAAACTGCTGGTTTTCTAAATACAGTATTCCAACCGTTGGTGTTGGCACTCCGTAGATTTAAACTTACCATTTAAGCCAGTTTAAATCTACAAGTACAATCAGGACGCTTTTAAGTCACGTGCCACAAAAAAAAAATTGTTCAATTTATTCATTTATTTTTCGGCAACAAACAATCTACCTTTTTCTTTTTTTACTTTATTTTTATTCAAACAAGAAAAAGACATACTAAAAATGCGCAATATATAGAGAGGAGGAAAGGGGGTACACCACAATTTGTGCCCAGGGACCGACCGATCCTAAAAGCGGCTCTGAGTACAATTGTACAAGTACAGGGTATAAATTTGATCATGAGGTCATGTTGATCATGGCGTTTCCCATTTACATGTTGCAAAAAACTCATTCTACTTGTAATGTCTAATGCACTTCTTTTATTCTTAATCCACTTAACCTGTGTACCAGTGACGTAGGCTCCCGGGCTACAGGGGCACCAAACGTGTGTAAGCAAAAATTCGAAAAATGTTATCCACAATCCCACTTAAAGTCTTAGACCGTACTTAGCTTAGTTGCTAGAAGTATTAATTGTAAATAATAACGTATAATCAACATATCATTATTTTAATTTAATGCGAGCGTTTTTATTCCTTTTGTGAAAAATCTTTACCCATCATTTGGGCCCCCCAACAAATTTTGATACAGGGCCTGTTTAAGGCACGCTACTTTACTGCTGTGTACCTTCACCCTCAATCCTCCAATATTTCTATTTAACAGTTGCGATGAATTAATTCACCAATACATTTTTACTACGAAAAATATTTGACCTGAACTACAATATGATAGTCTGGCTTAGAACACATATTACTCATATTATTATTATTGTGTTAAGTGGACACGGGACGAAACATAAAATCTGTTCAACATATTTTATAAAAAGTAACAATCCTTTGGCGCCTTAATATTTATTCATATTATTGAAAATATAAATAGAATTATGTTATTATGTAACAATATAAAAAATACATTCAGCAAAACAAAGCTCAGTCTTGTGTTTTATGTCTTGTCCAGACGGATTATATCGTCGGCTGACTTACGAGTACTGGAACTATATGAGTATGAGCGCTCACGTGGTTTGAATGTTCTACCGATATCAATTTGCTATAAAAATAACAAATGAGTCATCTTGCCTCTACACAATATGAATACATTGCATTACACTTTCATAGTTGCATGTATACGAGTAGTCTTCAATTTTATATGCATTTTTCAAATTGTTTATGTCTTAATAAAATACATTTAGTGCATTGCAATAATTAATTCATTATCTTATTGTTAGAAGGTCAAACAGTTAATGATTTTTTATCGAGAATTATCTAGGGTATTATTGGATATTTTAAAATCTTAGTTATATGCATGTGTGTGTACTACATTGCAGGTAGAGTAATATACACTTAGGCCGTCCGCACATGGGTCGACTGATTGCAAATGCGAGCCGAATGAGAATGCTACTGTGTTGTTAGTGAGAGAATGCACGTATATACGTGTGAGAGAAAACACAAGGCATGAACGAAACTAAACTGAACTGAGATAGGTTTTGAGCACGTTTTGAGCGACTGGGTTTCTTGGTCGCAGGACAATTACGTTGCATGCTTTTGATGGTGACATCAAGAGCAGAGATGTGTAGAAATACTATTCGAAAGTATTTAAATACATACATACATACAAATACCTCATAATACGACACAATAAAATCCCCTATTATGCTCTTGTTAAAAATTCTATATAGTCACGAAACACGGATCGACATGGCTTGTTTTTCGTTTTCGTTGGAAAATTCGTTCGCGGCTAGTTTGCAATCAGTCGATCCGTGTGCAGACGGCATTAACCCTCGTTTTACACGGATCTTTTGTACACGGATTCAAAATACCACGATTCACAAGGAAAACAAATAGTCTTTCATTCTTGCACGAATTATTTGTTTTAAGACAAATACCTAAATAATTTTACTATAAATTTTTTTCAAATATTACAATTTTTTACGATGTTTTACAAAAATGTTTATTTTAAGTTTCGTAAATGTAATAACTGAGATTATGATGGTCAATTATATTTGATCACGCCTAATAACAAGGATTAATCTAAGCTTATTTCGGGATATTTGTTTAGGATTAGATTTCATTTGTTGCCTGGAATTGTTAATAATTTTTCTAAGGCATCGTATATAAATCGGATGTTATTGTGAAACCGATCTCTAATGAAAAGCAAAGCAACACCAGATGATGTTATTAATGGAAGTAACGTAAGTTCAGTCGGTAATACAGGTCCGCTCCTATAAACGAGTTGAAATATACTTTTGATTTCTAATATAATTAATATAATTAAACCAGTAAATATAGAGTTGCTCCGGAAATCGAACCCGAAAACCAGCTTAAATTCTTTGGTCTACTGTGTTGTCGATAAATACGTAAATTATGAATATGTGGTACTAAATTCCCGGTAAATTCATTGCATAGAAGCTCATCACAAAGACAATTCTTCCAGCTTAAATTCATCGCACCGCGATTTATCGTACGACCTTCTCTATAGTCTCCTTCCCGTGTACACAACGCGTTGAACTGCTTCAACAAACTTTGCGATGAACTATTTTAGAACCGTGACATTAGATGTTACACCCACACAATTAAAGAAACTATTATTAGTACAGTCGTTAGTTCATCAGTTTTACTCATCATGTGACTGATTGACTAATTTGTGTTTGATAACAATTTGCTAACCAAATAGGAAGTCATTCATAGGAAACTAATACGAGTACTAACAGCGGAAATAAAAAGTCGGTTTATAAAAATAGATTTTAAAATGGAAATTCGTAATACTAATGTAATCAGCGTTACAATGTATCTAGATACTCTTGGTGTGATGTAAAACTCTCTCCAGTGAACTATTTTGTGATGACCTTTATTTTTGCTAAATCACAGAATCCATTGTAACTTTTCACGTGACCGACAAGTATGTGTTCTGGGTGCCTAAAGTAGTTCGGGCGTATCTCTATCACTCAGTTATACTTTGGTCCGGGTTCAATGTCAACAGCCATACCATGTTGAACGCACCAGTTCTCGTTCGATTCGATAGGATCGACAGTTCAAATTTGCTGGCCTAAATTGTCCTTTGATTTGCATTCTAAGGCCCTCCGCACACGAGACGACTGATTTCAAAGCTTAGTCCTGGGGCGCTATTCCTGAGTTCAATCGAATCGTAAACTCTTCTTCTTTCCGTAAAAATCACTCGATTTACTCAAATGTGCTATTCCTGAAAATTTTACGAAAATTTACGGGAAATCGAGCAAAAAAGTGAACATTTGCACGTCGACTATTTAGCTTGCGAATGTACGATCGAACAGTAAATTTTAGTGACTTTTATTAGTTATCACTATTTTAGGCAAGAGTATTTAGAAGATTTCTAGAAATGTCAAAAAAATAAATATTTGTTGAAGTTAACCTAAAATTTTTCTATTACTTTTTATTGCGCTTTATATTAATTTAATAAAAATGACATCTCTAAGAAGTATGGCTTTAAATAATTTACTTATGCTTGAAGAAACGGAGTTAAATTCTATGGAAAATGAAATACAGTTAAGAAAATACAACCATTAGAATCAGAAACTAGACGTAGCCAAAACACTTAATTAATAGATCTTATTTATAATAGAATATACTTATATTAGAAATAGTATATTGTGTTTATCCTTAAATATTCTTATTGTTGTTATTTTAATCTATCATAATTTAACAAATATAATGTATTCTAATATTCTATTAATGCATATAATTTTTAAAATTCAATTGTGAAATGATTAAAAGTTCTATAAAATTAATAAATAGGAGAATATATAAATTATTATGCAAACTCTGTATTCAATATTAAATTTGTACTATACTAAGATAAATGCTTCTTTTAAAATCCAGAAAAACAGTAGAAATAATAGTTTAACCAGAATGATATCCAACTTACAAGAAATATTTAAATTAATTTAAATTTCCCGCATTTTGCTAGTCTTTCAAAACGTTCTACTCAATATATTCAATCGAATGGAGAATGTTAGTTTCGATCGTATTCAGGAATTGTGTTTAGAATTGTGATCGAATCTTACTTCACTCGTTTCGTTCGAATCTGTTCGATTGCGAACATTGCTCGCAAAATTCAGGAATAGGGCCCCTGAATCTGCCCGAACCAAGAGTGAGAGAACGAACGTGTACACAAGTGAGAGGAAAGATTCGGTTCGGTCAGATTCGGGGTTAAGGTTTGCAATCAGTGCGGACGCCCTGACCAAACACGATCATTTTGTTTGTTTACATATTGCTGAACCGTAGAAATTTTTTCATCATTAACGAGGAAATTTTAAAACTCGCCACCAACGTGCAAGTGTGTTAACACCTTTGTTCTTGCTAGCCGAACAGCCTTTTGTGCAGGTGTTAAATCTTGCACTTTTTGTATTTGGAAGGGCTTCCCTCGTAGTTCATTTTATAATATTCGCTCCATGCGAACAGACACATTGAGATTTTTCGCCAATTGAACTGCGCTTTGTCGTGGATTACCCTTCGCCTTTTGAACCACTTCCAGCGATGTTTCTGTTTTTGGATGCACACTTCCATGACGTTATTTAATACTCCCAGTATCATAGTAACATGTAATGGTCCGATGCACAAACATTTTGCCACATGAAGCTCATTACCAATGGCTAGTTGAGATGTTTTAGCCAAATAGAAAGCAATAACACGATGCGTTTGAATTCCATTTCGATAACTTTTTTTAACGTTACGTAAAACGGGTTACGTAACGTTACGTTTTGTAGGCTTGTAAATAACATAACAGATTGACGCTTGTCAAAAAATAAGCGCGCTGTCATCACCCGTTTGGTTGCTACAGCAGCGTAAAATTGGTAGCACTTCGACCGCCGGTTTGATTATTGGACAAATGCTATCTCTATGGGTTTGGTTGTTATCAAAGTTAAATGGGATAGTGTCCTATATCTTAATTTCTATAAAAATGTACTATATATTGATAAAGTGGGTTACTAGAACCTCAAATGTTTAATTATTTTTTAATAACTCCTTATATGTTAAGAGATACTAACAATTAAAAAAGTCATTTTTTTCCTTTAATTATTAAACGGATTCAACGTTGTACACATTCCAAATGCATGTGACATCACAATCATTGTGTAAGGTTACCAACCAATTCATCCAATTCCAATTCATTAGTGAGACATCCCCAAATATTGAATTTTGAGATAGCGACGAAAACTATATTTGAGTTATATGCATTCCAGCGGTATTGAACAAGTTTATCTGCATTTTAATTATGTTGGGTTGCATTTATGATTTATCTGTATATTGAATCTGAAACAAGGTACTCTTTTACATGTAATTATCAAATATATTCTTATTCCCACTCACTGTTTTGATATTTAATTTACTGTTTTTATTTAATATTTTAATCTAGATTTCAGGTAGACATTCCTAGTAACATTCGTCTTTTCATTTGAGTTTAGTTAATTTAGTTGGTGCGCATGCGTCTTTAGTAATATAAATTGTATAATAATTGACAATTCGACAGTTGGACAAAATTGTAGGTGAAATAATTAAAATTGTTGTTTTTAATAACAATTAGTAATAGAAATTATTTTATATTTCTTTATTTTTGACAAATTGACATTAAACTTCTTTTAAATGTAAATCCTACTGCATTTTGACAGATTGTCACATTTTGGAGGGTATAATATAATATAGTTTTTCTTAATTGAATATTTTTAATTTAAAACATTGGACCTTGTAAGGTTCTAAAAAAAACTAAAAAAACTTAAAAAATAAATGAAATTAAAAATGGTACTGTGAATGACTACGTGTATTGCCATATGTTAAACAATTTAAATTAAATACAAAATACAAAATTAAATTAAAGCAGTGAGTGGGAATGATAGTTTAAGTTATCGGTGTAAGATGCTAATAATCTTAATTTTGTTTTCTAGAGCAACCGCAGCCAGCCCGCCATCGGACTCAAGCAGACCCCTAAAGCGAGGGTGAGTGGAAATTTTTATTGTTTTGAAACAGTTGCTAAAGTATTTTGTGCCTTGTAAGATATTTCAAATAATATTAGGTTTTATGGTGAAGGGATGTTCTCTCTCCCTCAGACACCTGAAGTGCAAGCCGCGGTTACGTGCACCGGTGTTCGTAAATATTGAAATAAATGTGATTTTATCTGTTTCGGAGAAATTGACGAAATATTTTGACATTTATTGTATTTTATATGCAACTCATCACAAAATAAAATTCGTCTTTTGCGGAATTGATATGAACGTAAAACAATTTGGGGATCCTGAAAGGACCGTATTAAATTAAGAGGGTGAGGTTAGTTGACTCAAACTCCCCTTTTATGGTCTAAAATATTTGCAAGGCAGTCATACACTGAGGACACGAGTGTTAAGAAAGTATTGTGTTATTCTTAAAGAGATAGTAACAACATCTGATGAACACATTGAACCATAGAGGCATAAGAATAGAGTGCGCTAGAGACTGAATACTACGATAAAGGCAAAGAGAGAGATAGCTGACGAGTGTTCTCTATGTCTCTTTCTTAAGGTGAACAAAAGGTGTAAAAAAAGCATATTTTCGATAATGTCTTTTGACTACACAGTTAATATATAATTATTTCTATAATTACTACATGATAATATAACATTTAAAGAATACTTTGTGAAATTTTCATAAATAAATATCAAGAAATGAGGCACTGAAAGCGAATCTCCGCAGACGTCACAAAAAAGAGTAACATTGGGTGCATGAAATCGAAAAACCAAAATGATTTTATTGTAATAGGTATCAAAATATCACTACTTTGTAACTAGTAACGCCATCTGTAATCTGTTGTGTAAAAACTTTTTCTTATGTCAAATATAGTCTGTTGCGAACTGCTAACGTGTCTTTATAGGTTATGGGCAAATTTACCGGTTTATCAGTTTTTTTTTTATAGTATAAAATAGATAAATTGTTACGTTTATTTTTTTTTCGCGGAAACATGACTACGAACTATATTGCGAGTGTGCCAAAGCTAAAAGGCAGAGAGAATTACGATGAGTGGTGTTTCGCGGCCGAAAACTTGTTGGTACTAGAAGGGATGGAAAAGTACATCAAACCTAGTGCAGACTTCGAAGTTAAGCCAGTGGACGACTCCAAAACGAAGGCAAAGCTAATTTTGACCATCGATCCAGCATTGTACGTGCATATAAGGAATACCAGGAGCTCGGCAGAATTATGGACAAAATTGAAAGCCATGTTCGATGACTCCGGTTTCTCAAGAAAAATAACCTTACTTCGACATTTGATTTCGATAAGACTTGAAAACTGTGATTCGATGACTACCTATGTCACACAAATGATCGAAACGGCTCAAAAGTTAAATGGCACTGGATTTACAATAACAGATGAATGGGTCGGATCATTATTATTAGCAGGTTTGACTGATCGCTATTCTCCAATGATAATGGCAATAGAACATTCTGGCATTTCGATAAGTGCGGATACTATAAAGTCGAAGTTACTCGACATGGAAGTAACCAGTGATTTTGAAGGTGCAGCTGGCGGTACGGCGGCATTTGCAGCGAGAAATAAATATAATTCTGGCAGCAGCGGTAAACCAAAGAAATATGGCGGCAACCCAATGTCGAACAAAAAGACCGCGGCAGATACACCAGCAAAAACAATCACTTGTTTCAAATGTAAAGAGGATGGACATTATCGAAATCAGTGCCCAATGTTGAAGAAAAACACAAATAAATGCGTGTTTAACGTTGTTTTCCTAAACGGAAAGTATAACAAAAACGAATGGTACGTTGACTCTGGCGCAAGTGCACACATAACAGCAAATAAAGATTGGGTAAAGAACATGAACACAACTCCATGTATACCAGAAATTGTTGTAGCAAATGAATCAAAAGTGCCAGTTGTTTGTTCCGGAGAAGTTGATATTATTTCTGAACTTGGATGCAATATAACAGTGAAAGATGTGTTGTGTGTGCCTAGCCTGACAACCAACCTATTGTCGGTTAGTGAGCTCATTCAGAATGGCAATCATGTGATATTTACAAAGAAAAACTGTTATATTAGAGACAAGAACAATGTTTTGGTGGCGACAGCTGATTTATCTGATGGTGTTTATAAGTTGAGATTACAATCACAAAGTTGTATGTTGGCTACTACAGCTAGTGCAAAGTTATGGCACAGAAGACTGGCACATATAAACAGCCAAGACATGCACAGAATGAGAAATGGTATTGTTGATGGTTTGTCTTATGATAACTCACTTGACATAACCAAATCACAATGTACTACTTGTTGTGAGGGAAAACAAATGAGATTACCATTTTCTCATGTGGGTGAGCGGAGTACAGAAACTTTACACAGAATCCACACAGATATTTGCGGCCCAATGGAAACAAGTTCTTTGAGTGGTGCTCGCTATTTCCTGTTATTTGTTGATGATTATAGTCGCATGACTTTTATTTATTTTCTGAAGCAAAAGAATGAAGCTTTGAACAGATTTAAAGAGTTCAAATCATTGGTTGAGAATCAACAGAGTAAGAAAATAAAGGTGATCAGGTCAGACAATGGACTAGAATTTTGTAACAAGGAATTTGAAGGCTATTTGAAGCAAGCTGGAATTATACACCAGAAAACAAATTGTTATACACCTGAGCAAAATGGACTTTGTGAAAGGAGTAATCGTACAGTTGTTGAGAAAGCCAAATGTTTACTATATGATGCAAATTTAGATAAGAAATTTTGGGCGGAAGCAGCCAATACTGCTGTGTACTTGAAAAATAGATCGATTGCATCAGGATTGGATAAAACACCTTATGAGTTATGGTATGGATCAAAACCAGACTTAAGTCACCTACGTTTGTTTGGAAGCAAAATTATGGTGCATGTACCCAAACAGAAACGTTTGAAATGGGACAAGAAAGCTACACAACATATTCTAGTTGGATATGGTGATGGTGTTAAAGGTTATCGTGTGTACAATCCTTCTAAGAACACTGTAATGATCAGTAGAGATATAATAGTGATAGAAGATGTAACACCTATCAAGGAAGTCAGTGAAGAGTCAGCTATTTGGATATCCAATGAAGAAAATCCTACCGACAATTTAGTGGAGGAAAGTAAAGATAAAGTGGGGGAGAGCAGAGATTCAGTGGGGGATCTGTCTAATAATGTTTCAGAAACAGATTTTTTAGATTGCTCTTCAGGTTCCTCATTACATACTGATGACAATGAAACACTGACTGAAATAAACACTGAAGATGTTCCAGAACAAGCAGTATCAATACCTGAGCAAGTGCCAGATGTGCCAAGTAAGCGTCAGAGAAAGAAGCCTGAGCGCTATGGTATTAGCAACATATGTGTTTCCAGTACTGTTCCAGCATCGGAGGAGATTGTATTCTCAGAGGCTCTTGAAGGGCCTGACCGGGAGCAGTGGAAGCAGGCAATGGCTGATGAATTACAGTCATTTGAGGACAGTGATGCGTGGCAGCTTGTGGACCATCCAGGTGATGTGACAATAGTGAAGTGTAGGTGGGTGCTAAATAAAAAGTATGATTTTGAAAACAATGTAAGGTATAGGGCTCGATTAGTGGCAAAAGGTTTCTCGCAGAAACCAGGTGTTGATTATACAGATACTTTTTCACCGGTAGTGCGGCATTCTACTCTAAGATTGTTGTTTGCACTTAGTGTTCAAATGAAAATGAGTATAACACATCTAGATGTAACCACTGCTTTCCTTAATGGTTTTTTGAAAGAAAATATTTATATGTCATTACCTGAAGGTTTTGTAAACAAAAGTGGGGGAAAGGTCTTAAAATTAAATAAAGCCATTTATGGGCTAAAACAGTCTTCCCTGGCATGGTATGAAAGAGTTAAAGAAGTTTTGAGTAGATTAGATTTCAAAAATAGTCAATATGAACCATGTTTGTTTACAAAAATAACTGGTAAAATTAAAGTGATAGTGGCCCTGTATGTGGATGATTTTTTGATTTTTTCAAACAATGATTTTGAAACAAATAAATTAAAAAGTGTATTAGGTTCAGAATTTAAGTTAAAAGACTTGGGACCTGTAAGACAATATTTAGGCATGAGAATAAATTTAGATAAAAATAAAAATGTTATTACTGTAGATCAACAACAATATATTGAACAGTTAGTTTCTAAATTTCAAATGTCTGATTGTAAGACACAAAGTACTCCGATTGAGCCTAAATTGAATTTAGATAAGTCATCTGATAAATGTTTACCTGATGTTCCTTATCAAAAACTTATTGGAAGTCTGATGTATCTGGCAGTATTAACAAGACCAGATATTGCTTACTGTGTTAGCTATCTCAGTCAATTTAATAGTTGTTATAGTCACATACATTGGAATTATTGTAAACGTGTATTAAGATATTTACTGCATACTAAAAGTTATTGTTTAAAATATACCAATAATAACAATAGTAATTTACAAGGTTTTGTAGACAGTGATTGGGCAAGTGATGCTCTAGATAGAAAATCCTATACTGGATTTTGCTTTATGTTGTCAGGGTCTGCCATTTCCTGGCAAAGTAGGAAGCAGAAAACGGTTTCATTATCCAGTACTGAGGCGGAATACACTGCTCTTTCTGAAGCTTCAAGAGAAGCTATTTATCTAAGAAATTTAATGCATGAAATTACTGATGTATTTAATGTAATTGATTTGTATTGTGATAACCAAAGTGCATTGAAGTTAGCTTCGAGTAGTCAGAGTCATAATAGATCCAAGCATATAGATGTGCGTTGTCATTTTATTAGAGATGTTGTAAAGAACAACTTTGTAAAAGTTAAGTACATTCCTACTGAAGAAATGCCTGCAGATATTTTAACAAAAGGTCTTTGTCATCTGAAACATTATAAGTTTATGAATTTACTTGGCATTGTTTCTGTGTAATCATGTGTACTTAGATTATTCTGATAAGTGGGGGTATTGTAATAGGTATCAAAATATCACTACTTTGTAACTAGTAACGCCATCTGTAATCTGTTGTGTAAAAACTTTTTCTTATGTCAAATATAGTCTGTTGCGAACTGCTAACGTGTCTTTATAGATTTCATTATTTGATAAGTTTCTGCAGATAAGACTGGTTTTTTTTAATAGATTTTTCAATTTTTTGCAGCACTTAGAAGTCAAAATACTGATTTTTCATGAAAAAAATTAGAAACTTTGTTGAAATTAAAAAAAAAATGGACAGCTTTACTTCGGCATTTATGTAAAGAAAGAGTGTGCAAAATTTCAAAAGTATAGTCCAGTAGATTTTCACCTAGAGAGGGTAGCGACTCTGAAAAAGCTATGTGTGAAAAAAACGTGTTTAAAAGTTTCAAAGAAACACAAAATCAGACCAATGAGGTGAAGACTTAAAACTCTATATCTCCGACAGTTTTACTCCAATTAACTTCCAATTTTCACTCAATAAACTTAATTCATTAATATAAATGAATTTAAAAAAATGTAAAAAAAAAATTGAAACCTTACTCCTCCCTTAATGGAACTAAGTTTGAGGTGCTTCCAGCTTATCTGAAATTCCTTTATAGCGACATTAATTGTATCTAGTCATAGTTGTCATAGTTTTGTGCGTATTCGTTTACGAATGTTCAATATCAGTGGTTTTAGGCGTGGTGCACGCAAAGTTCGTCTTTACAAGGCAAAGATTCATGTATCCGTACACGAGCACGAACTTTTAGCTCTAGTAGCAGTAAATAAAACAAATCAAAGAGTACTTTGGTTGGGTACTTTGAAACACTATAACATTTAGATCAGTATTGTTTGTACCAAAATACAAAATGTTGTACTGTTAGTAATAGAGTCTGATCCATGGTAATATTCAATGCCCATACTCACAGTTACTCGAATACCAGATTCTTGTCAGAATCCGTAGTCATGCATTTATTAGTACCTTGGGCAACGATTGCGGGGAGTGGGTTTGGGGAGCGGGGAACCCAGTCAACTTAAGGAACCTTGTGTTGTAGCGTTCACGTACGATCTCCCCTCCAGCATCACCGCGTACAGCTTACATCGTACAGCGTACTCCGGTACTTGAATGCTACTCCCTCTCACAGCCAAGCACTGCCAAGCGGCAGGCACCGTCATGTAGCTTACCAATTTGAAACGTCGAGCGCGCTGTGTGAAACCAAATAAAAGCAAGCCAGTCGTTGCCAAGCTGCCGCCTTGTTATGATGTATGTCTATGTCATATAAGCACATTTCTAAATTCACGTATTGTTTTTATATATTTATATAAAGAAAATATTATAAATAATAACATTAACTATAATATTTCTAATTAAAATAGTATTATTTCTGTGTAGATACAATATTTAAAGTGTAAAACATGTATGTAAATGAATGTGTCATGAATTTTGTTTTTTTAAGTGTACTCCCTCTCTTTTTAATTTAAAAACCGGTATTTTGATTGTACATGGTTTTAAAACATATACAGTGGTTTTTTTATAAATAAAGTATATAAACAATAAAAATGTGTTCGAAAGTTTTTAATACTGTATAAATTGAAAATTATCGTCTGACAGCGGAAAATAAGGTTAGTTTTTTAAATGTTTATTATTGTTAAAATGATTACTCAATTCAGACATGTTGCATTAAATCATCGATTTTTATAATCAAAATATTAATATTATAAACTATTTATGTTTTATCTATATATGAAATATGTTTAATTATACGTCAAATTTATTCATAGCTCGTATTAATACACTCATCATAAAACAGTTGTGATACTTAATAATAGGTTTTTATGACAATTGTCTTATTTATTCATTACTACAAATGTAAGTCAAGGATTACAAATTTCGTTGTCAACGTTGGAGGTTACAAAATAAATGTATGTATAGGTATAATTAATGCTCCTTCACAACTGAAAAATCATATACATCTTTATACATACGTTATCCAAATTTTTATTGACTTGTCTATAAATATTTTGATTGCAACATATCTTAACTAATTTAACTAGAATTCTACTAAAATCGGATGATATAAACATTTTTTGTAAGATGTCTTTTATTTTTTAATTCTTAAAACAAATTTTACTCAATTATATATCAGATGTTGGCAATGATTCTTGTTTTTAAACAGATTGTATTAAGCATTTGTGGGTGGTTTTGTTTACTATTTTCGTCGTTTAATTCAGAGAAGTTATAAACATTTAAATCAAGTTATGACTCGCAACATAAATAAATATTCATATGACAATATCTTTATGGCAATTAATTATATTATTCATAATTTGTTTTTGTAGTCAATTTTTATTGATTAAGACTTTTACATATGATTGCCTAATAATATGGATTTTGGTATGTGAATATGTCAATTATTTGCGGGACTTTAAATAAAAACTTCATGGATATTAAGTAAATGTCATTTTGTTGTACATATTTCCAATTGTTGTTTATCGTGTATCGTTTTGTTTGGGCATGATATAACTAAAATACTTAGATGTGATTCCCTATAACTTTACCTAAATGATTAAACTTTCATTTAAAATATTAACATCACTTTTTTGTTAATTTGTAGGTATACATAAAGTGGGAATATAGAAATAAATTAATATTCTTGTCATATGGTATAGGTACTACGTGAGAATAAAAAATAAAGTTATGTACTATTATTAATCATTCCGTTTACCATAAACATTTTAATAGTTAACCCTTAGGTGATAGTATAGTCGCATACCATTTCATCTGGTATACTAAACATATTTAAGTATACTTAACATTATACGAGCTAGCAAACATTCTATGAACAATGTAAGAGTTACATTCGTGTTTTCATTGCTCAATAAATTATGCGAAAGATGCACTTTTGCGAAACATAAGATTGTTTCATTCAAAATAATGAACGTTTTAATTTTTAATTAAACCAATTTAACAGGCAGCGGTGTTATAGGTTACATTGTTATAGGAGTGTGATTATTGTAAAATATGTAGTTGAAAGATACTTCTGGAGCATAGTACAGTAACTATCCTATATTTCGTATAATTTATGTAAGATGTAAAATGTTTTGATGTATCAATTTAAGAAAGCAAAAATTAAACCGAAATTTTTGTATCTTGGACCGAACGAAACATCAGCCAAACAAAAAATGGTCAACCAGGTAGTCAAGCAGGTAGTAAATATTGAAATAACTTAAGAAATGTAGGGAATTTTAGAAATTACCATAAACAAATAAAATTTACGTTGTAAATGTTGTTTCAAACATTCGTATACCTATTTATATATTTGTTATTTTTGCTGGTATGGCTTTGCTATGTGATTTTTATATTGTTTCCAATTTTTTGTCTATTGCATTTCGTGCTAATTACTGCCGCAGTAAATGTTAAATAAATGACCAAGTCAGATAAAGCCTTAGGAAATATATTAGTATATTCAAGTATAGTTAGAATTAACTAGGTTGTTACTGGGTGTTGACATATTGAATTACTTCGCCATGTTTCATTTTAGGGTATCGCTAACATTCTCTTATTATCAATTCGAATATAATTTGTTCATTTAAATACAATCTCTGCTTATTAGCTATCAGACTGTTGACAGGAAATTATAATGTAAATGAATTTCTGTTTGATAAGTTTCTTCTCAAAACTCAATTTAAACTTTAAGTATAATTATACAAATGTAAAATCTTACGCATTACAAATATTTCTATCATTTAAATATATTTGAATGTATTATTAAATTGAAAATATGTTAATTTTGTTAGACAGGTTTTCAAACCTGATTAACAGTGTTACTATGTTATAAAAGCGCTTTTGTATATTAAAATTTATTCAATGAACATTTGAACTATATGCTCCAGTTGGTAATCTTTAGTACAGTGGTTGAAAATGCTAATATAGCTGAAATAAACCCGGATGACACAATAACCACAAAAGTCTGACTCTTATGTTTGATTACATTATTTATTCATATACACCCGCTAAACACAAAAAGTAAATATTACACAGATTAAAATTAACAATATGTATTAAAATTTCACGTATTATTTCTGTACTATATCTACGTGTTTGTTTTATTTTATTCTTAATGTATGTCAAAAAATACATTTTTGCTATAGTAATATTTCGTAAATGAAATGTAAAATGTACGTAAAGTTCTTCCTTTTATAATCTGAAGAAGAAATTAAATGAAAATGTTACACAATATTTTACGTAAATAATACGGAATTTTTATGTACTATTTTCTTACTATTTTCTTATATGTAGTAGCTAGAATTGCTGTAGGTTTTGCTGAAACTTGATACAATAAATAAAATTTGATTAAATGATATAAGCATGTATTGGCTATTAGCAAATATTAGATAACTATGATTACAGTAAAAGATCTTTATTTTTAATTATGACATTTGTGTATTGAGTTTTTTTTTTAATTTTTCATTTTCAGCCACTGTATTTAGCTTCCCATTTTGTCTTCTCAATTGCCTCCGCTTTTAATAGTTAAGGGCTCAGACTCAGTGCTTGTGCCTGGTGCTTAGTGCTTAGTGCTTAGCCATTTGTCCATCATTCTGTACACTGCGCGTTATTTCAGTTCACTGATTATGTGATGATCATGTACTTACGAGCAGTTAATCTATTGTGTAAATTACTTTTGAATGGTGTGTTCAAGCACTGTGTATCAATTTACAGCATCCAGAATAGACCTACGAGTTAAAGATTTGATTCTATTAGAGACAACAAAAGCATATCTTAATATGTTAAACTCTTTAATAAAATAATCATGCTCCATTTGGGTGTTTACAAATTATTTTACTTATACAAGTTTCTATTTTTTACATAGATAAACTTTAAAACTAATTTTGAGGTCTGTTAAGTACATTATTTGTTTTAATAAATTAACAATTATTGTATTGATTATGAAAATAAATTCATGTCTCTCTCTCTCTCTTTCTTTTGCTTTTCTGCACATATTTTGTTTAAATCATTAGTTTTTAGTATATGTATTTACAAACCTGTATATGTAAAAATTACTATGACCTTCGGCAGTTCTCATTTCGTCTTTCGTAGAAGGAGGTTAGTAGTATAAAATTTTCTCTTTTTTATGAAGTCATAGAAAAGAAAATTATTTTTATTTGTATATTACGCTTAAAAGATTCATATTACTGGTTTTACAAGTTGCCAAACAAACAGGTAGTAAATATTGAAACAAGTTTAAAATTTGGGGATTTTAAAAAATACCATAGACAAAAATAAACTTATCTTATTTATGGTTTTAACAAAAATTTAAATAAATTAAGGAATTAGGATTGTAGAACTCTTATTTGACAATCCGTATTAAGATTAAAGCATTAGCACACTCGTGCCCATGTATGTATTGCAATGCGTAAAAATTTCTGGGTACCTGCATAGTGAAATATAACATACAATCGTAATTTAGTAAACATTAATGTACCATTTATGAAAAATTATGTAGCATGTCACGTAACAGTTTAACCGTAAAATCATTTAAATAAAAAACAAACCGATTTAAGACAATTTGTTTTACTGAATCATAATAAACTAATCATTGTTCAAACAGTCAATGATAGAACATGTCACATGTGAGAAGTAAGAAATGCTATTTCGTTGACCTTACAAACTTTATTGTAATGTGTACTACAATGAGCCTAATTACCTACGTAATTGATATATGACAGTTTGTTGTATTTTGAAAACAGAACCAGGGTTTCATCTATTGTTGAGAAGCTGTTGAGAAATTCCTTTGGTGTCTGGTAAATAATGTGTTTTTTTTGTATTTAAAATAAAATTGTACACAATTGATTAGTTGTTCATTGTTAGTATTTCTGTTGTTCTACAAATAATAATTGTTTCATTTTCATTGTTTAGTCCTGGGTTTGCATTTTTACAGTTAATTGAGAAAATGATGTGGATAGAATAATTTACTGTGGTTGTAGAATAGTTAATAAAAAAAATATTTAACCGTGGGTTTATTTTTGTTGCCTATTATCAACTACCTCTTAATAACTAATGTTATATTATGACAACTATGACTAATGTTAGCTCTATTGTTAATCTTCTATTTGTGAATTAGATAAATATATAATTATATTTACGTATAATTAATTACATAAAATTGTCAAACGCTGTCTCGAAATTAAGATTGTCGTTAACACCTCAACGCTCCCTGGCCACCGTACACATGCTTATACAAAATTATATAAATACTAGCTTTTACCCCCGTCGCAAGCGACGTCTGTCTTTTGTGTGTGGCTTTAATTTCATGTCAAATTTAAATTTCATTTTTAAATTCAAATATTTAACTCGTTCTGTATAAATTTTATATATGAAAACAAATAATTTTTCATATAAACTGACTAAAAAATATTTTTTTCAAAAAAATTATGGAATTCAGGGAAAATATCACCATTCGAATCGCGTAAACATATAAGAAAACAAGAATATGAACGTGCAGTTGGAACATTATAATATAGGATTAGGGATAAATGTTTGTTTAAGTTATTAATTGTTCCAAAGTAATACATTAATAACAGCAATATTATCATTTCATTCATCTATTTCCTTGTTGAATAGTTTTGTATCCCAGCTACGGCAGAGCACAGTATTTGAGATCAATTTCTAACAAGTGATACACAACCATAACCATAACCACAACCACAACCACACATACCGAATACCGAGTACTCCGACTCATTGGTTAGTTGCTCTCTTCACAGTCAGACCGGTTTTCATGCTAGAACTGGATAAGTACCTTCCACAAGTACTATATGTTAATGTTAATGTATAACGTTATACGTATACTGGTATAATATATTGGAATTTCTATTTCTTTGCTTGCTGTATCATTATGTCAGGGCTTAAGTGCATGTTTACTTTAGAAAAAGAGAAAAAATGAATAACAGCTATTTAGTGTTTATTAATTCTGGTTTAGTCTTTTTCGTTATGTAACATATTTAGCATATACTCATGTTTACATACCTTGTACGAGTATTTGCCGTTTTTTGCCTCGCTTTTAGCCCTGGGGAAAATGCGTTTATATGACAATTTTTATATAATTAAGAAGTTGTTTGCAGTGCTTAAAATGGATTTTATTATACTTTACTTGTAAAAGTAGTTTCAGAGAAGTAAGTGATTATGTTACTTGCAATGCATACGTAATAATAAAAGCTTTACTGGTTTATGATGATTCTAATTTAAATTTTATAAGAAACTTTGCTAACTTTAAATTTAAATGAGTATTTATATGATACATGTTTCTTCCTATGCTAGACTTTCCTCTATCTAGCCAATATATAATAACATGAAATATTGTTAATAACAGTTTTGTTTTAAACAAATTGTACGATTTATACTTAATAGTTCAAATTGAAAGTCATCATATTGAAATGACGTAGACCCTTGTCTATAGGTTGAATACTTCATAATTTTATTTTACTATATTACGATATAGTTATATATTAACACAATAGATCACGTATAAATATTTTCAAATAATCAATTAGTTCCATCTAACTGCTGTCTTCATGTGCTCGGTTTATTGATTTTAAATATTGATAAATTTTCTCATTTCATCCACTGAAGTGCAAACACAAATGAAATGTTCAACATATTAATGTCATTACGTAATATGTAACTATATGGTAATGATCCGCTATCCATTATGTATATATCTTCAAGTTATTTTATGCATTTTAATAAGAAGCAATTAATATCCCGCATAACTTTGTGTGAATTATCAGTAAATGCAGAGCCGGCTGGAAGGTTTGCGGAGTATTGGAAAAAAAATTTAGTGGGCTCCTAATTAAATTGTATCTAGTGAAAAATTTGAAAGTTCGTTCTGGAAATACAAGGTCTGACTAGTAGTAGGTACGAAGTAAATTCAGACACTATAAAAGTTAAAAAAAATACTAAATAAGAGAAATATATACAGTCCAGTCGCTCTTACATTGGAGTGTAGGTTAAAACTTTCTACTTTAGAACATATTTAAATTACGTTTTAAATGAATTTAGCTTTATTAACCGGAGTTCTACGGAATAAAACAGTCTCCGAGACTTTTTACGTAGGAGCATTATTGTTTTGCACATGTTAGTAACTCATTTGGCAAGTATATAGTCGTGTCGTAATTGAGATATTTAAATGAGATTGTAGGTGGAGTAAGTAAACAGGTATTCATTGGTCATCCATATTTTATATATTTCTGTCTTTACGTATTAAAACGGTTAAAATGGATTTCGATTTTTATGACTTTGAAACTAAATGTATGCATACACAATTTTATAATCATAAATTCATAATTTTTTTTATCATCTGCAACTCGTGGGCATCCTTATGGCTACACGCTTGAAACACGTAGTTCTCTGTAACTTTATAGTGTTTTTCTATAACTGTAATATTACTACAATTACTGAATTACAAGTCCAACATTAAGACAATCATTACCTCACTGTGCTTTAATATAGTAATTCATTTCTTGCTTGCTTAATTCACTGTCAAATTTGGAAAATGTAGCATAGCTTATATATATATATATATGATCCGCTATCCATTATGTATATATCTTCAAGTTATTTTATGCATTTTAATAAGAAGCAATTAATATCCCGCATAACTTTGTGTGAATTATAAGAAAATGCAGGGCCGGCTGGAGGGTTTGCGAAACTATTGGAAAAAAAATTTAATGGGCTCCAAATTAAATTGTATATATATATGTTTATAAATATATATATATATAATATATATATATATATATATAATATATATATATATATATATATATATATATATATAATATATATATATATATATATATATATATATATAATATATATATATATATATATATATATATATATATATATATATATATATATACCTGAAGCGTACCTGTTTTCAGTACCTGAGTTTTTGCAAGAATGTGTACCGACCCTTTTTTTTAGAAACAATCTATCACCGATAACACCCTTCTCCATTCCATACAACTATAGCACTAACTAATAGAACTTCTGAGGGTAATATCTGTCTAAAGACAGTCTGATGATTAGTGTGCGCTCACTTTTAGACAACTTTTCAATACCGACACTTATAAAAGTTATGAGCATGTTTTCTATTTGATATATGGTCATAACTATTTCAATAATTTTAAACATTTAAATTACAAAAATCGTGCCCGATTTATACCATTCCACTGCTATCCTATTATTTATCGTAGACCACCTCTGTAACCTAGCATGCATTGCCAGTACTGTTAAAATACTTGTATTAGTTTCGATAATGATTGAAATATGTATATTAAAATAATATTGCATTTCTATAAAAATGAATATTAGATTAGTATGTTCCATGCAACCTGACAAAAATGATAACTATTTAACCTAAATACCATTTATTACGTGTATATACACTTATCATATTTACTTAACAAATGTAAACCATCACGGGCGTCCACTGAAAATTTCAACGGGGAACAAAGTAGAAAACGTTTAAGTTTATCGTATATGTCGTTTTATCCAGTGTATAATTTTTATTACTTTATTTTTAATTTGAAATTCAATTGTACAGACTATATTTGTAGCTGATTCCGTTATGCAGCAAAATTTCTTTCAATCAGGTGCATTTTGTCCCACGTTTCAAACTATTTAGTGTAAATTTTACTCCATGCATTTTGGTGCAACTGTCTTGTTTGTCCCTCAATTTGAGCGCCCAATTGAACGTTTACAGACGGAGCACGTCTTTGATCTTATACAATACTTATTGTGTTATTGTTATTTCTCCCTAATTAATAAACTATTATAAAATATATTTAACACCTTTTAATTTTAAAGTATTGTTTAGTATTTAAATACATACAATATAGCACTAAAAGTAAGAAAAAACACAATGGATAAATATTCAACAGGAAATGTAGTGCTTCATCGTTCAATGCATGCATGCATATGTACAGTAGTAGTAGAATGGGATACTGAGTACCCAGTGTCCAGTGCCGAATACGAATTGGTTACGTATACGTATTAGTAGTTGTACAAAACAGAAACAAAAACAGACAAAAAAGTTCTCAAAAACATCTTTCTTATGTATTATTATTGCGTGATAATGATAAATTAAATAACTTTCAATTAATGGATATTAACATAATCACTATTGTTTCTTAGTGATTCTCAAACTTTGTTTTTAATCAATTACTGGATATTTGATTAAAAATTGGATATTTTCGAGATATCGGTGATTTTTCTTCAATTATTTTGCTGACTATTAGGGATGGTGATCCAAGATCGATTAATCGCAGAATCGATTTTTTTAATCGATTTCAAACACTCGAAAATCGAGATTTGATTTGTTTTTGTAAGAATGCAACTATACAATTATTTACATTATTTATTATAAGCTTGGACATGAAATACTGTGGATTTTAATTATTTTATTCTATAATAAATAACGTACATGATTTTATTCATTAATCAAAAATCACCTTTCATTTATTCTTTAATTATAAAAAAGACTTGTATTTTTTTTTACAAATTAAAAAAAAGAAAAATCTATAAAAGATCGATTTCTTTTTTTTTTTGTTTTTGGGTTAATGTCTTTGTTTATATAAGAACTTAAAAAGAACTCGAAAAATCAGTCTTCTGGATTTCAATTTTTTTGAAATTTTTTTTTTTTCTGAATCGATTAAATAAATCGAGGAGAGTATAGAATTTTATATTTTATTTGAAAACTTATTCAAACCTATTTGGAAAATACAAATTACTTACAATTTCGTTACTTATTAATGTTAATCAGTAAATATAATTTTTTGAATATAAACTTAAAACCCCACCAACATTAGCACCATCTATTATCTAAAAATATCTGCACAATTGTCTTAATAACGTACAGACAAGTGCGACATAAACATGCGACATTAATAAAACCTTTACTTTTGCTATTTTTAAAAATTTTAGGTAGTATTTTTATGAAACAAAAATGTTTCAAAACGAAGCCGGTCTTTATCAAAGAGAATTCTCATAATTATTAAAAAAATAACATTTATATTAGTAACATAAAGAGTATTCTAATTTCTCAAAAGTATTTCTAAAATACGTATTTTGTATTTAAATACTAACATGAAATTTATTTTTTATTTTGTATTTGAAATAGGAAAATAACGAGGTATTTGCATTTTGTATTTACGTAAATACTTTTGAAAAGTATTTGTGCACATCTCTGTTAAGGACTATTATAATGTATAATACACTTTATTTAGTGACGTCTTTGAAAGAGCTCGGTTATGTTCTTCAACAACTCTAAATATGCTTCTATATAGTATACTCTATACATAATATTTGTTAACAATACGAGTATTATAAAAAATGGAACAAAAAATTGATACGACTTCACTTTCCATCTTCTTCGTTGTCTGTGCTTGTGCTAGTTGTGCGAGTTGTGCGAGTTGCAAAGAAACGACCAAACGTAAACGGGTTATTGTGTGCAGATTGCAGTTTATGTATAAATCAATAAAGTCAACAACTCCAGCGGTGGTAACAGATTTTCGATATGGCTGCAGGCAGCGTGCTGTCTGGCTGCCAGGCTGCTTCGCTCGCATTGATTGGATTGCTGGAGGTACGACTTACGACTAAGTTGTTATGTTTGCTTTCGAATAGAAATCGAATTGACATATACATACTCGTACTAGTGGATTTTCAGAGAAACGGCAAAACACAAATGACAAACCCTGTTATTTTACCGCATTATTTTAGGACAATTTTCTATTTTATAGTATTAACTAGATTACACCTGAGCTTAATCAATTACATGAAAGGCCTATGTAGGCGTTTAATATAATGTAATAACTGATAACATCAAATTACTGCTCAGTAAATACATATTTAACAATAGCATAATAGGGAACAAGCATGCCCTGCGACCGAGAAACACAGTCGCTCAAAACGTGCCCAAAACCAGTTTGAAATCAGTTTAGTTTCATTCGTGCCGTGTGTTTTCTCTCACTCGCATACACGTGCGTTCTCTAACTAACAACACAGTTCCATTCTCTTCGGTTCGGATAGATCGGTTTGCAATCAGTCGACCATGTGCGGACGGCCTTAGAGTCTGAGGCAGTTTCATCAGTATGTTGGTATTTGCACGATGTTATTTTGTCGTTAAAGTTGATTCATTTTGTTTCTTTCAGTTAGAAACTCTGAACATTATTTGTATTTGTATTTTATTGATTGTCTGCAAGTGTCACTTATTTCACAACTGATATTGTGTTTGTTTCATTTGCATTATATATAGTGGACAGTTGGACAGGTTACCAGGAGTTGATGGACTGTCATTTGCGACTGACAGTCGTTACACTGAGTTTGACATTAATTAATATATAAAGAGTTTATATAAAATTCAAACTGTATCTTTATTTTGTCAAGTATAGTCCTGAAATAATTAACACATAATATATTCACAAACTTATATTTCTTGGGGACTCCTACTGCGATGCATTTACAAAAAGTATAAGATAAATAATAGAAAATGATTTTCGAAAGTATAAATATTTTAGGATAATTTGCAATATGTCGTTTATCATACTTGTATTTGGTGTAAAAGTTGTACTGGTTCGATTTACCCAGAAACGGTAATTTTTATTGCCTGCCTAATGGAGAGAAAAAGAATGTCATTTGTTATCATAGTTAATAAAAGAAAACAGGTATAATATTAATTAGGCAAAAAACATTTCATTCAAAGCTGAACTTTTAGTCTACAGTCCTCAGAATATAGCTCTATAGATGCAGCCCTAGGTTTTTTCGTCGAATAGCTTAGAGCAGAAACTGTGATAAACAGATTAACTTTGAAAGATCTCAAACTGGCACTAACAATAAATCAAACGTCTGGAAATAAATCCAAATATTTGACGCAACATTTGAGGTTGTACCAACTTCCGAGCAGCGATCAAACTTGCTGGAAACTGGATATTATTGCTTCACTGGAGCGTAGATTATTTATAGACACTTTGCTCTAATTGTGGTTTCTGTTACTGCATTATACTCGTACGCCAGTAACTTTTAAAAATGACTCCAGGAAAATGTGTAAGCAATCAGTTATTCCCAGTAATAATTGGCTCACTCCTTCATTCCTGTGTCCTGCTTCTGACATGCGTAAAATCGTGAGATCATTTTTAGGTTAGCTTATTTTTAAATTAGAATGTACATTTAAACTATGTATATATTCTAGTCTACTTAAAATTTGAACTTAATATTTACAGTGTAATTCTGTGAAAGAATTCTGCAGTGAAAAGTTTTTTCTTAATTCTAATTATGTACTCCTCAAACCTTAGGATTGTTTCTTTTTAATTAAGTAAACTTTGTTTATAGTAATCCCAAAAAATATAGCGCTGATCCGGGAATTAAACGGAAAGACACAGTACTTTGGCGTCAATGATAAATGTCCTCGAATCATCTGACACAACCCGACTCGGAAGAAATAATCTGTAGTGCAATAACTCCTGAAATATAGACTAAGTTTTGAACACAATTGGATATAATAAAACAATTTAATGATTTTTAAAACAATTTATAAAAGGACAGTTAAATATCCCGTACAAGTGACTATTTTGTCAACTGGTCACTAACATTAACAAACACAAGTCTAAACAAGATTCTTGGTTAAATTTACTGTAATTAATTTATATAAAAGTATTTCAGAAATTTAAATTTTATTAGCATAATTCCTTATGCTAGCATATTACATTATTTATTGCCGGCATATGTTAAGCATTTTATTAATCGCACAGAAAGTTATGTAAAAATAACTTGTACATTTTTTAGAAAAATAATATTATAAATACTATTACAACATGATTGGCGTACTGGCATACTGTATTAAATTAAAATTGATTTAAATTGCAAACACTTCAACGACTGAACGTGTCTCCGTGTCGCATTCTTTGCATGTAATATTTTATCATTAATTAAATAACACATGCATGTTTGGTGGTAGCAGATATGAAAATATTTTTGCACTTATAGCTACTTGTTTACTCGCTGTGTACATGTAATACTGAGATTTAAAATTGTTTTAAGAAAACAAGATTAAAATGAATTGCAATTAAACAGATTATACTCATAAAAATACATTAAAACACTTTTTTAGACACAAGTTTTGTTAATTTAGACCAATTAATCAATTAAAGAAAAGTAAATAAACTAACGTGATAAATTGTATTGTTTGATGAACTTCCTAGGTGCTGTTATATCTGTTTTTATCACCGTTGATAATGCTGTATATGTCTCTTATATGTAGTGATCATTATGGTACATATGCAATACATATACAACTCGCTTTACCTCAACGATCTTAGCCATAGAATAACAGGAACACCATTTTCACTAGACTCGCCAATATTTTATTTGAACTCTGAAGTATAACCAAATATTTGTTTTATTTCTTATATTTAATTTAACAGAATCTGAAATGTTGGTTGTATTTGATTTTTGGTCCATAGTTAGTTAATTTAGGTAAAATATTTTTTTTTTTTTTATTACTAAAGATTATTACAATCTGTCCTGCTTAAAGGACATTCAGTGATAGGTATGTAAAAATAAAGTGTCTTGCGCGGGATGTGCCCATCGACTCATTCCTCAATTTTAATAGATCTTAGATTCTAATTAGTTGGCTAATAGGTCCTGAGGTACTTTATTTTTTAGTCTGCGTATTACGGAAATATTGGACATGAGACAGCTGGCCAAATTGTTTGGATGATCAAGTATTCTCTCATTTTATGCTTTGGTTCTAAGGACTATTTCTTCATTTACTGTAGGTATATCCAGATCCCGATGTATTATGTGATTAGGTACAAACCATGGTACATTCGCGACAATCCTTAGCATTTAGGACTGAAACCTTTGGATTATTTCAATATAAGAGGTAGATGCAATACCCCATAGTTGGATACCATATGACCATACCGGTTTAAGGATGGATTTGTAGAGCAGACGTTTGTTTTCAGTGCTCAGTTGTGATTTACGTCCTATCAGCCAGTACATATTCCGCAGTTGTAGGCCTAGTTGCTTTCTTTTTGTAAATATGTGCTTCTTCCAAGTAAGCCTCATGTCTAAGTGTATTCCTAGTAAAAATATAACGTGAAACTCATATAATTCTTCGACTAATACTTAAAAGTATGCACTATAAAACATTATGATTTGCATGTAATATATAAATCTATTATACATAGTAAAAAGAACGTTCGGTCGTTAAAGTGTTAATATGTTTATAGTTATGTAATCCTAAGTATTTGTAAATCAACATTTTTAATGAAAGAAATGATTTACTACCGCGAAATGAATGTCACTTGTAGAATAAGTTAGCTTTCTGTAAAATAAATTATAATTTATTCGATGAAGTCTCAGGTGTAATGATTGGTAGTTATGTGTTTTGTAGCCAATCTTAGTGACGTCATATGTTCATCATGGCCAGTTGTTAATCAATCATTCTGACGTTTAATTGCAACGTGTTTATAAATACTTAAGTTTTATTGTTCGGAAAATACGGTACTTATAATAAATTGTGCTGTAATTACTTTGTTTACGAACGTAATATGATACGATTCTTACAGGCCTGTAAATTGTCTTTTACTTAGTATGCATACTTGAATTTATATTCGACACTGTTCAAATTCCTTGAAACTTTTTTCCTAGCTCCACACTGTATTTTAAGTGGTCCTAAGGGGGGATGGGATGTGTTATGTGACTTTCACAAAATTATTCGATCCGATGTGTATTACTTATACTACCTATACATATATATATACTACTTAATACTTAAATTGTGTTTCGTATATAGACTACTAATAAATTTCCTATAAGATGCAAATGAACAACAGTATCTATCACACGCAGTATGGTATTCTATCCACTTATTTCAATTAAATTATTTCAAATTAAAGAGTCCGTCTGGGTTTGGACTTTTACTACTTCCAATGTAATGTGTTATTTTTTTCTCTTTATTTTTAATATCACAAGTAAGGGGAAAAAGTCTTCGTGTATGATCGTACTATTTCGTTAAATTTCGTTCAAAGACTCGTTTTAATATTACTTATACTACTTTGAATTTATACGAAGTTGTAAGGTGGTTGAGAAAATTCTTGACTACGTTTGTACAGTCAATTTAAATTTCTTTTTATATATAAATCCTGGTACTTACATATAAATCTAAATTTTAGGTTATTTTAAATAATCTTAATAGCAGTTTAAAATTTACAAAAAAAGCATTTTGTTTCATTTTCAAAATTAGGTTTCATAAAGTTGACTCACTATCAATATGAATGCACTCTCCTTTGAATGTTATTTTATTATAGCATTAGCCATTTTTGCTAGAATTATATTTGAATTTCAAAAATTGAAATATGTACTTATAAAACTAAGTGGTTTAGTCTTTGGGTCTGATATCCTGGCCAGTGTTATACTTATAGGTTTGGTTGGTTATTGGAAGAAGAACGACGTTAATTAAAAAATGAAAATTAAACAGGAATCTCTACGTCTCTCTTAGGCCGTCTGCACACGGGTCGACTGATTGCAAACTAGCCGCGCAACGAAGTTTCCAACGAAAACGAAAAACGAGCTATGTCGAGTCGTGTTTCGTGACTCTATAGAAATTTTAACAATAGCATAATAGGGAATTTTATTGTGTTGTATTCTGAGGTATTTGTATGTATGTATGTATTTAAATACTGTACTTGAAAAGTATTTGTGCACATCTCTGCTCCTGATGTTCACCATCAAAAGCATGCAACGTAATTGCCTGTGATCTAGAAACACAGTCGCTCAAAACCAATTTCAAATCAGTTTTTTTTCATTTATGCCGTGTGCATTTTCTCACTCGTATACACTCGCGTTCACTAACAACACAGTTCCATTCTCATTCGGTTCGGGCAGATTCCCATGTGCGGACGGCCTTAGTAATCGAATATGATATATGAAAATAGTTACTATTTGTTTATTGTATATTGTTTAGTAGCAAAATATTCCCACCTTACCAAACTTAACCTGAAATTTAGCAACAATTTATTTTTTACAAGCAAGATGTACCATAAAGTGAGTCTAACCTTAAGGTGTTATTTTCTGCTACCTATAGGTTTAGGTTACAAATTTATGGTTAAAAACTTCCGAATAGTGTTAATGTTTTTATCATTTAAATGGCTTCCTAGGTTTCCAGATGTTTTTATGCCATATGTCAGGAGCTTATTGTGGTGCAGTGACCTTCAGTGGGTTTCAGTGACAAATTTATAATAAATACTTTATTATAAATTTATATTTAACTAGCTGTCCCGGCCACGCGTTGCTGTGTCTAACGTTTTTGTCATATTACATTACATAGCGCCATCTATTGAATATTTACTCAATCTAGTCAACAGAATATTTACTCAATCTAGTCAACAGATGTCGCCATCATCGTCGCCAGATGTCATATGTCATATACAGATAATTAATAGACAAATAATTTGCAATAAGATAATAATAAATTGAGATGTAAGCTATCCTATCTTTCAAGTTGGATCAAACTGCACACGGTATACAAATTTGATTAAAATCGGTTAAGTAGTTTAGGAGTCCATCGCGGAGAGACAACGTGACACGTAATTTATATATATTAAGATATAGTTACGGTCTCTCGAAATGAAAGTAAGGTAAACTGCTGTAGCAAGTGTAATAATTATTGATTATTGATCGATAGAACAATGAAAATCTAAACGTTATAACCAGTATAGTGTTTTGTGTCATGTTGATGAAAATTATTATTAAGGAATATAGTCAAATTATTTGGCCGAGATATAAATGTTTGAAACAGGTCAAGTCAAGATTGCCTTAAATATTTGAATTATTATAAAAACCGTATTTCTGTATAAATGTGAGTATAGTAAAGGTTGACAATAATTTATGGTATTTTTACTGAAATATTTCCCAATATATAGATGATATATGTAAAATAGTTGTCACGAAATAACATTGGAATTTGGAACTTAAACTTATAAACTGAACATTTTATTTTTTTCTTAAACAACCATTGGAAATGTGTTATGCATTATTCATTATTATTGACGAAAGTTTTGAAGAAGTCATCTCTTTTACTCTCACATGCTTCAATATATCTGTCTCCTTTCTTCTTCAAATTTATTTTTTATACATTCCATTCTTATATATATAGATCTATCTCTGTCTATTTCCCAATATTTGCGCAGTCATTGTATTTTCCAAAGAGACTATTTCCTGTGTTGGTGTAGTCTTCATTGTTGATTTTGTTATACATTATGTCTGACCCTCCATAAGATTGTTGAAACAGGTCAAGAAATATTAAAAGTCATGTATAGCGCCATCGAAGAATATAAAAGAAACATTTTTGTGTGTTAACATGTGTGTATTGTAACATGTACGTATTAAAAGGTTTTTAACCTAACAAAGCCTGGCGCCAAAACGGCTTACAAAAACTACTTGTAAATAAATCACTTGAGTTCCAAAACCCTTTTAGCGAAATGAAAATATACTTTTAAATAAATCCTATTGCGTTCTCCTATAATAGAAGAGAAAATACACATCTATGCTTACAGCCTACTCGTATTGCCCATGGAATATTCCCTTAAAATATACATTTAAAATATTGCTTTTATATAAGTTTAATCGAATGTACGAGTATTTCCAAGCGCTACTCGCCGACGGCTAAGCGTATTATTGCCAGCGTCAGTGTCACTTTGTAAGCGTATAAGACGCCAACATAGAATGCTAATAAGTGTCACTGAAACTTTCATTTGCATAATCTTACTTTATTCTAATGTCTTGAATATATTTACGTATCAGATACAGTTACTTGTGCCATTAATCACAAGAATCTAATCCCCAAAATTAAGCCGGTGATCACCTGGTAAAACTTCTGAAGAATTAGGCGGTAGGCTTCTGTATAATATCTTTTCGAATTAACATAAAATATATTATTCGGTACTTTATAAGATTTTGAATTATGTGCATTACTTATGATACTATAATGAGTAATTGTTAAGAGATTCAATCCTATCGTGCAACTATGTTTAATGTATACATTATGCATACCAACGTTTTAGATGTAAACAATATGTATTTTATTTTATTAGCCAGAATTAATTCTGATTCTGACTTGTGGTATTCACAGTTATGTATATTTTATGTATTTATTATATAAAAGTATTATAATGTCTTATTTTATATTAAAATTATGTAAGTTAAAACAACAATGTAGTACATTTACACATTTTACATATTGTTTACATTTTTAAAAATGTTACATAAATAATACTATAGTCCGGACGGTCGCGGTTTTTTTTTGTATTTTCATTCAAATGTCTGTATTAATTTTAGCTTATTTCCATGGGAACTTACAGTTCTTCTAAAACTTCGGAGAAAATGTATGACCCAATCACACCTACAGCCAATGCTTCTAACTTGGTTTAACCTGCACTACACGTTGAATCATATAGTTTTGCTATTAATTTAGATGTGCAGTCTGAAGCATTGAAACTAATGTCATGTTTAACAGCATGGTATCTAAAAACTAATTCATTAGCCACGCGTTGAAGATCCCGGAGGTTGGTTCTTATTTCTTAAAGAAATTTGCAATCGAAGCCATATGTCCCATTTTAAAAGCATTTTTCGAAGCAACTCGATGCTGAAAATGTTCTTACAAACCGTACATATAATTTTGGTTTTCTAATTTGGTTCAGATTTTAAAAATGGGTACTCTTTCGATTATACGTACCGACTGCTCGCTGTGTGTATAAGTCGCAGCGTGTTGTACTGGCGGTAGTCGATTAGCAGTGTGCGCGAATATTATAAAAATCCAGACGTAATTACAAGTCCGGACAAAAATCCGGACAATCCGGACTAATGGCAAGGCTAACTATACGTGTTACTTGGATACCTTACGTAACGGTTTGTTATTTTTGAAGAAATATAGAAGTTTTATGTTTAGCTGATGTATTTCTAAATGTTATAGAAACTTATACTTGGAATTACAATAATTGACAATTCTAATTGCATTCTATTACATAATAAAAGATAAACATACAAACAGTAGAAAATAAAAACAATAAAACACTGCTCGATACTAATAAGAATTAATACCACCATGTTCAGTACACGTATATTGAAAACATGTCATATTCAACATCACAAGTAGTATGAAATAAAAATAGTTAACATAAGTGTAAAATAAAAGTAAAAATAATAAAAAGATACTTCAACAGCTAGTATCCTGATCCTTTGGGTCCATTGACCATTGGATCACTCGACTAAAGAAACAATTTATCGCATTTTGATTTTATGTTTTGTCTGAATATATTTCTGACATTTTTAGTCTAAACATTGGTGGCAATAATTTGTCAATATGTGTATTTGACTGTAACTGTTTTTAGATGTTGACCGGCCAAGTAGCACCAAGTTCACGCGGTCACGGCCAAAATAGTCGTACTTAGCTCAGTAAATATGTAAATGAGTGATCAGCAAATAAATTTGTGTAATTAAAGTAAAACTGTATAAGTAAAGTAATATATTTACATATTTCACAATATCCAAAAGATTGATTTCATTTTTTGACTATTGCTCTAAGGCCTTCCGCACATGGGTCGACTGATTGCAAACCTTAGCCCCGAATCTGCCCCAACCGAATGAGAATGCAACTGTGTTGTTAGTGAGAGAGCGCACGTGTGTACGAGTGAGTATATACACTGCATGAACGAAAGTAAACTGATTTGTATTTGGTTTTGAGAACGTTTTGAGCGACTATGTTTCTAGGTCGCAGGGCAATTACGTTGCATGCTTTTGATGGTGAACATCATGATCAGAGATGTGCACAAATACTTTTTAAAAGTATTTACATACATACAAATACCTCATAATACCTCACAATTAAATCCCCTATTATGCTATTGTTAAAAATTCTATAGAGTCACGAAACACGGCTCGTTTTTCGTTTTCGTTGGAAGTTTTGTTTTTTTATTCGTTGTACGAATAATAATATTGCAATGCTTTTGCTTCTGCATTTCATTATCAGTTGGTTTCCGCCTACCACCTCCTCGATATATCTAACTAGACGGTTGTGCGGAAACATCTGCAGGACCAGAACTGCGCAGGGACCGGGACCGGGACGTGGACGGGAACGATATCCCGGGATGCCGGTTTATAGTTTGGAAGCGACAGAGCTTGTCACTCTAGGCGCCGTTTTGATTATAAGTGCATTTTGTCAGAAACGTGTATACACTCACTAGTCACTTACACGCCACACACGCACACACTGACACACACTGGCACGACTATGCACTGCACTGATGCACTGATACAGTGATACACACTCCAGTAAGACATTTACTATAAATATAATATTATTTGATTAATATTTACAAACAACGTCAATCTAATTAATGATGATGGGAGTTTTAATGTTGTTTTCAATTAAAATTTTATTGAGTTAATTGTAAACTTCAATCAAACAAAACAGGCTTGTTTCAATATCTATAAATATTGTAAGTTAATTGAATATAATAACGGCGCTGTAGCACAGATTGTACCGAGTTCGAGTCCCGACTCGGAGCTGTATTTTAACTACAAATTTATTCAAATATTGTAATATGTAAGAGTGATAACAACCGAATTGCAAATTGGCATCAAATAAAATTATTAATTTAAAAGAATTGAAGGAGCGACATCTACATGTAACATATTTTCTATCAACATACTCGTACATACTGTATGACGTCAACATACTTTCACAATATCACTAATCAATTAAACACAAAAACTAAAACGCAACTATACAAAACTTGTACTAATATTTGGAATCAGTCACATTATAAAAGACACTAGTACTTAATTAGTGAAAGATTTGAATACACAAGGTCTAATAGAGCAACATACACTAAGCTATCCTCTGACGTTAACATCGGAGCAGTATTCGTTTTTTACACAAGTGAATATTAACAAATAAATAATAAAATTTATTTTAATAAATTATATATTTATAAGTACTCGTATCATGTTATATGGCGTTTAATCTCCTTCACATGATCTAAAACACAACCGTACGCAACTTTTAATAAATGGAAACATATATATAAAATAATGAAAAGAAAAATAAAAGAATTATCAGTTTTAATTTTCTTTTTAATTTTGTATTTAATTTAAATTGTATAGCATATGGAAATATTCCCTCCACCGTTTTTAATTTAATTTACGCTTTCTTTGTTTTTTTAGAACCTTACATTAAAAAATTACATTACATTATAACCTCCAAAATGTGACAATCTGTCAAAATGTAGTAGGATATATTTTTAAAAGAAGTTTGTCAAAAATAAAGAAATAAAAACAATTTCTATTACTAATTGTTATTAAAAAGAGTCTTTTTAATTATTAAACATTCAATTTTGTCCAACTGTCGAACTGTCAAAACTTATATTACTAACGATGAATTCGCACCAGCTAAATTAACTAATCTCAAATTAAAACATGAATGTGACAAGGAATGCGCGATTGAATAAAAACGTAATTAAGTATCAAAACAGTAAGTGGGAAGGAGGCTTAATTCAACCAAATATTTTTAATAAAATCAAAAACTTTTACTAAAAAATGTAACAAGTGCATTTTTAAATATATATTTTCATTCCATCACTAAAAGACCAGTAGTTTTCAAACTGTGGTATGTAAAGTAAAATAACCTATTTGCATCCATCATTGGGATTAACTTAAGTGGTCAACTTTCGGCTACTAACTCAGATCATGTTCGAGTGTCCAGCGCGTAACATGAAAAGAATATTTTGTGAGTGTAATAAATTGTTAAGTTTAAGGGGCCACTGAACTCTTATTAGTTGCATACCGCGATATCTCTCCAAGACTGACTGTGCTACCCTGAAAAACGACATTGGCTGACAATGAACAGTTGATTATGGGGTGTTGTGTTTATGAGGTGTTGTGTTTATGAGTGTTTGTTTTTTCTTTTAGTTAATTGTATGCAATATTCCGTCATTAGGCAGCGGTGTATTTCACATATTTGTAGCCTTGACACCATAAATATTGCAAATATAATTATCGGTGATAAGATTAATATTTAAAATAGGCCGATGTTGAAAATGAAATAAAAATAATAAATTGCGAAAAGATTAAAAGGTATAAATCTATGCATAATCTTACTCGTATAATAAAATATAATTTAATAAATGGCTGATTAGCAATTTGCAACTGACGATTGCTCCGTGTCCACTTAAATTCATATTTATACATATGCGTTTGGCTAAGCTGTAATATATGGTATGTATAAATTATATATGAATTTAAAGATTCTAAAATGACGTAATAAAAAAATGATCTTCATATTTAAAAATAAAAATGTGTTTTTTTTTTTATTAATATTTATGAAATAGGCTATAGCCTAGCTGTCAGCTCTTATCATAATAATTTTTTTTTTATGTTTCTTTTAATGAAATACTAATTGATATTTAGAAATTTATTTGTAAATTAATGATTTTATACTTGTAAAAAACAAATATGACGTCATTTATTTAGAAATCTAATTACGTTCTGTTTTACTCAAATTAGAATTCGTACATTTAGCACATTTATTTTGAGTAGTCTAACAGGAAATATTTCCTCCATAATATTGGTTCGATTATTGCACACAACGATTATAGTACTGCTCCTCTCCACTTGTCCAACACCCAACGTTTTTCTTTACAATAGTTTTATTGCTGAGTGGTATCACATACGACCCTTTACAATGTTGGTAGTATATACATACGTGAACTACATCGCTGCCACATAAGTATAATATCACATATAAGCATATACAATGGTATTCGTTCGTAAGTCGAAGTGTTCACAAACCGAACTCCTTTATACACATCAACCGTTCCTTAGCGCATCTTGCTTTCTTTAACATTTTACAGATCGTACATTTAGATCATATTGTACTGTTTGACGAGATCAGAAACACGAAAACCATTCTCAGGTTTAGTTATTATTTCCTTCTTCGTTTCTACTGTAATACGCTTAGCTTCTTCACACCACTGTCACTAACATTTTTTACTTTCTTGAGAGCCATAATGACGGTTAATTTAGTGCAAAAAGTATTTTATATATACATAAATACGGATTACGTATATGTAGTACTTATACACTGTGTTATATATATTTTATATATAAGACACAATTAAAAATTGTATCAAGAACAACGAACGCAACGTTTGTACATTCGTGACCTGAAATATTGTACGCAAGTCGGGGTTTTTTTTTCTTTTTTTTTTTCGGAAATTGTGCTCGTAATCCGACGTACCACTGTACTCAAATTAACATCCAACATTTTACTGTTATAATAATTTAAAATGACGTTTTATTCTAAGGTCTTGATACATATTTTGGTCGGGTTCTTAAGTATCATTCCCACTCACTGCTTTAATTTTATTTTGTATTTAATTTAAATTGTTTAGCATATGGCAATACGCGTAGTCATTCACAGTATCATTTTTAATTTAATTTATTTTTTAAGTTTTCTTAGTTTTTTTAGAACCATACAAGGTCCAATGCCTTAAATTAAAAATATTTAATTAAGAAAAACTATATTATATTATAACCTCCAAAATGTGACAATCTGTCAAAATGCAGTTTAAAAGAAGTTTAATGTCAGTTTTTGAAAAATATAGAAGTGAAAAATTTCTATTACTAAATTGTTATTAAAAATAGCAATTTTAATTATTTCACATACAATTTTGTCGAACTGTCCAAATGTATATTACTAACGATGCATATGCACCAACTAAATTAACTAAACTTAAATTAAAACACAAATGTGAAAAGGAATGCTTAAACGAAAACCTGAAATCTAGATTACAATATTAAATAAAATCAGTAAATTAAATATCAAAAAAGTGAGTGGGGGAATGAGGCTTTACAAGAAATTTTCATGAACTACAGAATATCATTTTACATATCTTTTCAAGCTTATTCTTTTAACCGCTTAATGCACACACAGCTTGCAAATGATAAATGCATATGTATTGTGTTCTGTAGCTTGTCACTTAGGCCTTCTAGCATATATTAAACGCAAGCTGTGTCAAACCAAACATGTTTTGCAAACATGACATTGAATTTTTATATAAAATTATGGTTATTAAAAAATCATCAGCGCAATTGTTCTGCTGAACGACGAATGCTAATGATATGATACTCGTAGTTTTAAATTCAATGCCATTGAGTGCCATCTGTGCTCGTACGGTTCTGTGAAGTGTGCAACACCACCAGCTCTAAGTGTGGTTGATGTGCAATCAGTATTCGGTAGTTAGTACAGAAGATACTTTAGTGCGTGTCAAGGACACTTTTTTCTTAACTTTCAGGAAACAAGTAAAAAAATAAATATTCCGAGAATCGTGACAACGTGTCCGTGTGGCACATTAAAAACATTGAAATATGTTTGGCAACACGATCAGCACAGGCATTCTTGTTCTTGTTTGTATATATCGCGGCCAGGCGGCCACGAACTGCAGATTGTCTGCTTTATTGCTGGCGTTAACGTCGTTAATAGAAATAATTAATTGTTTTAAAAATATTTATATGAGAAAAACTTGATTTTTTTTAATTTACTCAGTTACGGTAGTTGTGCCTCAATAGTAAATAAAAGATTAATTAAAATAGTAATTAAAAGATTTTTGTCATTTGGCGAAAAGTCATTGACCGCTATTAAACATAAAAATATTTTGGGAACACCAACTAATTATAAAGATATGTATGAAATAATTAAAAGTTCTAGATTGGAGCACACATTAAGAGTTCAATATTGTTTCTAAAATCGGTAACTAAAATTATTCTTTGTTTTTAATAAATAATAATATTAATTTTAGCTACCAATGTTGAGAAATCCAGTTCATAAATCACATATCACTCGTGTAATAATAATGCAATTCTTATGGTATAAGATCTTTTGCAAAAATAGTAGCTATAACTAGAATGTTAAGTTGAACTTGGTGTTAAAACTAGATTAGCCTTGTTATTAATTGTCATCTTGTCAGTTGTAAAATTAATTATGAAGCGGTACACCACAAACACTAGTTTTATTAAAAATATAGAGACAACACATTGGCAAGGGTATTGACGCTTTTAATTTAAATTAAACTGCATTTTCAAAATAAATTTATTAAAATGAAAAATAGAATACAGTCGACTGGAAACCCAATTAAATAGTCATAATTATTTTACGAATAAATTAAAAACAATGAATATTTGTTAATAAGTTGGCAAATATTCGCATTTTAATAATAAACTGTAAAAAATAGAGATAATTAAAAAAATATCCATTCATAAGGTACGGTATACGTCAGTACAATGCAGTGTATACTATGCACTCACTATACATATGCATATAGCGTATATGTAACTTCAATGTAAAGCAGGTCATGGGAACAGCGCAATCGACGGTCGCTACACGGTGTGCAGAAACCTCTATGGCAGAAACAGACGCACGGACTTACGGACGTACGGACTAACCAGCACACGTAATGAAATAACTAACGCCTTGTGCATTAAAGAAGCACGGTCCCGTATGAATACCACAACTTTTTTTTTTACTAACAATTTGATTTTGAGTTTCAAGCATACTTTTCTCGGTATCTAATGGCTCGTACAGATTGGTACGACATAAACATGCGACATCCAACGTTTACATATTTTCATTCATAAGTTGACATTATTTAGACATGATTGTACTAAATGTGTTGTACTTTTAACGTACAGACTAATGCGACATAAACATGCGACACTAATAAAACTCTTACTTATGTTATTTTTAAAATTTCTAGGGTAGAGTACCTACTTAGTCTCCAGTATAATCTTATTGTGCGTTGACGTTTTTTTAGTTGTGTTTAGTAAATAAATAAAAATAATTGAAAATGGTGTTTAAATGAACAAATGAAATAGACTTCAACAATAAACCCTTGTCAAACTGGGTTTGACAAGAGTAATCACGAGTTAGCAGAGGCCTTGAGATTGAGAACTGAGTTTTATTACTTTTTTTGTTAATATTTTTTTTTCCTAAAGCGCTTGAAGGAATTCGTTATGAAAGCTACCGACGTGTTAAGTTGCATGTCGCACTAGTGTGGACATGTTGTACAACTTCTTACAACAAATGTTGAATGTCGCATGTTTAAGTCGTACGTATCTGTGTGTTCTTATTAGATAATGTGCATCAAATACCATGTATCTAACGGATCGTCTATAAACTACGTAACTTGACTAGGAAGTGGAGGGGAGTTAAGCTTAAGTTTTCCTTTTTTCTACGATCTAGGATAGGCCTCATAAGGGGGAGAAAATTAGGTAAATTATCTAGTTTTTACAAATAATGTCATATGAATTGAGTAAATGTTACGAACCCATTGATTAAATATGTGGTAAACAATTTTCATTATTTTCTCTAAAACGTTTTGTGACTAGGCCAATCACTGAATACTACTACTACATCTACTTGTGTAATAGTTAGGTTGTGTAATATTTCTGGCCTTAAAATAAGTTTTCTGTCCCGTGCGTCCTTAATATGAGCTGGAATAGCAACTGGTATCAATTCCAAACAATGAATAATGAGTAATAATTATCTCTGCAGGCGCTGGGATTGCTAATGCTGAACAGTAGTGTTGTACAGAAAATGGCTTACTTATCGTTAGGCTGACTCACAATATGATACAAGCAGCACGATTGACAGTCAGCTGACTTTAATCAGCTTACCCCGCTGCTACAGAACGCGTAAAACAAGAAGTCTATCCTAATTCAATAGACTTACATACATAATAGTAAAGTGAAGGATACATTAAAAAAATACATTTTTTTTGTTCTGTTCACAATTTCTAAAATTACAGAGCATGTTTCTCAATTATATTTATTTTGCGGTTTATTAGCTCATAGTGTTAGAAAAGCATGAAACGCTTCAAAATATCAATTGATTGAAAAATCTTTTAAGTTTTATCGTTTTTGTAAAAATACATGCTATTTTAATGCCAGACGTGACAATCTGCTTTGCTTGAATTAAAATTGTTTGTCCTTTAGTAAAGGAGAAGCTGGAAAGAAATAAAAGAAACATAAAGATAAAACACTAAATTTAAATTAAACATACACTGATATCACGAAAATTGTAGCACTTTGAATAATAGTTTAAACTAATAAATTTGTTGCTTTTTATATCCTCCTTAACAGCCTGTACCTAAAGGCACATATAGCTAGCTATATCCTGTAGGGTTGATTGACATTATAAGGCTATATAGATGTACAATATCAGAGGATCAATTTTTAAAACATAATTATATTTCTGAACTCATCATAAGACGAGCTGCTCTTTCCAGTCACCAACCAAGCGGAAAACCAAGGGGACTCGTAGTAATTTCACTTCCCCTCCTCAGGAGTTGAAGGTTTTGTCAACAAACGCAATTTACTTTTATAATTAATAAAATTAAAATCTAATAATATTGGCATAACGGCATTTATACTCATAAATGCCAAGTTTAATTTAATTAATTAAATTACCATTAATTTGATTTTAAGAAGAAATAACTAAACTCGCAAAGACATTAATATTTGAATTCCGATGATTATTGACAATTATAATTAATTTATATTTTTAACAAAGCTGAATAACAAACAGTTGAGACCGGCATTATGATCGCATTAATTTAAGCATTTCATTATTAATAATAAAGTAAATGTTTCGAATACTTATGCCGATTTCACACTAGAGAGACAAAACAGCAAAACACGAACAAAAATTGTTTTTCTGAACTAAAACACCAATGTTTTGTAAAAACTGAACAGTTCCTAAAACATTTTTGTCTTTAAAAACTGTTTTAGTAAACAAAACACATTCCCATCTGGAGTCGGTAAGATCAAAGGAAAACACGTTTGTTGTTGTTTTTCAGTCTGCTTGGTTTGAACACATACTTTTGTTTTTTGTGAACATTTGCGCTTGTTAGTTGTTGCTTATCATTTGGCTAGCAACTAGTTCCAAGAACAGTTATAAATAAATACAGTAAAAGTTCCTTATTCACGGTTTCTTTATTCGCGTTTTCATTATTCGCGGGTAAAAAAATTGCAACCCAGTTTCTGTATTCGCGGCTAAAAATTTCACTATTCGCGGATGCAATCGGTACCTAAACAGAAACGGATTCGGTTTCGTTTAAAGTGTCGGCGTTCTTTGAGTACTGCCGGCACGCGCCGCATCGGCGTTTACAAAGGACGTAACCGAGTGCCTTACTGCGACTAAATAAAAGCCATTCTTGAATGCCACCGTCACTATTTTGCTTTGTCTTTTGATAAACGCCTCCTTTGGCACGATTGGTGTTGTGTATGTAGTTTCAACTCGTCATTTGATGCAAATATTTTCAATGAGTAACACGCGACTTCTTCTTTGTAATTAATTTAAAATTTCGAGTGGAAAAAGAAAAAATGGCTCCGAAGAGGAAGAAGGTAGTGTTGCCACTTAAAGTAAAAAAACAAATGCTTGACCGTTTACGCCTTGGCGAGTCATTTGCATCCGTAGCACGCTTTTTCGATGTTAATGAATCAACTGTACGATCAATCAAGAAGTCCGAAGAAAAAATAAGGAATTCCATAGCCTCCACCTCACTATCAGCCAAAATTGTTCGTGATCCAGCAATTGAAAAAATGGAAGCTGCCTTGTCATTGTGGATTGAAGACCGTAACCAGAAAAGAGTGCCATTAAATGGCCCTTTGATCCGCGACAAAGCAATGCGTCTTTACGCACATTTTAAAGAACCTGGTGAGGAACACACAGAGGGACGGTTTCAAGCTTCGGAGGGATGGTTCAATAAATTCAAGATGCGACAGTCATTGCATAACATTAAAATTGTTGGAGAAGCTGCATCCGCAGACACCGCCGCAGCAGAAAAATATCCAGATGAATTTTTAAAGTTAATTAATGATGGTGGATACAAACCTGAACAAGTCTTTAATGCAGATGAGACAGCCTTATTTTGGAAAAGAATGCCAAGCAAAACTTTCATTTCCAAAAGTGAGAAATCCGCCCCCGGCTTTAAGGCAGCAAAAGATAGGATAACACTGCTGCTCTGTTCTAACGCATCTGGAGATTGTCTTATAAAGCCACTGATGCTTTACAGATCTTTAAATCCTCGTGCTTTAAAAAACCAAAACAAGGACCTCCTGCCAGTGTTTTGGCGTGCGAATAAAAAAGCGTGGGTTACAAGTGCAGTTTTCTGTGACTGGTTCCGTAATTGTTTTGTTCCTGAAGTTGAAAATTATTTGAAAAAAAGTAATTTGGACTTTAAGGCCGTTCTAGCTTTGGACAATGCTCCTGGTCACCCTCGTGAGCTTGAAACTATGCATCCAAATATAAAGGTGATATTTTTGCCCCCTAACACGACAGCTTTACTCCAACCCATGGACCAAGGAATAATCCAAGCCTTTAAGCTTTATTACATCAGACGAACATTTAAAATCATAATGGACACCATGGAATCTAATCCCGATATGAATGTCATACAGTGCTGGAAATTTTTTGACATAGCAAAATGTATTGTTAACATAAAAGAATCGTTGGATGAACTGAAGCCAAGCACATTGAAATCATGCTGGAAAAAACTGTGGCCTACTTTAATTGCCGGAAATGATGATGAATCTGAGCAAATTCAATCTTTAACTGAAAATGTTGTTCACGTTGCAAATGGAATAGTACGAGATGGCTTCGAACAGATAGAACCAAGTGACATCCAAGAGTTGTTTGATTCGCAGGATGAGTTGACCGAAACCGACTTAGAGGAAATGTTAACTCCACATTCCACTGAAGAAGAGCCTTCAGCAACCACTGAAAAGGTGACTTTTAACTTAAAAAATCTGAGTGAAGGTTTACGTAGGGCAAATGATCTTTGTGATTTCTTCGTGAATATTGATCCATCTATGGAAAGGAGCCTTATTTTTAAACGGCAAATTATTGATGCTACAGCTCAATATCAATCAGAATTTAATGACCTCTTAAAAGCAGCAAAGCAAGAAAAAATTACTAAATTCTTTAAACCCTTGCCTAAATCTGACGAAAATGATTTATTTTAATTTAGAATTTAGCAATAAATTTATATTATTTTCATACATATTGGTTTCATTTTGGTACCTTGGAACGTATCCCCTATAATTCCATACTAATTACCATTCCATATTCGCGGTTTCTGTATTCGCGGCATATTTACGGACCGTATACTTCGCGAATAAGGAGCTTTTACTGTACAGAATGCATTGGACAAAATATAAGATACTAAATTTTTATGGGACACATAAAAACACTAAAAACAAAACCAGTCTGTTTTAGAGAAACAGAACTGTCTTAAATTGAAACAAAACATGTTTTTGTTTAACTCATGTGTTGATTCTCAAATCAAAGACTTTTATTTTAGTAATTGACATACACATTATAATAATTACACTGTTTAAATTAAATGATACTATCTTTACCTGAAATCAAAGAAACGACATTTAAAGTTTATTATTGAAATTATCAATTCCTTTTTATCTTATTTTATAATAACTTAACATTATGCACAGTGAGTTCTCTTGAATCCAAATATCAACTGTGTTGGCCGTTGGCACACACTGCAACGAAAATAGCTATAACTAATTTATATCGTTAGCTTATTTGACTAGAATGCAGTTGTAATATCTCTGGTCAGTGTTATCAACTAAAGAAATCGTCTCGTGTGCTGGGGGCTTAATTTTTACCTCATTTGGAGTACTTTCTCACTTGACTGCTGTCTTTAAGTAACTAATATGAAAATCCTTATGACATGATGTTTACCTTTGTTTGCTCAATAGAGAAGCTTATTTAATTCAGACTCATTGTTCATTTTATAAGCCGGAGATTGGACGAATCACGGGCACAGGCATAGGCAAACCACGGGCACGGGCACACCCTGTACCCTGTACTTGTGTAGCATACATTAGATTTAATTTCAAAGCATGTGCATGCTCATACGATTGTACGTAATACCACGTCTGCTTATGTGTGCAATAGGAATAGCTGTACAACGTACAAGTAGTTGTTAAATTCTAGCAATAATGGTCATTTACATACTAGTTTTATTATCATATAAAACTAAAACATTTTGCTTCGAAAACGATTTGAACCGAACTTAAACAGTTTTATAGTTTAATTACGAGCAAATGTATACAGGTTTTGTATAATAATAAAAAAAAACAATTTCACTAGCTCTTTGTATCCAAAGGACCCCGTCCGTCTCTTTATGGTTCACTATGTTGGAGGATGTTTAACCTCTCTATAACAAAGCATTCCATCGGGACCAACTTTTTCATTTGTATTTGCTCAGTATGTTGTAAATTAAAAGTTTTATTGAAATAGCTGTATGGGTAATCGTAATATTGTATTCCTGCAAACACATTTTATTCGCGTCTTTCAAATTTTCTGTAGAATTCTAACCGATTATAGTTGTTAAAGTGTTGTACTACATTTTTTAAACCACAAGGGTTTTAAAATAAGAAAAGAATCGTGAATTGCTTCTTGTAACATTTAAATGATAACGAATAATGTCAATGTGAACATATTAAAATCTCTAGGTAGTAGTACTGCTACGCATTTTTATTATCAGCAATTTTACCGGCTATGAGTATAACGTTGTATCAGCTTGTACGTCTCTGGTTGATTTGGGTTTAAACGTTAAAATTTGGATGCTTCTAGCTCTGCCATTGAATTGTGATTTTTTTTTAAATTTTGAATTTTATTACACAGTCCACAGTTTAAGTCCCATCTTTAAGTCCCGGTCAAGATCACTCTTTCTAATATACCATAGCTGGATACCATAAGTATATACTACTACTTTAAGGATAACTTATTTTGTACTAACGGAGCAGAATTTTTTCCAATCAACCAGTACAATTCCCTGTATTTTATATTAGGTTGTTCTTTTTTCTTCTTTACATGTTCTTTCCAGCGCAGTTTAGAATCTAGTGTGAAGCCCTTCGCTGTGTTTGAGTAAGGAAATACATTTTTGTTGACCTATATTTGAATTTTTTCGATCTTTCTATTTGTAAAGTTTATGTGAACCGATTTCGATTCATTTAATTTTCCATCGTTTTGTCTCATCGTGTTTGTATTTCGTCAATAGCTGTTTGTAGCTTGTTTGTGTAGATTCTTCTAAAAGAAGAATTGTGATTGATTTTAAAATAGGTTTGCTTTAGAAAAAACGGCCATCACGAGATAAAACTTTAAAGCGCCTGGTAGCTAACAATAAAAATGCAGTTACCTGGTTTTATATTGGTATGAAATATGAATATATACTTTGAGATGTTTTGTACACGAATTTGAAATACCAAAAAGAAGAACAAATAGTTTTTGCATAAATTATTTGTTTTATTACGGATTTCAATATAATTTTACTATATAAATTCGAAAAAATATTTCAAATTTTTACGATGTCTTACAGAAATGTTTCTTCACTTTTGAAATAAATGTAAATGTAATAAAGTAGTAAAGATATCAGAGTTTATGAGGGTCAGGTTGTAATTGATCATACCTAGTAATAAGGATTAAAATATGTTTCTTTCGGGATAATTGTTTAGGATTAGGTTTCCTTTGTTGTTTGAAATTGTTGTAAATTTTAAGTTGGGAATTTTCCAAAATATCGTACATAAATCAGATGTTATTGTGGTATCGATCTCTATTAAGAAGAAAGGCAACACCAGATGACGTTATTAATGAAAGTAATGTAGGTTTAATCGGTGATAAGCGTGAGCGCCTATAAACTCGGTAAAATAAATCTTGTAACTAACTAACTTTTAATCATAGATGTGGTACTCTTCCTCGATTTTATCATATGCAGCATGCTTTTTTATTCGGATTTGGTTGAAACGTATCTACCACGTAAATGTAAATCTAGAGTTAAGTGTAAATCAAACAACAGATCACTATTTAAAATATAACACATAAGAAATGTCGGACAAATACAAATGTGTTGATTTATGTAATTATTGTTAATAGTTTCATTTATTCTATGTTCTATTGTTCATTCATATCATTACTTCAACCATCATGTAGTGAAAATAATTCAATTGAATATTAATTCTATTCAATGACAAATATTACATTTGGCGCGGCATCTCAATTCGCCTCTGTTGTGATTAGAGAACTTAACGCGATCTACTTTGATATGTATTTTTACACAGAAGCCAAGTTCAATTGAGTAGTTAATTTGATTTATCTCTTTGACATGAATAGTGTTTGTTACATCAGCAGTTAATACGATAAGCAAAACGCTTGTTGTTATCCGATTATTCCATAAGACGAATGCATTGGGTCTGGGTGCACTTGATTCGCGAACCTAATGGACTACATCTCTACATATTAAGCCATTGTTCTATGGATGGTTACTTACGACTGTAATAGACTGGAATTGGTTTTAATTTAATGTAACCTTGAATCCTTGTAACCATCGTGTTGTTCAGGTTCGTTTTATTCTTATGTGTGCTTACATTCAACACTAACTCTGCCACAGGTGTGCAATTTGTATTAATTTATTGCCATGAAAGAACAAGAACTCCAGGGATTTTGTAATCACTTTTATAACAGTTGTGGTCAACATATTCGTAATCAGAAATTTTTGTTAATGAGCACATGAGTATGTGTGTGCGATGGTCATTTTATAACTATATTTTTATTTACCGTAGTTTTGGTAACACTGTTAATTTTTTTTTTATATTTATTTTTAGTGCATGAACTATTGACAATTATTAGCACTATAAACCAATATATATTACATTTTTCAACGTTTCATAAGACATAATCTATACAATTTATAATTTTCTATTTTTCAGCTTATTTCAAATTCTTCAATCGTTGCTTCTCTAATAACTTCCTTATTCATCTTTCAAAATCCTCACCTGTTTCTATTTCAACAATAACTGCATCACGATCTGATACAAGGTCTCCACTATGATGTCTCCTATTGCATTCCATGATTCTAACTTCTATTAGCACCACTTTTCTTTATTACTGTGTACCACTTTTCCACATGTCTACCAATTGTTTAGTGCTAATGAAGTCCTCCCAGTGCACAACATCTATTCTTTCAACTATAATCCATTTCTTCTTATAAAGCTGTTTTTCCTCTTTTTTTTGGTTTAGAGAAATAAAAAGGAAGAACACCTTTATACGAAGAAATGGATTATAGTTCAAAGAATAGATGTTGTGCACTGGGAGGATTTTCTGTCTATTTTATTTATCGAATTTTTCTTTTTATGAGTTTTCTTTTTCATATTCATGATTATGGTTGTACATAACCAATTAAATCTGATCGTAATCAAACCCAGATAATATAAATCTTGGAAGGGGATCGAACCCGGAGACATAGTAGTCAGAGTCAAGCATCAATGCTCTCGCCTACTGTGTCGTCACTGTTAAAGTTTTGTTTTTTGGACTTTTCTTCAAAAATAAGTCGGTTCACGAACTAGAATAATATTTTTTGAGTTTCGTTGTTAGCAAAGTTGAATTGCTATTTGGCTATTTGGTAAACATATATGAGGCCACAAGACATCATTTAATTGTCATAGGAAATAGGCATGTTTTACAAATTATATACACAACGATTCTTACAATTCTTATGGTATCTCGGATCACAGTTGGAGCAGACTGGTAAGATTGGAATTTGAAATAATAGTAAAGAAAATGGTTATTCGGAATAATAATAAGAAGAATTGTAAAAGGGTGACAGTAGGAATAGATTATTTACAAAAATTGTTAGCCCCTCAAAACCTCCAAACCCTCAAAATATAATACCGCTCTGTTGGCATAGGCCAATAACACTTAGACCTAAATCACACAGCGATTAGAACCTCAGCGATTTTTTTTGGCGGCTTTATAACACAAAGAAAATTAAAAACCCGTGGTGTGTGCATGCTCATACAATTCCATGTGTTACAAAACTAGGCGATAAAATCGCTGAGATTTAAATCGCAGTGTGTTCTAGACCTTAGAAGTAATGTTTTATTTATATTTATATTTTTTCCTTATAAAAGTGTCATATTTATTCTGAAATATAAACTGTGCGTGCAGTTTGTAAATATTTAGTTGTGTAGTACTGTTCCGTCGTACTAGACCACGACGCGACGGTGGCTCATGGAACAACACTGGAGTCGTCGGTTATGAGACACTCAGCACTCAGCACTATCCCAGTGTAATAAGCATTTGTCAGCAACATATTGTTAAATAACAAACAAAATGTTATTCAAAACATCAAAACATCAAAACGGAAATAATTATAAATGTATGTATTGTTAGGTAACAATTTGTTTTTAAATTATGTATAATATAAAATATACCATAGATATAATTACCATCGCATTAAAATCAACAATAAAAATGACATCATCATCATTTGATCCGGAAATTAAAATGATTTCAATCGCGAATTACTTTATACTAGTACGAGTACATATCCTCTCATACAATACACTTTTTTTTAACAAAACACAGAATCGAATCAAATAAACTCATTTCCTGTTTAGTTAACTTATTTACCAGGACAATGATGAAAAGATTTCAAAGATTTGCAATATGTGATTTGATCGACATAATATCATCGACATCGATGTCGATTGACGTCTAATATTAAAAAGAATCTTCTCTGACAGGATGATATGACTTTAATCACTCCCTTATTAAATTCTTTTAGTTGAAACGACAATAGGCAATTGGCAGGCTCTCGTTGTGATTCACTGGTTCGCTGATAAAGTTGTCAAAGATTCAATTTTAGATTTGTAGTAAGTTTAGTAAGGATAATATTGAAAAAAATATTTCTTAAGGATATTTTCTGCTTTCTTCAGTAAACATAGTAGTATCTGGATATCATCACTGCCTATGGTCTCTTATTGATATTGGTATCAAATCATATTATATGATAACTACCTTAATTAATTTACTAGTGCGTTAGGAGCCCCGGGGCAAGTTCGCAAATTGGTTCCCCTAAACATCTTTTTATAAATCCTCCACTCTCACGCACATAAATTTGTTCCCAATAAAACAGTAAGATATTCGATTTATGCTATCTATTCTCCGTAAACTAAAATTACTATTTACCTAAAAGAGTTATTGTACAGTCGACATAAATATAAAAACAGTTATAATAGTAATAGCACTCAAGAGGACTCAATTCACTACAAGTTTCGTATACATTATTTTTTTTGTATGTCTTAGGCCATGCGCACACGACGCGACTGGTTGTAAACCTTACCCCGAATCTGTCCGAAGCGAATGTGATTACAACTATGTTGTTAGTAAGAGCTCAAACTTGTATGCGAGTGAGATAAAACACGAGGAAAGGCACACGAGTCGGATGATTGCAAACTAAGCGCCAAACGAAGTTTTCAATGAAAACGAACACGAATCAGCCGTGTCGAGCCGTGTATCGTGACTCTATAACATTTTTAACAATAGCAAAACAGGGGATTCTGTTGTGTTATATTTGATTATATGTATATATTTAAATATTTTTCAATAGTATTCGTAAACATCTCTGTTGATGAAACCAACAATCCCCTGCGACCGAGAAATCTAGTTGTTAAATATATGCTCAAAATCAGTTTAAAATCAGATTAGTTACGTTCGTGCCGAGTGTTTTATTTCACGCGTAAACACGTTCGTTCTTTTACTAACAACACAGTTGTAATGACATTCGGTTCGGACAGATTCGGGGCTAAGGTTTGCAACCAGTCGCGTCGTGTGCTGAGGGCCTTATAGTGACGAAGGTACGCCACTGCAAATTAGGGCACTTGAATGAAAATTTAAAAATATTATAATATATATTAGAATATTTATAATGTGTAACATTTATATAAAATTGAGCTTAAAATTGAAATATTTTAAAATTTTCATTGAAGTGCCCTACTTTGCATTGACGTAGTTTCGTCCCTGTAAGACACACAAAAAGTATTGTATGCAAAACTTATAGGGAATTGAATCCTCTATAAGTTCGATAACAACTATTTTTATCATAGGATGCACTAGTAACGAGATATTATCAATAAACCGTTTTTGGCCACCATTATTCCAAGATGGCGGCTCGCGCCGGCCCGTGTTGAATAACTTGGAGTTTTCATTAACAGCCCGAACTTTAAAACATATCTAAAAATTAGAACTACCAGGCCTCATGTCAGGTAAAAGTCTTAAGTTCCCGGGCTATAAATTGAAACAAGTATTTGAAATGAAGAATATGAGAGGCACAATGTTATAAGGCCATTGAAGTTAAAAGGATAACGAAAGAAACAGAAATCTAATAGATATTTTATATAACTTCTTTGGGGGCCTCTGAACATTGCCCCTGTTCCTCCAGCCTAGTTACGCTCCTGTTTCCATACTACCAATGGTAGAATGCAAACTACAAATGAATGCTACATAAAACATATCGCATGTTCACGTGTGATTCTGTGATTCTGAACATTTTAACTCCAGAGTGGTCTGGTCGTAGTATTGCCCTTGATAGACCTATACCTATACATACCTACTCGTATATGATTGTTATTAATGAAATAGTTCACACACCACGTATTTACATTTGCTGTGTACGATGTAAATTCTAAAACTTATCACGTGTATGAGTCACGTGCATATTACGCGTATGGTTTATGGTAGGTTGCATGTTTTACTAACATATTTAGTTTCATTAGCTACGGTAGTATTCACCATTAAGCTTACATGATAGATTACAAAAGAATTTGAAATATGTGGTTGTAAGCCACACCTATTCGGTCAAGTTTACTTTTTGGGTGCATAGTTAGACCTTATCTGTTTATACACTACTATTTTTTACCTTTAAGGATTTATTAATGTAATACTAATAACATTACTGTGCTTGTTTTAATGGGAGGACACGGAATTACAAAAGAAGAAAAACTGTATACAATTTATATTTTAAATAGAAAGCTTTCTATCTCTTTCATTCTTTAGTCATAGTTGTTTCTAATAGACAGTTGCTTTAAAGTGATATGTTCTCAATTTTGTAAATACATGCTTCAACATGATAACTTTTCGAAAAACTGTAGTTAACAGATTTATTTAATGAAGGAAATTATTAAGAAATATTTGATTGTCAAGTTTTATTTTTTAAGAAAACAACGTCGAATATATAACCGAATCCAAAACATTTATCCGGGCTGATGGACCATTATTAACAAGTCGTTAAGAAAACAATAACAAAAGAAATACTTTGTCACATCCTAATTGCAGGTGTATCTACGATTATATTATTTAACATCAGCCTATTTCCGATGCTACACTGACTACTCTCCTACTATATTAGCAGTTTCTATGGGATCTTTAGATAAAAGAAATTTACATAAAAAATGTTATGTTTAATTTCCGCTGTGTTTCCATAAAAATTTATATAAAAACATTTTTTGTCAAATTTTGTGATGTTTATATCAGAAAAATACATACGAAATTTTACTTACATAATAATAATAACAACAAAGAGAGTCCGAAAATTCATCATTTCATTTTTCCAAATATTTATCAGTGGTTCCATAAACCTGAGACGGAAAATTGAAATAATTTATTAGAATTAAAAATAATGTTAAAAACCGGCTTTTTAATGTGCGTATTTTCAGCACTGCGCTTAAGTTTCGAATTCTTGAGGTGCAAGCACAAGAATTAAAGATCTTTAATTAATTTTAATATAACAATTCACTTGTTTATTTGATCAAATATAAATCACAAGTTTTAATAACAATAACGATGATTAACACTAAAATTATAACAAAATGAAGTAACACTCAGGAACCTCGGTGGTTGTAATAACTTTTAAGCGGTAATTACTAGTCCGAGATGTTAATCGTTATAAGGTTGAAAGACTTCTGCACCAAAAGGGTACGGATTAAAATGCATAAAACGATTATTAGTGACATAATTGCCAAATAACTGGTTCTTGTGTTGTACTTGTTACAATAAAGATTGATATAGAATCAGTTAATAAATAAAACACGAAATAATAAATTAAGGACAACAAAATGCTTCACAGTTAAGAAAGACGAAACATGGTTTGTCTAAAGACAAAATTGGTTGAAGTCGTTCTTGTCCAAATAATATTTTAATTTTATTCAAATAAACAGCTCAGTTTACGTAAAATGCAATAATTTTACGTTATATTTGCATAAGAGATACTTTTAGACGCGAATTTTAGCGAGAGATTTATATTTATTTGGTTCGTTAAGTTGTCTTATTAGTGTTTAATTCTTTACTTCGAATTCGTTCCATAAATGCCAACACATATTTAATATCTACAGTCATAATGTCAATTACCAGACTTCGATATCAACTACATTGTCACTTTATGTTTTCTTTAACATGTGATTTTTTAATTTCCGTATGTTATAACGAATTAAGGTTTTATTCTTAGTAATCCAGCTTCGTAACTTGTTTTTGCAAGTAAAATCTCAAACTTTTTAACACTTTTTATTAATACATTAGTCATTAGAGCGGTATTTGACACAGCGTACGAACGTCGTCGAAATGTCATTGAAATTCCCTTTTTTTTTGAAGTTTCCAGACATTTTTTGTTGCGATGTCGGGACTCAGGACGTCGTCGGAGTTGAGAGTTTGTGATTCATCACTCCAGACCGCGAACTGCGATCCACGAACCGCAATCCGTCATGCGGTAGTACTCTACTCGTAGTTCAGTAGTTTTCTGGTTTACATATTTATTCTTGGCACGTCCGGGTGTCCGTACGTCCGACTGTCATGATACACGGGTGACGGGAACACGGGACTCAGTGTCGGTTTCCCGGGCAAATCCTGTTACATCTCCCCACCACCCACAATTCCCAAGTCCCGGCAACGTCCTGAGCTTCTGACTGGTGGTTCTCGCGATCAATAATGAAAATGGGGCCGATTGGGGGAGTCCGGGGTGGAGGACCCACTCATGAATGATTTGGGTTATATTTTTGAATATTAATTATTAAACACAACGTAAGTATCATTATATTAGTAATTACAAGAATATGTACTGCTTGCTTAATTCGATTAAGGCTAATATTAAATTTCACGACAAGCGATTTTTATTAAACTCTTTATAATTTCTAATTAAATTTCCATTATTTTTCTTAAATTACAAACCATTATCTTCGAGCTCTTCATATTTCGCTTTCATCCTTTAATTCTGGTTTATTCAATTTACCCATCTCACACCAATATGGGTATGCCTTCTATTGCTTTCCCCTTTTCTACGTTGGATACCATGGAGTTTCTAGCCTTCAAGTATTCACTTCTATGATATAAAGCGCCGTTCCCACGCACAACATCCAGCATTTTGCTTTGGGATTACCATAATGTATGTTATTATGTATTTTAATGTTTTTGCCATTGGGCACTACATTCTTCTGTCTTAACTCATTAAATTACATATCATTGTTCTTAATTAATTTTTGATCCTTATTATATCTAAATATTCTCACTCCTTTAAAAAAAAAAGAAAAGATGTTTGGGCAAAGTTGTTAGGGCACGCGTCTGCTCGGCACTGTTGTACATTAGAACACTATTTTATATACTAAAAACTCTTTATTTATTATTTACGTGATAATGAAAAGCAACATACAAATTCGAAATGAAATTCTTGGAAAAAAGCACGGCCATTCCATTCAATGATGTTGATATCGAAGAAAATTTCATGTTATCTCACCAATAATATTATTTTAAATAACAAAACCCGAGTAAACAACTTAACATTTAACTGAAAGCAACCATTCCAATGTGTCAAATAAAATTACCCGGACGACCACGAAATTAACAACATATTTCCTTGTTAAAATGGTAATAAAGCATCAGCAAAACAAATAAATTGTCGAATATAAACCAATATCTCGATCAGCCTCCTGGAGTTGGAACTCCAGGGGTTCGTAATAGATCGGCTCCCCGTGTTTACATTTAATAATGCAACCCGTACTGGCACGTGTAAGACTTTGTTTTACATATAATTAAAACACGTGACAAGCGACTTGAATCCTTTGTATCCCATTTCTAGTTCTATATACATATGAAAGTAGAAGGATAACGGTTATACTGATAACTGTAATCTACCACATATATGAGTCCACGAAACATATCGTACTAAATCTTGTGGTACATTTACATACGTAGGTCATGTAGGAACCGGGCTGCTATCGCTGCTGCCACGCCGTGTTCAATCCAGATATAAGGTTATTTATTTATTTTAAAGCCCCATGCTATATGTACATACATATATATGTTTTTTTAAATCATGCGTGCGTTTTTTTATTCCAATCTGAATTATGTTTTTTTAACACAACTTTAGTCACATGTATATATTTATTTATTTGTTGTATTTCAACAGTACAAAATTTAGGGAGGATTATCCAAAAAAAAAACACAACTTTATTCTTTCAATGAGGTTTTCGAAAATTGAATTAATCCAGAATGGGACAAAGTGTGTTCGATTGAAGAATAGCCAGATTAAACCACCTTGAGCTATTTCGCTAGTAGCTAAAGATTAGCACATATTAGGTAGAACTTTTCATGCACTCGACTTAAGCGAGGACGGTGGTCTAGAATTTTTAAAAAATCGATTATTTTTTTTTGATATTTCGAAAGTATAGTCTTTTAAGAATATATTCTATATTGCCAATAGTTTCGTTTCTACAGATGTTTTAGCATTTATCAATAGCCAAATAGCCATAACATACTCGTACTTAAAACTTTAATCTTATTTATTTCAAAACTGCTTTTTTCGGCATGGTGTTGTAGAAAAAACTGTTCAACCGAATTGCCTGAAATTTTAATATGATATTCACAACATCAATAGCTATCGTTGGAACTAGAATCATTTTTTTATTTCAATAATTTCTTACTTTTTTCATTAAATAATTGGTAAAAAAAATCCGGTTTTTAGAATTTCAATTTCAAATGCGCGCCATTTGAATTACTCATACTAATTAATAACTTTCTTGGTTTTTAATATTCAGATAAATAGAAGTTTATTTCAGCAACATTTTTAACATATTTAACAATTTTTTTAAATTTCAAAGAAGATTTTTTTGTATGTAGAAGAAGTGTAATAATAAGCCTAAAAAGTTAAAATAACGTTTTTCATTATTTTTATTATAAAGACCTCGAGCTCTAGACCACCGTTCTCTTTTTAAAGGATTCATTATTAGGAAACACAAAGTAGTATTATACGTATTGAATTTCAGTGTGTCAGAAAGTACTTATGTTTGGTTGTAATCAGAATTAATTTGAATATGTACTCATAATCATGAATCTTATGAAGCAGCAGTGTAGTTCTCATATATGAGTCCACGAAACCATAAATACTGCCAACATTGTAGAAGGCCATCAGTGACAAATCTCAACAGAAGTAGGACGACGTTAAATAAATTTATAAAAAGGTCAACGCATACAAATATAATCGTATGGTTCAATACGAATCGCTCAAATCGATTTTAATTGCATTAATTTACGTATATCTTAGTACCCTTATGAACACAATTCCCTGCACAATAATCGTTTTGTAATTTGATCCTTCTCATATGAATTGTACAATGAAAATCAGACAAAGATTCGTTGATTACTTCAGCAACGTCATTTCATTTCACGAAGTCCTCTCACCCTTCCTTCCTCCTTCTAACCAATCTGACCCTCCCACTTTATGATTATAGTAGTACATACATATGTACACAAGAGGGTTGTATCATCTCCCGTTGGACCCTATGGAGTTGAGAGTATCTCCGACGTTAAATGAGTTGGGTGGAGATTGGATACTGGCTAGGGGGAATAGGGTAGGGGTGGGGGGAGTGTACATTGTTTGCGTCGTACTATCGAGTGTACGGCATGGACGAAGGCGAAGGCAGATATTTTCATTCCGCTTGAATGTCCTGGAGCATTTAAGCTTCTGGAGCTTGCAAACTGACTGACTGTTATATGATAGTTACTGATTACTTTTAAAATTGTTTTTGTATGCAACAAAAACTGAGCTTTAATTATTCAAATGTTCTTTTTTGTATAGCTTTGTAATTTTCGTATTATATTATTGAAATAATTAAAAGTTAGTTGAACTTACTTTATATTTGCTGGCTTATTAAATTATTTTATGATTGAGTATGTGAACATATGTATTTGACTTAATAACATACTTCACGATTCAATAGCACATTGTACAAAACGAAGTAAATGTTATTATTTTACTAAGAAATATAATCAATTGTAGGCGAAATAATGCACAATACATATAATTTTATAAAAGAAGGTAATTTTTTTTTATAATATTTACCTATTGCCCAATATTGCCTATTTTACTAAAAGAATTTTTTTTTTTTTTTTTGTATTTAATTTATATGCACCAACTTGGTTTAGTTATTAACCCTACAATAAAGATCCAGAGACAAACTACGTAAATAAAATAAATTAATAATAGTACAAACATTATTAAAACAAAATTAAATACTTCATGGTACAGTAATCGAGAGGCCTGACTACTCTGTCGTCGGGTTCGATCACCGGACTGGCGCTTTATTTTCTGGATTTGGTTGTTGTCAAAATTTAATATGATTTTGTGATCTAACAGTCTACAAGGCCACAACACCATAAAAACTGCCTACATATAGTAGGAGGTCGTCGCTGATAAAACTCTGCATTGGAAATAGGGCAACGCTAAATGTAATAAATAATTTATTACTATTTATTTATACTTCTTGTATTCTGTTATATTTTAAAACTGAATTGCATTTTTATTGTATTTTTCTGTTACTCGTTCTTCTCATGAACACGTAATAAGTTCTTTAATATATTTTTTTTGGATCAAAACAAAGTACGCTTACAAAGTATTATTAAATTATATTGGTTGGTTTAGATTACTTCTAAGCCTATACTATTTTTAATTTAGAATTTAATTTGTGTTTTCTTTGTTTTTTTTTAAATCTTACAAGGGTCAATGCAATAGGATTTATTATAAAAAGAAGTTTAATGTCAATTTCTCAAAAATAAAGAATTAAAAACAATTTATATTACGAATTGTTATTAAAAACAAAAAATTTAATTATTCCACATTCAATTTTGTCCAAGTGTCGAACTGTGAAAATTTATATTACTAACGGCGTATACGCACCAACTAATTTAACTAAACTTAAATTAAAACACGAATGTGACGAGGAATGACTATTCTGAAAAACAGAAAGCTAAATTAAATATCAAAACAATCAGTGGGAATGAGGCTTAAGGGTTAGGGTTGTAAGTTAGATAAAGCATGTTCAACACCTATAAAAACAGAAATTATAAAGTGGAAATTTTAACACTACCTCGACCAAAATATTGAGAGTTCGATCTCCGGATCAGAGTTATATTTTTTTGGTTTGGTTATTATTAAATTGTTCATACATAATCATAAACTTATTAGACAGCGGTGAAGTGTAGATACATGAGGATACGTTACCACAAAAACTGTCAACAAAGTAGGAGTTTGTCAGTGATAGGACTCAGCATCGAATATATTCCGACTTTAAATAAATTTAATAAAAAGAAAGTGACGTTATAAAATCAAAATGACTAAAATCGAAAAAAAAAACTCTAAATGTGTTTTCTCTCGGAAATGGTAACGTAAATTCAAAAATCAAATTCATTACAAAAATTAACTGAATCGTTATACCGTGTTTACCACTATACTCGTAATTGTTGATAAATATACAGAGTTGTTTGTACCAAATAAATAAAAGCCATTAACGCAATTATTTTATTTCTTCTTCAGGAGATAAATGATATAGTTTTACGAGTACACAATAAATAATAAGTACAAGAGTAGGGTCTAGCTGGTTTCTTGAGATTAGTCACGACTCGAATCGTTTCCCGCTTAGTTCTTCATCCCTTTCATTCCTTTCTGTAGGGTTGTTCGGTGGTAGAGTGATTCAGACTCATATGAGAATGATTCAAGTTCACTTGTTGTATGCAATGTACGATGAGTCATCCCTTCAAAAAGAAAATAGGGGTAACACCAACACGAAAATTCGGGGTAGCATTTATCGCGACTTTCATTTCCTTTTCTATCTTTATACTGATCTCTCCCTCCTCCTTTCCACAATTCCCCCGGTCAATAATTCGCAGCTTCTGAGGGGGATGATCATGGCCACAGAGAATATGATTTTTAGTACACTATGAAAACTAAATTTAGAGAATATAAAATACAATTCGACGTATTGTAATAAACGAGGAATATTATTTTAAATCTCTATAAGCGTGAATGTATAATTCAAAAGAAGCAGATTATTATGAGCCGTCAGAAAAGAAGAAAATTATGTAGCGTAAGTGAGAAACACGCTTTGAAGGTCTTAGTATAAAAAGCGAAATTTTAAATGACATGTTTCGGCATTAATGTTACTTGATATTTAAGTAAATAAAGTACAACTTTGAGTTGTTTATTTCAAGTTTAATTGAATGTATTTTTAATTCAAGTATCTGACATGACTTGGCAATTTTAATATTACTTCATTTATATGACTACCTAGCAAATGTTGGATTTATTGATTATAATTTCGTTATTGAACCTAATATGTCGCTGAGTCGCTGACGTCAATATGGCAATTTTCTTGTTCCTTTAAATCACACTTTTTTATGTTAAAATGTGTTACAATATTTACAACACACATAAATGTAGAAGTTAGCAGTCTATTGTATCTACTGAAATTCTGCTACATAACCACTTTTCTTTTATTTTTATTTTTAACGTCAGTGTTTTGTTGTAGATGTGTAGTTTGAAGAACTACTTTCTCTGAATTTGGTTGGCTTAGGTTTTACTAAGTGAAATAGTACCAGTTTTTATTTCAATACACTTTATTACACACAATTAAATAATAGAATACATATATGGTATAATACAAAAGATGATTATTCTTAATTTAATTTAATTTTGCCCTTACTTTGTGAGTAAGAGTGACTTAAACCAACAACAGAACATTTAAACCTTGTGAATATAAAACAACAAAAAAACAAATCGAACCAAATACTTGACAATACATAAAGGAATTAACAAGTAATTTAAATATTTCATTTAAACTAAAAAATACAAAAATATATCAAATTAAGGCGGGATTTTGTTTTACCAGTCAGACTGTTTCCAATGGTACGTCTTCTATCGTACTTGAATCATTCGAGTGTTCACCTCGATCCTTCATATTTCAATTTCAATCATCTAACGATCTTAGGGACGCTAAGGACATGATTTGATTAATTTCGAAGTGGCTCGTTGTTTCGGATCGTAAGATACATACTTGTATTAAATTGAAATGTGTACATGATGTTCCACGTCAAATTCGACAAAGATTGGTTTCATATTGTTTAAAAATCGATTTAAACTCTTTTCCGGGATGTATATGGGTTGTATTTATGAGGGGAGAATTTTTTGCTTTAAAATTATAGATCATGACATGTTTGAGGTTCCGTTAGCCTAAGCATTAGTGTAAATTAAAGCTAGAACATTGTTTAAAGTAATTAGTAAATTATAAATTCTTTCTATATGTTTAATAAATAAAAGTTGAATATACTATTTTAAGAAGGATAAAGATTTAATTTTTTCTTTGTAATAATATGCCACGTTACAATCTGTTCCAATAAGTCCCTATGCTGAAAATGAAAATTAACCTAGATAAGAAATAGTCGTCCAATGACGGATATATCTATAAATGACAATTAAAAACGTTGTGGTAGCTTTAACACACTATGTCTTTTTAGTCTTTTAAAGTCAGACGTATGTATATCTACTAAATTCACAGCTAGATAGTTTGGATGATTGTTTAGTCTTCTGGTATCTTTGCCTAAATTTGTTAATGTCTTCCTTCACAGTTTTAGTGCCGAAGTCATGGTTGATGAATTTATTGCTTATGAATCACGGGATGTCTATAATGGTTCTTGATTGAAATCTTTCTAGTATTTCTATGTTTGAAACACTAGATGTTCCCCAGATTTCAATGCCTTAGGTCACAACAGGTTTCAGTATCGTTTTATAGATCATTAGTTTGCTGCTATTGAATAAATGCGATTTGCGTCCAATAAGCCAGTGTAACTTTCTGCACTTAAGATGTAGTTGCTTACGTTTTTTCGTGATATGCTTTTTCCCGGTTAAGGCGCTGATCTAAATGCATGCCTAGATACTTAGCCTCTTCACATTGTGGTATAATTTGTTCTTTTAAACATACAGAAGGATATGTGTTTCTACACAAGGTAAATGTAACATGAGTTGACTTCGTCTCGTTTCCTTTAATTTGTCACTTCTTTAGCCAGTCTTGAATCTCGTCTAGGATAGCTTGCTATATATATAACTTGCTGTGATACAACATCTGTAGTTTTATGCACAGCCAAAATTGTGTGTGTGTGTGTCATTTGCAAAAGTTGCTGTTGTGGTTTGGCTATTAGTAGGTAGGTCTGCAGTATACAATGTATATAATGTTGGGCTAAGAACACTGCCTTGTAGAACTCCAGCCATTATTGGGTAAAGATAAAAGGTTTAATAACTTTTACTTTAATACGTTGATTATTGATTTGATAAATACATTCGGATTTGGAATCGAGTATATATAAACTTCATATATATGAGTACTGAGATATATACGAGTACAGATACTGTATATAGTCCCGCTAAAGAATATTATAGATGCGCCCTCCGTTGCAAGTTATAGCTTAAACCAAACTACCCAACTTATAACGTAAGCTTTACCCATATTTGTTAACCACATACTCACTATTTCATATATAGTGCAATAAATACACCAGAGGTATTACTTTCTAAGGGTTTATCGAGATCGAAATGGGTTGGTAAATAATAATTTTCCTTGCAACTCAAAAACTACTTCAACCAACCCCTGACCCCCCTCCATCACCGCTGCTCAAGTCTGCAGATCAGATCGTGCAGAATCTTTGATGAAGGCACTCGGCGCGGCGTCTTCATTGGGATTTGTTAACTGGGGTGCGTTATATTCACCCGTTCCAATGTTCAAAACCCTTCACAAGCTTATGACCATTAGGGGGATAACCCCTAGGCTCTGTTAGACTGTTTCCATCTTATATGTCATGCAACGCTATTTTTTTTGTATACTCTCATGTATAAAATTTATTTTATAATATGCAATAAAGCCGTATTTCAGATTAGACTTTCAGTTTTGCGAGCAGTGGCGTAACTATACCATCTGAAACCTGTGGCAAATTCATCGGATGAGCCCTCCCTTAATGTAAAAAAGCTTGAAATTGTAGTTTCATTTTTACAAATCACTGAGCGATATCTTCTTCCTTTGAATGTGTTTAAATCTTGATCATTTATTTATATAATTCAAGTATGTTCTTGAGTTAATACCTAACTTAAATTGATTAAATATAAAATTGATATTTTTTACTAAATTTTGTAATAAATGTTACGTTCCTTCTGTGCTAACGGCCTCTAGGGTAAAGTGCCCGTGCAATTTTGCCCGCTCTGCCACCCTAGCTTTATTACGACACAAATTTAATATTGTTACTGGCTTGTTAAATTATTCTAGTTTTTAATTATTTTTAAACAACACAACGAGCGAGAGCATTGGCGCTTGATCCCCGGTTCAGAGCTATATTTTCTGAAGTTGGTTGTTATCAATTTAAATTGATTATGTGCATACAAAATCATAAATTTAGAACATAGCGTTGTAACACACATATATAAGGCCATGACACAACAAACACTGCCAACGTAGTAGGAGGTCGTCCATGGTAGGACTCAGCATCGGAAATAGGCCGACGGTAAATATTCTTCTTCTGCAGTCTTATTCGATTTCAATTTTCTATTTTCACACTAAATAAAATATACTAATCAAACTGCCTTACTCTAAAAGTTAATATTTGCAATTATTTCAAACCAGTTTTCTTTTCTTGTATTAATATTCTGTAAGAGAGCTGCAAACATAAATTTAAGTCTACTTTTCAATACAAGATTCTCTATATTTGCCATGTCACTCAATCAATAAATCATTAAAATTTAAATACTGATCATTTTTCTGTTCAAGGCTGTATATGTACAAGATTTTAATTTTCTTTTTCTACTTATTAATTATGTTAGGTTCTTCGTCACTCTTTTGGAAGAAAATGTAAATAATTTTTTTTTTTGTGGAGCATATTTATTTTATCTCCGGGAATCGAACCTGCTCCCCAAACATACCTGAGTGTCATTGTGTACAGAGTGCGAGTTATACACTACACTGCGCGTAATTAAATCTAAATCGATTTTTCCGAGGTTATGCGGTACCAGTCTATAGTCACCATAAACCCCGCGTGATTTGGAGCAGAGTTTGCATCTGCTTGTGTAACGAGGAGATGGAACTAAAGTAGCTAAGCTACTCAGTATGACATACATGGTGTATTTAAGTAGTGGCCAAACCGAACATTGGTTTACATTGGCATAGGAGAGTGCAATATCAACGAAAACTTCCATTCGTATACCACCTGATCACAATCCGGGAAGGCAGGACACCCTAAACCCAGCCTTCCAAACTGTGACCATGCCAACTCCACCAGATCGAACGAGAACTGGTGTGTTTAACATGGTATGGACAGAAGGACAGAATTCAAAATTGATTTAAGGTAGGGTTAGGCATTGTACAAGAAAATCTAAAAACTTGGATCATTACAATGGGCTATAAGGCTAAGCATAAGCTATAACCATTCTTAAACAATTACAAAATAAATCATGGCATTTATTCATTGCAGAATGAACTAATCCTTTCTTTGCATTAAAAGAAAAGCATATTTAAAGCTTAATATGAACAGAAATTTATGAGTATACCTAAGTTAAAAATGCGATTTAAGAATAGATTTAATGTGTATAGTTGGTGTATAAATGGAATTACATATTTTCTTTTCTTTTTTCACAATACTTAAGAAAGTACAACTATATTCTCAGCACTTTTAAACCAGAAAAATGCACGATTTTTATGGCCGGCTGTTAAACAGCTCGTAAAACTTAATCGTATAATTAGTAATAATGAAAAGGATTTTAATTAATTTAATATGGATTTGATGTTAATCTCATGCTATTTATGCAGGGTGGTGATGTCAACGCATATGTATACGTCATATTACGAGAGTTCGGCAGTGAATCCTACTTAAAAGAGGTGATAAGAGATGTATAAATCTACGATAGTGAGACTTTTAGGTTGACTATAACTGCTCCTTAGGAACGTTCCTATGAACCATTGTTATATAGAGTTCTCAATTTATATGAATGATACTACCACTTAAATGTGTCCAACGTTCATGTTGAAAGAAGTTCGGGCTGTTGTCGGTCTTATGACCCGTATCAAAAGGGATTTTTCCACCACACACTTGATCCACATGTTATGCACTACTGCACGAATCGTCCCACATAGGAAGGTTTTGGAACTTGAAGGTTTCTTTATTTACTTGAAAGTTTTTGTTAAACAGTGTCAGTGTCAATAATATCAACAAATTGATAAAATAAATAAATCATTCGGATCAAACATTCGTTCCACCGTGTAGTAAGAAACTGCCAATAAATGACTCGCACGTGGAGGCAAACATTTGAATCAAACGTTCACCGCATCGTTTGGTATCGGCTTTAAGCATTTACCAGCACTAGACAAAATATAAAATCCTGCCACTCTGCTTAGTAACTTGTTTTTCTATGAACCCAAATATCCAAGTTATACAGAGGCTATATTGTACTAAAATATAAGCCATTACTCTGCCATACTTTCATATTCAACAGACAAAACGAAAGTCTTATATCTCTTTTCCAGTTTTTACATTTCTCGCGTAACATAACATACATCATTTGTTAATATCCGGTCTATAAAAATGTTTGTGTTTCACGTTACATTTTATGAAACTAAATCTGAACAAATATCCAGTAAAGTTAGTTAATGGTGAAACATTTTAGTGTCCATGCGGTTGCAGTGTTGCAGGATTAAGTTCATAAAACATTCACTACGAAATACAAATAAACTTGTTGATTTTCTCCGCAATGACCTTTTCCTGGTAGTTTCCAGTTTCATATATACGTCATCGGTCATCTACATTAACCCATAGTTCACTGACCCACCGTAAGTGCTATCCCCGATCCCCGACCCCCCGATCCCATATCACACATCCCTCATATCGCGTACCCGGTTTATCCTTTACTGATTCAGTGCTGCATCGTTCTATTAGAGCACAGACATTTATAATGGTGAGTTATATCCTTTACCGGTTAAGGATACTAAATATAATGCCTATAATATTTAAATTATATTCAAATGTATATTTCTGCAGTATATGTATAGTATGTATGGAGAAGAATAACAAAACCACGGTCGTTGTTACAATCAATTAAAGAAAATGGGATTAATTACAAGAAACCTAACATATAACTACACCGCTACCTATTAAGTTTATGATTATGTGAGTATAATGAATTAACGCTGATAACAACTAAACCTAGAAAATGTTGCCCTTTCCGGGGATCGAATCCGAAGATGGTAAAACACAGTCATGTCATACAGCACGGGATCTGACTGCGTGATTATTACATTAATCTATTTTAAATCCTAATACCATTTTTATTAAAAATTATTAATATAGAAATTCGGTTCTGTCGGCTTATCAAGCAAAATAGTTTTTTTTTTAAACAATTTTCTTCATTTGTGTTCTCGTGCATATGTAAAGAATTTAAAGAAACAAAAAGAAAAGAAAGTTTTGGTTGTCGTTCTTCACTTCAGTTATAATTCGTGAAATTTATACGTTCATACCATATCCTAATAAATATATAGTAAATTAAAGCTAATTTTTATCTCTACTCAACGGGATACGGTTACTTACGTTAAACTATCCGCAAATAAGGGTTGCCAACTATTAAAGAAATATAAGAGCGAGATAGAGTGGGCGCACCACACCTTCTATCAGATAAGACGCAGTATGCCACCTGTTCGCCATTCATAGTTTTTTTTTTAAATATATTTATTTAACATCGACCCATTTCCGATTCTAAGTCCTATCACGGACGACTTCCTACTATTGTTGTCAGTTTTTATGGTGACGTGACTTCGTATATGTGAACAACACCACTGCCTAATATGTTTTATGATCTCTCACATTATAAATTAAACTTAAGCGGAAATCGAACCCGAAGACACTTGTTAGGCCACTGTGCCGTCCGTTGAACCGTATTTCTCTATAAATGCATAAAAATTATATTTTGATTAAAAAACAGATGAATGTATTAATCACGCAGTCGGATTAGACTAATGGCATTATTAATTATTTATTTAATATTCTGTTACGCTTTGAGCCCGATAATAGAATATATTTATTTCGTGACTGGTAATAATAACTCACCAATAAATATACCATGAACAAATTTGCACAACACATCATTACATATATGTACATATATTATACTGAAATTAACGCAAAACATTGCAGTTCTAGTTGAAATCACCGTAAACACGTAATACACGTGTAAACATGCTTTTATTATTTTAGAGGAGTTCACAAATCATGCACACCGGTGCACATACTCGTAGTTGGTTCTTGTTATACTCGCAAATTTATAACTACAGTGTTTCACTCAGTCTGTATTATATGGCGTATTCGCTCTTGAATATAGATTAGACCTAGATGTTGCACAAATGCCAATCGCCATTCGCCATTCGGTTTACTTTGTTGATAATCAAATACGTAGTAATTGTACTGATATGAACACGAAGTTCAAGGAATTGTCTTATGCAAACCTGTCATGATGAATCATGTTTGCCTGTGATAAGATACTCGCTATTGTTCTATCAAATTGTGATATGGATATATGGTCATATTGAAAATTAAATTGAAATAATTAAATAATTATCCTAATGAAAATTACACCTAAAAGAATTTAAACTACAATTATACCCCGGGTTATGAACTTAATTCGTTCTTTGATTACGTTCGTAAGTCGAAATGTTTGCTAACCAAAATAGTAAAGCCTTCTCGCATATTTAGGGCTCATTAATACTATATCTAGCAGCTGCATTTAATTAATCCAAACTAACAATAATTTTTCTACTTGATGATACAAATGCAACATTTGTGCGTTCGTAACCCAAGACATTTTCACATAATATTAGATATTCTCTGTATATTCATATTATATATATTGCATATACATATTGTATATATATATTGCATATACATGAAATGAATAAACAGGTCAGTATATACTATGTACATGCGTAATGTTAATTATGCAGAAACCTTTGTATTTGTACATACATATGACATACAGAATAGTTCTTATATCATAACAGCATATACATAGGATATGTAATATACATGAATGCATATATACTGAATATTGTATGTATATGTCAAATGATTTCTGGGATGTACGCAAGTCGAGTCAAATTTTTTTCCGAAATTGTGTTTGTAACCTGATTTGTTTGTAACTAAAGACTTTCGTAACCTAAAGTTATGCTGTATCCTTAACAAAGATATTATAGGCCACCAATGAAATGGTATCAGTTCTGGAGACTTGTCACTCGTCTGTACGCCTATTTTACCCTGCTCTTAATATATTTGCAGATGCCATATTTACTTACCAACCAAGAATGAGAATGGATGATTTTCAAAGTAAAAAATGACTTAGATATCCAGGACTTTAAGGACTATAGAAAGAATTATGACTATTTTAAAGAACTATGTGACAAAATATTGAACATAACTTTACTTTATCAAACATAATATTGTGTTCCCAGTGCATTACTACTATAAATACTGTTCCGAATATGAGATGGGTGAACTCATATCTTAATTTAAATTTTTCCCGTATTTTGTGCAGGTCAAATTCGATTTATATTAAAAATATAATAGACTTCTAACTAAAACAATGTCATGTCTAACTGGGTTCCATTTTTTGGTACATCTTTCTAAAAACTTCAATTGTATAAACAACAAAATATTTCAAATTAATGATTTACTCGTATATAGATAAGAAAAATAAGAAACGCCACTTTATTTATTAGTCAGAAAATGACTCCCTTTATTGAGACGTATCTGAGATACTAATTGAAAATGTGATAATAAATACAAAGCACCATCCCATTAATCTTACTTAGGTGTAACTATCTAAAATAAATGTCCTGTGTAGGGTGAAAACGTAAACACGATATATTCGTATACGAGTATATCTCTTATATACGAGTATTACGAGTCTTACGATCAATATATCTTCAAAACAATGGTTCTTAATCTTTATTTCAATGAAACCACAATCCGTATTCCCCGGGGGTATAATTAACGAAGTTTAAGAAGTTTAGCCAGGTGATTCGAGTATAGTCGCAGTGAAGAGAGAATGCAACACTGTCACTCTTTAACCTTCTAAACTATTTATTTTCGAATTAAAATACAAAAAGTGAAATGTTATTTCTTTAGTTATAATTTAAATGAATTAATGTTTATATGAAATGTATTGCACGGTAGTCCAAAGCGATGGAACGTTTGTCGGTAGATCGCTGATCTTTCGGATTTAAGTTAGTCCTTCAATTGTGAAAATATTACATAAATGTGTCTACCTGCAGGACTAGCATTGTTAGCAAGTTTTAGACTTATTGTGTTAAATAAAAAGGTTTAGAAAAAAAATTAAAATATATAAGATATCACACGACGCACAAGTAGTTTCACACTTGCTATCTTGCCGCAAGCTAATTCAAAGGTTCATTTTCTACTTCTTTCATAGAAATTGTCTTGTAGTGCTGGTGTTACACTTGGTAGCTTACTACAAGCTAATTACGTGTTCTGTTGCGCAGTGTTTTATTATTTTATTATTGTTATAATTTCTGTTAAACAAATGAGCAAACGCCCATATCTTGAAAACCGTCACCTATCCCAATAGCGCAAGATTTGTAAGCTTTAAATATTTACTTTCTTACTTACTACTTTACATAAAATGCTAAGGTTGGCACCTAATAACATAATACATCGGGATCTGGGTATACGCACAGTTAATAAAGAAATAGTGCTTAGAACCAAAGCATACAAAGAGAGAATACTTGAACATCCAAACAATTTGGCCAGCTGTCTAATGTCCAATAATTCCGAAATACGCAGACTAAAAAAGAAAGTACCTTAGGACCTATTAGCCAACTAATCAGAATCTAGGATCTATTGAAATTGAGAAACTTTATTTTTTTTTACATTCTCTAAGCAGGACAGATTGTAATAATCTATGGAAGATTATTTAACATCATTCTATTTTTGATATTAACCCTAACACCGAAAGTTTTGCAGAAGTTTTTATGGTGTCGTACCTTATATTTAATCAAATCACTGTCTAATGAAATAAAGCATGCATTTTTAATATTTGTGTTTAAAGTACGATTATTTTAATATTCTCTTTTTATAACTAGATGTTTGGAAATAATATTGACGATTTAGTAAAAAATTATCAACTTCTATGCTACATATGTATCAAATATAATGTGTTTAGAAGACAAACATGTTATTACATGTTTAATAAAAAGGTTCTAATATCAAGAATCATCTATCTACAAAATATATTTGCTGTCAATATTAGGATTTAGAATCATTCTTATCACTACCTCTAAGCGCATGAAATTTGTTTTTTTTTTTAATTCTAAAAAATAAACATCAACTCATCGTCGTGCGACTTATCTGTGGCTTGTTTATAAAATAAACAAGGAAATCAGCAGCTGCTAGCTTTTAGTTTTTATTTTTTATATTTGTATAAGTTAAAGTTCTGTCTAGTGTGAAGTCAAATTGTTAGCCATCCCTGATCTGAAATTCATATTAATTGTTCTTTCGAACAAATTTATAGACTAATCTTATCTAATGACTTCATTATTTCGTTTTCTGTTTATTTTTAAACGTTTTTTTAATTTATAGGAACAGAAGAGTTTTTTAAATATTGAAATATTAAAATTAATACAAGGTTGAATTGGTTGTAGTTCTCACTCTAAATTATATTCTGTCAATATAAAATTTCTATAATTTTTTTAAATTTAAAAATAATAATCAAAACACTGTTTACTAATATCTCTCTCTATATAGTTCAAATTATGAGAGTGCGGCAGTAACGTTTCCTTAAAAGAGATTGTAAGATCGTTATAAATCTACGATGCAATGGTAAATTTTATCTTAATAGTTCCTATATACTTTATAAAGAAATTGTAAGACAGTACTTTTTGATTGTGTCGTAGATTTATACGCCGCACTTTCGTAATTTGAACTATAGTACTGTTGATTCTAATTTCGGGGAATCTCCCATGTCTTTCAGATAAGTATAATAATTTTCTCTGTCTAAAATTAGTGGCTATTGACAATCTGAAAATGCTGAATGCTGTTATATCGTTGGCTCTGCACAACACATTTAATTGACGGATTAATTTCAATCGAACTCATGACCAGGCTCAATTCTTATTTATATATAGTATTGTTTCAATTTTTTGACAACAATTTTAATTATAGGAACGTGCGATGGGCTTGTGATCCATGACTTAATTTTTATATGGTTGGTTACCACAACCTCAAATGTCCAAATATTTTTTAGATTTATATTTTAGAACATATTAACAAATAAAAAAGGCATTTTGTCTCTTTAATTTTAAACAGATCATATGTTAAAGAAAATTCTAATGCGTGGTACGTGACGTTCGCAGATTGATCATCTCTTTTACACAACAAAGACGCATACGAGTGTATGTGCGTGATACGCCATTTACTACTAACAGTTGAGTTGTATACCCCATCAAGTATTCTATAGGATGATTGTGAAAAAGAAAAAATAATCTCGGTTACTTTTTTCTTCTGTGACGCCGTATGCAGAGCTAAAACATGCACCAAAACTGAAACTTAAATTTGATATAGCTATAACTCCGTCAACTTTTGGATATTTAAACATTATTAATTACTAATTACTAATAATAAACAGATTTATTAATCATTTAATAAAATAATTAAATTATAATAATAAATTTTAAGTTATTATTGTGAACTATTTTACTTTTTAATTATTAAAAAGGTTTTTTCCTTTACTACTACTCCTTATAATACGAGCGTTACGAGCTGGATGCATCAATTATGCGAAAGATGGCAACAGACAGACAGACCGACCTGAGTCAACCCACCCCACCCACTATTCACCAAGAAAACCACTAACGATATTCTATTCTGTTTGAGAATACTCTCGTAATTTATGATTTGTATTTTAACGATATCGTAAATAAAACTAAGAACTATCGAACTAAGTTATTCTAATGTATACGACTATAAAATGTTCGGTATATTCGCAACTATAAAATATATATTATAAAGTATACATTTAATGTATACCAGTAAAAACCAGATCGTAAGAAAGTTTAAAAGCTTGCAGTATTAAAATAATTATAAAATAAAATTCCTATATTGTTACAATCTCATCGCAGCCGCAGTCACAGCTACAACTATAGTCTCGCCGTCGCGACGTTTATGTTCGTAGTTCTAAGCTTGAACATAGGTGGCAGCGGCAGCGGCAGGCATAGACGATAATGCATTTTAGTAATGTAGGCGTCCTAAAGGGGAACACAGTTCGATGACAGTAAAAAAATATATAGTGGTTTTAGTGAAAGGGCATGGTATAGTACATAGTCCCCAACGTAATGCGGAATAATACTGAAGAAAAATTAATAGGGGAGAAAATAGAGGAGATGATGGAAATGGAATACTTATGACGATAGATTTAATGTACAGCCTATTCAAAAAGTCGTATACTTTTATTTTTATATTTTTTTTCGTGGGGTACCAACATGAGGAGATAATAACGATATACAATCGTTTATCAAGTATATTTTGACAAGGGATGTCAAATAAATTCCGTACTTAATACTCCGTACTCAACGAAACTGCCTTTGTGCTGACGAGACACTATTCATTGCATCTATTTTCGAAGCAATTGCATCAATACGTCGTATACGTATTATTTTCACTAAATTTGAGTTTAAAATTCACAAATCCAACTGACATGCTATCATTATAGTATATTTACATTTTAATTTAATTCATTATCATTGCCCTAATTTTCTATCGATATATTTTTTTAAATTTCATTTACGAGTATTTAACATCGGCCTAATTCCAATGCTGATTTCTATTATCGACGACTTTCTACTATGATGTGAACTCTACCGCTGCCTAATAAGATTATGATTATATATGTACATAATCATTTTGACTTAATAAAAGTATATATAAACCCAGGAAATATAACTGGTCCAGATATCGAACCCGAAGATACAGCGTTACGAATCACGATTTCGCTCACTGTTTTGTTCCTATCCCTATAGCGAATCATTTACTTAACAACGCTACCTGCTAAATCTGAATATTTTTGTTGCAATAGAATTACGTATATTTCAGGCACAGTGGCTGAGAGACTACTGTGTTTTCGGGTTCGATTCCGAACCTGTGCGTTCTTCTAGAATTATTGGTACAAGTGATTCTTTTATAAAAATATTTAATTAAAAAACGTTATTTACTTTTAAAAGAAGTTTAATGTCAGTTTGTCAAAAATATAGAAGTGAAAACAATTTCTATTACTAATTGTTATTAAAAACAGCAATATTAATTATTTCACATACAATTTTATCGAAAATTTTTAATACTAACGATGCATACGCACCAACTAAATTAACTAAACTTAAATTAAAACACAAATGTAAAAAGGAATGCTTAAACGAAAACCTGAAATCTAGATTACAATATTAAATAAAAACAGTAAATTAAATGAGTGGGAATGAAGCTTAATGATTATTAAATCATCTGAGACATACAAATGATACCTGTTTCCTGATTGGAATGAGGAACGCTGGTCAAGTCAGTAAATTCTACTTCTCTTTCACTTGACTATTTGCATGCATTTTACGCTCCTTTCAAATCACAGCGCAAAGGCATTACAGCATTCTAGGATATAAAAGAAACGGTCTTTTCAGACTCTCTAACTAACAACAATTCTAGTTTTATCTCTACTTTGTTTTCTTAAGTATAAATATTCTCACATTGTTGCTATGCAAACGGCTGTACAATAGGTCTCGTTTTAAATAAAACACATATTCAATCATAATTAATATTATGTTCATAAAAAAAATGAGTAAATTCTTATGAGTAGAAATTTTAATTGCTAGTTATGTATATATTATAAAGGGGAATGGGGATATTAGTAGCAGTCTCTAAAAGAGTCTCCTGTAACTCGAACAGTTCCGAGATACCGTTTACATATATGTCAAAACTAGATTGATTACTTTAAGTATACATTATATATATATAACTTTATAAAAAGGCTTGAATTTTTGCTCTAAATTGTTTTACTTTATCATTCCAATGGCATTTTATGATTTTAATAATCCATAAAGTATCTTGTTATATAAACCTGAAATGCATGTAACTGTGTTCAGCGGGATATAAATATATGTGTGTGTGAATGTAATTAGTCAAAGCATTTTCTTTAAATATTTGTTCTAAGCGTCAATTGAACTGTTTACGTTATCTAACTCAGATTGTTTATTTTATGATTACGTACGAGTACAGTATTTATTTTATAAATTGTCATTAGAAAGTTAAAACACAAAAGTTAAATAATCTATTTTGTTATCTATGCATGGTTGGTGTTATTCATTCACCTATGTCCGTGTCCGTGTCGATGTATGAGTGTTACAGGCTGGTAATTTGGTATCTATTTTATGAGGTATTTGTTATTGAGTTCATTTAATTATATAAGAAATATGGAAACTTATACATGCACTAGTTTGTGCTATGTCAAATCAATTTTTTTTTTATATATTTATTTATTTATATAAAAGCATATGGAAACAAAACAATATAGGCAACATTTGTACCGGACGAGAGCAGCTATGGTTGATTTCAGACTTCTGCGTCTTCGGGTTCGATACCCAATCCTGCTCCATATTTGTTGGGCCATTCATTGACAACAAGTTGCTTATATATAAACAAGTGCTAAAGCCAGTCTGGACGTATGGTGTGCAACTATGGAATTTCACCGAGAAGTCGATCATTAAGGAAATAGTTATTCCTTCTCTTTTCTCGTTCCTTTTCTCTATCTCTGCCACCCACCTCTTCCCTTCACTGCCTCCCTTTAATAACTGCCCAATACTCTTTTCACTTATTACCTATTTCTCACATGAAAACTTAATGTGCTCCAATGTTTCTATCTCCGTTCCGCACACTCTGCAAATCCTTTCCTCGTTATTTGCCCAGTATCTGTTTCCTTTCTTCTCGTTTCCCAATCTGAATCTGGCAATCCTTCTAATGTTTTTTGTGTCTTTTTTATCTTTTGCTATCCATTCAGGTTTGTTTTCCATTCTTTCCTGTTCTTGTATCTCCCTGTCTCTTCTCCTTAGCTCCTCTTCCACACTTGTACCTTTTTCTCTTCTTCTCTCATCCTCCTCTGTCGTCGCCATTCCATTCCTTTCATAATACTCTTTTCTCTTTTTCGGGCCTCCTCCCACCCTCCTTTCTATTCTCTTCCCTTATCATTACTTCAATCAATATTTTATAATATATAAGTGGAGTAATAAATCTACGTATGGGTGTGGGCAGTCATGTTACTATTTATGTTACGTAGATTCCATTGACAACCTTAATTTACATAATGGTTATATCAACAGTACATACTACGGTTGTTTGTCATCAATCTACATACTACAAGTTTTCATATATTGTTTTTGGTTTTGTTTTGTTCGGGACCTCTCCTCTTGACAGCTCTAGAGCTCTACACATTTCGCAGAATACTCGTACATTTCGAATAACGCTGTGAATCACCGCACCGTATCCAGTACCCACCACATGTACGAGTACACCGTACAGCACGCACTAGCACCAAACCTAAACCACAATGAGTATGGTACTCTGGAGCACCTCTACTTGACAAACAATATGACAATGAGCAGAGCATTGTGGAGGATTGAATCTTGTTACCTTATTGCCTTGTTATCGCATACGATTTCTCTGTTACTTTTGTATTATATATGGAGTATTTAAAGAGATACTTAAATAAAATAAATTACATACATCGAGAGTGGCTGTCATTTCTCTAGAGAAGAAATTTATTGCATATCCAAATAGAAAAAGCTTATGTGTCTCTATACTGGTAGTAGAAAAAAAGAACAAATATGTCATTTTATTGTTATCTTTGATCCATTGGTACCAACTTTTGTAGTGGCCTTGTCGAACCATGGGTCAATATATGTTACTTCTGTTTTTCTTCTATCCCTAATAACGGTACACCAAAGAGACAGTTTTGTTCTAAAAAACAAAAAATTTGAAACAGTGTTGTTTTTGTTCGAGTTTTGTTATTTTGTCTCTCTGGTGGGAAACCGGCATAATTCGCATAATATTTTATGTTTCAATATTATACAACCATTGTACGTTTCCACTCTTATCTTAGTTCGCGGCGTTTGATTAGCGGCTTGTTGTTGATAGATTTGCATACTTTAATTACTTGCTTTTATGTCATCAAGTCTTTAACATTTTGTTATTTACTCTTCATATTGAAAATACTCATAAGGTATTTAAATTTATTAACAACAAATTAACCATAAATTAATAAATAAATTATATCATATTAATTTGTTTGTTATTCAAACACTGCATTGTTATATTTTTAATATATTATATGTTAAGTATTCAAGGAATTCCAGAATTTTATTACACATATTATAAAAAACAATTGTCAATAGACAACACAGTAATACAGCTACCAAACGATGCTACGAAAACCTTCCAACGTGGGAAGGTTGATGGTTCAACGCATCGTGTAGTCGATGCTGGAACTGAGTGTGTCCAATGTCATGTGTCCAACGTTCACGCTGGAAGCAGTTCTAGCTGTTGTTGGTCTTTTCTCAAAGGGGATTTTTCTGCTTCCACCACACGCTTGATTCACATGTCATGCAGCCGAATTTTTAAGATCAAAATTTATAAACATTTTATTGGTTCTTTTATTTATTGATTATTTATTACATATTTTATTTATTAAGTATATATTTTTATGTTTAATATATACGAGTAAGGCCAGTCATGATATGCCAACATTCGTGGGATGTCATCAGTGTAATAAATAAAATGTTATTTTCCATAGCCTATTTAAGTGTTGTATAAATAAATAATCGATATTCTAATGAAAATACGGCTTTTAATTAAAAAACAATTCTAATCTAAATATTTATGCAATAAATTTACATAATTCAGAATTAAGGCTCACATTTATCAGTGTTACTGAATCGCAAATTAAGGAATAATTTTAAATACTTTAATCTAATTAGACTTCGATACATTTTGCACAAAATAACGTTCAGGACAGGGTAAAAGTGTCTGCTGCGTATAAATTAATATTGCGTTTGCAGGAAAATTTCCATAGCTAGCGGCAATATTAAGGTTAATCTTTGTCAGTAAACAATTAGCGAAGCATGCGGCTGTGGATATTTTACGAATTAGACAAAAATGTACAAATTTACTAATTCAAGATTGACAAATATATAAACAAATTTGATATATAAAAGGATTTGGGAGAGAGATACTACAATACTTAAGAGAAAAAGACACAAAAGACATGAGAAGGATTGGCAGATTTAGATTGGGAAATGACAAGAAAGGAAGGAGATACTGGGAAAATAGCGAGGAAAGGATATGCAGGGTGTGCGGAACGGAGATAGAAACATTGGAGCACATTAAGTATTCATGTGGGAAAAAGGTAAAAAGCGAAAAGAATATTGTGCAGTTATTAAAGGAGGCAGTGAAGGGAAGAGGTGGATGGCGAAGATAGAGAAAAGGAACGAGGAAAGAAAAATAATGGCAGAGTAGAAACAGGAGGGAGAGTAGCAGGAGAAGCGAAGCAGTAGCAGTAGCAGTTTTGTTTTTATTTTTAAAAGGATAATATTTTTTTTTTTCGTTTGAAGGGAGTGAGAATGTTTAGATTTAATAAGTATCGAAATTGAATTAGGCACATTGATATGTAAATAAATGAGTTAAGGCACAAGAATGTAGTGCCAAATGGCAAAAACATTACAAATGTGATAAAGTTATCTCTGAGCACTTTGTGTGATCTCTGTGATTTTAAACAATCTATACAAAACTTCGGAAGAGTGTGTACCGGTATTAATCATTGCAACATTCAGATAAAATAACTTTCTCTATGTTTACGATTCGACATACTTTAATTGTGCGCATATTATACTCACATATAAATTGTTAAGCCATTCTTGGCGGAAACATCGCTACAAAGTCTAATGCCTTTTGGTAGTAATTGTCTCACGATTGTCACAGATTTTTTAAAAGTTTATTCTCCTAAACATTTTGGTTTCTAATCGAATTCATATTATTTGAACAATCAACTATTGGAATCAGAACGGTGTTTATTCAACCAAAATTGATTTAAACTCGAGGGCAATCAGGGAACTACAAACAATAGACTACAGACAACAGCATGACAAACGCAAACGCAAATGCTAACAAGTACTGATTGAAAAAAAATCATATTGATGTGCAGCACGCTCACACGGGAATAAAATCAATAAAACTAAATTTGTTTGTTCACTTTCATGAATTACAATATTTATCTTATTACGTTCTTCACAAAAGGTCAACGTAAGTTATCCAAATGTTATGATCATATGGACAACTTATGTTTCTGAGGTCCTTCACCATTTAGCCTTACGCTGAATTCAATGGTGTCTAGTATAAAATATTTAATTGAAGCGTGCACTGCCACTCTACTGAAAATAGTTCCTAATAATGTATTGCACACTCCAATTCAGTATTTTGTAATGAAACGATTTTTTTTTCGATTACACCGGTTTCATGCATAAAATATTTCAATATTAATAACTAGGCACAGTGACAGTAATATTCGGGTTCGATAGCCGCACCATTTTCTGAGTTTGGTAGTTACCAAAATTAATTCAACTATGTGCTCATATTACTATGTGTAATGACACCATTAATAGTGCAGACATTGTTGGAGATCGTCGATGATAGGACTCAACAGTGGAAATAGGACAACGTTAAATAAAATGGAAACATAGGTAAAATTAAGTATTACTTATTGGACATCTCGGCGGTTTCCGGTGGTTCTTCACACATTATATAATTTTATACGTTAAATGCCTAATTTTTTATGTATAAATTCGATTGTAATAATACTCCACTTTAATACATTAGACAGGAGCCTAATGAGGAGGAGCCATTTCGTTACATGAATTAACACTGGATACTCGTACATATGAATTAAAGATTTATTATTAAGTTGAAATCAACTCTAGTCTCTGAAAAAGAGGTTTCTTAAAGAATTGAATTTATGGTGAGATCCGAAAAACATTTTTCGGAAAATCTTTACAAACACATATTTTGGAATAAAATCCAAAAAAATTAAGCGACCTGGCTTAGATCTATCCTGTAAGTCAAGAATTACATATACATAAATAAATGTGGCTGAGTATTTCTTGAAATGACAGAGGATAAATGGTTTCTTAATACATATCATATACAGTTACCACACTATGATAATAGAAACCTACGCTATTTTATTCTTATCTTCAAGCTTTATCGCCGAAATGTATATTATTGCTACGAGTTCCATCTCGACAGCCTCCACCAAGCCTTGATTATACATTTATCTAATTTTTCTTCAACAATACCATCAACATCGCTCTGATTTTATCTTGAAACATTATTCATTTTCTTTATTTAATATTTAATCATAACTGACAGTCTCCCAAGTTTTTTTTGTTATTATTTTTACTCGTGATTTTAATTTAATTTATATAATCAATTAAATGACATGGTACACATCGCCGAACAAAAGCCATCGGACAGCTCTAAACAATAGGCGATTTCATGTGTGTGATGATGTTATAATGTTGTAATAGTTTTATGCAGGGATGACGAACCTGTAACACCAGTGAATTGATACGTACTAGGGCTTCTAGACCCAACCCGGATCCGAATCCGTCGGGTATTGGCAATAAACTCGAACTCGGATGGAAAACCCGACGGATCCGGATCCGAATGCTTTTGTTGGTGTAAATGCAAAATTAAATAAAACTTAAAGCGCGCCACTCGAATTACATAGCTTACATAGCAAAAATTTAAAATATTTCTTAAATATTTATTTATGTAAATATTTACCTAACAGTACCGTTACTAAACAAAAGAAATAAGTTTAGTAAAGGATTAGCATAAAGTATTATATAATTAAAAAGGATATTCCTACTATGATGTCGAGACGACCACCAGACACGTGATCAATAAAAAGAAGGAACTTACAGAATTAAAGTAATTTAAGTAGCTATTTTAATGAAAAGAATTTCTTAAGATGTAAGTAAGCACTTCATTTGGTTTTCTCAATGTTAAGTTAGTTGTTATGTTAGTTCAATCATGCTATTCGATTGTACAGTTCGTCGATGCTCATAGTTTATATTGTAATTGTAGTATTAGGTGTTTCATGTGTAACTTGTATTTTTTTAATTATTGTTTAGTATTAATCATTCTAGAATTTTCTTCAATCTTACATATATAATTAGATTTCGATAACGCAAAAATAAATAAATTGCGATTGTTACTTGAAAATTTAGATGTTTTATATATTTTTCTAATTACGGACCCGACCCGAATCCGGATCCGTCGGGTATTAAAACCCCAGATTTTCAAAAGCTCTAGTACATACACAAATTATACTGGTACGCTAATAATTCAAAAGCTCAGGCAATCCAGTCCAGTTCAACACTGAAGCATAAGTTTCCTGATACGGGAAATTACAATAAAAGGCGACCTTTTATTGTTTATAAAAAACTTAGCGAAGACTACAATACCAATTTTCTCGCTTATGCATTATTTTCCGAAATGAAACCATTTAAATAAAATTTTTCCATGAAAATTGCAGAGCCGTTTATAAATATGTTGTGTTGCACAATATAAAAGGTTCACCACTACTATTACAATGTATCATAATCGTACACACAATGCAAATGCAAGTCGAAACTCGCAACTCACATCGGTAGACGTAGACCGTCATAATAACGAACAGAACAGACTCAGTCTCCATCTCCGAGACAGACTGGCTGACTGTACTGGCGATGGTGGACTGTACTCGTTTCAGAAACGTGTTTCCTAATGAAACAAACTCTATTGGATTGATATTGCCAGATACAAGCATGCTGAAGTAAAACATACATACAATGCACTAACCAAAGAGTACACATGAACAAACCAACAAACCTCATCGCCCATCGGTCATACAAAATGATCATACGAGAATTAACGGGAATTAAACGCCTACTTTTATTGGATTTATAAATGTGTTCCGTATCCGTGAAGATAAATTGAATTATTTTAAATTGTTGTTGACAATTGTACAAAGAGAGAGGTGTGAGGGGGAGGTGTCAGAGAAAGTAAACAGGATTAAACAAGATGAAACTGGATAAATTAACTTTAAATTTCTCTAATTATATTATTTTATTGAAGTAAATTAACTAACAAAGCTTCCTGGTATTTCATGTATTCTTATTTATTGTTTGTTCCTTTTTACAATATGTTCAATATTATTTTTCTTATCATCAATATTAACAAATATTTTGTTTGTTTCTATTTAATGTTGCATGTGTTTGTAAAAAATATTCGTTAACATGAAAATATTGGGTGTTTTTGCTGTACACATTGTTTCTGCTATTTGGTTTGTTCGTGCACATTGGTTTATTTAGCAGAGTCCAGTCCAAGTGTATTTATTTAATTTAATTGCATGGGTATATATGGCGATAATACAATTTACATTTAGTTTTGTTTAAGTTATAAGATCATTTTCTCAGAGATTTTAAATTACGACAATTAGTGGGATACTAAATGTTATAGTTAGTTTATAGTAAGCGTCAAACGTTAACGTCAGACAACTGTGGTTAGATTCGATTTCAAGGTCTAATATTTATTTTCACAGTTTGGGTGATATTTCCTTTTAAATAGTCATATGTTGTATATAACCACATAATATTTTGGTAGTAGTGTAGGGCACATATACTGCACAATGCTGCCAATATTATTTGTATGTGGCGGGATATTAGAAATTAACATGATTTGCATTAGCATTATCATTTAGCGTCTAGAAATATTAGTTGATAATTGAGAGCATAAGTTTTAAATATAAAGTTCAAAGTACATTTAAAGAAAATTATTACATTTTAAATATTTAAGTATAATGCTTATTCAATTTCATATTTTGAATTATTATTTTTTATTTATATTCTACTTTCATGATTACTCAAAAAATTCTACACGGAAAATACACAACATTTAATAGAGTTTCATACACGATAGTCAATTTGTAATCTAATTGCATCCGAATGCCAATTTTTCAGTAGTATGTATGTACTACTATAAATACATAATATTTTCCTGTGTGTTTTTGATAATTTCTGTAATTAAACACTTTTAAATGTTTGATCAACGATTATATTCATTTCTTTATATATGTGCAGTACTTCCGTAATACATTGCTCGCAATTAGAGATATGAGCTGCTAATTGAACGATATGTTAAACGAAAGCTGGTATAAGCTCTTTGAAGTTTGTCGTAAACTCCTGTAGTGCAATTAAATTTTGTTGGTATTTTCAATTATCTTCATCTTTATGAACAGCAAACAAATATGTATTAATAACAGCTCAAAGGATCAGCTGCGAGTTACAAGTACTTCTACCATTTCGCGTGTAACACATCCGCTACGAGTAAATGCTAAGTGCTAAATGTTCGATAAACGGAAGGACAGACAATATTTAACCAAGTGACTGTATGAAAATAGTTCCACGTTTAAACCTTGTGGCTTAAGTTCGCACGGGCTCGCTATCACATACTACAAAATATGATTTAAACTGCAACTATAGTCATTTAAAAACATGTATTCATAAACCACATATAAATAACGAAAAACACTTGCTTTATCTGTGGTAAATAATCATATAATTTTTAATTTACATAATCTTGCGTGAATTTAAACTTAAATTAGTTTTGTTTTATCGCCACTAAATAATATTTCGCGACTATTAGAAATTAAGCTTATCACTGACTAAATAATAATAATTCCTTAAGTCTCATTCGTCCAAGAATAGTATATCATATCATAGTGTCTATGCTTAATCAATTCTCTCAAATGTGTTACTTTTAGAAGTTTCGATACTCCATACTTTCTAACACTACAAGATAAAACCTGACAATTGTTTACAGTACAGTGGTCTTTTTTATCAACCAAGTTCATGGTTCTACATCCTGTCATAATTAAATTGAAGTTCCAACTTTTGAAAAATAAATAAATAGAAATAATTATATTAAATTTAGTAACTTATATTAAATAAATATAATAATTATTATTAAACAAAGTATATTTTTGACTAAAATTTAAAACTAACACATAAAATAAAAACAGTAGGTTGGAATGGCCCTTTATTCTTGAAAAGTATTTCTCTTGAAATCAGCCAGCGCCCGCTTAATATCAACAGACAACAGACATAGCTAAAAACTGCCACAACAGCTATTAAAACGATTTAATGCAAAGGCGTGTGGTTATGGTATATAGTCGTTTAGTTTAGCCATTCGCTGTTTGGCCATTTAGCCATTTAGCCGTCCATAAACGTTCGATGTCGATGTAGTCTTACAGCATGACCTTATTTCTGTGATTGAGAGTTTAATGACGCTGGGGATTGGGGATTGGGGATCGGTCTAAGCTATAAACGCTTAGCATAATCAACCTCATTGTGTATCAATGAATATATAATTTTACTTAAATATATTTACATGTTGTGTTGTGTTGTTTTTTGGTCCGTTGCGTCTTATTTTAACGCATCACTGATTAGTTTTATGACTTTTTTGTTTCTATTGAAGCGATTTAAATTTATTTATTTTAGCTATCATTTTTTACAGTTTTTTATTATCTTTTTGTATTATTTTATTAGTGAGAATTTTTTATTCAAAAAAAGGTTTCAAAAATTAGTTTTCAGTTTGCCTGTTGAAACTGCCTGTCTGCTGCACAGTCTGCAAACACTTTGTGTCATTCGTCAGATTCACACAGATAGACAATTTAATAAAACACGAACAAAAACTTGTTTTTCTGAACAAAAACACCAACGTTTACACCAAAGAGACAGTTCTTAAAACATTTTTGTCTTTTGTTGCTGTTTTAGTAAACAAAACACATTCCCATTTGGAGTCGGTAAGATCGAAGGAAAAAACGTTTGTTGTTGTTTTTTAAGTCTGTTTGGTTTGAACACGCAGTTTTGTTTTTGTGAACATTTACGCTTATCAGTTGTTGTTTATCATGTTTATAATTTTTATGGCACACACAGAAAAATACTAAAAACAAAACCAGTCTGTTCAGTGTGAACAGTCTGTTTTCGGAAAAACAAAATATGTTTTTTGGCAACAACACTGTTTTCAAAACTGTCTCTTTGGTGTGAAACCGGCATTAAATTAATAAATATTTATCGTAGTTGAAACTTTATTAGGCAGCAATGTGGATACCTTATAAGACGACATTATAATGAAGATGCTGTAATATGACAATTGTGTATCGGATGCATAAGTACTTCCATAGACGATTTTTGAAGTTTTTTTGGTTAACTGATATTTTCACACATGTATATTAAAAACCACTACACCAGCAGTAGCAAATTTCAGTACTAGAGTGTCGGTGAATCGGTTAAAGTTGGAAACTTTATAAATGAACTTTGCTTGTTCAACATGTTAGTAAAATGTTTGTTAACGATTTTAAGAAGTTTTGCTGAAAGTTGGTTTTGTGGTTTTTGTAACTTATAATTAGGACTAACTAATAGATAGTACTAATCATTAGTTATCAAAAGTACACATAGATAACTAGAAAATCATATTAGTTAGTTTTAGGGCAGTACAAAGTCATGAACTGTTGTCTGTTACGATTATAGCCCAGGTGTCTTACGAAAGAAGAAGTCGTAACAAACAAGGAAAGTTATATTTTTAAAGTAAAATTTTTTAATGCTATTTTTTCCAAGAATTTCGATTTTTTCTTTATTTATTTAACGTGGACTTATTCTGGATACTAAGTTCTACCTCCTATTATGTTGATAGTTTTTGGTGCCGTGGCTTCAAATACTGCGCTCAAATAAAAGTTTGTAAGGCCGTCCCCACACTAGTAGACTGATTGCAGTTTCTAACGAAAACTAAAAGTCATGTCTAGTCGTGTTTCGTGACTCTATAGAATTTTTAAGAATAGCGTAATAGGGGATGATTTTATTGTGTCGTATTCTAAGGTATTTGTATGTATGTATGTATGTATTTAAATACTTTTGAATAGTATTTGTGCACATCTCTGCTCATGATGTTCACACATGATGTGCGACCTAGAAACAAAGCCGCTCAAAACCAATTTCAAATCAGTTTTTTTTCATTCGAGCTTGTACGTTCTCTCTCACTCACAACACAGTTCCATTCTCATTCGGTTCGGGCAGATTCCGGGCTCGCGTTTGCGATCAGTCGACCCCTGTGCGGACGGCCTAATTATGCAAGTATGTAATCGAACATTTATGAAACCAGTTACATACTTATCCAATTTTATCAGGAGCAATTCCGCCGCAAATCATGGATAGATGCACTTGAGCATCAGCAAAACACAAAACTACACTAATCTAAATATATCTAAATAATCTTAGATCTGAAGTTTAACAACAACAAAAAATAGAAGAAATTAGCGGAAAAAAGGAATATGGTCACCTGAAAATGAAGATGAAATCATCCATTTATTTATGTTTTGTTAGTTGCTCACAATACTTACAGTACTTGTATCCTTGACACATAAAGTGATATAATTCGAATAATGGCTTATCACTCAACAATATTCGTTTGTTTATATATTTGAGGTTTGAAAAATACCAACACAAGAGTCCGAATTACTTCATCAATGATAAAGTTTTAAATTAAAATACAAAAATTAAATTTTCTCAAAAATATTTTTCTAGTATTTTAAGTAGTATACGTTCCTTGTTAAATGCGCGCAGTACTAAATAAGTAAGTTAGATTATGTACGTAAATGTTACTTTATTATCTACTCTTATTAATACGTTTTAGATTTAATGTTTATATTAGAAAACCTTACAATAAAAAAGGAGATACGAGTATGAAGTTAAAATATTTCTAGTTTCAAAGTTGTTAAAAATGATTTCATAATAATTTAAAAACAAACAATGATGAAAAACATATGTATACATATAAAGGAAATAAAACTTAATGTTTATGCGACATGGCCCGTGGGTGACTCCTACAGAATCTAGTTCAACGTAGAACAAGTACATCTATTATTTAGGATTTCATTGCAGCCTGTCAGCAGTCAGCAGCCATCAGACAGCCTGTGGGTATTTACTACTTGTATTTACACAGGCAACACCTGTTGATCGCAGTTGATGAAGCGGAAGGTTTGGCTGACTGACAGCAAAAATTGTTCGAATGATTTGCTTCAAGTTTCACGTAACATAAATATTTATTCGACTGTGTTGTATATAGAGGATGCAAGCAAACACAACTGCTGGTGTAACATTATTTTATTTAACGTCGGTGCATATTTGGTAGTTATGGTGTCCACGCCTCATATATGAGCTTGAGCTGCATCACTATCTAACAAATGTGTGATAATATTTTTTTTCAATTACTATTTTCTATAAATAATGACGCAAATGACGTCACAACGATATTTTCGTGGTTAAGGAGTCTCAATTCGTGCTTTGCTGCTATAGTTTTGATTTCTTCTTCGAATGTGTTGATCTTCAGGTCTCTATGTATGTCATCATTGCGGATATACCACCGTGCATTAATTATTCCTCGCAGAACTTTATTTTGGAACATTTGTATTTCTTTGATGTTCGATTTCTTGGTGCAATCCCAGAGTTGCACTCCATACGTCCACACTGGCTTTACCACTTGTTTTTAATGTTTAGTTCAGAGTGTCGTCCAATTAGCCAATACGTATTTCTGTATTTTATGTTCAGTTCTTCCTTGTTCCTTTTGACATGCATTTTCCACCTTAACTTAGCATCTGGTGTCATTCCTAGATATTTTGCTTCATTAGCATGAGGAATTGTGTTTGCGTTTACCAGTATGGGCAGATTTTTAATATTCTTTTGATATGTGAAATTTACGTGTGTTGAGTTAGACTCATTGATTTTTTACAATTTTTTAATATATTTTATACTGCATGTGACGTCCCAACGCTTCTGCCACACACCCTCGCGTGTGGCGCAATTTATGAATGGCCGTTATTGCATAAAATTTATAAGGAACGCAATAAAGACTTTATATATTATGTACTTTTAAAACAGAGAACTATTTGAGTGTTTTAATAGAATCTTATTACATTCTTTTTAAAGAATATTGATAGTACGAGAATGTCATTACACCAATTGATTTCAAAGGAATTCATATATAGAAGTTTTTTTTATAAACTATGTTAAATAATTTTTGCATTTGAATTAGAAAACAATGAATGAAAATGATAAAAGATCTGTACATGCGTTAGTTGAAACGGACAGTTATGTTTTTCATGTTACAATTGCTATTACGAAAATCGTTATGGCTGTTTCGCGTGCTGGGTGCAATTAGTGGAACCATATTTGAGATACTTAATAACTTACTTTTTATTATATGTACGAGTAACATTAAAGAAAGTTGTAATAACAACATGACATGTTAAGGTTTTGCTTAATTACATAATCTTCAAAGTTGATATCACTTTTCTTTGAGTTGATTATGAATTAACAAAGAACGCGTACTAACATATTTTGTTTACTGTTACTTTTAGTAAATATAGTTCACAGAAACTATAATAATACATTTTTTATACAGCTTAACTAAATTATTATTTTTTAATTTAATGTATTTAGTGTATTTGTGGTGTCGTGGCCTAATATAATATATATGTGCTATACCGCTGTGTAATAATTATGCTATAGTTCAAATTACGAGAGTTCGGAGGCGACTCATACTTAAAACAAGTTGTTGGGTATAAACTGCCGATATAACTAAAAAGCACTGACTCACTTATTTTTCTATAATGTATAGAAAATAGAAATATATAATATATAGAAAAGAATAAGATAAAATTCATTATCGTATTATAGATTTATACCGCTCTTATAACCTCTTTTAGGTATAAGTCGCCGCCGAACTATCGTAATTTGGACTATATTATGTATTTGCATAATCTATATACCTTGGTAACAACCAAACCCGGAAAGTATAACTCTGGTCCGGGGATCAAACCGAAGGCCTAGCAGTGTACCATCAAGCATCAATGGTCTCACCCACTGTGACCTCTACTAAATTATTTTATGATTATTATTACAAAAGAATAAGATAAAATTCATTATCGTATTATAGATTTATACCGCTCTTATAACCTCTTTTAGGTATAAGTCGCCGCCGAACTGTCGTAATTTGGACTATATTATGTATTTGCATAATCTATATACCTTGGTAACAACCAAACCCGGAAAGTATAACTCTGGTCCGGGGATCAAACCGAAGGCCTAGCAGTGTACCATCAAGCATCAATGGTCTCACCCACTGTGACCTCTACTAAATTATTTTATGATTATTATTACATTGAATACTCGTATGTGACATTTATATTCTAATCAATTTTTTTAGCACTAAAGACAATATATACATTTATTTATATGTACAAAAAAGCAATATATAATGAAACAACGAAATATGTATACATTATTAAACATTTGTAATGTATAATTTATAATTTACATTAATAAATACGAGTATGTGTATTTATTATCTATTTTATATTACTTAGCCTCATCCTACTTATGATGGAATTAAGCAGATGAAATCTAATGCGATTCTTTTACCATCAAAGTTAGGTTTTACATTAACTGTACTTGATAATTGAATGTTACTCTTATATTTTTAATATAGCACATACGAGTTTATAACCAATAAAATATAAAGTAATATTCTAATATCATTAAACATATATTATTATATGTTACCATACTTAATTCTCTATTTTTACGCTTCTATCTGTACTTCTCTCTCATATTATGTTTCGTTGGCTTTTCTTCTATTCCATTTTTTTTATTTATAAACTCTAGACATTATTCTTTCTTTTTTAAATGTTTTCCACGTTTTCAATATAATAATTTTTTCCAAATTACCAAAAGAAGTTTATGCTAACAGATCGATCGCCAGGCTTTGGAAAATAACATTTAAATCTTTACTAGTTTCACTTTTACTAAATAATTACTTTTACTTTTACTTTTACGAAATATTCCAACTTCCATTTTAACTTTTATCTTTTAATAACGAATATAAACACCATACACTAAGTGGGATGTAGTGATATTTTGTTAGTTGAATTTTTTGCCGCTAGATATCACGACTCAAACCCAGAAAATAGAACTCTGGTCCGGAGATCGAACCGAAGACACAGCAGTTTAGCGCCAAGCATTATGCTCTCGCCCACTGTGTCGTCTTTTGATTGTTTATTATTACTAGACTTGTAACATTTATAATCATGTATTCGTGTTCATTGCGGCCATGATTCCAGTGGGTCACCGTCACTGTCTGCGCCAAGCTCCGGGCATTAACTATGGTCTTAGCTGTTAGTTAATTGTGAAAATATTATTATTTATGAATGGATCTTCCTACATACATGGTCGTCCTACACGATAAGGACCGATTTATCGTTATCGTATTTAGCTACGCGTAGTATGAAAGTAACCTACGACAATCGGAAATGATTATTGTTCATCAGCGTTATGCCGGTTTCACACCAGAGAGACAAAATAACAAAACACGAACAAAAACACCAATGTTTACACCAAAGAGACAGTTCTTAAACCATTTTTGTCTTTAAAAACTTGTTTTAGTAAACAAAACACATTCCCATCTGGAGTCGGTAAGATTAAAGGAAAACACGTCTGTTGTTGTTTTTTAGTCTGCTCTTTTGGCAGTTTTGTTTTTTGTGAACATTAGCTCTTGTCAGTTGTTGTTTATCATTTGGCTAGCAACCGGGCTAGCTAGTTCTAAGAGTAGTTATAAGTAAGTAGAATAAGCAGAATGTAGTGGACAAAAGATAAGACCAGCAATTTAATTGAAATGTATCGCCACAATTGTAACACAATAATTTGTGAGATACTAAATTTTTGAGACATACAGAAAAACACTAGAAACAAAACCAGTCTGTTTAATGTGAACAGTCATGTTTTTGTTTTGTTTTTTGAAAACAAAACTGTTTTCCAAACTGTCTCTTTGGTGTAAAACCGGCATTACTTTTACTTGTGAAATAAATAAATTGCGAAAAACAGAACTGTTTTAAAATAAAACAAATCATGTTTTTATTTTGTTTTTTGAAAACAAAACTGTGTTGGTGGTGTAAAACCGGCATTACTTTTATTTGTGAAATAAATAATTGAACACAACTATTTCAAATTAAATCTTACTATTATAATGTTCGTAATGTTCCAATTTAACATGGAAAACTCATAAGAACTCATAGATATTTATATATATATATATATATATATTTCCGGTAACAAAATCTGTATGGTATCTTCTAAACGGCGCCTACAAAGTTTTTTAAATTTTGATATTATGTAAAGGACGAATTTCTAAGACTTTCTACGTCCCTGAATTTTTCCCTGAATTTCCCTGGAAAAAATTATTCTGGAAAAACTGGAAAATTTGAAAAAATACTTTTGCAAATATCTGACGAACTAGAAAAGATAAGAAACTGAAATTTGGTATGTGTATTGAGATCATAATTGTGCACATTTGCCAATAGTTGGACATTTGAAATTTAAGTTCAGTAGCGGCGCGAATTTCCGGGGGCAATGTTAGAATAGAGTTAGGACGTTCAAATTTAATATGTATGCTCGCTGTAGACAGTTATTAATGAAAAAAAATAAACAGCCCTAAAATTCCAGTGGCGGCGGGAGTTGAAACAATAAAAGCCAGAAATATTGAAAAAGAAGTATTAAAACTTTGGGAATGTATTGACATACTAATTGCGCATGTTTGCCAATAATTGGATTACAAAAATTTTAATTCAGTAGCGGCGTGATTTTTAGGGGCAATGTCGCAACAGAGCTAGAACGTTTATATTTGGAACGTAGGCCTTATATAGAGTGTCATTAAAGACAAACTATAGAAAACTGTAACTTTCCAGAGGCGGCGGGCGCTGGGGGCCAAAAACCAGAAATATGAAATATATAGAGATGAAGGGCTATAGTTTAAAAAATATGTTCCTAATATGCAAATAAAATAGATCCCCGTGCTAAAATTTAACAAACTTGTTCAGTAGCGGAGGTTTGTTGGGGTACTAATGCTAAAATATAAATACAAAATTGAAATTTAGTATGCAGATATAGATTGACATTATTATTACGAAAATATAAAAAAGCTACATTTTCTTAAGTGCAACATTAGAGTAGGGGATGATTAACCGAGTATAAGAACAATATAGAGGTGCAAAGATGATATTTTGCATGTAGAATACTAAATAGAAGCTAAATAGTTCTCTATAAGTCAGATATTCAAATTACATTTAGTAGTAGAATTGGATTGATTTTTGGTGCGTTTGTTGTGCTGTGAAATCGAACAGGAGTGACAGGTATAGGGGGGAAATAGTTAACAGCCCCAAATATAAAAAAATAGAAAAAGTGAAAAAATAGAAACTATGCATGTGCATATTTGCGAAAATAAATTTAACCTTAGTAGCGGCGTGAAATTGGGGAAGTGGAGGCGGGAAAAAGCTTTGCCAAAGAACTCAATTTAGAAATTTCGATCGTTTACAAAAGTAGGGGTAGATAAAGGTAGAGAGAGTTGCTACGAGCAAAATAGATTGCAATGCCTAAAATTTGACAATTTTATTTCAGGAGCGGGGATTAATGGGGTGACTAATATTATAACGTAAATATAAATACGAAATATAGAATGTAAGATTACAGTACAGTTTTATTCATGTAAATGAATTGCTATAATATCAAATTAATAGTGCCTGATTGGAAGAGAGTGTGGCTTAGTTCAGTACTAAGTAACGGGGTGTTAGAAGTAGTGGCGATAGATTATAATGGCCCTGAGAGGTAACCGTGTTTCAGAATATGTGCTTTGGTGCTGAAAGTGTGGGTGGCGGGGTATGGGGATTGAATAGAAAGTGCAATAACGGGCAGGAAAAGGCCTAGAGGTGAGATTATTAGGAGCGAACTGCTAGGCTTTCTTAAAAACATAAATGAATTGATGTAATTAGTAGGTTTACATTGAAATTAGTGAAAATTTTATCAAAGATTTATCTTATCGAATATTTATTAAAAAATAATGTACTTCTAAGGATGAAATTAATTAATTTTGAAAACTAATTGTTAAGAGATTAGTACACAGGGGGTGGAAGCGCAGGATAATTTAATGATTGCGTTAACGGGGGGGATAGGAAAGTACCCTAATGAGCGATGATGCTCAGGTAGCCTGTAGTGTTGCAAGTGGGCGCATTGTGGTAAATATGCAGATGAATACAATTAAAAGTGCAAGAACGATACAGAGCATGGAGCCAAGAGGTGATTGGTGTTTAGGGGCGGGGCAGTGGACATTGATCAATACTGTGCTTCATTATTATTAATGAAAATTTTACGCAGCGGGGGCGCTGTGAAAGTATTTTAAGGACCGACGATGCTCAGGGAAGAAGCGATGCAGAGAGCTAAAAGTAGAAGGCGCTCCATGGCGGAAGTTTAGAGGAATCAAATTAAAAGATCGGAAACGTAAGAAAGCATGGAGCCAAGAGGTGACGATTGGGGCTTATGGGCGGGGGCACTGGAGACTGGTCAATACAGTGCTTTATAACAGTAAATAAAGGAATTATAACAAAATAAGGAAATATAAATTTAAAAAATGATATATTTTTGCGAAAATTACTTAAAAATAATATTTTGCCTTATTTTCAATTTATCAAATAACTTTTTTTATTCACAAATAGTAGATACACGTCGCTTTGCGACGGGGCGAAGCGCTAGTATTTATTATAAAGCTGAAACTTTGTTATATATTTTTTCAGTGGACAATATTTATCAATTGGGTTATGTGCAAATGGATCTTGTGTTTTACCAACCTAAAATATTTGTTCTAATTACAAAACTCCGTTACAATTAAAATTGTTGAGAAACTGCTTCTAAGTACACGCGTACAACCGCCTGTGCACTATGTACTATGTACATAGGCTAATATTAAAGGTCTAGGTCTCATCTACTATTGCGTTACTTGTTGTTGCCATGACAACAGTTCCGCTGTATGTAATATCGTGTGACAGACGAGTTATGAGTATTCAGACCATTTTTTATGTGAGTATAATTTAAAATAACTACTCGCCGACATTAGTCACTTTATTATGATAATATGACTGTCACAATTCCAATACATAACTGCCATTGCTTATTACTCATTTTTAGGGTTCCATGTGTTCTAAACCTGTGACAACCAAAAAATGCAGATCAGGGTGACCAATGGTGTTCAATCTTTTTTAATTATAACATAAATTAAATTTCTATATTTCTATTAGTCATGACTCTTAACCTATTCGGCCCGAGAATAATTATCATTCATCGAATTTGAGCTAAATTTTCCACTATCTTTTGTAAAACTTTGGTATATTCTGTTCTAGTGGACTGTAGACTAAATATTTGGTTGAAAAAATGCTTTGCGAAAAAGAATAGCTCGAATATAAATCTGCAATTCTGTAATACATTGAATCATATAAATACATGCACTCGGCTTTTTTTATTATTAGTTCTGTCTTTTTTTCGCAGTGCAGTCTTAGCATAAGAAAGAGGTAATTTTTTTTACAGTGTTGATTCCCTGAAGAAATAATTCAGATAAAAATAATGGTATATAATTTTTAAGATAAGTATTTTTATTAAATTTAATGTATTTAACGTCTTGTAAAATGTACGAGTACAGTCTTTGTTATGCTATTTTACCCTTTTAATGTGACATTTATTAACATTCTAAGAGTTTTATGATTGTAATAACCGTTAGTGTTGCATACCAACATAAAAGATAAATAAAACCTTAACCTGAAAGTCACTCGTATTTTAAAATTAATGTGATAAAGAAAAAAAAATTGCCTTAGTGTAAGTCACTATGAAATAACTCAATTTTTGTTGTAATAACTTTTCAAATACTTCTAAGAATCATTGTCTTTTGCCGCGAACTCAGGATCAGTCTGAAGAAAAAGCTAATCAAGTATGATTAATATAATATTTGTAATAGTTAGTGTAGCATACAGTAAATTTTAAAATGAGGCGTTGTTTGAAATGTAAGGTGGAGTACCGTCATTTAAAGAGTCGCAGTTTACAGGTGTAAGTTTAAAAAAATACAATTTTTTAAGATTTTGAATATAGAAACCGACAGCCCCCCACTCTGACGCAACGTGGCTCTAGTATAGCTATATTTTTGTTAATGCGGCAGTCACTCACAGTACTCGGCTCGAAAGAGCCACAGAGAACTTTCGCGGCTATCTCTCTCTTTGCCTTTATCGCAGTATTCACCCTATTCTTATATCTCTATGCGTAAAGTAGACTTACAAAATTGGAGTGCTGTGGTGATTATCGAACATGTTGCAACCCAGCGCGTGTACTTGATATTTCTTTCAAATAAACATTAGTATCTAATTCATAAACAAAGCCTAGCCTGGGTTAGGTGGAGCAATTTTTTAGCAGGTAACACTACAAGGTCTAAATATTATCTGAACTATTGTGTCTATGGGTTCGATGTTTCAAGCCGGTTTATATTTTCTGGGTTTGGTTGTTATCATGTTTATTTCATCAGGTATATAAACATAAACTACACATATGAGGCCTCGAAATCATACAAACTACCTACGTAGTAGGAGATCATCGCGGATATCAAAATCGCAAATACGCCGACGATAAGTAAATTAAATAAATAATGATAATTTTGATATAAATGAAACTTTGAGAAATATCGAGTACGAATAACACTTGTGCATCCCTTGTTTTATTTGAACGGTATTTTTTATCATTAAAAAATAATGTTTTATCAACACACGTAATTCGTATTTTCCATTGTTTTGAAAATCACAAAAGTAGCGTCACTAAAACCACTATGTCTCTTAAACTAATGGTCGGCATGTTATAACATTTTTACACTTATCGTTTGAAAGTCGGTACTATCTAAAAAATGATACGGATTTGTCAATAGTAGCGCCATTTATCTGGTTCTGGAACCTTATCTGGTTCAGTAATATCTGTAACAAATATTATTTTATCATAATCAAATATTATGTAACTCTTTGTCTTCATATTTATTTTATTTCATATTTTATCTACTCAAGTGCGACCCACATTTTGAACTTCACTGCTTTCTGTAGAGTGTAGAACCTATCCGAATCCTTCAAATCCCGCACGCAACGGTGTCCCTTTGTCCATATGTTTTTTCCCATATGAAATGTTAACAAGGCTATCATATCATATAACCTATCATATTCATAACCTATGGTTTTTATTTGACAAAACATTTATTTTACATTTTTGTTCGTATCAAAATTTATTTTTAGATTTAGTTATGGGTCAAAATTTACATATAAGATGATATACATACTCGTTTATGAAAATTATGACAATGAACAGTTTAAAGATTCAGGTCTTTAAGGTATGGTAATATATTTAAATAACGTGGGAAATGCAATATGATATATAGTGTTATATTATATAAATCTACTAGTATTTTGCTTTTGCAAGTATGTATGTTACATTCTATAGATTCAGTTATACGTAAATAATAATAATTTTTACAATATAAGTAATCAAAAATTTTCTCTCTGCAAATTTTTCAAGTTCTTCAACTAGCTACTAAAATTTAGGGTGAACAAATATATAATAGTCCACTGTAAACAAATATTAATTAAATAAGCCTTAATAATCTCAATATTCCCATAAGAACAGAAGTAACTGGCACTTCAATATATTGGACATTTCCGTTCCAACTGAACAACAAATTAGTAAGTACATAAACTCGAAATTAAATCAAGACGCCTCTAAATTTGTAACGGACATCTGCTGTTAATATCTAAAAACTATTTTCGTTTGAACGTATGTAATGCATATAATAAACTGTTTCATTCACTTTGATAGGAGAATTAATTGTTATTAGTTTGTGAATGTAGTCAAAGAAACCAGGGTCAAACTCTCTTAACTATAAAATAATAATATTTCCGATACTAATTCAATCACCAACGATTTTCTCTTTGTGTTAGCAATTTAGTTGTCTGTTGTATATGATGTGAAGTACATCGCTGCAATCAAATCCAAGTCATGTCTGGAACCATAACCTGCTAAAAATTATCAGATATCAGATTTTTGTTATAATATGTTTTCAGTGGAATGGTTTGATTATATAATTAATATAGTGTTTACTCCCGTCGCAAGCGACGACTGTCTTTTATGTGTGAATTTAATTTTATTTCACATTGAAATATTTAAATCGTTCTGTATAAATTTTACATATAACAAGAAATACTTTTTCATATAAACTAAATAAAAAAAAATATTTTTTTCGACAAAATAAAAAATATTTTCAAATTATTCGTTATTTGACCAACTTTTTTTCAAAATTTGCGATTTCTTTTTTTTTTGATTTGTAAATAAGTTACCAAAGTTAGCCTTTATACAAAATTTCAACTTTCTAGCACAATTTTTACACTCGGTATAAACCGTTCTCGTGCCCCAAAATAAAATTTTGAATTTTCTTTTTATTAATAATATATTCAATTATTATACAATCCAAAATATGAACTTTTTCCAAAGTTCCATACCGGGCTCCCTAGTTTTCTTAACGCCCCCTTTTTCATATTTTGCATTTCTAATTTTTTAAAAATATTAGCATTGAACACCGTAATACACATGCAAACTTTCAAGTTTGTATCTTTTACGAATTAAAGGTTATACTGCAAAAAGTAAATTTTTTTCCACAAAATTCTGAGTTTCCAGGAAGTTCAGAGAAAAATCCGAGGACGCCAAAAGTCTTAGAATTTTTTTCTCTATGAAATAGACAATTTCCATAACGATGCATGTAGCCGTTTTCGAGCTACCATACGAATCGCGTAAACATATAAACTTTCACTTGGAACATTATAATATAGGACGAGGAGGATTTGATGTACCTGTTAATAGACTGGCTTAAAATTACTCATGGATATCTTGTAGCTACAAGTAGTTATTATTATATTATTTCAACATAGCGCGTCTGTATTATAATGAACTTGTCAATATTATAGACCTCCATACAATAACAATATTCAGTAAATAAATTCAAACTTGTAATCCCAGCTACAACACAACTGATCTCTACAACATCTCCGACTAATTATATTATTAGAAAAATTAGAATTTGGATAGAATAAGATATAGTTTTTGTTATTCGTGTTTATAATTAGAAATATAGTGTTAAGATTATTTAACTTGCAAACCAACCGATGATCGAACAGAGAACGAGTGATTCTATTTTTAAATCTTTATTTTCTTTTTCTGTTCGTATCGATCATCTCAAAGGCGTCTTCATGTGTTACATTACGTTACGTGTGTTATACAGTATCTACATTTTACTTGCTTTTCCCCCTCAAATGTTTCTTTCATAAATATAAATGGAATATTTCTAGGATGTCGTTGTATCCGATATTAGTAGGTATTTTTTGATCAATAATTTTAAAGATCGCTTTGAGAATCGTTACTGTAAAATAACTAAATTATTCCTAGAACAATTAACGAATTGAGAATAAATGCTTTCCCTAGCTCTTGTCGTTAAATGAATTGTATATTTCAACATTATATACTCTTTTATATTTATATTTATAATGTGGGCTCAAGTCTCATCGCCCCCTCAAATAGCAGAAAAACGAATTTATTAATTGTAATAAACGGCGAATCGTAGAGATCTGCCAAAATAAACATAGAGTTTTGGATGGACTGGTTATGAAGACTTCGATTTTTGAATATCCAAAAAATTATTAAAAATAAAGAAATTAAATACGTAATAAAATTTAATTTATAATATAGCCAACATTATGGGCTACAAATGGTGAAACAACTTCACCTGTCAGAATCCAAGCGACGGAGAAGTTAATGCGAACTATAGTTTAAATCAACATGTGACAGACACTACACAACGAGCCTTCTCACCAAATTGGTTACCGGGAATAGTAGAACTGCAAAAGAACACATCGATTAATTTTTTCGTAACTGGGGCCCTATTCCTGAGTCTTGCGAATAATATCCGTGATCGAACAGATATGATTTGTATGAGTGAAACACTTTATGAATTGCTTGAGTGAGAACTTTATGAAGACTCAGGAATGGGGCCCCTAACCAGAAATATTGACTTGTATCTGCTGTTTTACTGTAATGTAATAGTCGTAAGTTTTGTCAATAGTAATTAACTCATAAATTATGAATGCTTGATGTTCGATAACGATAATATCATTATGAACATGAAATCTATTTGAAACTCATTGCTGTGTGTAATTATGAATATGTTGTTAATACATTATATTACTGATACAAATTGGCAACTCATTTGCATATCATCCAGCACCTCCTGACATTTTATAATATGATGGCAATGACAGTTTTTTGCGTATCACATTCATAAGACTGTTTGTGACAGTGTACTAGAGCTAGACTCATCTATAGAGACGGGTTTGATGTGGAGAAAGGAATGATCACCGTTTTAAGAGGGCACTGTGGTATTCTATGTAACGTATAAACTTAATAACATAAAACATTAAATACATATTTTATTTTATTTATGCATACTGTCGGTAGCGTCGCCTATACTCATATTGTTGAGTTATTTTCCGAGTTCTGACGCTGTGGGATCGTTGATTCCCGACGACAGTATTCTGTGACTGAAAAGTAAAACTTTAATTCGGTACTGATCACTGAAATTATGCAGCATTGGAAAGACTAATTACTCCTTATTATATTTCGCATTTTACAATTTTAAAATATTTTGCATTATATATAAAGACGGTTGGATTAAATTTTAACAACATATTCAACACTCATTTTAATAATATAGATCTATAAATATTTTTGTTATATATAATTGTTATTGTTTCCGTCTATAAGTTGCAAGTTTTATAATTGTTAAATATAACAAAACTCGAACTGATAACATTATAAAACAAGTGTTTTATAATAAAAACATATGAAATACAAAACAAATATAATAGATACAGGCAAAACGTACTAGATTGTTACCATTGTGAACCATATGTGTTACGTCATGTGTTTCACATATTTATTTATTAATTAAACGGTACCGATCACTATTTATTAAACATATATGAAATAAATATATATACATTTATATTTTTATGTATATTATACCATCTTGCTACTTATACGAAATATTTTAAATTAAAAATATACATGGATTATAGCAACTGTTACATGAACTTTGTTTTGCAATATGTAGTATTGGAAATAAAAAATTCATAATTATCATAAATTAGTAGCCTTATATACATCTGCACTTCCACTGATTAAATGCATAATTGTAATTGGTATATAATCAATTAATCGAAACATCCAAACCTAGTAATATATGCCGCTGGAACGAATGGAACAAATATTGCCATTTAATTTTTTTTTTAAAACTACCCGTTACCTGCCCATATTTATACGTTTTCATTTTCGAAACTTTAAGTAAATAATTGTATTATTTTTGAGAATGTCAGTTCATATTAGAACTGAAATTGTAATAACTCCCGAATAATTTCCCTGTCCCCTGTCTTCTTAAAAATGATATTTTTACAATAACACGTGCCAACTACTGTCAAACGTTATAGCATTCTTTCTGACGTCACAAAGAATATACACACGAGTATATACATTAAATTAAATGAAATTAAATCACATATGTTTATGCTGTATTAGTTTAATTATTTTAGACTAAGACCCAGACTGGTGGTGACCGTGGTTTAAACTCGTTAATTAGGTTCGTCAGTTCATTAGTTCCCGTCACTCATCCTTTAATATGTAAATAATAAAATGACAAAGAAATGTTTTTCTTCTTGAATTGATCGTGTTCCACTTTTCGTTTACATGTGATGTGTTGACATATAGTTAATTTTATTTGCTTCAAAGCCATTTTAAATAACATACGTACACCGAGCAAAGTCTGTTAACTGTGCTAGCTTTCAGATATTTTCTTCTTTCTGTTGTTTTATTTTCCCTTTTCAAGCCTACCTACAACTAGATCATGTACGAATATTTTGATACTTTATATTGCAAAAACGATTGAATGATTGATGAATGAAAAATGATAGAAACAGCAATATTCAATTTTTAATTGCAAGATAATTGACCTTTACGTGACGAAACAAATTAAATAACTAACAAAAAAGAAACCCAGCTTTAAGTATTTCAATTTCAACAGCCAATTTTCAATTTTTTTATTTTTCTCTACTTCCGACCATAACTGTACTCTTACTAATTAATTATTATCAGATAAATAGAAGAAGCAAAATCGGCAACATCGTCCAGGTCCAATTTTTTGACAGGGTCTACTTCAGCGCCATTTTTAACATATTTAACTTAATAATATTTTTAAATTTCAAAAGAGATTTTTTTGTATGTAGAATAAGTGTAATATTAAGCCTTAAAAGTTAAAATATCGTTTTTCATTATTTTTATTATAAAAAATATTGTTGCATTAACTCCTTTCGATTTTCAAATTATTGTTGGTTATTTTCCTTTGAATAATTTTATCAAAACTATTTAGCCAAAAACTATTTTGCACAAATATACTCACGCTCTAATCTCTTTAATTAATTTTATAAACATTTTTCCGGTTTGTGATTCTATTTCTTTATATTTTTGTTTCCTGTTAAACTTTTTATATTTTTAATGATTAGGCTTATTCAAATCCATTAATTCTCCTTTATGAAAAATAACCTATATGACTTCTTCTGTAGAAATAGATTTATGATTATATATACTCGTATGAATGGTATTACAAGCTTTCATACCATAAATTAGCGACAACTTCTGAAGTTTTTATAAGTCTTGATATAGCCAGTTCCGCCGTAAAAATGTGCATACTTACACATCCTGTTTAATTTCTGTTCGTCAATAATTCCAAAATATTTATTTTATTTAAAATGCAATTATGATAATTATTACATAATAACATTTAGTTATTTCAAATGTAGTTAAAATAAATAGAATTATTTCGAATTAAATTGCCATTCATTGACAACTAAACAATCAACCTAATCAACTAAGCACATGATTTGTTACTGGGATAAGAGAAATCGGAAATAATAGTGACAACATCCGCCTCCAATATCCGACTTCGCAACGGCACGTAACGGGTGCATTTGTTTTCTCTGTGCTATGATTAGCTACAGTCAAAGGCAAACTGCGTGGTGTACTTATTGCGATATTAATTCAATTTATATTATAATAAATATTCACGGATAAAGTTTGTTAACTGCAAGATGGTAGCACATGTAATATAACACTGAATTCTGGGTGACGCGGCACGTGGAGGTGTAGACACTGTATCGCCGTAGACATCGCCGCGCCGCGCCGTGCCGTATGATTCAATTAAAGTCAGAAATTTATAATAATGCAATATAACTTTGGCAGCAGGAGTTCGTGACAATAATTCGTTCTGATGTGTTTCGTAAGTCCATAGGTACGATTGCGAAAAATTAATTATGGTAAATAATAAATATTCAAAAAATAACATTTTTAATATATTTTATAGTAATTATAGAAGCGTTTCGAGATTGCAGGCGCTTTAAAAATGTTATAGCAGAATCAGATATCAAAAGGATTTTAAATTAAAAACTAAGTAATTTTGTATTTAATTTAATTTATTTTTTAAGTTTTCTTAGTTTTTTTAAACCTTACGAATCCAATGCTTTAAATTAAGAAAAACTATTATATTATAACCTCCAAAATGTGACAATCTGTCAAAATGTAGTAGAATTTACTTTTGAAAGAAGTTTAATGCCAGTTTTTGAAAAATATAGAAGTGAAAACAATTTCTATTACTAATAGTTATTAAAAATAGCAATTTTAATTATTTCACATACAATTTTGTCGAACTGTCAAAATTTATATTACTAACGATGCATACGCACCAACTAAATTAACTAAACTTAAATTAAAACACAAATGTGAAAAGAAATGCTTAAACGAAAACCTGAAATCTAGATTAAAATATTAATAATGAATTTTTGTTTTGTAGTAGTTGAACCACCTACATTACAAAATTTATTTGTCAGTCTATACTCCATAACCGAATGTTACTTGTAATTTTATTTGTAAGAAGAAATGCAAAACGAGTGAAATTTCAATTTATTTATAATTATATAGATTTGGTTGTAGTTCATATATTCTCTATGTAAAATAGGTAATATTACTTTCCTGTCTATTGTTGATTCAGACGCCGATGTCAGTTCTTCTAAACGTTCTACAATGAGAAAGTAGTGTTGTACTGCGAGTGTAACAAACCATATAGCATATCATATTGTATATCAAAATGGTTATTACAAAACAATTAAATTCCTCATTAAAATGTCTATTGTTTGCCGTCTGTCATACATTCGATTTTTGTTGTGCAATATTGTTCGGTATCTCGGGTTTAGTTTGGTAGCGTGGCACACGTTGACTGCTTGCAGCATATGTTGCAGCTAGGGCTAGGCCACGGGCCAGGAGTAGGGGGCCCTCTGACTCTGCCAAACATCTGCGCTGAGTTCATAGTTAACAAATTGGAAATAGGAGTGTTGCAACACCCTTTATCTTAATCATAATGTTGATCAGGGTTGAGCAACGTACTGAGCCCGTTAATGGTTTAATTTTTTACTTTTTAAATATATATTTCTTATTATCCTATATTATAGTATTCCAACTGAAAGCTTATATGTTTTTTTTTTGTTTTTTTTTTGAACATTGCCTATTTCGTAGAGAAAAAAAATCTAAGACTTTTTGCGTCCTCGGATTTTTTGAAAACCCGTAATTTTGGAAAAACAAAAAGAAATCCTTTTTTACTTTTTGCTCTATAACTTTTAATTCATAAAAGATAGAAAGTTAAAATTTGGCATGTGTATTACGGTGTTTAATGCTAACATTTTTTGAAAATTAGAAATTGAAAAATTGGAAATTGGGGCGTTGAAAAAATTAGGGGGCGCAGTAGGAAACTTTGGAGAAAACTCGATACGGAATTTGGATTACATAATAATAAAATATGTTCTTTTCTTTATGATTTTTTCAAATTATTTCAAAGTCCCAAATTTTGAAAAAAAGTTGGTCAAATAATGAACAAATTGAAAAAATTAAATTTTTTTAGTCAGTTTAAATGAAAAATTATTAGTTGTTATATGTAAAATAAATATGGAACGAATTAATATTTCAATTTAAAAATGGAATTAAAATTTAAAATGAAATTCAATTTATACACAAAAGACAGTCGGCGCTTGCGACGGGGGTAAACACTAGTATGTTATATTTGTGTTATATTTTAAGACAACTATGTTAATTTTGTTCATAGGAAATAATTTATGTTTTTCCCCTTATTTTTAATATGTTTCTTATATGTGTTTCGCACAAAATTTTTAAATTTGTAAATTCTCCCGTTCTAAAAGAAAGTTGTTCATCCCTGATGTATATGCAATATTTACATATATTTTATAATTACATATATGTAGGCTGAAAAATCTTGTTATTGGAAATAATTTAGGGCAAAAAACAGCTGTTACAATAAGTATGACGTTGTGTTTTAAAAATTATTATTTTAATTTAAGACAAATTTATTTTGCTTAAATTTAAATTGCTTAAATATATTTAGATTATATAGTTATGGATAAAGATATAGTTATAGATAACAATTTAATTCTTTTCAAATAGATAACTTTTACGGTTTAACATCGACAAGTCGATTTTTAGACATGTTTTTAAAGTTTATAAATACCACATTTACTTTTTTTCCTATAGAAACCCATGTACCATCTTATATGATTATGAGTTAGAACTCCAAGAGTAATATACAGACAATCTCATCTGTAGACTTTAAATAAAAGTTTCTTATTCGTGAATATCGTTCAGTAGTGATAATATTACCTCAGACTACATCTTTACATTAGACAACATTTTATTAATTTCGAGATTGTTTTTAACATTTAAAAAGTAATATACATATATTGAATTTCTGAATAAAAAACATTAATTTAAAAATAAAAAAAGTACACAAAAAAATGTTAACACGGTCTAACGCGTCTTCAACTTGAAATATGAGAAGAAAGGAATTTCAATTTGGAATGTATTTAAAACAAAATTTAAATACGTGATCTTACGAATAGAAGTGGGAACACATGTGCACTCAGTTACAGGGAATTACTGCATAACTTTGACAACTCTTTCATAGTCGTTTGTACGAGTATACTAAATGCCTGTACACTTTAATTACTGGTATTGCTATATCCACGTATCGTTATGTGTACATTTATTAACAAATATATGATGTTTGTAATAGTTGTCGCTGTTGGCTGTCGTGCATATATGTAGGATACATTTATTCGCGTCCTTATGGCAGATCATGTTGCTTCTTCACAAAAGAGAATATATATTGCCATTCCTCATCTGGGCAAAGACGATTTCCATCGTAGATTATCGACTCTCAAGTATAGTATTATCGATATATTCATTGAAATTTGACTTAAGACACTTCAAATTGTTACCGAATTGTAATTTTAAAATATTATATATTTTGTGTGTGAATTGAATTTTATTTCAAATTTTAATTCCATTTTTAAATTGAAATATTTAACTCGTTCTAAAGTTAACCCATATATAAAATTTCAACTTTCTAGTCCAATTTTTACTCTCGACTAAAACCGCGTCTGTGCCCCCAAATAAAATAATATCATAATCAATTATTACACAATCTAAAATTTGAGCTTTCTCTAAAGTTTTCTACTGGGCCCTCTAATTTTTTGAACGCCCTCCTTTTTAATTTTTCTATTTCTAATTTTCAAAAAAATATTAGCATTGAGCACCGTAAAACATATGTAAAATTTCAACTTTCTATCTTTTACGAATTAAAAGTTATAGACCAAAAAGTAGTTTTTTTTTTAATTTTTCCAAAATTACGGATTTCCAGGAAATTCACGGAAAAATCCGAGGACGCCAAAAGTCTTAGAATTTTTTCTGATAGTCTTGAAGACAGTAGTGTTCAGTAGGTAATAAATAAATTTGTGATGAAATAATTATATTCACAATTTCATATAGCTTCTTAATTTGTTAGTCAATTTAAAAAATAAATGAATGAACTTTAACAATTGTCAAATAAGATAAATGCGTTTAATTAATAAATGACTTGATGAAATACAAACCACTTGTTTAACTGGACGCTGTTTATTGAGTTAGGCCGAGGCGTTAACGGACTTCTAGTATCTTAACTATAGGAGCAGTACATCAGAGGAGCACATATTTATTATTGTCAATGTATGAATTGTATGTAAAAACATTATAACCTCATAACTACAGAACCCGTAACCCGTGCATGTGCATGTGTTCAAACCACGTGTGAGTTTGTCATCGCTCGAATGCACAAGCGAAGAAACGAACGGGCAAAGAGTAATGAAGCTAAATGAATAAATCCAGTAAACTCATTGTCAGAACTTTATTTCGTTCAACAGGAACACTTACTGTAAAAATATCTGACAAGGATTTCACTGAAACTAACATAAGTTGAGAGCTATATGTCAAATGGTGTTGCCAAAAGAAATTTTAAAAGTACATTGATGAATTGTGAACTACTAGTTACTACTAAAAGTAAAAGTTTGGCTATTATTTATTATTTTACTGTTAATGAAAATGTGAGTAAAATTCTCATATATAAGCTCCCATCTCTGTCTGTTCATTGACTCTGTCAATTTAGTGGTAAGCCGCCAGTAAAAGGTATCGGAAACAAGCCGATGTTAAATATAAAAAAGTAGATAAGGATTTCCAGGTGTCTCTTACTTTGACTATTGATTTGTTATTAACATCCCACGGGGACATTTTGTGACTGTAGGATAATTTACTGATAATACAAACCTGCTCCAGGCATAATTAAGTTTTTTTTAGTAACAATCCCTAGAAAAGAAGATCAGCTTCAAACTTATTAAACTACTATGTTTCCAGAAGGTATTAGGTAAAAATTTAAAAAAAATTAATTGTTCTCCTACAATAGTCATACAGCGTTAAGTTTTTGTTAGTCTAAAGAAGACGTACTTTAAAGTAAATTAATTAAACCAACTCAAACCAAAATTGTTGTTCATTTCATTTTATTGAATATATAATACTTTCGATTATGCTTGCCGACAACTCAACGCAATACAATTATAATTCTGTTTGATTAAAAATGATAAACCTATTAACTCTACTATATTTAGATTTGTATTCTACGAAAATTCAGTACATTTGTGAACATACCACATAACAAAGCGAGATCAGCAGACTTCCAAAGTATTTTAAATTTATCTCATGTTACTGAAATTCTTGTTCGTGTCTAAAAAAACAAATAATCAATAATATGCAACATGTCTGATACAAATATTAAAATATGTATTGAAAATAAGTGCATGTAGTAAAGACAAAATTGTTTTAGCAAAACCCACCAAACGCACCCATCGCATCAATATGGACGATGAAATTCAAGAAACCGTAGAGTCAATCTTAGGAAAAGGAGTAAAAGTAGTCGACTGTGAAAAAAAGTCTTCAATTCGTGAAGAAGAAGTTTTGCTCATAAACGGCTGCCCGGTAGCACTAGAGGGTGAAGATGGAGCCGCTATAAAGCAAGCAATGTTGACAGGTCAAGTTCCTCCCTGTGACCTTTTGAACCAAATTCTAGTTAAAGCAGGAATTCTCCGAGCACCAGTTCGCCTGGAAACATCACTCAGTGTTAAGTCATCAGTTGTCACTCGCGAGGAGGTTACTGTGGCCAGAGGAGGATTAGTTGTAGATGAAAGATCCCGCGAAACGAAGGAAGACAACTTCTACACAAGTTCTTGCAGTGAAGTTTGGGAGCCAGTAAAAGTTATTCCTACTCATGTAGACTACAAGGATAGTTACACATCAATACCGTTGTTTGATAACAAAAATTTAAAGCATGCTAATTCCGATAGTTCTACTACTGAAAACACGGCAACTAAATCCGGAAAAGCAGCTCCGAAAGTAAACATTTATCAAACACCAATCAAAACCGTTGAGCGGCATAATTCCGTGTGCACGGATACTTCTTCGAGTTGTGATTCAAATTCGCGGCCAACAAGTAATGCGTCCACTAACGATTCCAATTCTTCCATTAATGGTGGATTCGACAACAGAGGTGCGCTTACACCTGCATGCCTTAGTCAGGACTCAGGACACGAATTATCTTCTAGTACAGTTGCCAGTCACTACGGTGGTCATAATTATAAAACTGGAAATTCCTTTACACCTACATCAATGTCATCCATAGACTCAGCCGATGAACCTGATTTTGTTAGAACTTCGAGTCCGTTAAATTCTAATCGGAATGGTTATGCAAGTATTTTCCCAACTTGTTATAATTCATTATCGGTAAGTCATATGTAGAATCATATACAATGTACCTAATTGATAATTATTTTAGTTATTATAATTAGTGATTATAATACTTCATTAAGCTTGATGACTTAAATTTAATAATAACTTTGCACAAAGTTATATCGAAGTGTTAGGCGTATCTTTGTAAATAAAGTTTCAATTTTATGTTCCAGGCTTGTTAAATATATTTACTAATAATAATGTTTATTTGCATTTGCTGATGATAGTTTTATTCGTTTAAAGTCTCGCTATTTATATAGAATAGCTCAGGTAATCGTTTGCATGCTGTGTGCAAATGAATTGTTTATACTACTTTCGTTTTGTTTATTTTGAATAACCTCAATAGTAGATAAAATCAGTGACGAACACCTCGAATTTTGTTATATATTTTTGTAAATATCTATTAAACATGACGTAATAATATAATTTTTACATCGACAATATTTAATATCAAACAAGGCACATAATACTATAGCATAATACATTAAATTAGTTAATGTAAAATTCGTAATGTTAATCAATTTAATTATGAATAATTTTTGTTTTAGCCTACTATTTTCGGAACTGTTGCTTCTGATCACTGCCCTAAGGATGCATCAAGTCGACGCGTAAGTATTGAAATTACAATTTATATTATAAAAACTTCGTAGTTTTTGAATGTTAAGTATTTTATTAAATTACAGAGTCTTCCTCAAACACCTCGGGATAGTAAAAGTTTTTCCGCTTTATTTACTGTGGGAGCTGGAACGGGTGCAGAGCATCCAGCTGGATATGCAGGAACCGAATCCTATGCAGATGATGCCTTGGAATCTGATAACGTTAGTATAATTAAAGAAATGCGGATGTACATAAATATTTTTCAGGTTTATTAAAATGAAATATTTTCTAGGCTTTGGTTTACCGTGATGGTAATCTGGTTTCCGGGCCGCTAGAAGCTCTAATTCAACACACCGTCCCAACTGGCGAGTATTATCCAGATAGAGCATATCTCTTTGCTTTCTTGTTAAGTGCTAGATTGTTTATTAAGCCTCATGAACTCTTAGCACAAGTATGTACTTTGTGTGACTCGCAGCAGCATCTAGATGATACTGTAAGTATGAATATGTAAAAAAATATATATTTTTAATTAGTTCAGAATTTGTTACATAGATGTCTATAGTATTTAGCCATTATTCCAACCATATGTAATGAATAATTTATGCAAAAGAGGGCTTTATAGAAAATTCAACTATTATGTATTCGACCATTAGTAACGTAGAAGTATAATAGTAGATTAATATTTGCATAATCTATTAATTACAATTTACAATGTTTTCTTTTTAATTATATTACAGGCAGAAGCAGGTCTGCAACATAAAGTCACATTAGGTCGATTTGTTCCACACTTGGTTCAATTATTAGCAGAATGGACAGAAACCTTTCCATATGATTTTCGAGATGAAAGAGTTATGCAGCACGTTCGTTCAATGACACAAAAATGCGTTAATGTTGATTCGGGAATACGTAAAGAGGTATCTACACTACTTCAAAATTTATTACATAGATTGACAACATTGGAAAAATATGAAGAATTTTTACAAAGGATCGGCTCTGAGAATAATTTACAAAGCACTTCGGAGCATACAGATATAACAGAGTTATGTCCGAGTCCTGGTCTTTTAGCACAACAATTGACCCACATAGAATTAGAGAGACTTTCATATATTGGACCCGAAGAATTTGTTCAAGCGTTTGCCAAGGAGAATCCTCATTTAGAGACATCGTTCAAAGACATGAAGAAGACACGAAACTTGGAATCTTATGTCCAATGGTTTAACAGACTGAGCTATTTTGTTGCTACAGAAGTTTGTAAAGTAAGTAGGTTGTATTAACTACGATGTAGGAACATTGACTGTATAATGAGAAATATGTTTTATGTATAATAAATTATGTTTTAGCACATTAAAAAGAAGCAGCGAGTTCGTGTTGTGGAATACTGGATAGAAACTGCTAGAGAGAGTTTCAATATTGGCAACTTTAACAGTTTAATGGCGATTATAGCTGGTCTTAATATGTCACCCATATCTCGTCTCAAGAAAACAGTATGAATAACATTTATACGTGAATTATTTTAATGATTATTTTTTTTCTCCGAATATTATATTCATTTGATTATTCTGTTTTCAGTGGAGCAAAATACAGTCAGCAAAGTTTTCTATTCTGGAACATCAAATGGATCCAAGCAGTAATTTTAGCAGCTACCGTAGTACTTTGAAAGCAGCAATGTGGCGATCTGCTGGAGCAACGGATGAAAGACAAAGGATTGTTATTCCATTTTTCAGTTTGTTGGTTAAAGATTTATATTTTCTAAACGAAGGATGTTCAAACAAGTAAGTAATGTTTCTAGTGATTTTTTTTCGTTTTGTGGCGCCAATTAATTTAATTTTTGTTTTATTTTTACAGATTGCCTAATGGTCACATTAATTTTGAAAAATTTTGGCAACTTGCGAAACAGGTTACAGAATTCATTACTTGGAAACAAGTAACTTGCCCTTTCGAGAAAAATTCAAAAGTCATAACGTTTTTGCAGTCCAGTCCTGTGCTCTCGGAAAATTCTTTAGCTCTTGCATCTTTTGAATGCGAGCCGCCAGAAAACAACCTCGAAAAGGAACGTTATAAGTCTTTAAAAACGGAACTGAATTCTTAAAATATTTTAAAACTGTGGTAAACCTAAAAGATATTAATGAGTAAAAATTTCAACAATTTTTATATTCAATTTAGAATTTTTGTAAATATATTTATTATTTTAAATTATGATTTTGCATTAACTGCAAATAAAAATCTATTAATAAATTCAAGAAAAAAAGATAAAAAATGTCAAAATTAGAAGAAAAAAATTGCTAATTGGTTTGTTGCTACATATTATTATTATATTAATAATAAGTTAATGTGAAAACTCTGTTTTACTAATAAACACAAATTTATTTGTGAAATAAATTAAATATATTACGAATATATAAAACTTCGCACTTGTCGGTTAGTAAAGAAAATGCTTTTCTCTGTAGTCGTGCACGTGATATATTTTAATATTATCAGCTTCTGTAACTTTGTTTGACGATTGTTTTGCTAATATTTATATTGGCCTACTACCTACGAGTATTAAGAAATTTATTTACTAAATTTGAGGCTTTTTTTATTGATATTAGATTACTATAATTTAATATCATAAAGTCAAACATAGTTATTAACAAAATACTTAACATACATTATAGAGGTTAAGAATTGACTTGATGTTTTGAAAATGTTGTCTGTTATAACCTAAGGAAGTAAAATTGAATTACATTCTTCAAAATTGTCTCAACAGCAACACAAATCATTCCAGTAAAGGCAAATATTTTGATTCAAAAGATTTTTGGTGAAACTTATACGTTTCATGTATGATAATTATCAATTTTTCTTACAAAGGTCTAGAGTTTATAATGCCTCAATATTTACGTAAAATTATTATTAAGAAAACAAGCACTACTTTATGAACAAATTTTTATATAATGCATTCGCAATTACACAATTATGAAATCGCTGCACCAGGTTTGTAGTAAAAATATATAAGCATACTTATTAGATATTTATAACAATCACGTTATTTATATAAGTTGCATTGCCAGATAATTTGTCATATCAAACAGAATCTTATATCTTACGACTTGCAATTTTTTGTAATCAATGAACTCGGTAAAGTTTACTTTGTAACTGTTTCACTTTACCTTTATTTAAGGTTCAAAATGTGTCAGAAAAATGTTGAACGAGATTCCTTACATCTTTATAATAATCTATGTACAAAATAGAATTCTACAGATGATGAATAATGTTCATTATTAAAATCAGACTAGTAAACAGAATATATCTTATTTTCATCTTAGATTTGAGGAAGTGGTTATGGTAGTCGACGCAATTCAGTCACTTAAAGAAAATTAACTCACATATTTATCGAGTCATTGTATTGCACTTTCAAATAAATGAATAAGCACCGTAGTTGTTCTAATTTGTAATCTACTTCTAGGTTACTTCTGGTGTTTAAGACATTGGGGTATATTTAACGTTCAATTAATGATGCATTCTGGTACACCTCCTAAAATAGACGGTCACATATTTATTTACTGTCTCATTTAACATATTAAATAATTCACAGTAAATTCTCATTTTACCCAGATAATAAACGCTGAATGTAAAGTTTTTCAACATCGGGTTTCTGGTTTCAAAATATATAAAGATCGATATGTTTTGAGATGTATTGAAAATTTTCGATGTTTCGAAACCGGTATACTTCGGTATGATTCGGCACGGGCTATCTTCAGAAAAATAAGAATTCGATCTCGAATAAAACAGCACAGAAAGTGCATGCCGCAAGTGCATTTTCTCAAAGCTAAGATGAAAATAAAAATTAATATAAAATACGAGTATATTATCGCCTATAAAAGGGCGCTGGAAAAAAGTCGACAAAATAAATTAGATCGAAGTCTTGTGGTGATTCTAACATTTAAAATCACTCTTATCTTGTTTTATTTTGTACAACTTTCAATCGGTGACTATTTAAATAAAATAAATTAGAACACAAATGTTTTCAAATGGTTTCGCATTTGTCATAGAGTTAGCGAATTTTGCGAAAATGTTCAAAACAGTTTCATCATATATTTCAAAATGAGGTTATGTTGTCTGTCGATTTATATTAAGAAAAAAACGATGTACTAGTAGAATTAAGAATACAGACGTTTCAGTTTATTAGTGCGACATTTCCAAATATATAGTTTGTTATAACGATAAAAGAAATACTCGAGTTTAAGCATTCCAGCGGTATTCGAAAAGGTTATCCGCATTTTAATTTTGTTTGGTTGCATTTACGAGTTATCTGAGTATTTAATGAGATAGAGGGTACAATTTTACATGCAACTGAATACTCAATTGAAATTTTGATTTAAGACGATCGATATCTGAATATCCCTTTTGATATGTCAGAGTTGGCATTCTAAAGTGAATTCAGATTCCCCTTGTATGTAGCAAACATAATTATTCTTCATCTTAAAGAGTTTGATGATGGATCTCGCTGGATCCCCAGAAGATAAATGTAATTATAAAATCCGTGATCAGCTCGAAACACAAGAGATAAAATTTATTTTGTTTTAAATGTGGAAGATTATTTAAATAATATAAATAGAATAAACATTTCTCCATTGATGTTTTCAGACATAATAAAACCATCATTAAATCGTTTTAAATTTAATAAGACCGGTCGTTGATTTTTAAATTCACTTTAGATACCACTTAGATATTTTCATAAGAGCTATCTTAAAATGTTGATGAAGAAATTCTGTCATCGTTCTTATCGAGATAGAGAATATAAAAGAGCAACTCCATTAACCTTCAAATATGTTTTTCAATATTTGATACGTACTTAAAAACTGTAACTTCTATACAGTATTTTTGTAATTACCAGTAAAGAAATTAATTTTTGGGTTATATGATTTTATTTTAAATATTCTGAACAAATGCCATTTTAGGTTTTTTTAAAAGTAAGTGTGGAATTTTATTATGGTCTGAAGTACTAATAATTCTCGTTATAATTAAAAATCCATAATTTTTTATCATTTAAAATACAATTTGTTAATAAAAACAAGTTATAAATGGCATTTGTACTAAATAATGTATCTAATAGTTTTTCTATCTGTAATGCAATGGTCGCCAACTAAAGTCCGTGAGCTCTTTTGTAAAAAACTAGAGATTGCGTCACAAACTAATGCGCTTATAAGTGCATACTAGTGTATACACTAGCGAAAAAAGTTTGATTTCAAATTCGAAATCTGTCATGTCTATTGTTTCGTCATATGTAATTTGTATGATTAAAGAAAAGAATTTGCATCGTCAGTTTCAAAGTTTTTTTTAAATTTCAATTCGGTGATTCAGTCTAATAATTTTTTTTCAGTCAATTTAAATTTGAAAACACTTTTTTTTAATTCAGTACATTTTTCCATTGGTGTTTCTTTCTAGCTTTTTTATGCCCTCCAAAAAGTAAGATTTGTCAAAGTCTTTAAGAATACATTGTATTTTTATTGTATTGCATTTTTTGCTTCATATTTGAAAAGTAACTCATTGAGCGCAATTTGGCAGCTGCAATTAATTATATGTACATAAAGTCTTAGGGTCCCCTGCTCTGATACATTGTCTGATAAATACGTGACGTTGTCAAGTTGAAAACAGATGAATTAGATCATCAGGTTTGTTTTATCGCGTACAACAGATGAATAGTAGAGTATAGATCAAAATGCCTATCTGACACTAATGCATTTCTTTATATCCTAGGAAAGTCTATACGATGTACAATAAATAATTAAGATTGTATCTTTTTGTTGGTCACAAAGTAATTGCAAACAGTTAAAGAAAATTATTCAGAATGTTTATCTAGCATTTACTTGTAAAATGTTTTATAGTGTATATCGAGATATAAACTTCAACACTATCATAATGGAAAGGACATACACAGGAATTAAAGTTCTCTAGCTTTTATAACGATTTGGTAATGTCAGAGTAAGATACGTTATACAATTTCTCGAATAAGTTAGAATTGTTTATTGCTGTTTTTTTTTAACATTTGTTAATTGATAAATAAAGTTGGTCAATAGACTTGTCTTTTTATACTGTTGAGATAAAATTATACATATACATAGTGTATAGTTACAAAAGATCTAGTTCATTTTTCTATTACTATGTTTATATTTTTAAATGAAACACGACTATTGCATATAATGTAAATTTGTCTGTTATATAGTTATTAATCAATTTCTCTACTTAATTAATCTTTTCTCTACTTGTGTTTGATAATTAAAACATAACGAAAGAGTTGTTACAAAAAATGTTCGATGAGGAATGCTTTTAGTAATTTTTTAAAAGGTTTTTGTATTTAAATTTGTTTATTTTTTTCAATAAAATTTTGGTCATATTAGGATATCTTAGTCATTTAGCATTATTATTTATTACTACATAACAGTCAGATTTATATTACTTAGATTGTTTTAAATATATACAATGTGATTTTGTTGTATTATTTTATGAATTATGAATCTCTTTTACGTATTTGAATGTTAGTCCAATTTGAAAATTAAAAGTAGTAAAACATTTTTAAGGACCAATAACCTAAAAACAGTATTTACAACAATTTTTATAAATGTTTTTACACAAGCGTTTTGACTTCGTAATTAATAAATTTTGTATTTAATAATTATAACTAATTATAATTGAATTTCGAAAATTATTACATAATAGTATAAGGAACATGTTGCATTTGAGATTCACATTCATATTTGAAATATTCGAATTCAATATTGCACAAAATATACCCGCTAAACACAGTGAAGTGTTTACCTAACATAACAAAAGTAATATACACTACGTTTTGTGATCAGCTTTTTGAATCATTAAAATTTCCTATAATCCGATTTTAAATAAAATTTAAAGTTTTTTAAATTAAACATTACAAAAGTAAGTAAATTAAAAAAAAACTAAAAGTTTCACTGAAATGAATGTAAAATAACTTCCATTTTTTATGTTTAACGGGTATATTATATTAATATAGCTGAAATGTTGAATATTGACTAAATGTAGTATTTGAGTTGCTTCACATGTGCAAATTTTAGAGATCTGTTAAAAGAATGAATAATATATCGTATTAGTTGTATCGTAACTGTCAATGCACCGGCTCAGTGAACATAGCTATCGTAAGTAACCTCTAAAATCGGTTACAGTAAAATTGTTATGTAAAGATTACACAAGTGAGTTCTATATTTTGTAACGATAATATTCGTTGTACAACGACTAACTGTGTTTACTGGGTTATTTTAGAAATGATTCATTTACTGCACTTCTTATTAATATATTTTGTAGGAGCTGTTCATTATAAAGGTAAAATTAGTATCAATTGCATAATGGGATTCGATGAAAAAGTAAATAAAATAAGTAATATATTCTTCTAATAAACACCTTAACTACTTAAATAAAATCTAACGAGCATGCAAGGAACATGTAACGCACAATAAGATTTGTGGTATTAATATTGTATAGCAATTGCGTAAGGTGGACATTCTCTGTACTTTGTACATTGAAACTGTGCTGAGTATACTGTATTCTATACGGTCCTTATAATGAACAGCTCAGAGTTCAAAATAAATAGTTTTAAATTTAAATTGTTTGTGAATTATACTCAAAAATTAACACTTGACACTGTTTGATGTAATAAGTCTCGCCATTATTAAAATATAAAGAAACATATTAGAGACTGCTCTTTACATATTTAAAACGTAATTAATTATAAGTTTAAATTTAATATATAACAACTGCATTTTATATATATATATATATATATATATATATATATATATATATATATATATATATATATATATATTATGTCGATATTCGCGCAAGAATTAAAAATAAATTCACAAAATTTATAAGTTTAAGATAGATGTAAGTGAACCCATCTTTTGAAATTTTAAGCGATACCATTACAATGAAAATGCCTGCGTATTTCTACGCAAATTAAGAAGCTTTACTAAGCAACCGGTTGCATAATGCGTTTATTTCACATTGGCAAAATAATTTACAAAATAAGTAACTGCCAGACAGAATATATTTGTTTTTAATTAATATACACAAAGAACTCATATAGGATTAATTTCCTTTCAGTATTGTTATGTTTAAATAATTTGGGGATGCTATCTAGGCTCCAATTTAGATTTTTATAGAACTGTGTTTCGTAATATTTTTTAACAATGGTATTTGAGATTGGTTTTCAGAAAACTGTTATTTGTATCCGATAATATTTTTAATGGCTTTTATGAGTAAAAATATTTCTAGTCACTAGTTTGTAGGCTACCTAAATAATATATATTGGCCAAGAAATCGGTCTAATTATATGTATTTGTACGTAGAAATTAACATAAAAATAAATTTTATTTAGAAATATGATTTATATAAATATAATTATTTTTATTTTTGTTTTTTGTTATTTTATAATATTGTATCTCTTTATCTATTTGTATATACAAATTAATGTACCGATTATATTTAATAAATGTAATAAAAATATATAAATGTGTTGTTGGATTGTAAATTACCTCCAGTTATTATTAGAAGAGAAATTGAGAACATTTTTTTGGAATTAAAAAAGAAAAATACTTTATAGTCAGCAGACACAAATTTATGTTTGAAGGTTTAGAACAATATTTACTAATAGTAACATGATAAAAGTAATGGACATTTACTATTATTATTATTATTATTATTAATTGTTCGCCTTTCGGCTTTACAGTCTAAATTCTTAATACATTTCACAGAACTTCAACTTAAAATTAAACTTAAACTATTCTAGACCTTTTTATTTCCAAAAGTACTTTCTGCTTCTTCTTCTCTTGACCATCTTCCTTCATTTTCCCTAGTCTTCCTTCATTCTCACCGTTTCCTCACCTCTTGTCTTCTTTGTCTCCTCTCGGCAAACCGTTTCCTGCTTCTCCTTTCTTATAGCCTGTATTTTCATCTATCACCTCTTGCCTTCCTTGTCTCCTCTCGACAGACCCTCTATTATCTTTTCACTATCCTTCCTGCCTTCTCTCTTCGTTTTCACTTCTCCACTTATGTCTATCACAGGCCTCGACGCTTTGTCTTTACTATTTCCTCTTGACTCTCTTACTTTACTCTTTCCTTCTTGACTCTCTACCTTTACTATGTTATTATTGTCTCTATCTCCGTCATCTACCTCTTGTCCTTATCTCCTTTCCGAAAATCCTCTATTTTTCTGGACTAAACACATCAAAGCGAAGGAATCTGACAATCGGTAAAGAGCAGGGGTTAGGCATGTCGCACACTGCAAGCGTATTTAAACGACGGCGAATTCGGACGTAAATCGGCGGCAGGGTTGAGCGGCCATAACTCTCAAAACAAGCTGACTCCTGTGTTCTTTGCATGTGTTGTGTCACAATACATACATATCACGTACCGATACGACGGTACGCCAAGTCAAACTTGTGTACTGTAAGGTGTATTGGAGGTGTTTTGCACTAACATAATTAATCATGAGAGAAAACTTTTACTATAATTTTTATTGATACACCACTGTTATGAAATATACTATTGCATTCTCTTTCATATCCGTTCCAGTGTATTCGTTTGCTTCTTTCCATGTATTCGTTTCGTTAAAATTCGCTGATATTCGCTTCCAGTATGAGACGGTTGTAGTGTGCGACAGGCCTTAGACTTTCAATGCATTGCCTCAGTGCTATCAACACAGTCAACATTTTATTAGTTGTGCTATAACTTGTACGTTTATGTACTGTAACTGTACGCATCTGTTTTTCTGTGGTAAATAATCAATTAAATGAAGCAACAATAGCAACATATACTACTAGTTCGGAAATGGAACCCGAAAACATAGTTACCTACAACGACTCAATGCTCTTGTCCAATAACCCAAACATGCCATTACTTTAAATATATTGTTTAACATGTTCTTAATTTCTTTACTAATTTTTTTATACTATTAGACATGAACATACATGTAATAATACGTTAACATATTTTCTATATGTATTACTGTTGTTTTGCTAAAAGAATTCTCAAACATGGCTTAAAATTTGAACCGCAAATTTGCCTTGTTTCAATTTTACTATCAGAGTTTTGATTGTCAAACTGATTGTCAATTGATTCAAATAATATTTTTTTAATTATTTACATTATACAAGATTTGCAATGTATACTCGTACAATGCTCGAAGGCCGACCACTGCACATAATTTTTTTTATTGCTAGTTTTCCTGGAGTATTATACCATTTTGGAATCCTGAAGAGTTGCGCCAATTTTTAACAAAACTTGCCATAGTAGTTCATACTTTTTTTTACACCACGATGAGTTAAAGTGGACTGAGAGTAAAAATCTTTAAAAATTTTAGGGAAAAAACTAATTTGGATTGATTTTTGTGTAAATACTACTATCCTTCTGAGATAGTAGTGGTGGATAGCAGTGCTATTTAGGTTGCCGATACAAAACAAAAAATCAGAAATATTTGAAAAATTGTGGTCATGGTAGTTAAAAACATCTTAAGGTGTTTCAATTTTCGAAAGATTTTAATTTTTTTTTTGTAATTTCAAAACAAAATAAGATAAATTTTTTTTTTCTTTTTTTCTTATGTAGTCATGAGTAGGACCACCCTCTGGTGCCCGCTTATCGTTGAATTTTGGGACACCCTGTATACATTGTTAAATAAACTAACACCTTTCTATAAAAAGGTTGAATTCTTTTAATATATAGTAGAAACTCCTTTCCCTAAATTAATTGGGGCTAGAAACATTTCTTCCTATATTCAACACATTGGAAGGAAGTTAACAAACGTTTCAGTTTTCTTTTTTAGTGAGAAACAATCGATTCTAACATGGGGCCCTATTCTTATGTCTTGTGAGCAATGGTCCTGATCGAATAGATATGATTTATATGAATGAAACATTTTACGAATCACTTTTAAAAGAGTATTTCTGAACTATAATAATAATTAATAATAAAATTCAGTAATAGTATAGGAATACTGTTTTAAAAGTGATTCGTAAAATGTTTGACTAATATAAATCACATCTGTTCGATCACGATCATTGTTCGCAAGACTCAGTAATACGGGTCCCTCCCAGTAAACATTTTGGAGTCACTTTGACATCATATTGAAGATGCGTCTTGATTTTTTTGTAATGAAAGAGATCATTTATAGTTCAGTTTCTCACATTTTTTCAAATAAAATGTCTACTTTATCGGCTGCAGATGACGGAACCACTCCACCTGTCGGAATACAAATGAAAATAAAGTTGATGCGAACTATAATTGAAGTCAAATAGTGATAGAAACGTCACTAAATAGGGCACTTCACCAAATTGTTTACTGGGCAGTTCACAAATAAATGAAATAATTTGCAGAATTAGATCACGAAGACATTAACGACCTGAGTATCTTAACGTTATATACTCTAATAAAGGCAGATAAATTAGAAAAGAAATTCACGAATGTGGTTGGAAATGATATATTAGGGATGTTCTAAGAACAGCTTATAATTTGTCAATCATATGCATCAATCATCAATCATTTTACACAACAATAATCCGGGACACCATCATAATTTACGTCAAGTACAATTCTCAAAATAGTAATCACTTATATTTGAATTGTTTAAAGTTAACCATAATAACCAAAAAATGCTAAATAAAAATTCATTCATTCAGATGTTTTCATTCCCATTGTTTTTGAGTTTCTAAAAAGGCTCTAAAAACTAAGACCTAAGACGACCCTGCCACATATAAAGATTCTACTTCATTAGGATAATATAGTCGGAAGCTGTTGGTGATAGATACCGTAGACACGTAGATACAGTAGACTCTTTACAATCCGCTAGCTTAAGGTACGGCACCGGGTAGGGTATCGCATTTGAAGGTGTGGAGGCCCTTAATTATTTTCCGAATAAAAGGAAAAATTTTTTTCCGTCAAATCTTCCAAAAATTAATTGCTTTTATCTCTATTGTGGGGGCTCCGGGGCAGTAGCTCAAGTTCGGGCCTGGGATACGGTCATGTCAAAATAGCGAACGTCAATGTAATTTTAACGGAAACATAAATCACTCTAGATGAAAATTCAAACGATTAAAACATGTATGTATGATACGAAACGTATTCTGAACCTGTGCAGACGATGAAAATATTCCAAAAGTAGAGCTGTGCAGTATACATTATTATATAACGAGTTAAAATTGAAAAATAAAAAAATGTATTTTGTAATTTAAAAAGTATTTTCGCAAATCTCTGTGAAAAAGTATTTCGTCATTTTAAGAAGTGCTATCACACAGAAGTGAATGTCACACTTTTGTTAATTTCAATTCACTCTATAACCGTCAAATTAGCAAGAAAAAATTGAAAAAGTAAATTTTAAAACGACTATATCGATGCCGGAGTATTGAAGGTACTGAACCACAGAATCACTGGCGTAGCTAGGTATGGGCCCTCGGACCATGACCAGCTAATCTCGTATTGTACTAGCTAAAAATTCTCCCACCTTTGGAATGTAAATAAAATAGGTTGCAACACGACTTTGAGGTAGTACTGTCGGTCAGAGAGTTGCCGTTTATTATTTTCTAAAATTTGGCATATTAGTAGATTATAATAAGATAATGATCTCGTTAAATTTTAGAAAAACTGCAGAGAACCTGTAAAAAGATATAGAACTTTGAATTTTTTAATTTAACATTGAGTCTTATGAGAAATCACAGTTTCTATTTCATTTTATAAAAAGAACAGTTTAGATTTAGATTTATCGAAGGTAGAGCAGCTAAGCATTATTGTGAGGTATGCAGTAATAACCGGTGGCCGTATTCCTGAGTCTTGCGAACAATGAGTGTAACATTTTATGAATTACTTTTAAACCTCCTAAAACAGTGGCAGAAATTTAAAATTTCGGTTACAAATATGGTGAAAAATAGTATACATGCCAGCGAAGAAAGTAAGATATTCCAGTCCGCGTGTTTGCCAATTTTATCGGAGTCAGTCTTACACGTGGGTTGAAATGTCCTACTTTCTTCCCTCGGTGTGTAATAAACTATTAATGTTTTATGCACAATAAAGTGTTGTACATACATACGTGAATAAACCTTTTGATTTTTGTGATTTTGATTTACTTTTTTTTATTGCTTAATACCAATAATACTAATCCAAGTATACGTTCCTAAACTCTTCACCTGTAAAACCTAGGCGATCACTAAAGATCACACAAGACACTCATGTACATAGTAAGTAGTTTTGCTGTGGCATTTAGTGCACGATAAAGAGCTGATGATAAGCTAGTAGTTCTGTATTTTTAAGGTATTTATATATATATATATATATATATATATATATATATATATATATATATATATATATATATATATATATATAACACAAGGGCTGAAAAGTCCCGGGCCTAACAAAGAAAACACAGTTTTTTTGGTTCAAAATTAGCTTTATTCATCAACGTAATCTCCATCAAGAGCAACGCAATCATTCCAGCGCCGCTCTAACATTTCAATACCACTTTTGTAGAAGGATTTATCTTTTGCCTCAAAATAGGCCTCAGTTTCAGCGATAACTTCTTCATTCGTGCAAAATTTCTTACCGGCGAGCATTTTTTTCAGGTCTGCGAACAGGCAGTAGTCGCTGGGAGCCAAATCTGGCGAATACGGTGGATGTGGGAGCAATTCGAAGTTCAATTCATGTAGTTTTGCCATTGTTTTGATTGACTTGTGACACGGTGCGTTGTCTTGATGAAACAAAAATTTTTTCTTTGCCATATGCGGTCGTTTCTTTGCAATTTCGGCCTTCAAACGCTCCAATAACGATATATAATATTCACTGTTAATGGTATTTTCTTTCTCAAGATAGTCGATGAATATTACACCACGCACATCCCAAAATACCGAGGCCATAACCTTTCCAGCCGATTGTTGTGCTTTCGGGCGCTTTGGACGAGGTTCACCAGTTGCTGTCCACTCAGATGACGATCGTTTTGATTCCGGAGTGAAGTGATGGATCCATGTTTCATCCATTGTCACATATCGACGCAAAAATTCCGGTTTGTTACGTTTAAACATGGCCAAACACTGCTCAGAATCATCAACACGATCTCGTTTTTGGTCAACAGTAAGCAAACGTGGCACCCACTTTGAACAGAGCTTTCTCATAGTCAAATGCTCATGCAATATAAAGCCAACACGTTCTTTTGATATCTTTACGATGTCAGCTAACTCACGCAACTTCACTTTTCGATCATTCAAAACGATTTTGTGGATTTTTTTAATGTATTCTGGTGTTACCGCCTCATTTGGACGTCCACTGCATTCTGCATCATCGGTGTCTCTACGACCACGTTTGAAGTCAGCAAACCAACGTTTTATTTTTGTTTCTGATGGAGCGGAGTCCCCATAACACTTTTCAAGCCATTGCTTCGCTTGAACGGTATTTTTTCCCATCAAGAAGCAGTGTAAAATTAAAACACGAAATTGTTTTTGATCCATTGTTTTGAAAATAACAAAAGTAGCGTCACTCTTAGCACAATAACTCACAAACTACTGAATAGAATATCATGAAATTTTAACAGCTGTCATTTGAAGGTTAGTATTAACTGAAAAAAAGGTGACTGCAATAAAACTAGCGCCATCTATGTGTTAGGCCCGGGACTTTTCAGCCCATGTGCCCATATATATATATATATATATATATATATATATATATATATATATATATATATATATATATATATATATATATATATATATATATAAAATATATATAAAACCTAAACAGTTTAGTTAGGGCCCCAGTTTCTCCAGGGCCTTTATTTACCTAGCTACGCCACTGTACAGAATGCCGAATTAATGAGAGCTTACTGTCTTTTCAAATAATAAACAATTATATTTGTTCTAACAAAATTTAAATTGTTAAATAATCTGTCTTTAAAATTAAATAAAAAAATGATAATAATACAAAAGAAAATAAATGTTGGTATAAACATCGTATTTTATTGCATTGATACAGTATTTTGAAACTTTTACCAGTAGACAACCAATGTCTGCCAGGAATCAAGTATTTCTTATATAAAAACACATCAAAATAGCGTTAACTTGCAGCAAAGTATTTGTTTCTTCATGCAGGATGAATTAGGTATTGAAATTTAGAAATCTGCCTCAGTCGTTAGTTTCAAAGCCATTACATCAAGTACGAGAAGACCTATTGAAAGTGTTCAACATAACATAGAGCGAAACCATTTCAAATGAACTAATACGTTTCTCTAATAATCATATAGCATAAGAACATATTTTTAACAGGAGCTTCATTCGCCCCTGAAGAATGGGCACCAACTCTAATCTAAAAGATCATTAGAATTTACAACCATGACTCAGATTTTGGTCGAATTAATTAGTTACTGATTGAACAAATCATAATCAATATTGTTACTTTTAATATTTAATGACAAGTGATTTACCTTTTGGTTGGTTGTAAATGCTGCAACTGTGATGCTCAAATTCGAAATGCTATTACGTTCGATGATTGATCACCCGTATTAGGAATTAGAATTGCTTAGTAATGTTTTGTTATATTGCCTAATAAGCCTTAAATAATTCTGATTAAACTACTTATTTTGTTTAAATATGAACTAAAAGATTTTTATATATGTTGTTAGGAAAACATGACACGAAGGGATTCTGCTATTAAAGTTGCTGCTGTTATCAGAAAAACAGCTGTGATCCACACCCCATTCAATGGAACGATCGTTCGTTGCGGATCGACCTGAAAAAGAAATGTTCAAACAATTTTAATTGTAAAGTTGTCTAAGTAATTGGACAGTGATGGGACTGCTTTTAGGAGTCGATTTTTTAATTCATTATTGAAATACAGGTTAGGTAATGCATATAGGCGTTTTTATTTTACAAAATATTTTACTTATTTTAAAAAATTGGCGATGATATATCTGTTTAAAGTTTTAATTTCGTTTTACCGCTTATTATTTTGACGTCACGGGGATTATAATAAGTGATAAAAAACTGTATTGGTTGCGTAACAGCTGCTAGCGCAGTGAAGTTTGATTCTACATCTCTTTCACACTTCTTTTGTTTAACGGCGAAGCAAATGGAAGTGTAGAAGAAGGTTAAGGTCAAAACGATGAAAAAGAAGCATATTTTCAATAATGGTTTTTGACGACACAGTTAATATATTATTATTTCTATAATTACTAATAAATGACTTTTGAAGAATACTTTGTAAATTTTTCATAAATAAATGTCAAGAAATGAGATATTGACAGCGAATCTCCGCAGACGTCACAAAAGAAAGTAATATTGTGGTGCTCATAACTCATCACTGGATTTTCTGAAATCGAAAAACCCAAATGATTTCATTAGTTGATAAGTTTCTGCAGGTAACGCTTTTTCTTTTTTTATTGATTTTTATTTTTTTTATTGATTTTTCAATTTTTTACAGCACTTAGAAGTCAAAATACCGATTTTTAATGAAAAAAAGCAGAAACTTTGTTATTTTAAAATACGTTAAAATTAAAAAAAACTCAACAGCGTTACCTCGTCATTTATGTAAAGATAGAGTGTGCAAAATTTCAAATAGATAGATATTTTGATTAATTATTTGATTAATTATTAATAGATAGTAGATTTTGAGCTATAGAGGGCACCGTCTCTGACAAAGCTATGTGTGAGAAACTGCATTTAAAAGTAACACAAAAGCACATCAGAGAGGTGAAGACTTAAAACTCTATATTTTCGACAGTTTTACTCCAATCGACTTCAAATTTTTACACAATAAACTTAATATGTTGTACAATAATATAAATAAATAAAAGAAAAATTAAGAAGGAAGTATCGTTTATTGGTTGGTGATTTTTTGTAAATTCTTACCCCTTTAATTATTAAAGAGTTAAAAATGACTATATCAAGTCAATAACTTCCATAATATTGCGAATTGAATGCTTAACCCCCTTCCCCCCTCATATTTCAATATGTTCTCGATACCTCCTACCTTATTTTTCTTAAGTAAAGTATAAAACATTTAATTTAAATACCTGATCAGTCGTTGTCTTAGAAGTACTAGTAGTGGTCGTGGGATCAGTACGATCTCTTGAAGGTGTTGTAGTAGGGGTCATTGTCGACATGGAATCGCTATCCCAAGACTTACTGGATTTGACGCAAAGTTGATACTTACTGGATGAATCTGAATCACTGCGTTTTCCTGGCATGTACATCACTCGATTCATGTGCTGATATGGCAATCTCCTCAGCTGCTGCTGAGTTTTCTGCAGTTTCTGTAGTTCCATGGGTGTCGCAGATCGGACCCTACTTCGTGCAGATCTACGTTTTGTGGGTTGCTGCCAGCTGCATGAAGGCACATTACTGTCTATTGACTCGTCAGTGTGGGATGATTCCTCAATGTAGAATTGACCATCTGATCGTGAGGAAACCGTTCCGCAGCTTCTGGAACGTTGTGCAGAGAAGACAGATATGGAAGACAGCGTATGATAAGAAGGACTAACTTCGGGGGGGTGTAAGCCGTGAAAAAGATAATGATCGGAATTGGTTGGCTCATAAGTCAGTGGTTTGTTAGGCTCCAATCGTGTGGGCACACACTGTTCTTCAAAGGAAGGCAATTCGGAAGCAGGTAATGATAGAAGTATATTCGGTAGAGTTGGTATATTTTCACCGGATCCATGAAGTGGATATGAATTGGTGGAAATAGTTTCAGTGGACCTGCAATCTGAAAGCGTTCGCATGCTTTGACTTTGATAAGGGGTTCTTGGTAGTTCAAGTTTTATATTTGATTTTTGCGCTAAGGGTTCCATGCTTGCCATACTTTCACATTCTGCAGGCTCTTCTTCTATTTTTGGAAGATATAAGTCATAATGACCTGTTTCCGAAATATCTTCCTCCTCCATTGTACGATTATCAATTACAAATTGCAACTGCTGTCGCTCTATTTGAATCATCTCTTCCCTAATTCGATCTCGTTCGGCCTGGTCTTTTTCAGTCTGCAGTTTCATTTCAGCTTTCTTCTTTTCCTTCTCTCTTTGCTTTTCAGTCGCCATACGCAAGTGTTTATTGTAGTCGTATCGAAATCTTGGATCAATCAGTACTTTTCTTGCTGCATCCAGTTTTCTTAACGCTTTTCCAGCCCTAAGTGCATCGCTCTTATTTGAAATTAAAAAGGACCGGGACTTCTGATATGCTTGTATGATGTCATCGTGTGTAGCGTCATGGCCGATGTCCAAGGTATCATAATGTGTTTTAGCAACCAAAATTCTTGTCGATTCTCTAATTATGGAGTCCATGTCTGAAAAAAAAAAGAAAATCATTAATGCGTATTCATAATATTCAGTCAATAATGAGTATTAGGCTTACAGTGGCCAAGAGCAGTGATTATGTGCTTACATAAATATAGATTTATTAGGCAGCAAAGTGCAAATTTACTACACAGAATGGAAACTACAATATCTAGTATAGCATTGGTATTCATTATATGCAGTTTAATCGTTTATGACCTCATTACTGTGGTAAGAGTACCAAATTTAGTCAGATTTTTAAATATTGATTACAGATTATTAAATGGGATATACTCGTAATGAAATGAAATTCCCAAATATTCTAGATTTGGGATGTTCCCAAAATGTCGAAAGTTTTTATATTCGTTATTTTAAATTTGGAATGATAAATTTTTTCTTATTCCCAAAATCTTACCTCAAAAAATCAAATCAAATTACAAAACCTTTTGGTTTTAAGAAAAATACATTGTGGCATACCTTCCAAGAATACCTAACGAGAATATGACAACTGCGTTCGTGTAAAAATGTTTGAGAAATACATATAACACGCAACACGCAACTGCAAAGACACGCATTCAAACTTCACGCAATACACTATCTTTGTGTTCGACTATTTTATTTCAAAAAGGTACTAAGGATTGTCGCGAATGTATGGTACATTCGCGACAATTTACAATTACATTGGTTTGTACCAAATAACATAATAGTGCTTAGAATCAAAGCATACAAAGAGAGAATACTTGAACATCGAAACTATTTGACCAGCTAATTCTATGGTCGAATAATTCACTAGTACGAAAACTAAAAAAGAGACCTCAGGACCTATTAACCAACTAATCAGAATCTAGGATCTATTGAAATTGAGGGATGAGTTGTTGGGCACATCCCGCGCAAGACTTTTTATTATTTATTTTCACCTATACCTATATTCCTATTACCTATTATACCTATTATTCATACCTATCACTGAATGTCCTCTAAACAGGACAGATTGTAATAATCTATAGAAATAAAAAAAAGGTTCTTGTTCCTAAAATTTTTTCATTAGATCTAAACTTAAGAACCTGAAAAGTATTTTTATTGACATGACTATGTTTAAAAGAGGCCTTGACCTGTACATACAATAATATATTTTTCAAGTATTCAAGTCATATTATATTACAGGGCTGGTATCCTTTGTTTTGGGCCCTTCTTCGTTACGCCCGCGCGAGAGTATTGATGCTTAATGCCAGACTGTTATGTCTTCGTGTTCGATCCCTGGACCAGCGCTATATTTTCTAGGTTTGGTTTTTACAAAAATTAAATTGATTATATGCTATAAAATCATTCACATATATGAGTTGAGACACCAAACTGTTAACATAGTAGGAGGTCGTCGATGATAGAACCTCAGCATTGAAATAAGGCAACGTTAATTAAATAAACGAAATAAAATTGATGTTAGTAAAGAATTACTATTTCTTATTGTTCAGACCCGGCATAACAAATACAGGGTGGCCCAACAGCTTAAAAATTTGTACCGTTTAAACAAACAAACAATACTAGCCCTATTGTTTACCGTATTGTTGTTTGTTTTGACTGTAAACATTCTTAAGCTATTAAAGGGTCACCCTTGCAGTGTCTTAAAATTTCCTTAATTATTCACAGCCACAGTTTACTAACATTGCGGCAAAAGTCCATTTTCTTTTAGGACGTTAAGTAAAATTAAATTGTATTTCGTTACAATTTACTGCAAATCTTAAAACGGGCAAGTAGCACGTTGGTGATTAAAATTGTTTTTTAGTCTACACTGCATTTGCAATGAGTCGGAAACATTTTTTCGCTTTTCAGTTTTAATTTTTTGAATAATTCACTGGATTAAAAATGTATAGCTTGTTTTCTTTTTATAACCTTTTCTTGTTTACATAACTTTAAAAAAATGGAGCTATAATGGACATGTGGGTGTTCTCACTTCCCCGCTCTCAGGTCCTTCAGAAGGACCTTGTTCAGTTTACTTTTTACATGAAAATCTAAATGAAATATGCATAAGGGATGTCAGTAGTCAGTAGTCAGTACACACACGACGGAAATGTCCAGACGTCTTCCGTGCAGATTTAGAAAGTTACGTGACAAGTCTTGTGACTGGGTACTGTCCGGTAATTAAATATTTCACGAGTATGTAGTTTACTGTCAGGTACATAATTAATAGTTACGTCTATGTTCCGTACGTGCTAGTGCGATTCCAACTTGCAGCATACAAGTTAAGCAACACGGCATCCTTTGTAGTTCGTATGAATTTATTGAACCAGTTTTCTACATGAAAGTAGTAAAATAAGTAATACAAGTCAAATAAATTCTTTACATTTGGGTTTGGGTTCACAAAACGGACCGATCTTTTTATTTATTTAATTCTTTCAAGCGACAGTCTCATATACCATGTACGATAATGAAAATGTCAATAATATTTTCGTTCTAGTATACAAAGCATTTTGCGGTAAATAGATACAAAAAGAAAATACTCAAAATACCCTGATGTCTCGTAGAGTTTTATGTGTTTAGAGAGAATCAAAGTCGCATGTTGGAGTCGCACTAGTATGTACGGAACAAAGCATTGACAAGTTAAGCACAAGGTGGAGCATTAAGTCCAATTTTGAAAAGTAATATTTGTTTTACCGTAGCAGTGCTTCCTATTTCTAATGTTTCCTAACTATCAATAGTAGATTGTTAGTTGTTTTTATTTAAATACATGTGTTTACTTATTACAGGGTGCGGCAGCATAACTTCCTTTTTTTAAAAGCGAGCGATTCAGTCGGTTGATGTTGTAGTGGAGCGCTAGTGGTCTCGTTCGAGAGGCGAGACAATAAAGTTTTGTCCCGACACAGTTCAGTCGCCATCATGCGTTGAAACAATGAGGAGCGTGCGTTTGCCGTTGAGGCCTACTTTTCGAGCGGATGTTCTGTGTTCGCAACCCCCGCGCCCTTAGGAATCGTGTTAATTTAGCCCTGTTGACCCCTGTCCCGGACCGGAAATCAATTGTTACGTGGGTTACGAAGAACTGGAGTCCCTCGGTCTATTAGATCACCTGAGAGCATACAGGCAATTAGAGCTTCAATGTTGCGATCACCACGGAGTTCTGAGCGCCAACATGCGTCTGAACTTTCCGATCGAACTGTGAGGAGAATTCTTCATGACGATCTTCATTTCCAACCATGCAAGATGGCGATTGTGCAGGAACTATCTGAACGTGACTTTAATTCTCGGAGGCACGTGTGTGAGGTTCTTCTAGAAGTCGTTCTATGGGGTTCTTTTAAATCCTGTGTTTAAGCAAATCATCCAAGGACCCTACAAGATTTGAAGACCAACATCCAAGAAGAAATTGCCAACACAACGCCTGCTATACTGGAACAAGTCATGACAAACGCCAGAAATCGGTTTACTCAATGTATCTTCAAAACTAACTTAAAAAAAACTTTAAGTATGTGCCTACATTATAAAAAAACAAATAAAAAATTTCTGATTCATACAATGGGTTTTATTAAGTTTTGAAAAAAGGAAGTTATGCTGCCGCACCCTGTATTATGTACTTTTTGTATTTAATTGCTGTGATTTCAAATTTTAGTAGTTTCGAGAAAAATCATTCGAAATTGATGTGATTCGCACAACCATACGCGCCTCCTCGAAAATAAAATTGAAAATGGAAGTCACTTTGAATTCATAACCACGCACCCTATTGCAAACAAAATGCTATCAAAGTGTTGTTCATTTTTCATATAATGTCCTTAGACCTTTCTTCGCCTCAGTAATATGTGTCCTTCATAATTCATGATCCCAGAGGCCCCAGACCTACGACATTTTAGCAAAGCTGATATTTTGAAGAGACTGACGCTGTAAAACGTTTTATTTTGATTTCATACATATATATACTTATTATCACCTTCAATATACACCCCTCCTCTAATTTATTTTATTTTATTTTTTTCTCATTTCCAGAATTTTTTATTTTTTTTTATTTTTTCATATTAATAAGTGGAGTTACTTAAGGGCATTCATCGGTGAATATTTTTGTAGTGGAAAAAGCGCGTTGGCTGCCAACGCCGTGTAAGTACAGTAATCAAAATTTGAAGAAAAAAAGTTTACAAAATGATAAATAAAGGTTAAAACTAAGTTGTTGTTGAAATAAAACAAAAATATTTTTTTTGGAAATATTTAAAAATTAAGTTTGAAATTAGGTAATTTTTAACTGCATATAACTTAAGTTTGGTTTGATATATTGAAAAAGCGATTCAACCACAACGTAGATAGCACCTTCCTTAACAATATTCTTTTATAGTAATGAACTATTAAACTTTAAGCAAAGAGGAATACGTTGGCAGCTAATGCATTAAAACATGCATTTTTTAACAAATTTACAATCTGCTTAGAGGCGCCATACGCGGTGGTTTTTAGAAGCTAATATTATAAGTTACACATATACAGTTATAGATAAAATTGTGTTAGTAGTGGTATAGCGTACAGTCTCGAGTCTCGAGATGGTAAATTAAGTGTTTTGTTTATTGTGAGATACTGGAGCGATAACAGCATTTGAAAGGAATAGCTAATAGAATTCAAACGATGGAAGTTCAAAAGAGTTATAGAAAAGGCTTTAAAAATCGATTGCGGTTGAGCGTACGCACTAAACCAGGAAAAAATTTAGAAAAGGCGCGGTAAGTATTTTAACAAAATAATCAACTAAAATCAAATTCAATAATTACTATTCAATATCATATTTTATTTTAAAGAAAAGCATTATCTTCGCCACGAAATTTGGTACAAAGTAGCATGAACGCTAAAGAAATGTCGCCGGTTGCATCTACTTCAATATTAGAAGACAAAAAAGAAACGCTTGAGTCCTCACCGGACATGGAAATTATGGAATCCAGCAATATTACGAAACCTAATATTGTAACTGGCAGACGCATTATAGATATCCAATATTTTATGCGCGAAATTAGAAATATTGGATATCATAAAAGTTTCCATTGCTCATTTGTTGAAATGGAAGTAATTGGAGAAAAGAGATACGGTCTTGCATCGAAATTCTTTTTAAAATGTAAAATGTGTAATATAACAGCCGAAATTTGTTCAGAAGATTTATCTGGAATAGATCAAATACCTGTCAACGCATCGGCAACTTTAGCGATGATATCAACTGGCAATGGTTTATCACATCTGAAGGAAATCACTGCTGTTCTGGATATACCATGCATGTCACAACACACATTCCAGAATAATGAGGAATATGTTTCAACTGTTATAACTAAAACATTATGGCAGTCAATGGAAGATGCTGGTAAAGAAGAGGCAACGTTGGCGAGAGAAATTGGTGATGTTGACGAAAATGATATTCCGCAGATAACTGTAGTTGCAGATGGTTCATGGTGTAAGCGTTCCTACAAGGTTAACTATAATGCGTCATCTGGAGTTGTAAGTATATTATGCTATATGCGGAGAGTAAGTAATTCCAACATAATAATCAGTTTTTAGTTTTGTGTGTGTAATAGATGGTGATGTGAGGCACTATAGTGATCCTCCACAAGACAATATACTAGCCATGGACGATGATAATGTTTCAGTTAGTGTGAATAAATACAACAGCAATAATAGTTACAGCACCTATAAGGTCATGATAATATCACAACAAGAACAACAAAATTTCTTTAGCTCACTAAAGCTAGCAGAAATAATTTGCACAATAACGAACAAAAACAACATAACAGAAATCAAAAAAATTGGAAAAAATAGGGCCATAGTACAATGTGCAACACCAGAAATCGCAAATAAGATTATGAGTGATCCGATTTTAAAACAAAATAAATTTGAAGTGTGCATACCCTACTTCTGGACCACAAAAACTGTCATTATTAAACAAGTTGATTTAGACTTCACCGAGGAAACATTAATAAAAAACATAGAATGTAACAATTTTAAAATTACTAAAGTCCAAAGACTTAATAGGAGAGTAGTTACTGATAATGGTATTAAGTACGAACCATCGACGACTCTAAAACTGTTTTTCGAAGGTATAAATTTACCTGAATATGTTTATTTATGGAGAGTACGCCGAGCTGTTGAACCATACATCCAACCAACTGTGCAATGCTACAAGTGTCTAAAGTATGTCCATACCTCTACCAAATGCCGTTCTCCAATATCTAAATGTCGAGCCTGTGGAAGTTCCGAACATGCAGTATCAACATGCACAGCTACAATTGCAAGGTGCACAAATTGTAGCGGTAACCACCAAGCAAAAGACAAAGATTGCCCTGAGAGATTAGTTCAAAACAAAATCGAACAAGTTATGGCTGATTTTAATTTAAGCTACCATGAGGCTCGCGGCGAAGTAGCTGGAAGTGAAAACACTGACCGTCTGTTTTCAGTTCGCACTCAAAATAGGTTCGATCTACTCCGAAACTATAATGAGATCTTCCCACCTATTGTAGGCTCAACAGATAATGAAAATTCAATTCCTACAAACAAGCCAAACCCATTCTACATACAAGCCAACATTCATCAATCTTCCAACATCCAAACCTCAAAATAAAATATCTAATTTTCCATCATAATCTAACATTCAACAAAACAAAAGAAGACGCAAAGAGTCAGTAGAATCTTTAGGAGATGATGACTTTTTAACACGCATCTTAAATATTGAAAAGGAACTACAGGCTTTAACAGAAACTAAAAAAACAACAAATCTTAAAAATTCTAAAACAATCAAAACTAGTAACATCACAGAAATAAATAATCAGCCTGAGCCCTCGTGCTCAAATAATAATAAACAAACAAATATAACAATAGATGACAATGAAAATATTAAAAATAGATTACGTAACAAACCAAAAACATAAAATAAACAAGTGTTAAAACAAACCATTCAAATAGATTACTCAATAATAATACAATATAAATTTATTTATAATTCAATGCTCCCGTCAAAATTAAATTTAATTCAGTGGAATTTAAACGGCTCTTTTAGCCGTTTATAAAACTTTCGAAGACTTACAGTAGATCACAACCCCATTATAATCTGTTTGCAAGAAACAATTTTTAAAACAATGCAAACACCGAACATTAAAAAATACAATATATTCCGAAAAGATCGACTTACGGAACACGCCAGTGGTGGAGTGGTTACACTGGTAAGGGAGGATTTTTTTTTGGAACATATAACTATACAATCCAACTTGGAAGTAATCGTGGTCAGAGTAAATGTTCCACAAAAAATTACTATTTGCAACCTATATCTACCAAACAGTCAAAACATAATTATATCAGATATTGAAAACATATTAACTCAATTACCTCCACCCTTCATATTACTTGGAGATTTTAATGCGCATAACAGACTATGGGGAAATGTTACGGACAATAGAGGAAGAATAATAGAAAGATTATTGGACAATAACAATTTAATACTCTTAAATGACGGCCAACACACGCATTTTAATTTTTCTTTTCAAAGTACATCTGCAATTCATTTAACTCTATGCCAACCACAAATAGCATCGACACTAGAATGAGCAGTCCTACCAGATTTATATAGAAGTGATCATTTTCCAATTCAACTTCAAATCTTAAACAATACAACAGATATGAACTGGTCAGGATTAAAATGGAACATCTCTAAAGCGGATTGGAATCTATATGTTGAAGAAATAACCAATAATAACATAACATTTAATGAAGATGATCACATAGATGTGATAACACAATTTATTAGCTCCAAGATATTACCAGCTGCAAATACCTCAGTTTCAAAAAAAATAATTGGCCCTCACAAACCAGCCATACCTTGGTGGAATGAGACATGTGCTAATGCGTTAAAAAGGAAGAAAACAGCTTTTAACAGATATAAATGCCACAAAACAATAGAACTTTTTGTGGAATTCAAAAGATTAAGAGCAGTAGCACAAAAAACCATGAAGCAAGCAAGGAAACAATCATGGGAACAATTAATATACTCCATAAATTCACAAACAAGTATAAAAGAAGTATGGAACAAAATAAAATCAATAAAAGGAAATCAGCAGAGATGATAAAGCTGAGCTGAGCTGAGAAAATTCAATATCTCTGCTTTAAAAATGTCATCAAACATAATTACATCACAACAAGAAATAGTAGATTTATTAGGTAAAAATTTCTATATTAACTTCAGCACTTTAAAATATCCAACACAATTTTAACAACACATGGCAGGAGAAACATATACAAAAAAATAAACTTATCATCTGACAATACTGAAACATAAAATACTCCAATTACTTTAGATGAACTAAAATCCGCGCTCCATAATTGTAAACTAACTAGTCCAGGTCCAGACAACATTTATAACTACTTCATAAAAAATCTACCTGATGAAACCAAAAAAACAATCCTAAAATTCTTTAATCATATCTGGTTAAACGCCTTATTTCCATCAGAATGGCAAAAAGCAATTATATTACCAGTTCTAAAACCCGGAAAAGACGCCACTGATATCAATAGCTACAGACCTATATCTTTAACGATCACCTTGTGCAAATTATTAGAAAAAATCATTAATGAAAGACTCATTTATACCATAGAAACACAAAAACTCTTAGGACCTAGACAAAGTGACTTTCGTAAGCGTCATTCAACACTAGATCAATTAATTAATTTGGAAACAGAAATACTCTATAATAGCTTTGCAAATAACCGGAAAACTATAGCAATTTACTTAGACATTGACAAAGCTTACGATCGAACATGGTTCTCTATGTTCGATCGTAAGCTTTGTCAACATATTAAAGCATTAGAAATATGGAACATAAAGGGTCATCTAGCCTACTTCGTTAAAAATTTAATGAAAACAAGAAAATTCAGTGTGAATTTAAACAACAATAAATCACAAGAATTCATACAAGAAAATGGTATTCCTCAAGGTTCAGTTCTTAGTGTAACATTGTTTCTAATTTCAATAAACAATATAATCAATAACATTAAGAATCCCGTGAAAGCAGCCTTTATACTGAGACTTAGTTATTTACTGCAGCAACAAGGATATAGAAATAGCTCAAAGAAAACTTCAATCAGCCTTAAACTGCCTAGAAGACTGGTTTAATAAAACAGGATATACATTTTCTAACATAAAAAGTAAATGCATCCTTTTTAAGAATTCACCGAAGCTTATTTCTCCTCCAAGACTGACAATATACAATGAAGAACGCCAAATTTCTTATTTGGGTATGGTTTTTGATGAAAAATTATCCTGGGTTAATCATATAAAAAATTTAAAAACAAAATGTAGTACTGTCATAAACGTTATGAAAGTTATATCATGCAAAAATTGGGGAAGTATTTTTAGATTTAGAAATGTAGTTTGTACATATTTTTCAAACTTTGATCCGCTCTAAAATAGATTACGGTGGAATTATGTATCAAACTGCAAATGAAAACATTCTCAAACTCATTGACAGCATTTATAATGCAGGTTTAAGAATAGCCACTGGTGCATTTAGAACGTCTCCTGTAAAGAGCCTATATGCCATAAGTGGAGAACCACCGCCTTAGACGAATCCTACAAACATTAACTTCAGAATTACAATAGCTCCACAATATGTCTCCCTATACCATAGAAACTCAAAACTGAAAAAACCGCTTCTAATCAGATTAAAAAATCTTAAAGACAAACATTCTTTATCTGACATAAGAACAATTCCAATAATATTTAATAGCATTGCACCATGGATCATAGGATTACCTCTATCTATAAACTTAACACTGGCAAAAATGACTAAAAGTAATACTAATTCAATCATTTACAGGTCGGCACTAAATAGTATTTTGGACGAATACCAAGATTCCATCAAAATTTATACAGATGGTACCAAATTACAGGATGAAATTAAGGGAAGCGAAGCCATTAATTTGCAAACAAAAATTACCGGACGGAATAAATAGAAGGCTGGAAGTAGTAATATGTAGACTCATGATAGGTCATACAAATTATACTCATACCTACTTATTTAAAAGAGAACCACAATCAATATGTGAACAATGCAATAACCCACTAACGGTAAAGCATATTATTTTCCATTGCTCCAAATACTCGTCCCTCAGACAAGAATGTAATATGCCTGAGGAGTATAGGCTGATATATAAAAGCAAAGAAAATCTGAAAAACCTTTTTGAGTTTATAAACAAAACAAATTTCATTTCTTTATTTTAAATATATTTATAAGTTGTAAATTATGAATTATGAATTACAAATGATGTATTGTAAATGTTTGTAAATGTATATATGCTTTTTAAGTGCTAATAACTTTTAAAAGTTGATGCACAAATAAAATAAATAAAAAAAAAAAAAAAAGTTTCAATAGCAGTTTTTCCGGAAATTTCATGTGAAATTTCAAAACAATTCTTTGCTCTGATGTTACACTTAATATTTTTTCGGCGAAACAGAAAACAACTTTAATACGAACGACGGCTACGGCTGTACTGATTTCTTTACAGAAGCGAGAAGCACTGCATTAGAAAAGGAAGGCTTCACAATAAACAGCTATCAGTCACTGGCGTTTGGTACATACACACTTCTTCTATAGCAGAGTCAGTCTCGTTATTTAATAGTCGCACGTCATAGTTAATAACGTATGAAGCTAAGAACGTATGCGCGCTTGCTAGCTTGAAAGCAGGGCCCTTTTATAGGTAGCAGGTGCAGGAGGTACGTAAAACCTCACTTTCACCTTATGAAACTACCTATTGGTAGTTATTAGCACTTTTAAATCAATATTACATTTTTATATGCATTTATTTATAACACATAACTTATACAATATGTAATAATGGGCTTGTGTCCTATGTCTTCATTTATATAAAAGTGTACTATATATGGATAAAGTGCGTTACTAGAACCACAAATGATCAATTATTATTTAATAACTCCTTATATGTTAAGAGATATTAACAATTAAAAAAGTCATTTTGTCTCTTTAATTATTAAAGGGATTCAACGTTGTACACAGTCCAAGTGCATGTGACATCACAATCCTTGTGTAAGGTTACCAACCTTACAGCTCATAAATCTCTGCTATATGTATTTATATATCAAAATATCAAATATTATTTACAGCTATTTCAAGGCACAATCAAATTTCAATAATATGCCTGCCTTAGCAGGGTTAAATAAAATAAAAACTTATTATTCTTTGATTTGACTTGATTATTTGACTACCAACAGCTACAAAACATTACCACAGCACTGACCTACTCAACAAATAACTGACGTTAAAATGCATTTCACCTCATACAAATATAGCCGACCATTTCTAGCGCTAAAACTACAATTCAAACGTTTAATTGCTATATCTCCGTCAATATTTAGATATTTAATAAAATAGACACGCCAATACACTTTTATTAACATCAATTTCAATCAACAATTAAAAAATCGACCACTAAAAAACGAGGACACAAGCCCATTCTTTTTTTTTATATATCAGTCAGCTTCTCTTTCATTATTCGGTCGCGCACAACCAATTAAATCTGATTTTACCAAACCCAGAAAATATATCTCTGGTCCGGGGATCGAACCCGGTGACGTTAATTTGTAAAATATAGGGTTAGTTAAAATATAGGTAATATAGGGTTAGGCTTGCTACTATGACTTAATAGAATTTCGAGCGAAATGCACGCGGCTTACTGGGTACTATAGATATGAACGAAGTCACTATTCTCAGCGTATTGGAACAATGATATCATATCCGTTCCGCGATACAATTCAATTGATAACAATTATAAGCAGTGTCCATTCAATTGACTCTCTGAATTTACTCTCTGAACTATAAACCCAATTAACATTCATTGCATTACAAGAACACCACTTCAATTTGGCGTGATCATCAAAATTACTTTAATTGTTCTATCGTTTGTTTGGCACACTTGTCAATGCAGTTGCTATGACAGCCCCCTCTTCCTCCTCGAACACCCCACCACACTTCGTGTACACTGAACAAGTTGGATGCATTGGTGTCTCGTGTCGTCTCGATCGACTTTACTAGTTCGTGTCATGCATCACAAGTATGACGTCATCGTTTTTACTACCTTTTTGTACGATCCCCTTCGCAGTGCCGAGCTCATCAGTTCACCCGCCAATCGATTCCCTTGCCCCACTGCCCTGAACTCAACACAAACTTTGTGCGCCTGGTGTATTGACTCTACTCCTGTTGTTCGGTTGTTTTTAATTTGATACAATCGCAAATGGTACAAATTCATTCTAAATATAATTTGGTTTAACCCTTAGGCTGGGTTCACACAACATTGTACTGCACGTTTATTTGCAGTATAAATAGTGACGCATATATTTTATATAGAACCATTCACACAACGTTCGTACTGCAAAACAACGCACACAGCTAAACACGTTTAACGAATACTCACCGGACTTGTCAAGCAAATCGAATGAACTGTAACATATGCGGCTTGCAGTTGAACTTAGTGTTATGCGGTACAGAGGCGGCCTTAGGGGGTGGCAAGCAAGACAATCGCCTGAGGCCTCGCACCCTCGCGCAACAACCCAAGTAGAAAAATTAATTATTATATATCTATTTGAACCTCGGTTCGCGCTTTAGAAACCTTAGTTTATCATCATTAATATTTGTCGTCTTTGTGCTTGTTAACTTTTATGAATCTTCCAATATAAAATTTTAAAACTCTACATTTATTTATTTATAAATATTGCATTTCTCGTCAATCATCACCAAAAATACTTACTTTCAATTTACATAAATTAAGCAAATAACAAGAGCCTCGCAATGATCTGTCGGTGCTTCGCTAAGTTCTGTCGCCCGGGGCCTCGTAAAGTTCTGCCACCCGGGGCCTCGCAAAGATCTGTCGCCCGGGGCCTCGCAATGGCTAAGGCCGCCCCTGATACGGTTTCTTTCACACAGCATGACTTTTATCGAATAGTAACCGAACAAGTGTTTAGGGCTGAAGTATCTTTTGCATGTGTTTCAAGTTTATTATTAGAAAATGTTTGACGAATCTTTTATAGATAATGATTTATTGATTTCTTTGGTGGAACAAAAGCCTGTTTTGTGGGATAAAACTATGGAATTATATAAAAATCGCTTTGCAACTCAAGCGGCGTCATAGACAATATTTTATTCGAGAATTTCAAATCAACAATAATACGGCTACTATAAATTCTAGCAGTACAAATCTAACAGCAATGCCTTCGCTTCAAAATCTGAACTCTATTGATTCATCCTATTCAAAATTAATGAAATTAATAAAACTTAAATACTCCCTATATCTCCCAACCAGCGTTTTTTTATTTCTTTAGTTACCTTAAACATATAGAAAATTTTATTTAAGTACATTTATTTTACCGTATGAAAACTGCGGCTATAAGGGATTACTAATGAAAATTTCCCGTGTGAACATCCTGCTGATTAAACGTTTAAAATCGAATACTGTAAAAAACGTGCAGTATAACACCGTGTGAACCCAGCCTTAGGGTTACGCAGTAAAACATGGCTTATTGGACATGAGAAACGACTCATATTTATCAGTCACTAGTAATGTTTTATTCGTGAAGGCGTGCGATTCATTAAAGCAAAATAAAATAAGCAGGGCCGAGCAAGTGAAATTTATTGTAGATCCTAGATTATGATCTACTGTTGAATTAAATTGCAAATTCGCCTCTTTTTTACAGTTTGGCACCTCCCTTATTTTGGCACCCGATGCGACCGCATGCTCCTCGAATCGGTCCAGAATATCAGTACAAAAACAAACACAGAGCGTTTGATGTAAGAGCATCATTTCTTTTTATTAATTTTTAAATAAAACATTTTTTATCTAGGTATTTAATTTATTTAACGTCGGTCTATTTCCGATGCTGGATCCTCCTACTATGTTGGCAATATTTATAATGTCGACCAGTAAACATTTTGAAGTCCCTTTGATATCATATTGAAGATGCGTATGATTTTGTTGTCATGAAACCGTGCATTTGCAGTTCACTTTTTCACAGTTTATATGAAATGTCTATTTTATCGGCTACAAATGGCGGAATTACTCCACCTGCCGGAATGCAAATGAAGTGCAATAGTGATAGAAACGTTATAAAACAGGATATATTGAACCACACCGCTGTCTAATAAGTTTATGATTATGTTTGTGCAACCCGGGATCGAATACGAAGACATAGCAGTCTGGTTTCAAGTATCAATGCTCTCGTCCAGTGTGTCATTTAAATCTACGTACGAGTATTTATCAACAGAATTTAACAATTTTTATCCCAGACCTAAAGTAAGTCTCTATACAGTCTAGAGCTCTAAGGAGGACTCTACACCAATCGATAAAAACCTCATTCCCGTGGTAAGAATAACGAAACTAGATTTAAGGGGCTTCCAAATTCGAATTTAATTTTCAGAGCTCCACAACGTGTGCAACTGCATGTTTCAAATAAAAATACAGTTTATATATTTTCATTAGCCTAAGTTGCGAGTCATTCCAAGGTGGTTAAGGGTGGGTCGAATAGGAATCATTCGATACAATGTTTACAATTTATTAACGTATGGTATGAATAATTAAGTACATGGTACACTTTAATGTTAGTAACGGAAAAATATATGGTACAGGCGCAATCAATGCCAAAATTTGAGAGGAGACAAAATTTTAAAGGCTACTATTTGCTAATTCAAAATCGAATGGGTTTTTCGTCGACAATTTAAGATGAGCGCCTCATTGAAATAGGCCTAGGGTACCATCTAACTTAAATTGGACCACAATAGTGAAATATAGACCAGGACTCCTCAATATAGGGAGACTATTAGAAAAGGCATTTCCCCCGCCGCATACTTTTAGGCAGGGTTCCCATCGCCTCAAAGGAGCCCTCTACTCAATTTAATTTGACGAGAGCCTAATAAGTATTTGGGTTATTTACCGTAAAATTAGGGAATTGTAACTTAATGTTATTTTTTTTTTGCTCAATGCTTAATTTGATGTAAGGGTAAGGAGAAAAGGTAGAACTATAAAAATAAAAGCTTCAGGAGTTTTAACAGTATCCGTTGTTAGAAGTTTTTTCTATGAAAGGCCCTGTATATTGGCTTTGATGTATTATGGGTGGCCATGTTATTAGCCGCACCTTCAAAAATTAACGATTTTACCATTTATAATGAAACGATAAACTAGTAGACCTATTGTTTACTTTTTTCTATTAAAAAATAATTACATTCTCTGCTTATGGAAAAACAGCAGGAGAATCAGTTCCTTTTATTACTGGCGAATTAAAGTGTGAACTTCCTACTCTCAAAAATGAGATTATTTATCCGAAGAATGTTTAAGTAATTTAGGACGAGATTTTCAAAGGTGCGCTGTTATTTGTAACACCCGCGATAAACATATTTCGTACATAAGTAGAATCTAAGTAAAAGCTAAATATTAATTCCTTAAATTCCACTTCATTTGTAATAATCAAAGGAATTTAATTATCTAGAACTACTAAAAGAAAATGTTAGAAATGAAAATCATGGTAAACTTATGCCCTGGTTAACAGATAAAGGCATAAAATCAATAAATTTGTTTCAAGTTATTCTTACGACCGAATTGTGAATTAATTCCCATGTCACTGAATACAAAAGTTTAGAATTCGATTGCATTTAAACCGATTTAGCTTCATTTCTACGGAGTATTTTTGCAGCTTGGAAGAATATTCATCGCAACTGCAGTACAAGTAGGAGAATAATGTACGTGGAGTAGGGTACGCCGGGTACGCTATGTTCGCTTTATACCCGTATATGACGTTTATATATGTATAACAGTAGCGAACATAGATAGAGCATAGTATATGGTATAGCGCTATTTAACTGCAAATTCCATATAGTAATATGTGTCTACAGCTCCAATGCTCTACAGCGACCGCGCACTCTGGACTATCTGAAGTTCTGACGTCGTTTGGCGGAGGGGGCGGATGGAGCGTTGAGAGGTGGTAGGAAGGAAAAACGGAAGACAGAAGCATCGTACAGCAGAATTCGTTATTAAGTTCAATGAGTTTCTGGTGGAAGCAACCTCGATGAGGGCGGTTTAGTGAACATAACCTATTCAGAATACACATAACCTAAAAACTAAACGTCAAATATTTTATATATTTCATTTTTAATATCTATTATTATTTAAAAATTAGGAAATTTATGAAAACATTTATATAATTTAATTAATTAAAACTTGAAAGTTTTATAAATTCTTAACCATGGGGCCCTCGAAGTTAATTTGTGTTTTTGTGGTTCTTATGTGCTTTGCACAATCTGGTAAGTTTTATTTGTTATTATATTTAGTTTAAACAAACTCATTATAAATCAACGGTTAAGATTGTTATACGACTGATAAATATAATAAAAATCAAAATATACATTACGTAATCTAATTCAAGGTAATTTAAAACCCTCAAGGGGAACAGGCAAGTTTCTTAGCCCTTTTCCGGTTCATTTATTTGACAATCGACTCTGATTTCTTATTATAAAGTATTATATAACTAGGACAGTATGAATAAGTTTAGTGTATTGATTTATTTTGATACAAGTTTTTGAAAACTCATCATTTCGTGGAATTCGTTTGTTTACGTAACATGCTACGTTTGATTAGGACTTGGTAGTTTTATGGATTCACTGCAAACGTATTGCAGTTGCAAGTGCAGGTGCATTCCAGCCGTGCCGACCATGAACAGCACTTCTCATACCTGAGATTTAATTACTATTAAAAAATGTCATTTATTTCATTATTACTTTATGCATTCCGTTTATATTGTTTGATTAATTTAGAGCGAATGCATTTTATCTTTATTACCCGCTAATTATTAATGTAAGTAAATAAAATAAGTCACTGTGTGAACTTAGTCATTGTTTTACATAAAGGAATATTATACGAGTTCATTTTATTAAACAATATTTTGTAATACTCGTATTATTCGTAGATTCCATTAATAAAAGTTTTATGTAGGCATTAAATATAATTTACATTGGATAACTCTACTACTGTACATAAATCAGAGATTTAAAAATGCATAGGAAACAGAAAGTTATGCTTCAAGAAATCGCAGCTAGATGAGCCGTGCCATGGTCAGAGTTATACAATGTTCTTATTACTACCCAGGTAGAAAATGTAATCAGATTACAATAGGCTCGCAAGTGTGAAACTAGAATGAACAATAATTTTCCATATGAGAAGGAGAAATGTAACCTTGGAATTAGCTTATGGAAAGCTAGCAAGCTAACAAATGTTGCAGTTCATTTTGTACAAAATGTTATTTAAAGATGTTTACGGGTTTATGAAATAACATCTAAAGAAGACAACCTCTATTCTCTAAAAATATTGGGTCCATATAACAACCTTCTATGTTCCAGGAATTTTGTAATTATAAGAGTACTTTTATATATTGAAAAGAAACTTACCGGGACAATATATAGACTTGCGATAGTAGAGAAGAGAAGGTTGGAGGATGTGACTACGCTGCCTAATTAACCTCACTTTTTTTTATCAGCAAGAAAGAGAAAGTAGTAGGATCGTGATTGGTCTCCGCCTGATGTAGGAGGTATAACTTTCTTGAAGCACCTAATGAGAAAGATATTATGTATTATTCAGTAATGTTCCTAAATACTTTTATAATAATCTTTGAGCTAATTGATTCACAATCAAGCGAAATGAAATCCGTGACACCATGAATAAAATGATTCTTTTTTCTTGTTTTCTTTTTAAATAAAGTGAAGTTCTACTGAAGTGAAGCACACTAAAAATTCTACCGTTTCTAATTGGTTTCTAATTGTTATTTGAAATTTTCTTTAGAGCGTATTTGTACATCACAAGCAGCTGTTACTACTTAGCCTATATAACTTTATTTTATTTGAGTAAATTCTTATTTCCTTAGGGTAATTTAAATCAGGTTATTCATTAATTACCAGGAAATTCGTGAACGTTCAGCAGTAGGATATAAATAAGATATGAGAACTTTGTAGTGTTTCAAGATTAGGTACACTAGCGTTCCAAAAGTGACACGAGCCTGAGACGGCACTCAATAGGAAGGTGCCTATCACAATTATCTATCAAAACCTTTACCTTTTCTGTAGATCACATAATGGTAAACACCCTAAACTTAATTGCACATAGTCGAACCGTAACCTTCTTTGAGATCCTTCGCCAAATCAGTTGAATCTAACCGAACCTAGTTTTGACAGTTTGACTATTTCTGCTATCAGTATTTTATGTTGCATTTTAAATTATACTCTATGGAACAATAAATTGTTTTTCTTCTTAATTTTTGTCAAACTGACATTGAACTTCTTTTAAAAATAAGAAACGATCATAAGACAGATTGTAACATTTTGGAGCTTATAGTATAATAAAATGTTTAAAGGTTTAAAAAAAACAAAGAAATTAAATTAAATTCTAAATAAAATATGGTGCAAGGAATATTTCCACATGCTAGACAATTTAAATTAAATACAAAATTAAAAGAATGAGTGGGAATGATACTTTACCCTAATAAATAATGTAGAGTATCGGACGCGGAAATGAAATTACTAATAACCTATCCTATTCAGTACGACAAGTAAGGCTAATCGACTAGTAGAGCTAGCCCCTGGAAAGCAGTCCTTGTAGCCCCTGTCTTAATTCGACGCTGCTCATACTCTTTTGTTGTTATCTTATAATCAAATCGCGTTTTATTATGAAAATAGGTCATCTTATAAAGTTACGTGACGTGGTTCACAAGACTCAAACTACTCAAATTGTTACAAAGTATAATAATGAATACGTTCGAGTGTCGATGTCATAATTTCTAACAAAAGAAATTTAGAAACACAAAAACTGCACTCAACTAGCACTAATAATTAGTATTTATTGTGCACTAATTATGTATTGTTTTAATCAATATTAATAATTAAGTGTATCTAGGAAAGCTTACCTACTCCAAATAATAGGTGGAAATTCTAGTAGTACCCGTGTATGTTCAATTATTCTAACGTGACTCAACGTGCGGTCTCCGATTGTTTGGATTTCGGATCTTTAATGAATAACAACATTTATTAATAAGCAATATTATAGGTAAAAGTAACTAATTACTTATATATTTACTCTGATTAAATATTTGGTAATTATTCCATGTACTTACACTAAATGAATATTATGCAGTGATTTGTATATTTGAGTTTACAACAAGCATCATCAGGGCCGGATTTAGAGGTGTGGAGGCCCTGGGGCAACGAAGGAGCGAAGGCCCCTAATTATTTTCCGAATAAAAGGAACAATTGTTTTACATCAAGTCCTTTCAAATATTTATTTCTTTTATCTTTATTGTGGGGGCCCTTTTATTGTGGATGCCCCGGGGCAGTAGCCTCGCCTGCCCTCACTCAAATCCGGACCTGAGCATCATAAAACATACGAAAATGCTGTAGTTTTTTTATAAATTAAAAAATGTGTAGATACATCGAATATTTAGCAAATCACGAAATAAACTAAACATAACCGCACAATTTTTTTGACACAAACTTAGCGATATTAATAAACATACCAATTCAAATTATAACTGTAATTTATTACATTCGCTTTCACTAAAACATAATCATTAATATAAAAATTTAATATCAAATAAATTCGCAAGGAGACTTATAATTTCCGACATGTACAAGAATAAAAAAAAAACAAAAATAGAAAATTAGATTTCAGTTGTTTGGAGAACAAATGCTTGCAGCCTACTAGCTGCTATATTTATTTAATTCATAAGCTTCTAGATCACTTAAATGGTGAATAGAACATTTGCTTTTCAAAAGCATTTAAATACAAAATGCAAATACCTTGTTATTTTCCTATTTCAAATACAAAATAAAAAATAAATTTCACGTTAGTATTTAAATACAAAATACGTTTCATAAAGACCGACTTCGTTTTGAAGCATTTTTGTTTCATAAAAATACTACCTAGAATTTTTATGCCGCATGCTTATGTCGCACTAGTCTGTACGTTAAAAGTACAACACATTTAGTACAAATTTAGTATAAATGAAAATATATAAATGTTGAATGTCGCATGTGGGGGTAGTAGGTAAAATAATATATATTTATGTATATATAAGTTATGAATGTAGTGGAGTGATTGTCTTGTAGTAAAACAAACAATGAACGAGAACAAACGAGAAAATATGATTTAAACATGATAACAAATTTAGGTAAGCGAAAATCAGATTCTTTATGGTGGGGGTAACAGGAAGAATAATAAAATAATAGGCACATATATCATTTTAAATTAGAATTATTAAGACAATTGTGCAGATACTATTAGATCATAGATGGTACTAATGTTGGTGAGGTTTTAAGTTTATATTCATAAAATAAGATTAAAAATATAAGACTATGAAGTAACAAAAATGAAAAAATTATTTTGTATTTTCCAAATAGGAAATAGGTTTATAAAAGTTTTTAAATAAAATATAAAATTCTATATTCTTAAAAGATATTTAAATACAAAATAGGAAATAGGTTTTTACTATTTTGTATTTGCATTTTGAGTATATGTATTTTAAAAACGCACATCTCTACCAGTTTATTTATAAGCTTATTTTTTATAATTTATATAAAGTTCAGCTCATTAGTGAGACATCTTTGAGAAATCAACATTTCAGTTAAATGTGTAATATGTAAAAGTATACCCTCCATCTGATTCAACACTCAGATAGCTCAAATAAAGTTATAATGCTAATGAACTTGTAGAATACCGCTGGAATGCATACAACTTGAATATTGCTTTCGTCATTATCTCAAAATTCAATATTCGGAGATGCCTCACTAATGATGATCTATATTGTAGAATATACAGGGTGTCCCAAAATTCAACGATAAGCCGGCACCAGAAGGTGGTCCTGCTCATGACTACACAAGAAAAAAAGAAAAAAAAATTTTATCTCATTTTGTTTAGGAATTAGAACAAAGAATAATTTTTTTTCGAAAATTGAAACACCTTAAGATGTTTTTAACTACCATGACCACAATTTTTTAAATTTATAATTATATGATATTTCTGCATTTTTCTGTTTCCTAATATATGTCTATAAAATATTACGAAGTAATTATCATCAGAAAAAAATTAATCAATATTATTTATATTATTTGTTCATTAGAGGTTTTAAATATTGGTATGTACGAGTATTTCATATTTGTGCAAATATGGTCGCTATGATATATATATATATATATATATATATATATATATATATATATATATATATATATATATAAATATCTGTTCCACAATAATATTATTATTATTTTTTATTATTACACTTTATATTCACATTTTTAACCGCAAAACTATTAAATCAATCGATTGTCTTTATCAAGATTACTTTTGTAGGCTAACATCTTCCAATATAATTGATTAAATCAAATATATAAGGCTTAAATAGAAAATTACAAATATAGATAAATTGCATAGATTACTAAGTATAGCATAATCAGGTGCTTAAAATTATGAATTAGGGCTGTGGAGTCGGTAAAAACACATTCGACTCCGACTCCGACTCCGGATAATTTTATTCATCCGACTCAGACTCCGACCAAATTCAATACTAAGACATTTTGGGGTATGTTTAATATAAAAAGGAAATATATACATATACCCGCTAAACACGGTCTTGTTATTTAAGGTTTGTCTAACAAAAAAGATGTTGTTGGTTACGTAAACGATTTTACCTAATATGCAATGTTTGTGACCTATTTTTACTGCTTTTTGACAAGTAGATCTATCCTTTTGCGCATTACCATACTCACAAAACTTTTTAAGGAGATCATGTAAACAATTTTATGTTCTTTACAATGCTCTCTGACCTATTTATTCGTATTTTATTTATTCAAATTATTTATTCGTATTTTAAACACTTAAAATATGACTAATATTAATAGATTGTGCTTAAGAATAAATATTATATGAATGTAAGGTAACATTCATATGTTATGTTTAGTGGGTTGATTTAAAAATAAAATTCAAATTAATCTAAATTTGACCTTTACTAAAAACCTGTGTGAATTTGTAAATTTGATTTTATTTTCTCCAGTCAAAATATACCTCAGGTTCCATTAAAGTTCTAGTATAAGTCTGCGACTGATAATCCACTTTCTCGTAGTGTACACGTTAATTTGGGCTCTGAACAATATCTTCATTCTAGAAATATATATTATATGTAGTGATAAATGTAACTATTAGGATCTCAAATGTGATTTCTTTAAATAGTCGCAATATTATTGAAGATATTTGTAACGTTGTCAAGAGTCGATTCGCTGATGATCTTGGTGCAACGTTCTTTTCAATTGGGTGTAAGCCAATTTGGACCGATTATTTAAATAAAACAGCACACTTCGTTTAATTTAATATCTTTTTATATTTTCTACAAATTATAATTACTACCAAGTTAAGTTTTGTGTCTTACAGCTCTTGTTATATTTTTGATACAAAATTAAATTTAGTATTTTATTTTATTTGTTATATCTAAAACAATGTAGTTTTGTTTATAACAGAAAAGGAACGGGTTTTGTAAAGAATAAAGGAATGAAAAATATTTGTAGGTTGTTCGACTAGATAAAGAAGTGCGTATTTGAATAGGATTAAAAGAAAAGGTTTTGGTTTGTGCGATGTCTTAAGGTGAGGGAATAGAGGGGATATAACTGACAAGTACAGCTATTTACATCAAACAATTTACAATGATTTTGAACATATAAGGTACTACTGTTGGATTTCGTCCAATATTAACAATTAAAACATTCATTAAAGAACCAGGAATAATTATTTTTTAATTTATAATATTTAAATATTTTCGTAACATACTAGAAAGTTCAAACCGGAGTGGGAGTCCGTACAATTTTGTCGACTACTACTCCTTTGAACAGAAATTACTGCCGACTCCAACTCCTCGCGTCGCGTATTCATTTCTTTCCAATCGAATTTCTGGAGTTCGTTAACGTCAGTTTTATACGATATTAAAAACCTTACCTCAAACAAATTCTGGTTAGTTAAAGTCGGTGATGGTATATTTAAATGTATACGTCTAGTCGCCTTAATCAATCAGTGTTTTTGATAAATCTAAAACCGAAAGTATGTATGTTATAACAAATAAACAAAATCTTATGCTTAATTTATATCTATCTGACGTTATAAATATTACGTAAATACCACATTTATGTATACAGATTAATTATTTGATTGTAAACTTTCTGTCAGAACACTAAACTAATTTCATATCTGAACCAAACAGAAAAATTAATGCATCAAAGTCAAACATTCAAAATTTAAATGAATGACTACTATATTTACTTCGTAATAGTGAGATTTATATATTGTACAAGTATTGATTGTATTTTAAAAATGTATTTATAACATAACATCAACTTTTAACTTTTAACTATCTCGAAAAAATGAAAACCTAATTTCTATAAAGTAAAAATGTAGCCTAGTAGTTATTTATCACTTTAGTGAATGAGCGGACATTATTCTTTTTCTTATTATACAAGTAGAGGCCGCAACAGACTACCTTCATAAATCTCCGTCATATGAGTAATGTTCAGTATGTAGCTATGTTCATATCTTGTCAAATATTTAAAACAACTGAATTTGAAAATACGAAAGCTTCAACATTTTTATATATTTCATATTCATTTCATTTCAAAAATTAGACCAATGCAATTATGCTTGACGTCAGACCGGTCGTTGACGATATTCAGCTTCGATTAGGTTTTGTTATCAAAGTTAATTTAATTATGTGCTGACATAATCAAAAAAATGTATTAGCGATACCATAAAAACTGTCTGCATAATACGAAATCGTCATTGATGGGACTCAGCATCGAAATAGGCCGACGTTTAATAAATTTAATGAAATTTATAAGTATTTAAATTCAAATTGTATTCTAATATACATGTATCTATTGCTTACTTTTTAATTTAAACGGGTTTAGCTTTATCACTAATATCCCCAGATGTCAGTCCACAGACCTACGTCCTTTTAGCAAAGCTACCTATATAAAGTTAGCAAGTATGCATATGATAGCGAGGGTAAATATTGACAAAGTAATAAAATATAATAAAAACACCTTAGACAAATTATGAGTTGCAATGCACAACGAGTTGCTTTCCCAATTTTGTGCTAAGCAAGCCATCGTTAGATAGTTCTCGAGTTTTCTCGGATGCTCGCTGGAGGTAGTAGGAAAATTTTCCAAGAAAACTTTACCTAAAACTGGTCTGGGTTTAGGGTCGATTCGGTATATAACAAACTTTGTTTGTAACAAACAAGATTTGTATATAATAAACCTCGGTTGCTGAATAATTGCAAAATTGGTGCTAAATATTTCTTTTTGACTACTAAACTCTAAGTTGACGAAACTTGACGAAGCGACATTTGACAAAAAGAAAATCTAACAGATCTAAATTTTTGCGGAAACAAATTATTATTATGCGAGAAAAATATTACTGATTCTATCAAAGATTTTAGTTTTAGTCGCTCAATTCACCATATTACAAAAAATATTTTATAACAAGTTTGAAAAATTTGGTCTTTTTGCTTTTGCTAAGCCTTATCAACGATGTCCTCATATGTATATACCACGCCACTGCATTATAAGTTTTATGATTATTCTGATAACTTGATACATTCTGATAATAACCAAATCCAGTCTTTCAGCAAAAACAAATGGTCTCGGCCTCTATGACGTCTAACGATTTTTACAACTGAGTTGCGTTTATTATTTATTTATATGTATTAGAAATCTAATAGATATTGGAAACATAACATTATTGTTACATTAATGTAAATTGCATCTAAATGATTATACAATCTATATTATTCATTTAAGCACATAACATGGGCTGAAAAGTCCCGGGCCTAACAAAGAAAACACAGTTTGTTTGGTTCAAAATTAGCTTTATTCATCAACGTAATCTCCATCAAGAGCAACGCAATCATTCCAGCGCCGCTCTAACATTTCAATACCACTTTTGTAGAACGATTTATCTTTTGCCTCAAAATAGGCCTCAGTTTCAGCGATAACCTCTTCATTCGTGCGAAATTTCTTACCGGCGAGCATTTTTTTTCAGGTCTGCGAACAGGCAGTAGTCGCTGGGAGCCAAATCTGGCGAATACGGTGGATGTGGGAGCAATTCGAAGTTCAATTCATGTAGTTTTGCCATTGTTTTGATTGACTTGTGACACGGTGCGTTGTCTTGATGAAACAAAATTTATTTCTTTGCCATATGCGGTCGTTTCTTTCCAATTTCGGCCTTCAAACGCTCCAATAACGCTATATAATATTCACTGTTAATGGTATTTCCTTTCTCAAGATAGTCGATGAATATTACACCACGCACATCCCAAAATACCGAGGCCATAACCTTTCCAGCCGATTGTTGTGCTTTCAGGCGCTTTGGACGAGGTTCACCAGTTGCTGTCCACTCAGATGACGATCGTTTTGATTCCGGAGTGAAGTGATGGATCCATGTTTCATCCATTGTCACATATCGACGCCTCTACAAGGATTAGTTCCTTACGAGTGCTTACACCTATATCATAAGCAACAAATGATTTTAAGGATTTTCATAACGAAATAACTAGTAATATAAAATTTTTACTTAAAAGCTTTTAGATTAATTATTGATAACTAATTCATCTAACAACATTTATTTTTATTTTGTAAGAAATTAACCTTTTATAAATTCTGATCTATTGTATTAGCAAGCAGGAGTCAACTCTGGAATTATTGTTTGAACATACTCTTGACAGCTTAGTTAAGAATCTGGATTTTTTAATAATTTATTAACTTTATTCACTCATCATATTGAAATTTACCGAAAAAAAATCGTAAATTTTATAAGCATTTGTTTCATATAAAGAATGACCTACTTAAGTAGAAAAATACAACTGCATATAGAAGTTGTTTGTTGTACATTTATTTATTTTGAAAATTTACGACTTTTGGGATGGAATAGTGACAGAACACAACTATGTGATACGAGTACACTGCATTTCCATCAGCTACTTTGAACACTGCAAAACCGGCGCCGCTTGTAAGTCAAATTAACGCATGCGCATTAACGAATTTTTGAGATCGTGAATTTTTGAATTGTGAACAGTCAAACTTGCTTGGTTCTGCGCTATTTTTTGTCACCGGTTTTTACCAGAGACATACATTTTTCACGGTAAATAATTTTTAAATATTTATTTCAGTCAAAATGAGTATAAAAATGATAATAATGAATTATATTAACTGTACACATACATTTATTTAGTTGTATAAATAAGTATTTGCGAGTAATATTACTAAAATACAGGTGTAAAGGATCGAGCAATTTGACAGACACTTTTCTTTGAATTATTTACGACCCGCAGCGCTTTTCCGGCATGCAAAGTTGCTAATGTAAATGCAGTCTAAGATATTTTAAGAAAAAGTGGCTTAGGAGTCGTCCATAAACTAATTGGCGTGGTGGTTCTGCAGAAAGCTACGTAGTTTTATCATTTACTTTATTTGGCACAATGAATAATTTTTTTTTTAAGAATTACCTTGTTTCTTTTTTTAATTTTCCCAGACGCAAAACCTTTTTTGAAGGCATGACCTTTATTTTGTTTTGTTATATTTTTTGCAAAGAAATAAACTACATTCCACCTTTTGGTCATGAGAAAAACTATGGTAGGCCATTTGGTGAGAGAGAATGGGTTCTAAAGAGCCCATTGAGCTACGTAATTTATTGGCGACCCCTTATTCTGATTTTCAGTAATCTTAAGTAGGTCACTCATCACTATGTTAAGTAGTATGCATGCCATAACTTTCATAATTCAACGTATAGAAATACTAAACATCTTAAATGCAATTTGGATAAGGGTTTAAGCTATTTTGTTACTCTTTAAGGGTGCCCTAAATATTAGACAATTTTTCCAAGGACCGTTTTCGACAAATTGAAGCTGGGCTGATTTAGATTTAAGTATGCTATAAACGCTGAAAAATTTGACGTTTAATTGGTTATGGGATTTATGGGTTTAGTGGTTTATGGGATTATAAGTAACAGTCATGCGAGAAATGCTCTCTGAAGAACCCTAGATTGCGATGCCCCGGGCAGCAGGTTTTTGCGAGGCTCCGAGCAGCAGAACTTTGCGAGGCCCCGGGGTGGCAGATCTTTGCGAGGCTCCGGGGCGGCAGATCTTTGCGAGACACTTGTTCTTTGTATAATTTGTAAGTTGTAAGTAAGTATTTTTGATGATAATTGACGAGAAATAAAATTTTGTATTGGAAATTTTAAAAATGTTTACAAGCACAAAGGCAGCAAATATTAATGATGATAAACTAAGGTACATGAATGCCTTAAAAGATATACGCAGCGATTCTAGTGGGATTTCTAAAGAACGAGACGCGAGATTCAAATACATATATAGTAATGAATTTACTTGGTTTATTGCACGAGAATGCGAGACCCCGGGCGATTGACCTGCTTGCCACCCCCTAAGGCCGCCTCTGCCTAGATATGGAACAATTTTGAAACACATTTTCAAACCTCTAGTATTTAGCATTTACATACTTCAAACATCTACTTCTCATGTTTGTCATTCATTTTTCATGACGTTATTAGCACATTGACATGTTATTGCTTCTCTAAACAGGTTAATCACAGGCCTAAGGCAAAGCGATTCCGTGACTTGGAAACAAATTGTATTAAAAAGAAAAAGTGCAAATAATGCTCGAGGCCGTTGACAGTTATCCAATCATCTTTTGCTACTTTACTTATTAAAAACTTGTTATACTTCGTCGGGCAGGCAGAAAATCAATACCGCTGAAAATGTTCCTCTAAGTAGGCTGGTAACAGGAAATGGTTTATACGTCTTCCAAAACTCACATAATCGTCTATGTACTTAGTGACAGGTACATTGACGTCAATCTATTTTGTCTATTAGTTCACTTGTTGTTGTTAATTTTTTATTTTATTTATTTAACGTTAATTACCTCCTACTAGGTTGGAAGTTTGTATAGTGTCGTGGTCTCATATATGCATACTGCACCACTGCCTATTAAATTTATGAATATGTAAGGACATATGATAACAATCTATGTCTAGAATATATTACGCCGAAGACACGGCAGTCTGACACTAAGGTTAAGTGGGGTCGGTACTGTGCCTGTGATATTTTTTAATAGTTGCATAGAGGCAATTAATTTAGATAACGTTGAAAATGTATCCTCCTCTATCCTATATTATAATGTTCCAACTGAAAGTTTATATGTTTACTAGAGTTTACCCCCGTCGCAAGCGACGACTGTCTTTTGTGTGTGAATTTAATTTCATTTCAAAATTTAATTCCATTTTTAAATGTAAATATTAAACTCGTCCTATATTAATTTTGCATATAATAACAAATAATTTTTCATGTAAACTGACTAAAAAAATATATTTTTTTCAACAAAATAAAAAATATTTTCAATTTATTCGCTATGTGACCAATTTATTTTTAAAATTTGGGATTTTTTTTCAAACTAATTTCTAATTACTAATATACAAAATTTCAACTTTCTAGCACAATATTTACTCTCGGCAAAAACCGCCCCCGTGCCCACAAATAAATTTTTGAATTTTGAATTTTTTTTTTCTTAATAACATATTTCATTATTATGTAATTTAAAATTTGAGTTTTCTCCAAAGTTTCCTACCGGGCCCCCTAACCCGTAGTTTCGGAAAAACTAAAAAGAAAAGTTTTACTTTTTGCTCTGTAACTTTTAATTTGTAAAATATAAAAAGTTGAAATTTGGCATGTGTATTACAGTGTTCAATGCTAAGTTTTTTTGAAAAACAGAAATTGAAAAATTGGAAAAGGGGGCCTTGTGAAAATTAGGAAACTTTGGAGAAAACTCAAATTTCGGATTACTTAATAATAAAATATGTTATTATAAAAAAAAATTCAAAAACTTTATTTGGGAGCACGGGGGCGGTTTTTGTCGTGGTGAAAAATGAGGCTAGAAAGTTGAAATTTTATATATAGGCTAACTTTAGTACCTAATTTACGAATCGAAAAAGAAATCTCAAATTTTGAAAAAAAGTTGGTCAAGTAACGAATACATTGAAATTTTTTACATTTTGTTGAAAAATATATATTTTTTTAGTCAATTTATATGAAAAATTATTTTAATATTGAACGAGTTAATATTTCAATTTGAAAATAGAATTAAAATTTTAAATGAAATTTTGTTGGTTCAAATCATACACACCAAAAAGTCGTCGGGGGTAAATTCTAGTTATTTCTATAATTTTATAGCATTGACTTCTATATCTTAATATAATAAATAACTGCCTTAATAATAAAAGGTATTAGGGTTATTTACACATAAAAAATATTGATTAATGAGTAAATACTTAAGAATTTAAAAGACGATACAATGGGCGAGAGCACTGATACTTGACGCTGACTGTTGTGTCTTCGGGTTCGATCCCCGGACCAGATATATATTTTCTGGGTTTGGTTGTTATCAACTTATATTGATTATGTACAAACATAATCGTATACTTATTAGGCAGCGGTGTAGTCCAAATATATGAGGCTTCGACACCACAAATACTGCCAAAATTGAAGGAGGTCGTTGGTGATAGGATTCAGCATCGGAAATAGGCCGACGTTAAATAAATTAAATAAAGAAATAAAGAAAAAATAACAGAAAATATGGGATATGATATAACGGGATGGGATATAACATGGGATATGAACCATGATTGATAAGGTTAGCTACCAGAACCTCAAATGTATAATTATTTTTTAATAAGTCCCTATATTTTAGGAGATATCAACAATTAAAAAAATCATTTTGTCTTTTTAGTTAATAAAGAGATCTAATATTATAGAAAATTTCAATGCGCAGTACGTCACATCCGACAACTTGTAATGTTTTTATATTACAACAGAGACGCATACGAGTGTGTATGTGATACATAATTTATTAACAGTTGGTTGTGTATCCCATGAAGTATTATATTACAAAGGTTGCGAAAAAGTAAAAAAAAACTTACTTATTACTTATTATTTGTAGATTACTGTATATTTCTTCTGTGACGTATGATGCATCTCTAAAATAAACGACAAAACTGAAGTTCAAATTTTATATATTTCAACGGGGTTTAACTTTTAGATATTTAAAAAACAAAAACAACAATAAACATATATTCAAATTTATTTCAATCGAAAATTAAAAAAACTAAAGCTAAAGGAAATTCACAATCCCGAGCTGCGTGTGTGTCATATTTCTTTTGTATGAATTTCGATAGAAATTAATTAACTGTAATATAATTTAATTTTTATTTATTAAAAACCGAAAAATAAACAATTTTAAACAACATTCAGTACAAGTATGCAATAATAAGTTTGGCGTTCGTTGTTCGCATATTTTGCTTGTTACATGTTCTTTTAAAAACAATTATTTAATAACATAAATATAACGATAACTTTGTGTTATATTGATAAACTGTTATTTTCATTAAATATTATTTTATTAAAATTGCATGAGCTGTACCAGGTGGAATTCATAACTAGCTAATTATTGTTTAAGCTAATTATTGTTAATTTATAAATAAAAATAATTATGAAATAATCGGAAGGCGGCGGCACAGTCGTCGAGAGCATTTATATTTGCAGTTAGACGGATTCGTAGTTGTCTTTCCTTGGTTTGATTTCTAGACCAGCGCTGTATTTTCTAGGTTGATTATTATCAAAGTTAATGTGATAACTATAAAACATAAAAAAGAGAAAACGTTGTAGGCGGTGGCAACCGCCCAGGGCCTCGCACCCTCGCGGAATAACCTAAGTAGAACAATTCATTACTATATATGTATTTAAATCTCGCGCCTCGTGCTTAAGTAAACCCACTTAAATCACTGCGTATATCTTTTAAGACACATATATTTCCCTCTACCAGAACCTAAAACAAAAACCTCAATTCTCCTAATTTCTACAAGAAAATAAATGGTTTTGCACATTTTCAAAAGATTTAAATAGCTTCAGCCTTCCTTCTTCTAGTTTTTTCTGCCATCCATCTGTTCCCTTCCTTGCCCCCTTTTAAGAGCTGCCTAATATTCATCTCACTCCCTACTTTTTCCTTACAATCAAACTTAATGTGCTCCAGTGTTTCGTCCTACGTTCCGCACACTCTACACATTCTTTCCTCTCTACTTTTCCAGTATCTGTTTCCTTTTCCTCATTTCCCAATCTAAACCTTGCTGTCCTTCTTATGTTTTTTAAGTCTTTTTCTATTAAGTACTGAGGTATATTACTATCCCAAATCCTTTTATATCTTGTATTGTAATTGCTTTTCTCGATTTTTCCCATTCTTTCCTGTTGCTGTATCTCCTTATCCCTTCTCCTTAGCTCCTCTTCCATACTTGCGCCTCCATGTACTTTAGTTTATCATTATTAATATTTGTCGTCTTTGTGCTTGTTAACTTTTATAAATCTTCCAATATAAAATTTTATTTATTTATTCTCGCCATTTATTTACTCTACATTTATTTATTTATACCTTTTGCATTTCTTGCCAATCATCTTCAAAAGAATTTTTAAATTACATAAATTACACAAAAAAACAAGAGCCTCGCAAATATCGGCCGCCCGGGGCCTCGCAAATATCGGCCGCCCGGGGCCTTGCAAAGATCTGCTGCCCGGGCCTTCGCAATGGCTAAGGCCACCACTGCAACAAGCTGTAAGTGAGGTATTAACTAAATTCTTTTTTTATTTGAAAGGCCCATGTATTACGTTAAGTATCGTTTAAATGTTCGCCGCGGCTTGGACGGTGCCACGAATCCGATAAATTCAATTTTCAATAACTCTGCTGCAAAAATCTAACTGAATTTGAGCTATGACCTTGATTATGGTGACTTTGAGGGCATCGGTCGATTGCAGCTTATTAGCATAGACCTACGACATCAGAAAACACCAGAAAAAGTCTAGTGGGATCAAATCAAACGATCTTGGTGGCAAATTCACATCACTCCGCGGGAGTTTACCATATGTAGCGCCGTTCTGCTGAAACCACATGTCGTCCACGTTCATATCGTTCAATTTGGGCCAAAAGAAATTAGTTATCATGAATATGTAGTACTTGACCAATGACGCCACCAGCTCAAAATCCGCAACGAACATTAACTTTTTGTGAATGTATTGCCACTTGGTGAACCTCGTGTAGGGTGACATCGTCCCATATACAGTAATTTGGTTGTTAACATAGCCATTCATCCAAAAATGCGGATCGTTGCTAAAGATAATTTTTCGAAATTTCGCATTTTTCATTTTAATAATAAAGTTTTATCATTTGTGTAACTTGTCATGGTGATTTGGTATCAGTGACTGAATAATATACAACAGATTTGACAGATACCGTCAAAACAACATGGCCGCCACAGTCTCTCACCATCGACCCACCCCTGTTGGAAGACCCTATATACACGCTACTGACAGGACAGTGGGAATGTCTCATTTTTATTCAGTTTACCAAATAACAACACGTAAATCATCGGCATGTACTTTTTACTGAAAAGAGCCCTATCTGGAAGTTCTCTGGATGGGGGTCCAAATGAAAATATGTTTATATTGATTTAATGCTCTGTGCTGCACACATACACACACAGCTACACGTAATGTTGATTAAACATCTAGATGATAAAATATGATAAAAACAAACATTACTGTACATTTTCATGTTTTCAACTTTTATTACCCTGTACGCGCCGTTCCACATCGTTGAATACTTTTTGGTACAATTAATATTGTTTGTACAACATAATTTGATGAAGTACGAGTATGTAGCTATATTTTCCGCTCAACATTTTATCTAGCGCCAGCCTACTACTTACGACTTTTTGAGTAGAGTGTATTCGAGTTAGGCCTGTCCCACTATGCAGGCGTATTTAAGCGACGGTGCATTTGGACGTAAATTAGCAGCTTGGTTGAGCGGCTAGAACTCTCAAAGCAAACCGACTCCTGTGTTATTTGCATGTGTTGTGTCACAATACAAATATACCACGTAACGATACGAGAGTACGCCAAGTCAAAGATGTGTACTGTGTGTAGCATAATTTGTTATGAGAGCAAACTTTTACTTTAATTTTTATCGATACACCACTGTTCCCTTCCAGTCTGAGCCGGTTAATGGCATTTATAAGGTAGGGGTTGGTTTACTGTTGTAGCAGGCCCTTTTTTGCTGTATAACTTTGTATTCGTAAAAGATAGAAAGGTGAAATTTTGTATGTACGCAATACGCTATTGAATTCAAACATATTTCAAAATTTTATAAAAGGGGTCCTGAGAAATTTAGGGGGCCCGGTAGGAAACTTTTATAATTGAATATAATATTAAAAAAAAAAAAAAAATTCAAAATTTTATTTAGGGGCACGGGGGTGGTTTTTGTCGAGGGTGAAAATTATGCTAGAAGGTTGAAATTTTGTATATAGGCTAACTTTGGTATCTAATTTACAAATCGAAAAAAATTGCAAATTTTGAAAAAGAATTAGATTAAAAAACGAATAAATTGAATATATTTTTAATTTTGTTGAAAAAAATATATTTTTTTAGTCAGTTTATATAAAAAATTATATTTCAATTTAAAAATGGAATTAAAATTTAAAATGAAATTCAAATCACACACAAAAGACAGTCAAAGGGGGTAAACTCTAGTATATATATATAAGACAATATCTCCAATGTTATTAGGAATTGTAAATTTTTAATCAATCTTATGTGTTGCTCTGAAAACAAAGACTTCTATTTTAGTAATTTACATTCACATTATAATAAATAATTACAGTGTTTAACTTAAATCATACTATCATACCTGAAATCAAATAAACGACATTTAAAGTTTATTATTTAAATTGTCAATTCCTTTTTATCTAATTTTATTATAACTTAACATTATGCATAGTGAGTTCTGTCAACTTAAATATCAACTGTGTTGGCCGTTATTCCTCAAACGTCATCTATAGAGTACATAAGCATATGGTCACTGTTTTATCGACAGATGAGCTTTGTACCAACTAAAGAATTTCTTTACATATATATTAAAAATGTAATCCCCCTCGTCATCACTATGACACTCAGGACGGAGCATCCGCAGGCGTCCTTGTGTTCAGCGTTCTAGTGCAATGGCTGCACTTGATTTACGAGTATGACTGTAATTTGATCCTTTTCTTTGTTTCTTCCTGTTTTTTGCATGCTTGCTTTTTCAGCTTATTGGATGTTACATCAGAATTGCAGACCCTTGTATGTTTTCCCTTTTATAAGTACATAGCAGTAGAAGACATTAATATTAAATTAGAAAGAGGGTTGCATTGAATACAGCGGATACAAGATTGACTTGAATATGTTTTAATGAATACGGCAGAAGAAACCATTATTTATAGTCTTACTGCTGTATTTAAACCACATTACTATTCTTTGTGCTTTTTTTTATTTATACAGGGTGCCCAAAATTCAACGATAAGCCGGCACCAGAAGGTGGTCCTGCTCATGACTAGACAAGAAAAAGAGAAAAAAATTTTATCTCATTTTGTTTAGGAATTAGAAAAAAAAAAAAAAAAAATTTTCTTAGAAAATTGAAACACCTTAAGATGTTTTTAACTACCATGACCACAATTTTTAAAATATTTCTGATTTTTTTTTTGTATCGGCAACCTAAATAGCACTGCTATCCATCACAACCATTAAAACTCCCAGAATGCTAGTAGTTTTTACACAAAATTCAATCAAAATTATTTTTTTTCCTAAATTTTTTAAAGATTTTTACTTTCAGTCAACTTTAACTGATCGTGGTGTAAAAAAAAAGTATGAACACTACTATGGCAAGTATTTTTAAAACTCGCGCAACTCTTCAGGATTCCAAAATGGTATAATACTCCAGGAAAACTAGCAATAAACAATATGGTTCTTGTTTAGAAATAGTATGCATAATATTTTTTTATTGCTAGTTTTCCTGGAGTATTATACCATTTTGGAATCCTGAAGAGTTGCGCCAATTTTTTAAAAAAACTTGCCATAGTAGTGTTCGTGCTTTTTTTTTACACCACGTTGAGTTAAAGTTGACTGAAAGTAAAAATCTTTAAAAATTTTAGGAAAAAAATTAATTTCGATTAAATTTTGTGTAAAAACTACTAGCATTCTGGGAGTTTTAATGGTTGTGATGGATAGCAGTGCTATTTAGGTTGCCGACACAAAAATAAAATCAGATATATTTTAAAAATTGTGGTCATGGTAGTTAAAAACATCTTAAGGTGTTTCAATTTTCGAAAAAAAAAATTTTTTTTTTCTAATTCATAAACAAAATGAGATAAAATTTTTTTTTCTCTTTTTCTTGTGTAGTCATGAGCAGGACCACCTTCTGGTGCCGGCTTATCGTTGAATTTTGGGACACCCTGTATAACTGATTTGTCTTTTCCTTATTTCACTGTTTGATTTGGCATGTTTGTTTTAATTGCAATGTATTTATCAATAATATAAAATGGACTTGGAAAGTCATTTGGGGTATGTTGTGTATTTGTATTTGCACCGTCAATCTAAAGCTTAGACACGATTGGGTTTTAATTCCATATACTAAGACGTACTCAGCACACACTTCGGATTAATTCGTCGCGGTCTTCTCAGTTTACATGCAGTACTTAACTCGGCCAAGAACGGTTTTATACTGTTATATTTATATATATTTTCTTGTTAATGCATGTTCAAAAATATACGGTGACAGCTGCATATGCTTTCTAAGAGATGCGCCGACAATAGCATATGGCTTTTGCGGAATTAATTCCGTGGTGCGTGTCTCTACATTCAAATATATATGTTCTACAGAGATTTCTGTAGCAAATCACAGGTTTTTTTTCCGCCCAGAATGGTTACCACGGGCGCTAAAGGAATGTGCATTAAAACATAGCACTGGATATTTTAATTCCAAATAGGTCAATTGTAAATCATTTACGTCCTTTTAGACCGGTCTATGAAACACATAATAATATCAAAAAAGGAAGTTTGAGCTACGCTTATAAAACGACCATCGCAAATTTCATAAAACGCTTGGAAAATAAGCTAGCGGCAAGATAATTTCAATGCTTAGTTATTCGTTTAGTATTGTATTGCATTTAAGTATAGCAGCAATTTCTGTCTATGCCAGCGATTGAAGCCTCAAAAAATAAGGCAAAAATGAAAAACTGGGAAATACAATAAGATCAATGAAAATATGTATTAATTAAATTCTTCAAAAATGAATATAAAAAGTTAGAATAAGAAATGAGAAATGTTAATTTAATTTGTAAATCGCGTAAAGATTTCGGTTACATCTCAACCAGGGCTAAATACGTACAGTTATAGGGCATCTTACACAACTGAAAAGCGGCTTTCTGATTACTTTTCGAGCTTGGTTTACGCACTAGATTGAGCTGTGGATCTCTTTAAATTGCGAAGGAGGCTGAATGAATGGCGGGGCATTTCTACATCTTCACGCCAACAGTGAAGTACACATTGAATTTCATAACAATGTAGATCCGTTATTTATTTTTTAACATTTAATACTTATTATTTATTTTAATACGGAACTACAAATGGCACAGTCGGAATGAACTATTTCAGCGCCATAAACTAAGATTACCATTAGCTATTACATTATTACTTTACTTATTATTTATTTTTTTACTGTTTTTTCCATTGGGCACTACATTCTTCTGCCTTAAATCATTAAATTACATATCATTGTGCTCAGGCTCGCATTTGAGGGAGACCAGGCCCCGACTGCCCCGGGGCCTCCACAATAGAGATCAAATCACTAAAGTTTTGAAAGACTTGACGGAAAAAAATTGTTCCTTTTATTTATTTTTAAAATACTCCGGCCCTGATTGCGCTTAATTACATTTGTGATCCTTAGTATATCTAAACATTCTCACTTCTTCCAGAAAAAATAAATAAAAACAGAACATGAAAATTTAAACCCCTACTGCTTCACTCTTCCTGCTACTCTCCCTCCTGTTTCTACTCTACCATTCCTTCTCTTTCCTCGCTCTTTTCTCTATTTTTGTCATCCACCTCTTTCCTTCACTGCCTCCCTTTAATAACTGCACAATATTCTTTTCGCTTTTTTCCTTTTTCTCACATAAAAACTTATTGTGCTCCAGCGTTTCTATCTCCGTTCCGCAAACCCTGCACATCCTTTGCTCTCTATTTGCCCAGTATCTGCTTCCTTTCTCTTCGTTTCCCAATCTGAATCTTGCGATTATTCTCATGTTTCATGTGTCCATTTCTCTTATGTATTCTGATATCTCTTTCTCCCAAATCCTCTTGTATCTTTCATTAAGTTTGCTATTCTCAATTTTTTCCATTCTTTCCTGTTGTTCTATCTCTGTCTCTGCTCCTTAGCTCCTCTTCCACACTTGTGCTTTCTTCTCTCTGCCTCCTCTGTCGCCATTCCATTCCTATCAAAATAATCCTTTCTCTTTTTCTTCTACTTTATTATACATTATTTTTAGTCTTCCCTGAAAATTCTTTTGTTTATATAAGATTTTCAAGTGTGAAATATTTTCTTTTCGACAATAACGTCAATCTCTATAAGGCTCGGGTCCAGAGACTAATTCCAATGGTGTTAAAGAGTGTCAGAATTATACACGAACAGCGATAAAAAAGTCATTGTTGTCTGCAAAAAATATCCGTGATTTGTATTCAATTTAATTTAACTAAAATCAAAATAATGAGCTTTGACATCTGAAAACCTCAATTGCGACTCTTTAATATGAAACCACATCACGTCTTCAAAACTTACAACGAAGGAAATTTGAATTAGAGATTTTAATTAGTTTAGTTTAGTAAAGGCCAACATACTGCGAGGTCGTCGGTGATAAGATGAAAGATATATTAAATAAACAACGTAATAAAATACGAAATGCGGAAAAATTGACGGTAAATTTATCTAACTTATTATTTCGTATTCATCCCTTAACAATAAAATACACGTCGTATACCCATAAACAGGTATAAATACATTTCACAACATTCCTTTTGACCATCTGAGGTTTAAATGACGTTAACAAATTTTGCGTTAAAATAAGACGAAGATTATGGTTTCATTTAGTATCAGACGAGGGTCATATAATAACGTTTAGGATGAGACGAGGTTCACTTTACTGTTTTTAGGATGGAAAAAGGACCAAAGATCCATTTTAGGATGAGGATAGGTCTAAAATTTTGACTCGGGAACCTAGTGTAAGAAAAATTTCTCCGAAACCACATGTGCAAATATAAGTAAACCTTTTTATTTACTTTTGCAATACACCACAATAAAAACTGCACTCTACCGGAAGTTAAAAAAAGGACAAAAAGACAGATATTTTTTCTTAACAGGGAACAGTGTAGTTTAGCTCTTCACGGTATGATTTTAATTGTTTTTACTATAACCCATTCATCCAGATGGACTTCCCTAAGACGAGTAGCACGTTCCAACCACTTATTTTCCACCTGGTGGTGACTGGTGGTATCATTGTGTACTATATTTAACACATGCGTATGCTTATACCGAACCAACACTAACTTTATTTGCACCCTTTTCATTTTGTTCCGTATTTATCCTCTCCACGTAGTCCGTCTCTCCCCTTCACTTCACTCCCGCAACTAACTTAACCTTCCTTATCAATTTAGTTCCCTATTACACGGCTATTTACCTCTTTTTGAGCTACCTCATACTCCACCTCTCCCTTCCCCACTGTCCTTATTGTACAGCCACCACTTAATTGAAGAATTCATTCCACTCCAGTCGAGTTTAGCATTGTCGATTCTTAAAACTAAAATGTTTTATGGGTGGTGAGGCGGATCGTGGGGTGAGGGAGTTAGTTTGTACAAATAACATTTGAAAAAAAATGTGATATATATGGTATGTGTATATATATATAAAAGGTAGTATATTCCGGAAATAAAACTATAGGCCGTCAAATTCATATTTCCAAACTCTCACGGACGTTATTATCTGGTTGGCGAACTCTTACAGAAAGCAGAGACGAACTAGGCCTAAGGAGCAGGAAGAAAGGAAATGGAAGAAGTTACAGTCTTCGGTAATGAAGGATGTATAATTCAATATATTATGAACTAATCTTTCACTTTCTTTATTTAAATGATTCTATCAAACAAATTCATAAAAAGCGTAATGCATAACGGTCACGGAAGCAAACCTATCTCCATTACTCATCTGATGCATGTCCCCGGTCCAGTGCAAATGGGCTTGTGTCCTCATTTTTTAGTGGTCTATTTTTAAATTGTTGATTGAAATTGATGCTAATAAATGTGTATTGGCGTGTCTATTTTATTAAATATCTAAATGTTGACGGAGATATAGCAATTAAAAATTTGAATTGTAGTTTTAGCGCTAAAGATGGTCGGCCATTTGTATGACGTGAAATGTATTTTATATGTCAGTTATTTGTTGAGTAGGTCAGTGCTGTGGTAATGTTTTGTAGCTGTTGGTAGTCAAAATAATCAAGTCAAGTTAAATAATAAGTTTTTATTCTATTTAATCCAATTACGGCAGATATAATATTGGAATTTTATAGTTTCTTGAAATAGCTGTAAATAATATTTGATATTTTGATATATAAATATACATAGCAGAGATTTATGAGCTGTAAGGTTGATAACCTATAAACTTGTTAGAGTTCTGTCAAGAATATATCTCTTTTACGCTCTGTTGTATAAAAGAGATAGCAACTAGCGATTGTGAGATCACATGCAGTTGGAATGTTGTATAACGTTCAAGCCCATTGTTATTGAATTCATTTGATGCATTGCGAGCAATGGCTTCTATGCTGATTTTTCAACGCGTAACTTTATACCGAGCTCTATTATCTTAAATTATAATTGATAATGTGTAAGTATAGCTTTGAAATGAACCTTACGTAATGTCGTTTTCTTAAGAAAAAAGTATACCCTTGTTTTACATTTTCCTTTAACTTTTAGTACAGTGCAAATATTTTTGTGTTCTATTGAAAAATTTATGGCCTGTGTACCAGGGTATAGAGAAAATGGAAAGTGAATTTTTTCTTTAATAGATAAGTCAGACTAATTTCATAGCTTTTTAACCCTGTCATCCTCATTGTTACGTCTTGTCACATCTTTTGAATGCCCCCTGTTCGACATCACACATTATTTTATTTTTTGATTTTGTTCTTTCATTTTCCTTAAAAGCCGAATATTGAGATTAAATGTAGATTATAACACTTGCGTTTTGTTGCACTTTGTTAATTCTCTCTTAGCCCCCCATTTGCATGTGACGTAATGAATGGATGCCGTAATGTTACGAAATATAAGTAAGAAAATATATTTTAGAAGAAAATCCTAAATTTTTCCCCTAGTTACACACCTGGAGTAGATCGTTGTACAGTGCCGAAGCTCTCAGCCAATCTTCTACCTCTCAATAAATGAATAAAATGTTAGTGGAAACTTAAAGGTTTTCCTTTTTTGTGGAGAAAACCCTATAAGTCCCATTCTACGCAGTAACCATATAAAAAACACACCCACACACAATTCACCACGCCATACTCACAATTCCAAATGTCGAACGACATTCGGAAGTCGTGCACGCACGCCTGCCCCTTGATCCTGATTGAATTGATAACAAATTAAATGGAACAAAGAATTAATGAATTAAATTGTTACATCGTAATCGAATGAGTAGACTTGGTATCTGATGAGCCGTATAAAGCCGAATAAAGTAAGTAAGGAAATTAGCAGTCATTTATTTGTGTTCCGTGGTTAATTAAATTGAATGAATACGAGTAAAGTAATAGGTCAGACTTCTGCGTCTTCCGGTTCGATCCCAGGTTTATTTTATTATTTTCTTACTTAATAAATTGCGGCTGCATCATACCTAATATTCCCAAGATAGTAGGAGATTGTCGGTGATAAGACTCAGCATCGAAAATATAGGCCAAAGTTAAATAAATTAAATGTAAAAAGTTATTTATTGGTTAATTTTATAACGAGAAAGGGAAAATATTTTTTTTAATTCAAATCTGGAAAATTCTAATTGCAATTAAATTGAAAATAGTTTAATACATTAGAGTACTTATGGTCTAACTGAGGTTAGTAATAAAACACAATATATGTCAAATGCCACCAAAATATTGCGTTTCTTATTGATTTAAAATGACCGCTCTTATTGAAAAATCCTATAGAATACAATCATCAATATTTTTTATATTAAGTCAGATAACATAAAACTCTATTTGTAGTCCACATATATGAGACCGCAACACAACTATAATTCCATAATTCGGTCGACATCGGGTTCCTTCAGGTTCTTACGAGTGTCTTCGGATGTTCGAATAAATATCATTTGCGTAGTACGGAAAAATAATTTGATATCTCCCAACAAAAAAGTACCTAGCCTCTACCAGGTCTTTTTCTTAAGGTCGCTCAGTTTGGGATATCAGGTAGTGTTTAACAAACAAACAATTTTAAACTTCAAAATAATATTTGGTTGGTAGTGAATTTTGTATGGTGGCTCGAAAACGGCTCCATGCATCTTAATGAAAATTTCCTATTTCGTAGAGAAAAAAATTCTAAGACTTTTAGCGTCCCCGGATTTCCCCCTGAATTTCCTGGAAACCCGTAATTTTGGAAAAACTGGAAAAAAGTGAGCCCTTTTTTGATGTATTACTTTTAATTCGTAAAAGATAGAAAGTTGAAATTTTGCATGTGTACTAAGGTAATCAGTGCTGACATTTCTCAAATAAAAAAAAATCAAAATTTCAAAATTTTATTGGGGGGCACGGAGGCAGTATTTGCCTAGAGTAAAAATTGTGCTAGAAAGTTGAAATTTTGTATATAAGCTAACCTTGGTAACTTATTTACGAATCGAAAAAAAAATCCCAAATTTTGAAAAAAAGTTGGTCAAATAACGCATAAATTGAAAATATTTTATGTGTCAATGTATACTAGTATGTCTGCGAGTTTATTATTTCAATTTAAAAATAGAGTTAAATATGAAATGTAATTACGAATTATTTTATTGGATTCAAATTATATACGCCAAAAAGACGTCGCTTTGCGTATAATGTTCATTTGGTTATGACACTTTTTAGCAGTTTTAATATTTTAGATTACATGTCACATCACAAAGCTTATGACTCCTCCCCTCACATTGTTATATCTTGTGAATTATCGCAAGTATAAATCAAAGTACAAATTATTCTGCACCTCCTCTTCCCCCTTTGCGTGAGACGTAATTAATGGGTGGTTCCCTTTCAACAATATTTTGTAAAACATATAAAAATTAGCCGACATACTTTTACGTAGGTGAGTTAGGTTTTACGTACTATTTGCCTGTTTTGCTTGGTACCTGTAAAATAACCCTGGTTTCAAACTAGCAAGTACACATACCATCTTAACTACACTTTTATTACACAATTTACACAATTTTTGTTGTAAATTTTAAAACACTTCTAAAACATATTTTAGAACCAGGTATTGAAAATAATTGAGATCATAGTATATAATTATTTTCATAACATTCAGTGCATTTAATAAAATTGTTTAACAAATTCAGACAAAAATTCATCTTAAAAGAAATTAATAACCGATTTTTATTAAAATTATGAACGTTTTTAACAATGTACATATTACACTATATTTGTTTTCAAAATTTCAGCTTTGTTAAAACGAAGTAGGTCTGGGGGCTCTGGAGTTTACTCTATAATTAAGGGCAGTGAACCACAAAGCTCTAAAACTTTATAGTATATTGACGTTTTGCTAAATTAGTGTAAACTCCGGTCTCACTTTCATAAAACTTACTAACTACAACACCAACTAGAACTCAATCTCAAACGAATGTCGAACCCGGTGGCCGCTATTCACCACAGTTTTTAGAATAACCAAATTTAATTCTAATTAAAAAAAGAAAAACGATTAATATAGTTTAGGTCAGTGCCGTATCATCCGTGGAGCAGTCATATGTTGTTGCAGTGGTAAGACTAGTATATTGACTGGAGAGTAAAAGGGAATCAAAAACAGTTTTTTTCGAAAATCAGTAGTGAAAGGATCTTCTTTACAGACATTGCTCTGGGTTTATACTCTTGATATAACCCACTTTCTGTATTTTGGGCTATTCTCCCAAAACCCCCAGGGCCTCGCTCTTGTAGGGGACTCACATTCTCGCGCAAAATCCCAAGTAGAAAAATACATTACTATATATGTATTTGAATCTGGAATCTCGCTCTTTAGAAATCCCACTTGAATTACTGCGTATATCTTTTAAGGAATTCATGTACCTTAGTTAATCCTCATTAATACTTGTCGTCTTTGTGCTTGTTAACTTTTATAAATCTTCCAATATATAATTTTATTTCTCGTCAATTATCATCAAAAATACATAAATTATACAAAGAACAAGTGTCTCGCAAAGATCTGCAGCCTGGCGCCTCGCTATGGCTAAGACCGCCCCTGTTCGGTTACACTATTTGCGTTATTTTGTTCTGACTTTTACCAGTAAAGTAAATTATTTCACACAAATTCATGTGCAATTTGGGAAAATGCTAATGTGATATTCTGTACTATTTGAACATTTTCATCTCTCTGAAATTGATTGACGAAATGTTGAAAAGTTGTTTTAACGGGACAACGCCCAGGTATAAAATGTAACACTTTAATTAGCTTACATTGAAAGACAATTTCTACAGGCGTCCGCACTCGAAGTGGTACCAATTAAAAATACTGTAATTTTGTCAATTTTGAATTTTTTATTTGAAAACTTCAGTATATCGTAAAAAAATTGTTATTGTTCAACGTAGCCACCTTTAGCGCAAATAATAGCATCAATCTGTCCAAGAAAGGTCTACATGCTGCTCGAATGTAGTCTTATGGTATTTTGTCTCATTCTCGGTGAAGAGCAATCTTTTAGGTGTCGATCGTCTCATATTTTTTAGTCAATACTTTGGTATATGAAAAGTAGGAAATGAACCTTGGAATTAGCCTCTAGCTAGCTAGTAAGTATAAAACTTGTAATATAGGACCCCGTTCGCCTGATTTGACTGCATAATTATTATTTTTCATTGGGGACATTTGAAGGAAATTTTCAAGTTGGTGCTCAAATGTCATTGAAGAATGTTGTCAAAAGCACAGTATTTTATAAGTTTTAAAAGTAATGTAACGTAATTCTTTACATTACGTTTGATGAAAAATATTTTACTCAAAAATTAATTCAAAATGAAATGGTGCAATAAAACACTTACTTAAAATAAAATGTTACACGAAAACCTCGCAACAAAAAACTGCTTTATATATTTTAACATTGTTTCACATATTTCTTTATTAATTTTAAATGCTTAATGTATCGTATACCCCGAAGAATTTAATATACTTTGTCTTACGCCTTTTGTTCTTCTTTGCTTCTTTATAGTGCTTATCTGTACCTTGGAGCAGAAACACTACAAATATAAAAAAGTGCTAATATTAAATGTGAAGCACAGAACTTCCTAAGATCTCCTAGTTTTATATTCTATAAAATTGTACTTTTAATAAATTATTTCCGACGATGCAGTGGCCAAGAGCATTATGTTGACGGTAGACTGCTTTGTCTTCGGGTTCGATCTGCTAACCAAAGGTATATTTTCTGGGTTTGGTTATTATCAAAAGTAATTTGTTATGTTATCTCATAATCATAAAACTTATGAGGCAGCAGTGTTAATGTAATATAATAAGCAGTCCACTATTAATACTTCCAATATTAAAATAATTTATTTTTGATTTACTCAAAATAATAGAGATAAAAATGAATGGTCGGAGAGTTAGTGATCCATTTTAGATAATTGTTTTATTCACGCTGAAATTTGATTAGTATTTGAATTACATATATTTAAGAATCCTTGAGTGTCTTGGCCTATAATACAGTGTCATAATTATGAAATACTTTAAAAATGATAAGGCTGGGTTCACACGGAATTTTTAAATATAATTTACATCTTATAGACACGAGTATGGATGTTTAAAATAAAGAGATTATAAAGTTTTATTGATAAAGTCAATAAGGTTTTTCAGACTTTTTCTGTTTATAATGACTTTTAAATCGAAAACATATTTTAAATGGCTAAATAAGTACATGTACTTGGGTAATACCCATATCAACCAGCATTTTTTAATTTCTTTATTTATTTTAAACATATAGCATATATTTTAGTACATTCATTTTGCTATATGAAAACTGCAACTATACGATTTTACTAATAAAATTGAACAGTGTAAAAAACGTGCCGTGTGAACTCAGCCTAACTCAAGAAACAGATATACTGTACCTTACGTACAATTCCTCGAAGGGTCTCCCAGTTTTAAAAGTATTTCAACTTACAGTATTTCTTAGGGTTTTGAAATAAAACAAAAAGTAACAATTAAATAGATTTGTTTAACAACCATGATTTTCTGTTGTACCATTGTTGCAATTTGTTTTTAAGTAAATAATATGAGTATATAGGTTCGGATAACCGAGAGCTTACTGTATTCTATAATCAGTGCCATAACTATACCGTCTGAGGCCCGTGGCAAATTCATCGGATGGGGCCCTCCCTTAATAGAAAAAAGCGGCAAGAAAATGAACTTAGCGCAATGAATTTATTTGTATAATTCATGTATGTTCTTGAGCAATTACAATAGAAGATATAAAAGGATTTGGGAAAGTAATATACCTCAGTACTTAATAGAAAAAGATATAAAAAAACATAAGAAGGACAGCAAGGTTTAGATTGGGAAATGAGGAAAAAGGAAACAGATACTGGGAAAGTAGTGAGGAAAGAATGTGTAGAGTGTGCGGAACGGAGGACGATGCACTGGAACACATTAAGTTTGATTGTAAGGAAAAAGTTGTGAGCAAAATGAATATTGGCCAGCTATTAAAGGGAGGCAGTGAAGGAAAGAGGTGGATGGCGGAAATAGAAAAAAGGAAAGAAAAAACAGGACAATAAATAAGCTCGTAGCTGGGTTGCATAAGGAACATGAAGAGAGAGGAAGTACTAAAAGAGGCAGTGAAGGGAAGCAGGAGAAAAAAAGAAGTAGCGAGGAAACAGTTAAACTTCAGTCCAGAAAAATAGAGGATTTGCGGAAAGGAGATAAGGACAAGAGGTGGATAACGGAGATAGAGACAATAATAAAATAGTAAAGGAAGAGAGTCAAGAAGAAATAGTAAAGTAAGAGAGTCAAGAGGAAATAGTAAAGATAGAGTGTTTATGCCTGTAATAGACATAAGTGGAGAAGTGAAAACGAAGAGAGAAGGCAGGAAGGATAGTGAAAAGAAAATAGAGGGTTTGTCGAGAGGAGACAAGGAAGGCAAGAGGTGATAGATGAAGATACAGGCAATAAGGAAGAAGAAGCAGGAAACGGTGTGAATAAAGGATGAGTAGGGGACATGAAGAGAGAGGATCAAGAAAAGAAGAAACAGAAAGTACTATTCGAAGTAGTAATAGTCTAGAATAGTTTAAGTTTAGTTTTAACTTTCAATTTATATAAAATGCATTAAGAAATATAATAATGTAGATTGTAAAGCCGAAAGGCACACAATTAATATAATAAATAATGTATGTTCTTGAGTTAATACCTAACTAAAATTGATTTTTTACTAAATTTTGTAATGTATGGTAGGTTACATAAGGGCACACCGCGTCTGGGGCAGTGGACCTGGAAAATTTTGACAGCTCTACCCTATTGTTACACCATTGTCTACAAATTCAAAATTAAAATTTACTCAATCAGGCTGTGTGTTGATTGAAATTTCTTGTAGTAAACCTTGTATTCGTTGTTTGTAAATCAAATAACTTTACAATAATAGTGCTAACATATAAATAGTGCTAGATCAAAATACTCGTATACATCAGTATATAAAAAAACATCAGTTATTAAAGGCAAACTTGTAAAATCTCCATTGTTCACTTCATACACAGTGTTTCAGAATTGCAACTATGTGACTCAGGTGATCGGAGGGTAGGAAGTGGGGGGAATGGGATACCTACCCTCCCCCGCAAGACACCCGTCGTCGTCGACCACACCAGTCGAACAAAACGCACGTTGCTTGGGTTAACAGAGGTCGGTACTATTCGGTTCCATTCTTCAACGGTCGTTGTAACGGTTACGATAACCGTAGCTAGTCGTATCTGGTGGGTTGTCCGAACGTAGAGGGTCTACGATCATATAGCTATAGCTGTAGGGTATATATTCGTACCCGTACAGAGGTGTATGCCGTTTGGAACTAGGTCGGTAGTATCGATTCCAGTACATTTTCGTGTGGATGCCTACTGGTACTATTGGAGTTAGTATTGGTGCTGGGGCGCCTTAGGTATGCAACCCCCAACACTCAGCACTTAGCAGGCCTGAGTTATGTTGACTGTATACATATACTCCTAATGTACAATACCTAACTCGTCGGACACGATAGGTCAGACTCTAAGCTACTAACAATTAAAGGTAGAAAGATATAAAAAGCAATTCCGTTGATTCGGGCTTACGATCGAAATAATCAGATTCCAGTCTATTGTACATAAGGATCTTTGTTTAATAATATGAATATGTAGGATTCGTTTAGTACGCCTTTTCAGTACGTATTGAGTATAGATATGGCATAATGGTCATAGCAGTTATTTTAACTTGTAATTCTGAATGTTTAATATGAGATAAAGTAAATGTTGATAAGGTAGCAAATGTAGACATCGGCACCCGTAATTTAGATTAAGGCATTAAGGGTAAAATTAGATAGTGATAGAATTCTAAGTAAGATTCATTTTGTAATAAAATAAGAGAGCTAGAAATTGCAAGTACATTAGCGTAGGGACAGAAAAGTTCTAGCTACTTTAGAATAAGAACGACAATGTTAATATGGCTAAGAACGTCGAGGCGTTTAAGCTAGGGTGCTATATATTCAGTCTCAGACTACCTTGTTTCGCATTTTTAATCTTTTGCAATATACAGTAATTATCTTATCGTGGACCTCAATACCATCTGTCAATATCGTAAAATGTTATCCATAATCTCACTTAAACTCTTAGGCCGTACTTAGCTTAATTCTTAGGAGTATTAGTTGTAAGTAATAACGTATAATCAATATAAAATTATTTTAATTCAATGTGAGTGTCTTTGTTCCTTTTGTGAAAAATCTTTACCCATTATTTGGGCCCACAACAAATTTTGATACGAGGCCATTTGCTACTTTACTGCTTCACACCCTGTCTTCTCCTATCCACTGCGATCCACTAGCAATAATATAACTCCCGTTCAGCAGTTTCTAGCTTTTATGTGTATCTAGTTAGCATCAGGTGGGCGTTGTTAGGGCCCAGGCGATATTTGGGTGACCTACCTTAAATATAGCCAAAGGTATATTGTCTATGAACTATTATCATGCAAGAATTCGGTTTTTATTAGTGGAGCTCGACCCCACCACAAGCTAGGCAACCATACTGGCCACTGCACCACCACACTGAAAGAACTAACTACCGCAGACTGAAACAAACAAAGTCATTTGTTTGTCAATCAATAATTATTTTTTTTAAGACGAATGTAGCATTCGAACTCGTATTGAGTGAATCAAATTCCTTATGGATCTTGAAATATACATATTTACCGTACCATTAAGTGGACTGCCCTGAAAATATATCCAATGTTTTCTTATTTATTTTGTCAATTACCCCACTCACTATTGAGATGTATGTCTTAGGAAGTTATTCAGTAATCATGTTTCGTGATAAAGACGTTTTATATTAATACGACGAAAATAAATGTAAAATCAATATCTACTTCTATTTAGAACACGTATGAGAATAATTCATTGACTTTGTGGGATATTAATTCCCTATTAGATTAGAACAAGTGGCGCCGGGGTGAAAGATAATGTAATTAAAATGGAAATTAACTCTATTTTAATTATAGTCTATAGATATATACGAATATAACATTTTATTTTATTCGCAAATTTACTATTAGAGAACGAACAAATTAAACGAACATGAAATAATTTTATTAGATATTAAGAAATATTATTTTATGTATTCCGGGCTTCCGTTATTAAGTATGGCACACATACGTGCGAATTAGACATGCGACATTCAACATTTATTGGAAAAAGTTGTACAACATGTCCAGTCCACACTAGTGCGGCATGCAACTTAATACGTCGGAAGCTTTCATATTTCGAATCCCTTTAACCTGCTGTAGAAAAAAAATATTTACAAAAAAATTTAAGTAAACCAAATAAGTAAGTAATGGCCAAACTCAGTTCGACAAGGATCTATTGTTCAGGTCTATTTCATTTGTCCATTTAAACACAATTTTCAATTAGTTTTATGTATTTACTAAACACAACCTAAAAAAACGTCAATGCACAATGAGATTATACTTGACTTTTTTATTCGAGATCACATTTAAAACTGTAATTTCTTTAGAAGTCCCGACTTAGGATTGAAACATTGTTCTTTCATTAAAATGCTACCAAGAATTTTTATAAATAGCATAAGTAACAGTTTTATTAGTGTCGCATGTTTAAGTTGCACTAGTCTGTACGTTAAAAGTACAACACATTTAGTACACTCTTTAGACAACTTCTGAATGAAAATATATAAATGTTGGATGTCGCATGTTTATGTCGCACTAATCTGTACGAGGCATTAGTCAATTTACTATGATACGAGTGTTTATTATATTTAAAGAGGTTCCCAAAATATTTCAAAGATGCTTATTTCATTTTCAAATCTAGTCTTTGTGTTTGTTAACTTTTATAAATCTTCCAATATAACATTTAAAAACTCTACATTTTTTTACATAACTTACACAAAGAACAAGAGCCACGCAATGGCTTAGAGCGCCACTGGGTATAATATATGTTGTTTGTCATTAATACACAATATTTGAATTTTGAACATATTTTTAATAGACCAAGTGAGCATAAAAAAACCTTTAAAATTGTTAATATTTTTAAATGTAGTGTACACGCTGAGTTCGCACTGCTGAAACTCGCGTTATATAAATGTATATATAAATATAGTTATTGATAATTAAATATAGGGTTTTTCAACAAGAACTTTGTTTTTTCAATAGGGGCAACACCAACAACAGGACAGTTTTGACATTTATTTTTTTGACATATCAGTAGTAGATGCTTTGGCAATTGTTACAATGAATTCAATGGGCTTGTGTCCTATGTCTTAATTTCTATTAAAGTGTACTATATATTGATAAAGTGGGTTACTAGAACCTCAAATGTTCAATTATTTTTTAATAACTCCTTATATGTGAAGAGATGTTAACAATTAAAGAAGTCTATTTTTCCCTTTAATTATTAAAGGGATTCAACGTTGTACACATTACGTACCACGTAAGGTTACCAACCTTACAGCTCATAAATCTCTGCTATATGTATTTATATATCAAAATATCAAATATTATTTACAGCTATTTCAAGGAATAATAAAATTTTAATATTATATCTGCCTTAGCAGGGTTAAATAATAATAAATTGACTTGATTATTTGACTACCAACAGCTACAGACCATTACCACAGCACTGACCTACTAAACAAATAACTGACGTTAAAATGCATTTCACGTCATACAAATATGGCCGACCATTTCTAGCGCTAAAACTACAATTCAAACTTTTAATTGCTATATCTCCGTCAATATTTAGCTATTTAATAAAATAGACACGCCAATACACATTTATTAACATCAATTTCAATCAACAATTGAAAAATCGACCACTAAAAAATGAGGACACAAGCCCATTTCGCTAGAAAACCGCATTAAAATAATAAAAATTCAAGTGCGTAATATGGTCTGGAGGCGTGATTGGGCCGTTTCTTTTCGAAGATGCGGCTGGAAATGTTGATACGGTCAATGCTTCAATGATTACGCTATCGAGAGATATTAACAACTCAATTTTGGCCTATTATTAATGATATGTATATTACTGAAATGTGGTTTCAACAGGACGGTGTCACAAATCACACAGCCATCCGTGACGCGATTTACGAAATAGAACCGCCATTTTGCCAAGAAGTGATTGAAAATTTTGATAAAATAATCGACATCTGTCAGCGTGGTCGTGGTGGACATTTTTCCGACTTTTTTCATTCATAATTGCTAAACCGTCTTTCTAATACAATAAAAATTTCATCATTTTCGTCTAAATTCCTGGTTTTATTTTGTTTATATGTCAATATAAACGAAAACATAATATTATTACTGCAATGCAATACAAAAAAGGATAACTAAACATTTGTTTCTAAATTTCTTTATTACTTTCAACATTTTCTTAAATATTTTATGAATGGTTTGGGAATTAGACGGTTACGCAAAGGCTTAAAAAGAGCCAAGTTCCTCAGGGATTTCTTTAATACTCTGTGTGCAGAGGAGCTCCGCAGTTCTCTAAATAAGGCAGTGATTTGCCGTGTTTAATTATTCATTACCAGGACTATTGAATCTTAGCAGACACCGCAGCCAATTATGCTATGGAGTTCAAGTTTCGAAAGGTTTTGGCGAGCATGGATACACAATGTACGAAAATGAACTGAGTTTAGATACGCAAGCTAATAGAATGCCATCGCAAAAGCAATTTATCAAATAGTAGCTTATAACGGAAGCAATTCATCGCATTGTCCCTATTCATCCAGTGCACCACATCGCTACCTAATAAGTTAACGATAAAGTATATACATAATCAATTTAATTTGATAACAACCAAACCCAGAAAATAGAACTCTGATTCGGGAATCGAATCCAAAGATATAGCAGTCTGCTCTCGCTCAACGTATCGTTCCTTTGGTTCGTCGTTGTTCAACACTTCTTCCAACTCTTCGTGATGCATTTTTTCTAATACGATCAAGCGGCTTCCTATACATCTTTTGTAGTATCTGACCGAACTTTCGGTTTCGGTTTTGGCCTAGTTTCGGCAAAGAAACGAGTTTCAAAACTACGGCCGAAACCGAAACTGAGTTCGAGAGGTTTCGCACTGCGATCGGACATGTTCGGTGCACTCAGCTGCGAGCGACGAAGTGTCATTTTGCGTCTTGTTTCTGTTTGTGTTTGCGTCTTCACAGTTTTTTGTTAGTTCGAGACAAAAATATTTTTATTTACATACACCAAGTATTATTTGCATTAAAAATATTTATATTACTGATTGCAAACCTTATCGCTGAATCTGCCCGAACCGAATGTTATTACAACTGTGTTGTTAGTAAAAGAACGAACGTGTTTACGAGTGAGATAAAACACACGGCACGAACATAACTAAACTGATTTGAAACTGGTTTTGAGCATATATTCAGCGACTATATTTCTCGGTCGCAGAGCATTGTTGGTTTCTTCAACAGAGATGTTTACGAATACTATTGAAAAGTATTTAAATACATACATACAATCAAACATAACATAATAGAATCCCCTGTTTTGCTATTGTTAAACATTCTATAGAGTCACGATACACGGCTCGTGCCTCGTTAATTTGCAATCAGTAGACTCGTGTGCCTTTCCTCGTGTTTTATCTCACTCGCATACATGTTCGATCTTTCACTAACAACAGATGTAATCACATTCGCTTCGGTTAGATGCGGGGCTAAGGTTTGCAACCAGTCGCGTCGTGTGCGGAGGCCCTTAGCAGTTAGGTACTTTTTAATTTTAACTCTATTGTAGTTCATTAACAAGAATGCTATACAAAATGAAAATGACCAAAGTTTAGAAGAAATTATTTTGTTCTTATAATGAAAGAGTATTTTTTGTTTTCTGTACCTAAACATATTTATTAAGTAAAAAGTAATTTTGTTTTGTACCATTTATTTTATGTTATTCGCGAATAATATTAAAAAGAAGTAGTAGATTTATTTGGAATAAGGAGTGATTTCAAATATCGGAGACTGAATGATTAATAATAATATGTGATTTAAAAATAAATACTGAATGATTATGATTGACTGTTTCTTTTTCCAACAAAAATATGAACTTTTATGGAAGTTTCGGATTCGGTTTCGGTTTCGGCCGAACCTGAGACCAAATCCGAAATTAGCTTTCGGTCGGACTCTAATCTTTACCGGTTGTTCACGCAATATTTCGGATAAATTGATTTCAAGAGGTTATTTACTTTCACCTTCACGTTATTCTGATTTAGCTCCAATGATTGATGAGAGATGTAGATGATTCAAATTTTTGTCACTACTTAAATTAAAGGAAAATATTCTCCGAGACACGCAGGCTATGTAGGAAGTAGCGTAATGTAGAATGCCTAGGCACAGGTCGTGGTATTTGCTGCGCTTCTGCCTTTATTGATTATTCAAACTTTTAGGGCTTCTTTAGAATTTTATTCAAGCGTTTTAAAATGCACGCGCCCTTGTTTAAGTACTATTAACGGTAGGGGTATCGTAGCCTGCAATTAATGATCGACTGTCTAAGTATAGCCTGGAGACTATGGTGAGGATGGAGTCTCGCTCTCCCTTAGCAATCGAAAATACACACGACACAGTGGATAACCCGGCAAAGAAAAAGGGACATGCAAAAACGTGCAAAGTAACAAGAAATAAATTTGTCGCTGGATATAAATTACTTGAAGTATATATTATACATAATTATACTAGACAATGTTGAACTTGGGTGAGAGCATAAAAAGAATACTATAAATAAAACCTCAGTGGTGGAGGCGGTTAATCCAGTCCCATATGCTGACGTAATATAGCAGAATTAGCAAATGCTACGCGCCCTGCTTGTAGAAAATTTGTTCAGCTTGTACAATGGGCTTGTGTCCTCATTTTTTAGTGGTCGATTTTTCAATTGTTGATTGAAATTGATGTTAATAAATGTGTATTGGCGTGTCTATTTTATTAAATAGCTAAATGTTGACAGAGATATAGCAATTAAAAGTTTGAATTGTAGTTTTAGCCCTAGAAAATGGTCGGCCATATTTGTATGACGTGAAAAGTATTTTAACGTCAGTTATTTGTTGAGTAGGTCAGTGCTGCAGTAATGTTCTGTAGCTGTTGGTAGTCAAATAATCAACTCAAATCAAAGAATAATAAGTTTTTATTTTATTTAACTCTGCTAAGGCAGACATAATATTGGAATTTGAGTGTTCCTTGAAATAGCTGTAAATAATATTTGATATTTTGATATATAAATACATATAGCAGAGATTTATGAGCTGTAAGGTTGGCAACGATTGGATTGTCACATGCATTTGGAATGTGTACAACGTTGAATCCCTTTAATAATTAAAGAGACAAAATGACTTTTTTAATTGTTAATATCTCTGAACATATAAGGAGTTATTAAAAAATAATTGAACATTTGAGGTTCAAGTAACCCACTTTATCAATATATAGTACACTTTTGTAGAAATTAAGACATAGGACACAAGCCCATTACAGTAAAAACTTATTCTTTTTCATAAAATAATGAAATATATTACGAAAACATACGCGGTCCTGACCAATTTTATAAATTGTAAGAGTAATGCAAACAAACACAGACTGTAACAGGACAGATACAAATATAATGAAATTACAATAATATTTCTCCAAGAATCCACGCGCTGGCTACTATTTAATATTAGCTATTACGTTTTTATTTCTTTACATATTCAAAAGTTGACAAAGTTATAGCTATATCAAATTTGTACTTCAGTTTTACCAGTTGTTTTAGATAAGCATAATATGTCACAGAAAAAATAAGTAATCGAGATTATTTTGCCTTGTTCCCAACCTTCTTAATATAATAATAGCTTGTGTCCTCATTTTTTAGTGCTCGATTTTTAATTGTTGATTGAAATTCATGTTAATAAATGTCTATTGGCGGATCTATTTTATTAAATATCTAAATGTTTACGGAGATATAGTAATTAAAAGTTTGAATTGTAGTTTTAGCGCTAGAAATGGTCAGCCATATTTTTATGACGTGAAATGCATTTTAACGTCAGTTATTTGTTGAGCAGGTCAGTGCTGTGGTAATGTTTTGTAACTGTTGGTAGTCAAATAACCAAGTCAAATCAAAGAATAATAAGTTTTTATTTTATTTAACCCTGCTAAGGCAGACATAATATTGAAATTTGATTGTTTCTTGAAATAGCTGTAAATAATATTTGATATTTTGATATATAAATACATATAGCAGAGATTTATGATCTGTAAGGTTGGTAACCTTACACAAGGATTGTGATGTCACATGCACTTGGAATGTGTACAATGTTGAATCCCTTTAATAATTAAAGAGACAAAATGACTTTTTTAATTGTTAATATCTCTTAACATATAAGGAGTTATTAAAAAATAATTGGTCATTTGAGGTTCTGGCAACCAATTTTATTAATATGATATGGAGGTGTTATAGAAATTAACCTAAAGGCGAAGCAACCGCGCGTCAACGACGTAAGCCGACCGCAAACGATGCTCTTAAGGTGTTCGTAACTCCTTCCAACGTAGTACGTTTGATGCTGGAACTAAGTGTGTCCAATGTCAAGTGTCCAACGTTCATATTAGAAGAAGTTCGGGCTGTGGTCGTTCTTTTGACGTCAATAGGATTTGTCTACCCCCGTCACACACTTGACCCACATTTCATGCACTGCAACACGAATTGTCCAACATTGGATGGTTTTATACTTGAGAGTTTTTTTACTTACTTGAATGTTTTTGTTAAACAGTGTCAGTGTCAATAATATGAACAAATTAATAAAATAAATAAATCATTCGGATTAAAAATTCGTTCCACCGTGTAGCAGGAAACTTGCCATGTCATTCTTCTAATATTTGACTCACACGTTGGAGGAAACATTTGAATCAAACGTTCACCGCATCGTGAATAGAATATAAAATATTAAAAAAAATTGTATTATATTAATACAAAAACTTTGTTAAATTCTTGCGAAACAAGATAACGAGATATTATGTAAATCTTAATAAGTTCTGTTATTGCGAAAACCGAGAACATTGTTAAAGAATTTACAATTGTAATCGTCAGTTACATTCGCAAAACATTGCCCTGCACACACGACACGACATCGGGTCCCGGCGTCGTTTGGCTGTGGGATTGACAGCCTCATTAAAACTTTAAATTGAAACATGACAGTTAAAACCAATTTCAGAAATGTTGGTACATAGAATACGAGCGCAATACGAGTCCTTTGTTTTGTTTATACGCGTTAAACGAAATACTCCTGTGTTATTGTTACGTAATGCAAGCAAATACGTTTCATTTGAATGTAAATTTTTACATTTAAATGTCGGAACTGTATTATAATTAGTTTTTCACAGTGGTAGATTAAGCAGGACGAAGGTAGTGGGTGGTACAATTGAATAGGGCCTCAATTCAATTGAGTCAAAATTTTCTAATCAAAAATAAAATATTTTTATTCCTGATCACACGCCTAATGGAATAGTCTAAGATGCTCATACGAGGGGCGCTATTCCTGAGTTCAATCGAATCGTAAACTCTTCTTCTTTCTGTAAAAATCACTCGATTTACGCAAAAGTGCTATTCCTGAAAATTTTACGAAAATTTACGAGTAGAGAAATCGAGCAAAAAAGTGAACATTTGCACGTCGACTATTTAGCTTGTGAATGTGCGATCGAACAGTATATTTTAGTGATTTTTATTAGTTATCACTGTTTCAGGCAAGAGTATTTAGTAAAATTTGTGTTGTTTGTTTTATTTTTCTAGAAATGCCAAAAAAAAAAATATTTGTTGAAGTTAACCTAAAATTTTTTTATTATTTTTTATTGCGTTTTATATTAATTTAATAAAAATGACATCTCTAAAAAGTATGGCTTTAAATAATTGAGCTACGCTTGAAGAAACGGAGTTAAATTATATGGAAAATGAAATACAGTTAAGAAAATACAACCATTAGAAACAGAAACTAGACGTAGCCAAAACACTTAATTAATAGATCTTATTTATAATAGAATGTACTGTTTATTTATTAATAAAATTAGAAATAGTATATTGTGTTTATTCTTAAATATACTTATTAAAATAAGTGCTGTTTTTTTAATCTACCGTAATTTAACAAATATAATGTATTCTAATATTTTATTAATGCATATAATTTTTAAAATTCAATTGTGAAATGATTCTATAAAATTAATAAATAGGAGAATATATACATTATTATGCAAACTCTGTATTCAATATTAAATTTGTACTATACTAAGATAAATGCTTCTTTTAAAATCCAGAAAAACAGTAGAAATAATAATTTAACCAGATAATCATATCCAACTTACAAAAATTATTTAAATTAATTTAAATTTCCCGCATTTTGTTGGTCTACAAAACGTTCTACACAATATATTCAATCGAATGGAGAATGTTAGTTTCGATTGTATTCAGGAATAGTGTTTTCAATTGTGATCGAATCTTACTTCACTCGTTTCGATCGAGTTTGTTCGATTGCGAACATTGCTCGCAAAATTCAGGAATAGAGCCCCAGCTTTGTAGTCCCGCTGTTTATTCCTCCGCTGTGTACAGAGGTCGGCTCTAGAAGTGTTACCAATTAAAAATGCTGTAATTTTGTCAATTTTGATCTTTTTTATTTAAACTTTAGTATATCGTAAAAACATTTCAAATTAAAAAAAAATGTTATTGTTCGACTTAGCCACCTTTATCGTGGATAATAGCATCGTGTCTGTCCGAGAAAGTTTCACACGCTGCACGAATGTGGTCTGCTGATATTTTATCCCTTTTACGAAGAAGAATCTTTAGCGTGTCGACGGTCTCATATTTTTTAGTTGATACTTTGACCTCCAGAATGGATCATATGGAAATATCCATTTGGTTTAAATCCGGGAAATATGGTGGCCATTGTTATGAAGAAAAGCTGGAAATTTCGTCTTGTTGAAAGAAACGTTGTGTTTCGCGGGCTTTATGGGATGATGACGAGTCTTGTTGTAACGTCCAATGGTTTCTACCGAATTGTTTAAGTGCCTAAAGTAACAAAGCATCGTTTAATATCTATTCACGGTAGATTTGTTGATTTACATTTACCATGTTCAATGAAAACGAGTGGTAAGCGTCCTGTGGCAGTTACCACGGCAATCGTAGTTCATTTTTTAATATGCGCATCCTATTACGAGCAGACACATTGAAATTTGAAATTGACACATTGAAATTAAGTATAAGGGTGAACCGAACACTGTTCACCGTGGCATGAGGGGTGCAATGTCAACGGCTTTACTCTCGTTCGCATACCACCACAATAACAATCCGAACGGGTGCCTTAGCTCACCCAAATCAGCGTCAGACATATTACGCGTTGAATAAAAACCGAAACTATCGAATCCCAGTAAACAATTTGGTGAAGTGTCCTATTTAATGACGTTTCTATCACTATTTCACTTCAATTATAGTTCGCATCAACTTTATCTTCATTTGTATTCCGACAGGTGGAGTAATTTCGCCATTTGTAGCCGATAAGGTAGACATTTTATTTGAAAGACTGTGAGAAACTGAACTATAAATGCACTCTTTCATGACAAAGAAGTCATGACGCATCTTCAATATGACGTCAAAGTGACTCCAAAATGTTTACTGGGATACTTGCTGTTACAACTTACGTTTTGTTAGGGCCTCTGGCGCAGTTTCTTTTTATTATGTGATAAATGAGCAGTCAATCCAATAAACAACTTGAACATATTTCCCCTGCTGCTTAACCATTTGTTATCTGGAATGGTTCTAACCTAAAAAAAAATCATTTAAATTCATAACTTTTGATGCACGTCAAGTGTCGACGGGGTCCGAGATTCTAGGGGAGGAGTTCGCTTGGTTGAGTAAAGGTCAAGGTTTAGCTGTACCATATCAAACCGTTTGTAGGTCAGGCTGTCACCAGCAGACGAAAACTTTGGAAATGTTTTGAATTCAAAGCGGTTGTACAGTCTGAACAGCTGTTTAGCATCAAAGAGAATATATAGTAGTTAATTAACTTTTTTAATTGAAATCTGTTTAAAATTATTTCATGTAGAAATATGTATATAAAAGGACCCTCCAGCGGTTTTTGTGAAAAAATAATAAAATGCGTGCGCGATTTGTTTGATGCTGACGTATATCCCCAGTAAACATTTTGGAGTAAATTCTATTTCATTTCTATTACTTTTCACGAGTTTTTTGTCATGAATGCGTTTGTTATCTATTCAGTCGTTCATAGGGAATGTCTCTTTTATGAGCTACAGACGGCGCAACGACTGCTCACTGTTGAATAAAAGCGACTCCTGTGTCAGGTAGGGAATCAATTTGAACTAAAATTGATTTTCTGGTTGTTGCTCCAACTTGTAAAACGTTAGAATTAAAATGTACGAGTGACTAGAACTTCACCTAGCCATTCTTTTTCACCAAATGTTTATCTGTCCTCAGTACAGGGTGGAAAATACAGTTGAAATGGAAGTCTCTGGACACTATTCATTGTATATCTCATTATTGTTTCTGAAGTTATCAATTGCTACACACATATTGTCTTTGATTTTTACCAAAGAATTTTTCCCTTCAGCGAGGCTAAAGAAACGCTATTTTCAGCAGTAGTTAGAATTATTTATCTAAGTCGCGTTAACATTCAATTAATATGTCCATTTTCTTCGACTTACAATGAAATAATCAGAAACACTGATAATGTTTAATGTACAATAGGCTTGTGTACTCATTTTAAGTGGTCGATTTTTCAATTGTTGATTTGAATTGATGTTAATAAATGTGTATTGGCGTGTCTATTTTATTAAATATCTAAATGTTGATGGAGATATGGCAATTAAAAATTTGAATTGTAGTTTTAGCACTAGAAATGTCGGCCATTTTTATGACGTGAAAATGTATTGTTATTTGTTGATTAGGTCAGTGCTAGTTAGGTAATATTTTGTAGCTGTTGGGAGTCGAAATAATCAAATCAAGTCAAAGAATAATAAGTTTTTATTTTATATAACCCTGTTACGGCAGACATAATATTGAAATTTTATTGTTCCTCGAAATAGCTGTAAATAATATTTGATATTTTAAAATGTAAATACATATAGCAGAGATTTATGAGCTGTAAGGTTGATAACCTGTAAACTTGTCAGAGTTCTGTCATGAATCCCAGTAAACATTTGGTGAAATAGAATGGCTAGGTGAAGTTCTAGTAACTCGTACATTTCAATTCTAACGTTTTACAAGTTGTAGCAGCACACTAAAATCAATTTTAGTTCAAATTGATTCCCTACCTGTCACAGGAGTCGCATTTATTCAACAGTGAGCAGTCGTTGCGCCGTCTGTAGCTCATAAAAGAGACATTCCCTATGAACCACTGAATACAAAACAAACGCGTTCATAACAAAAAACTCATGAAAAGTAATAGAAATGAAATAGAACTCTTTTACGCTCTGTTGTATAAAAGTCATAGCAACAAGACAGTTGTGACCTGTGTCACAACAGTTGTGAGGTCCCATATTCTGGAATGTTGTACAACGTTGAATCCCTTTAATAATTAAAGAGACAAAATGACTTTTTTAATTGTTAATATCTCTTAACATATAAGGAGTTATTAAAAAATAATTGAACATTTGAGGTTCTAGTAACCCAATTTATATATATAGAGTACACTTTTATAGAAATTAAGACATAGGACATAAGCCCATTGTGGTAGATGGTTTCGTTCAAGCGGAGTTTAATAATGCAAAACTCACAATGAAACTGACCGCAACTTGTGTAATAACGCCTACGTTAAATGCAACGCAACTATATTAACACTTGTACCACTCAATATAGTTAACACCAAATCAACATGACTCTGGAATGATTCAGATAATAACTGATATTATAAAAAACGTATATTATATAAATGAAATAAATTGATATTGTTTATATATTGTTTTATAAGCAGGAAATGCTTTATAACTGACAACTGCACCCACGACACTTTACTGTAAGTGGCACAAACGGAAATATCGATATAACTCGTAAAGTGACAGCAAAAGAATTAATGGATAAGTAATCTGGTATTTATAGGAAAACAATCATGGGAAGTGTTTTGAGAATAATAAATCCAGGCTTCAGTTGAGTTTTCCTTCTACTTAAATAAAACATTTAAGATAATAATTTATTATACGTTTGGTTATTTGTAACATTAATTTATGTATTTAAAGAAAATAATAATTTCTTTTTCTTATTAAATACGAGTATATTTATATTGCGATGTGTCATATAGACGCATTTATATTGCTCGGTGTGTGCCCAGTAACACAATCGAATCTATTTATCATTTCATTTATGGGGGAACGGTGGTCTAGAATTTTCAAAAAATAGATTTTTGTTTGTTTTGATATTTCGAAAGTATAGTCTTTTAAGGAGGTATAGGACATAAACGTGAATGATGAAAACGTCGTGAAATTTGGAGGGTCGATAAAAATAGGTGAAGCACATACAAATTCAGTCATCTTCCATACAAATCATAATGTTTAGCTCAATTTCACCACATAATATAACTTTTAACTATAAAAAAATGATGACACGGCTTTCAAAAATTAGGTGTATATAAAAGAATCTTTTCTGTAACTATTGCAAAAAGAAAATTATCAAAAGGATACCTATATACGAAAATATTTAAATAAAACCAGTAAGAAACAGTAATTGTAGGTTATGAGCCGGCAACGTTGCAAATGCCAATTTGAGCGGGAAATTCAAAATCTCAATAAATATTATATAAAATATAACAATTTATTTGTCGAAGAACCAAATCACGCATACGTTAACACACGTAAATTTACTGAGTTGCCAAATTTATTATTCCTTTTTTCAAAATATTTAATTTGAATTTAAATTGAATTAATATAAATTTGATATTAATTATAGGTAATTTTTCATTTATTAAACTATTATATGCATAAAAAAATCATTTTAACAAGCAAAAAGCAGTTTAATAGGGAATTGAAAAATTCATTTTCAAAGGTACAGTCCTGATATTTGCTCGTCCCTCATGTACTTCGTATTTTGCATTTCGTATTACCGAGAGATAAACTTTTTCCATGGACGGTACGTCCTGTACCTCCTTAAGAATATACTAATAAATTTTTGTAAGGATATTGCTAATAGTTTCGTTTTTACAGTCGTTTTAGCATATAGCAATAGCCTTATAGCCATAGCTTACTTATAACTTTAATCTTATTTATTTCAAAACTACTTTTTTTGGCATGGTGTTGTAGAAAAAAAGAACCGTCTTAAATTTTAATATGTTATGCACAATAGCTATCGTTGGAACTACAATCACTTTTTTATTTCAATAATTTTGTATTTTTTCAAAACTTGGTTTATTTAATTTTAATTTCAAAATTAAATTTCATTTTGTCAATTTTAATTATTTTTTTTTTCTCTAGTTCCGACCATAACTGTACTCATACTAATTAATAACTTTCTTGGTTTTTCTTTATCAGATAAATAGAAGAGCCAAAATCGGCAACACCGTCCAGGTCCAATTTTTTGACAAAGTATACTTCAGTCCCATTTTTAACATATTTAACAATATTCTTAAATTTCAAAAAAGATTTTTGTATGTAGAATAGTGTATGTAGTTAAAATATCGTTTTTCATTATTTTTATTATAAAAAAACAATCCTCAAAATACCTTAAAATTTTAAGCTCTAGACCAATTAAATCCTAAGGCGCCCTTCTCCACTGCCTGCTAAAGTTAATCCTCTTTTCCATTAGGTTGGTCACACTTTATTTGCATGGTTCACAACTCATTCTTTGTATTTCAACATTCGAGTTTTAATTTTTTATCTCACTGTAAATTCTAATTTATACTGAATAATTATTACAATATTAATAACATATTCATTATTATATTTTACTCACTGGTGGTGTTTCTTGCTAGGATCAAAACTTTGCCATTGATTTGATACTATTTCGTAATAATCGAGCTCCAATTTTGCAGACACACAGACACTCTTTTTAATAGTTGCACAGATTAAAAAAAACGCTTTTCTGTAATTGATTCAATAATTTAAAAGAAATATTATGAATGAAAAAATACCACTTCCTTTTATAAATACACCTTGAAAGGAAATTACTATCGATTAAAAAATATAGATAAAAGCGGAACTTTTATCGTGTCTGGCGGGATGTTTGGCACTTCGGATTGGACTGGCTGCTTACAAACGGTCTTGAAATAGTACTCTAAGGAACATATATAAAATTTAGGCTTACTACTTTGAAGTAGTTTACCTTTAAGAGCTTAAAAGTGTCTGGCGGAAGTTAAAGTCCACGGGAGGGATCTGGCAATAATGTATGTTAATTTTTAACAATATTCTGTAAAACATGTATAAAAAGCAATCATCACAATTTTACGCAGGTGAGTGACGTATCTTTTGTCCTTGCTACTTGTAAAAGTGCCCTACTTTTAAGCTCGCAGGTACACATACGTTCTTAACTACTATTTATTCTCAAAAATTAAACTTTTCTAAAATGGCGTATGTCTGGAAGCTCTGGATCTTATTCTATCACATACGGTCTATAATTTAAGTTTTTATAAATTACGAGTATCACTAAAAATATGTGCTGCGAATGTCGATTTATTCTCTACTAATTAAATAATTAATAATATATCAATTATTGTTTCAGGTACTGCGATTGAGTGTTACAAATGCAACAGTGCGTACGACCCACGATGTGGCGACCCATTCGACCCGTACTCATTAGGAAAAGTACATTGCCAAATGCTGAAAAAACCAGGACACTTAGAAAATACGAATTTAACTGCCACTCTTTGTCGGAAAATCACACAAAAAGGTCAGTTAAGCATAAAAAAGTTTGAAAAGTTAAATAAAAGATATTTTAATATTTAAAACTTATATTGTTAACAAATGAACACCCTGTGTACAATGATCTGAGTACAGCCCTGCTATTTTTAAACAAAAAAATATTATTGTGCTGGTTTATCTACCAAACAATACCTGGCAATACGTAGACGTCAGGTACTCTTACAACTGTGGGAATACTACCCAACTTACAATTTATGACCAGAGATAAATATTTATTAATACATTAAAGGGATTTAACGAATTTTCGCATTCGCAATAGATTAGGCAAATTTGGCAACGAAAAGTGAAAATAATTTACAAAATAACAATGCAACTGATTCGGTTTACAATATTTTTATTTTAGTAACTACTCGAACTTGCAATATAAAATAACAATTATATAAAAACCAAAATAAACTTTTACCTTTTTAAGTAAATTAGTTAATTTTTAATTACACTAAACTACTTTAAATTATATTACTAAGTAAAGCATTTAGTAATTAAATTGGAGTAAAAGAATATTCTACTTCAGGGGCGCTATTTCTGAGTTCAATCGAATGGTAAACTCTTCTTCTTTTCGTAAAAATCACTCGATTTACTCAAAAGTGGTATTCCTGAAAATTTTACGAAAATTTACGAGCAGAGAAATCGAGCAAAAAAGTGAACATTTGCTCGTCAACTATTTAGCTTGCGAATGTACGATCGAACAGTAAATTTTAGTGATTTTTATTGGTTATCACTGTATCAGGCAAGAGTATTTAGTAAAATTTGTGTTGCTTGCTCTATTTTTCTGATGTCAATTTTTTTATTTTTTGAAATGTCAAAAAAATAAATATTTGTTGAAGTTAACCTAAAATTTTTCTATTACTTTTTATTTATATTATTATTTATATTTATATTACTATATTATATTTTTAAAATTATATTGTATTAATATTTATATTAATTTATATTAATATTTATATTATATTAATATTAATTAAGCTTTATATTAATTTAATAAAAATGACATCTATAAGAAGTATGGCTTTAAATAATTTACTTATGCTTGAAGAAACGGAGTTAAATTATATGGAAAATGAAATAAAGTTAAGAAAATACAACCATTAGAATCAGAAACTAGACGTAGCCAAAACACTTAATTAATAGATCTTATTTATAATATTATTATATTTATTAATAAAATTAGAAACAGTATATTGTGTTTATTCTTAAATATACTTATTAAAATAAGTGCTGTTTTTTTATCTATCATAATTTAACAAATATAATGTATTCTAATATTCTATTAATGCATATAATTTTTAAAATCCAATTGTGAAATGATTAAAAGTTCTAAAAAATTAATAAATAGGAGAATATATAAATTATTATGCAAACTCTGTATTTAATATTAAATTTGTACTATACTAAGATAAATGCTTCTTATAAAATCCAGAAAAACGGTAGAAATAATAGTTTAACCAAATAATAATATCCAACTTACAAAAAATATTTAAATTAATTTAAATTTCCCGCATTTTGCTGGTCTACAAAACGTTCTACACAATATATTCAATCGAATGGACAATGTTAGTTTCGATCGTATTCAGGAATAGTGTTTTCAATTGTGATCGAATCTTACTTCACTCGTTTCGATCGAATCTGTTCGATTGCGAACATTGCTCGCAAAATTCAGGAAAGGGGCCCAGGAATAAAAGTTTTGATGTCATATGCCACGATTTGGCGCCATATTTAAAAAAGGCGATATTCGCTTTCGCGAATGTTGGAGTTGAAAATTTGCATTTGCATTTGCATTCGCGAAAATAGGAAATCGAACAGTCGTTACATCCCTATTGCATAAGTTATAACGTTTTTAGAAAAGGTTGGCATAGACTAAACAGGTAAAAAATACTTTAGATTCAGTTTAGTATTCAGACAATAAGGACCTCTAAATAAAGATCACTGTAGATCAAATTACGAGAGTACTTAAAACAAATTATGCGGTATAAACTGTTGATATAACTAAAAAACACTGACTCACTTATATTTCAACAATGTATATAGAAACGAATAATATGAAATTATCGTATTATAGATTTATACCGCTCTTATAACCTCTTTTAAGTATAAGTCGCCGCCGAACTATCGTGATTTGGACTATACTTCTCTCTTTTGATCAGTTACCTCTCTGAAGACGAACGTTTCTTCACTGACAAATTATAAACAATCATGCTTAGAGTATATAAGCTAGCGGTCTATTTTCAAACAAATAAAAATTAGTTTAGAAATAAGAGAATAATTGTATTTCCAATATTCTACTAATATATATTCTGCACAATAATAATACCTACGTTAATTAATAAAGTTAACTACATATAAAAGAATATTCAAAAGTCTTAATACAGAGTAACGAATTTAATCAATAGGCGTCTATTTTTGGATAAAATCATTTTTAATTCATTAGTGTGTCATAATGGTTCTGTATCGGAATCCTTTTTCATTGGGTGTTACACTAAGAATAAGTCTTAATACAGCGTGGGTCATGTACAATACATTCGATACGGGTCATGAGAACATATCAGGGGCGCTATTCCTGAGTTCAATCGAATCGTAAACTCTTCTTCTTTCCGTAAAAATCACTCGAATTACTCAAAAGTGCTATTCGTGAAAATTTTACGAAAATTTACGAGTAGAGAAATTGAGCAAAAAAGTGAACATTTGCACGTGGACTATTTAGCTTGCGAATGTACGATCGAACAGTATATTTTAGTGATTTTTATTAGTTATCACTGTTTCAGGCAAGAGTATTTAGTAAAATTTGTGTTGTTTGTTTTATTTTTCTAGAAATGTCAAAAAAATAAATATTTGTTGAAATTAACCTAACATTTTGCTATTACTTTTTATTGCGCTTTATATTAATTTAATAAAAATGACATCTCTAAGAAGTATGGCTTTAAATAATTTACCTATGCTTGAAGAAACGGTGTTAAATTATATGGAAAATGAAATACAGTTAAGAAAATACAACCATTAGAAACAGAAACTAGACGTAGCCAAAACACTTAATTAATAGATCTTATTTATAATAGAATATACTGTTTATTTATTAATAAAATTAGAAATAGTATATTGTGTTTATTCTTAAATACACTTATTAAAATAAGTGCTTTTCTTTAATCTACCGTAATTTAAGAAATATAATGTATTCTAATATTCTATTAATGCATATAATTTTTAAAATTCAATTGATAAATGATTAAAAGTTCTATAAAATTAATAAATAGGAGAATATATAAATTATTATGCAAACTCTGTATTCAATATTGCTATTGCAATAAATGCTTCTATTAAAATCCAGAAAAGCAGTAGAAATAATAATTTAACCAGATAATCATATCCAACTTACAAAAAATATGTAAATTAATTTAAATTTCGCGCATTTTGCTTGTCTACAAAACGTTCTACACAATATATTCAATCGAATGGAGAATGTTAGTTTCGATCGTATTCAGGAATAGTGTTTAGAATTGTGATCGAATCTTACTTTAATCCGTTCGATTGCGAACATTACTCGCAAAATTCAGGAATAGGGCCTCTGGGGCCTTATTCGTTAGTTTCACTCGCCTTTGATGTGATGGATTCCTTTTTTCCCTTATTGTCATACGATTTTTGGAAAAAAGTACAATTTTTTGACACATTACTAGCAAGCGAATCTCAGGAATACGGCACCAGGATCCGCGGACTTACTACAGAATTGTTTTTAGACATATAAGTGGAAGAATTTTTCAAAAACACCATATTTTCTGTCCTGTCCTTTCTTCAGCGTACACAAATCCTTCTACCATTGATTTACATTAGCAAGTTTGCATGCCGGAAAACCGGCGCTGGTTGTACATCAAACTAATACGCATGTTCAGTAAGGAATTTTGGAAGTGACAGCCAAACTTGCTTGGTCTTGCACCAAATTGCTTCTGCGCTATTTTCGACGACAGTTTCTCCGAGAGACATTACACCGTACACGGCTTTTAAATATTTATTTTATACAATTTGTGTACAAAAATAATAATTAATAATTATATTTAATATTCACATTTATTTAATTGTATCATTAACCATTTTCACAACCTTTATAATATAATTCTTCATGGGATACACAATCCAGCTGTTAGTAGTAAATGACGCATCATACACACACTCGTTACGTCTCTGTTTTATAAAGGAAATGGCAAATCATCGGATGTGATGTACCATAGAACTTTTTATAACGTTAAATGCCTTTATAAAATAAAGAGAGAAAATTACTTACTAATGGGCTTGTGTCCTCATTTCCTAATGGTCGATTTTCCAGCTGTTGATTGAAATTGATGTTAATAAATGTATATTGGCGTTTTTATTTTAATAAATATCTAGTTGTTGACCGAGATATTGCAATTAAAAGTTTGAATTGTAGTTTTGGCGCTAGAAATGGTCGGCCATATTTGTGTGACGTTAAATGCATTTTAACGTCAGTTATTTGTTGAGTGGGTCAGTGCTGTGGTAATGTTTTGTAGCTGTTGGTAATCGAAATAATCAAGTCAAGTCAAAGAATAATAAATTTTTATTTTATTTAACCCTGTAATATAATAAAAAAAAATTCTGAGTTTTCTTACTTCATAGTGTTAATCCGTAAACATTACTTTATGAATATAAGCTTAAAAACCGACCAACATTCAGTGTCGATCCTAAATGCCGCATGTTTAAGTCGCACCAATGTGTACGGAGCATAACATCTGTTCATAATTATATTCGAATAAAATTTCTTTTTAAAAATGGAATTAAAATTTGAAATGAAACTACATATTATTTTATTGAATTGAAAGAAAGCATAAAAAAAACAGACGGGTACGCACTAGTAAGAATATAAGATTATAATAAATACACACCTGGAACATTATAAGTAAGATATTATTTTGAAGTTTTAAATTGTTTATTTGTTAAATACTCGTACTACCTGTTACTCCAAACTCGGCGACCCTAAAAAAAGACCTGGTAGAGGTTAGGTACATTTTTGTTTGGAAATACCAAATTGTTTATGTGTGAAAATTCAAAATTAGAAATTACTATACTACGCTAGTGATATTTATTCCAACGTTCGAAAGCTCTATTAAGAACCTGAAGGAACCCGACGTCGACCGAATTATGGAATTATAGTTATATCAGTTATCAGGGCAGAACTGATTATTATATTCAATGTTTAAAATTCGTTTGTTCGTTTGTGGAGTGATAATGAGACCTCATCGACGAAAAATGAAAGATATATTGTTTGAACAAATAGTGGTTTAAAATCCGTGACATAATTATCATTTATATCATTTGGTTGATAGCTTGTAAATTGTCGTAGTTAATAAAAAGAAACTAACATTTGCATTACTAACATAAAAAGTATTCTATTTTCTCAAAAGTATTTTTAAAATACTTTTTGTATTTAAATACAAACATGAAATTTATTTTGTATTTGTTTAAAATTGAAAAATAAAGAGGTATTTGCATTTTGTATTTAAATACTTTTTAAAACTATTTGTGCAAACATCTCTGTCTAGTAAGATAGCACTTGCATACCGCCTGAACCCGCCATAGGTGCAGTTTTGGTGGTATAGCAAACTGATTGATTGACTGTGAAAAAAGATCTTTTTTCTCTTTTACTCGTTCTACATATTTCACAGTTTTCTCGATATTTACTGAAGAACCTACTTAAAGTGTAGTGTCATATTTAGCAAAAAGATCACTGCTTGCATTTGAGATTGTACAAATTAATACTGGATAGAATTATGAATTTAGAGGGGAGGGGCAAACTAGCGGTGTAGAATATGCTATCAATTGCAATACGATGAATTGTTTCTGCGATTAAGTATCTGTGTATCGTCGCAATCCCCTTGAAAAGTCGTCATTACTTTCCACGGGGAGCGAGGGGCACATGATATTTTTAGAGGGGTGATAAATAATCCAACGAATTTTTTATAATTATTTTTCGACAAATTAAGTATATCGGTACTGTATGAATCATGAACTTTGCTGTGTATGGAATGTCATAGGCATAGGACGGTCGTGTTCGGGAGTCGTGCCGGAGTCCAGTGAAGCCATGTCGACACTGGCGTGCCGACGTTCCGACGAGCGACTCGCTAGGACTGTTTTTCCGGAGGTCACACAGTTTTCTTGGCTCAGTGCCATAATCAATAATATAACAATATTCGCACCTTACCTAAACTTGGCGCAATAGCGTACTTTATTTTTTTTTAAGTTATTAAAAATGAATATTTTTAATAATTTCAAATTATTATTTGACTTTCGTTGAATGATTATTATAATATTACAATTGTTTAAAAAATAAAGAAGGTTTCTGCTTTGTTGACTTAATTGTTATTAACTCTTGTTAATAAGTAAATTGAGTTATTACCAGTGCAATAATGAAAGATGGTCTAAAAGATCATAAATAATATAATCAAATATCTCAGCGTAACTGTAGTTCTGGAATCATTGACTATGGGCTTGTGTCCTCATTTTTTAGTGGTCGATTTTTCAGTTGTTGATTGAAATTGATGTTAATAAATGTGTATTGGCATGTCTATTTTATTAAATATCTATATATTGACGGAGATATAGCATTTAAAAGTTTGAATTGTAGTTCTAGCGCTATAAATGGTCGGCCATATTTGTATGACGTGAAATGCATTTTAACGTCAGTTATTTGTTGAGTAGGTCAGTGCTGTGGTAATGTTTCTGTAGCTGTTGGTAGTCAAATAATAATAAGTTTTTATTTGATTTAACCCTGCTAAGGCAGACATAATATTGAAACTTGATTGTTTCTTGAAATAGCTGTAAATAATATTTGATATTTTGATATATAAATACATATAGCAGAGATTTATGAGCTGTAAGATTAGTAATCTTACACAAGGATTGTGATGTCACATGCACTTGGAATGTGTACAACGTTGAATCCCTTTAATAATTAAAAAGACAAAATGACTTTTTTAATTGTTAATATCTCTTAACACATAAGGAGTTATTAAAAAATAATTGAACATTTGAGGTTCAAGTAACCCACTTTGTCAATATGTAGACATAGGACACAAGCCCATTGGTCGTTGGCCCAGTTAATAAGGATTTAACCTCGGAGTTAAATATGATAAGCTGAAAACTTGTATAAATTTTTGTTTTGACATTTTATAAGTTCTCTCAAAATTCTCATAGAATCTCGTGTATGTAAGTTGTGATTTTCAAAGATCAAAGATCAAATAAAGCGGTTTGTTGTAAATATCTGGTTTCCTGTGGTTCATTTAGAGTTATTAGTAAAGTTGTGCAGCATGACATTTTCTTCAAATTTAATTCTATGAATTTCGTCGTGTGATCAAGGTTCCCAAGATATAGCGCGCAGAGTGGGAGGCGCATCCGTGTATTGAATAATGCTAACACGGGTTTTTATAGTAGAGAGACAGTGCAGGTTAATACTGCACTTTCTGATAAAAATTCGAAATTTGGTACAATGAAAGAGTTTAATAAGTAGATAATTTTTAGGTGTAGAGCCACTTAAACCCCCCCCCCCCCTTCTTGTTTTAAGGAGGTTTCAAAATGGCAGCCACCATGATCGTGTAAATGCGATATTTAAGTAACCGATATTAATATCCCAGTAAACAATTTGGTGAAGTGCCCTATTTAGTGACGTTTCTCTCACTATTTCACTTCAATTATAGTTCGCATCAACTTTATCTTCATTTGTATTCCGACAGGTGGAGTAATTTCGCCATCTGTAGCCGATAAAGTAGACATTTTATATGAAAAAATGTGAGAAACTGAACTATAACTATCTCTCACGCATCAGTTTCTCACATTTTTTTCACAACTATTAAGAAGCTTTAATATATTGAAAAAAATATTTATTTCCACCAAATAAGATTTGTTAATAGTTAAAAAATATTTTGTTGGTGGTCGGTGTTGGTAGATGGCTATACTTAACGCGTAGTTGTAAATAAATATGTATATATATACGTAACAGAATACTCGTGTGTGCGTGCGCATCATGGTAATATACGACATACGACTAAATCATTTTTTATATATTAATAAATCGTTTGTTAAATAGTAATAAATATTTGGTTAGGACAAAAAAATAGCTGCTAATAAATGATTTATTAACTGTTAATAAATATTTGTTAAGGATCTATCCTCTAATAAATTATTTATTAAATATTAACAAATCTTGTTAAATACAAAAAAATCCTTCTATCAGTGTACAGATGGCGAAATTACTCCACCTGTCGGAATACAAATGAAGATAAAGTTGATGCGAACTAAATGAACTCTTTTATGACAAAAAAATGAACTCTTTTATGACAAAAAAATCATGACGCATCTAAAATATGATGTCAAAGTGACTCCAAAATGTTTATTGGGATATTAATTATTTTTACGGAAAATGTTTGTTTTGAAATTATTTTATGGAAAGATCTGATTAAATTACGAAAAATGTATCAAGGACAACATTTTTTTTAAAAACTGATTGTTTACAAGTTAAAAGCGGTTTTATAAAGGAAAAAAACTTGGGCGCAACAAATCTCAATTGTCACGCTGGTTATGTGATTGGCAGGAAGAAGGTTCTATATATGATGAGAAGTGATAGAAGTCCTGTAAAAGAGCAAATAAAAAAGCAGATAACTGAAGAAAGTAAATATAATTTTCTAGATCCTCGAGATAGTTTTAGATATTGGTTATCTGTCGCGCTATCGTGTTTACCGAAATGTTTGTAAGATTTAATACAAATTACAATAATCCAATGCATGAGGAATGGACAGTCTCAAATTACAAGGTCACACATATCGAATTGCTCAGAGAGAAATCAAAAAATCTTCGTGCATATATTTTTTTGTTTTATTAAATTTTTTTTTCATTTGGAATATTTTACAATTTGATAAAATATTATTATTTTCTAACTTATGGCATATAATATAATTGAAAAAATAGATAGTGTTCTTTTTTGTTACAAAACAGTGAAAGAACAATGGGCTTATGTCCTATGTCTTAATTTCTATAAAAGTGTACTATATATTGATGAAGTGGGTTATTAGAACCTTAAATGTTCAATTATTTTTTAATAACTCATTATATGTTGGGATATATTAACAATTAAAAAAGTCATTTTGTCTCTTTAATTATTAAAGGGATTCAACGTTGTACACATTCCAAGTGCATGTGACATCACAATCCTTGTGTAAGTTTACCAACCTTACAGCTCATAAATCTCAGCTATATGTATTGATATATCAAAATATCAAATATTATTTACAGCTATTTCAAGGAACAATAAAATTCCAATATTATGTCTGCCTTAGCAAGGTTAAATAAAATAAAAACTTATTATTCTTTGATTTGACTTGATTATTTGACTACCAACAGCTACAGAACATTACCACAGCACTGACCTACTCAACAAATAACTGACGTTAAAATGCATTTTACGTCATACAAATATGGTCGACCATTTCTAGCAAACCATTTCTAAAACTACAATTCAAAATTTTAATTGCTATATCTCCGTCAATATTTAGATATTTAATAAAATAGACACACCAATACACATTTATTAACACCAATTTCAATCAACAATTGAAAAATCGACCACTAAGAAATGAGGACACAAGCCCATTCTATTTGTAATTGTACACTCGACACACATACGACAATATTCATAGAATCAAATTTGTAGAGAATTGCATGCTTACAACTTTACTAATAATTCTAAATGTCATTTAGTGGATAGAAAACCAGATATTCACAAAAATCCGATTTTCACGACTTACATACACAAAATTCTGTCAGATTTTTGAGAGAACTTGTAAAATGTCAAAAATAGAACTTTAATAGTTCTTGGTTTATAATATTTCATTCCTAGATTTACCCTTTTACCCTTACAATTATTAGACCCTCAATTCCTCCAACCCCAGTCCCTCAATTTTAGGTTCAATTTCTGGAATTTGTAAACGAATATACGAGTAAATATTTTGGAATTTTAAAAACAAGTATACCAACACATTGTAAACTGATATACGAATTAAGCTGATAGATATTAGACATAGTATAAAGCATTATTATTAAATAATAATTAGTATACGCTTTAATTAGTTATACAAGATTTTTCTATATGAGACGTCCAACTAATATAATTGTGCAGTTCAGTGCCGTAGTTAACTTGCAACAGATCTCAAGCTGAGCGCTATCCTAAATGACTTTTTTTTAACTCTCCAGCCGGATTCATTGTACTTTATCGCAAACTGTTTGTGGTACTAACCTTTTGTCTACAGTCTAAGTAGCCTGTGTTTAAAGGCATCAATTTTAGGTAAAAAGGATTAAGTAAAAGGGTCATTTGGTATTAAGCTGTCTATGGTATTAAGACCTATAATAAATATATTATTATGAATTTTCAGAAACGTTTAATATTATGGTAATATTTACTTTAGGTCAAAATAAAGTAGGTATTAGATTAGATTGCAGTTGTTAAAATAAATTAATAAATGCAAAATAACTAACCGTAAAGTCTTTTCGCTTAGGTTTCCACCATAAATTAGCAATTAGTAGAAGTCTCTCTGTTGTAAGTCTTTGACAAGTCGAATCAATAAGACTCTTTAATGATGTGTATTTTAAAATTTAATTCGTAGAGTTTGTAGTTTGTGGCTTATTTTTTTAAAAATATGCCGCCTAATCTTTTTTTAAATTTTTTAAAGAAAGAAGCTTAAAATTTAATTTTATAAAGACAAAATCTGAAAAGGTTTATATTCCCTAATAAGTGTCTTCTTAACATTTTACTAATCCAAAAAAAGAAAAATTTCACGAATCTGTTAATCCGAAAACGGGTATTAGAGGTTTGAATGTGATCTCTAACAAAAGAGTCGAGTACCTACTCACTCTCCAGTATAATCTCATTTTTTAGTTGTGTTTGTTAAATAAATAAAAGTAATTGCAAATTATGTTTAAATGGACAAATGAAATATTTGAACAGACTGAGTTTGACAAGGGTAATCACGGGTTAGCAGAGATCTTGTTAATATTAATGTCTTTATTTTGAAAATATTATTTTTTTGTAAAGCAGGTTGAAGGAATTCGTTCAAAATACGAAATCTTCGGACGTATTAAGTTGCATGTGTGTGTTGTACAACTTCTTACAACAAATGTTGGATGTCGCATGTTAAAGTCGCACGTATGTGTACGCAGCTTACGTCGAAGAATATTTATTTTAGTTCTCCTACTTTTGTTCCCCCTTTTGACGCCGAGCCAAGTCCGTTTTCACCACGTTTACCATATTGCCAGTCCACCTCTGTTATTAATTGAATTATATCTTCCGAGTTTAATGATTTTCTTTTTATTTTCCAGTGTACGGCAAAATCCGTGTGATGCGGGATTGCGGCTACGTCACCGACGACCGAGATGACAAAGATTGCCTGAAAAGATCCGGAACCCATGACGTCCAAGCCTTGTACTGTGCTTGCACGACTGATCTATGCAATTCAGCCCCAGGAAGACGAGTTGCCCCCCAGACTGCATGCGGAGCCGTCCTATTCGCTCTGGTCACCGCCAGAGCCCGCCACCTCTTATAACGTGCTTAGACCAATTAATAAATTATACAATTTTTTAGGTTTTGTTTTAATACAACAAATTAATAAGTAATTAATGATGACATAAACACAAATCTAGGAGAAAATAATAAACTAAAAGAAATTCGAAAAATCAAATGTTGTCAGTTATCAAAAAAATTATTTTTACCACGAATTCAAGAAATAACACAAAATAAGAAAATCGTTTTCTGAAATATTTTAATCGTTTTTTTAATAAGTTATTTTTAGTTCATATATATACATATGTATATGTATATATATACATATATATATATATATATATATATATATATATATATATATATATATATATATATATATATATATATATATATATATATACGTAATGCAGATAGGTATTACACATGAGTTTAAAATTTAATATATTACACATTGACAAAATATAAATAATTTTTTTAAAATTACTTTGGCTTTACTTATCATTACATGAATTGTACACATTCGTATAACTGTCTTATGTAAAAATATATTACTAACACGTGAAATATACTTAAGTAATTAAACTTTGCATACATATTTATATAAATGATTCAACATAGAGCGTAATATTTTACATTCTATTTACTTTACGTCTTTAACGAGGATGTTATACACTCAAGTATAAAATTTGCCCCGTGCTTGAGACTTACCCGACGGTGTCCAAATCGGGTACTCATAAGGTTTGCCCAACCAAGTAAATATGATATAGGGCCCCGGTCGGTTAGTCCTGAGATTAACCGAACGAGGGTTTGTCCAAGAGGATCATAGTCAGGTACTCATAAACCTATATTTTAAAGCTTCTTTTAAATTATAATTCTAATTGTTGCACATACACAAATAAAGTAATTCTAGTAATTAACATATTAGGTCATTGTGTAATAAATATACAACTTTAGCTCTAACTATGTGTACCTATGTAAATTACTAGTACTAGTAATTGAGTATTCTAAAAGTAATGCCTATATAACTTAGAACTAGTTTAAACATGCTGTGCTAGCTGTAATAATTTACGACTTAAAAATTTCATCTACACCTAAGTTTAATTTTAAGCACTAATAATTATTTTTAAAAAAATTAATAATACATTGTTGACTTTTTATAATTTAAAAATGATGGAATAAATTATATTCAATTTTAATTACATTATAATAAATAAAACAAATTTAAAAAAATTATAAAACATAGTATAAAATAAAATAAAAATAATATATTTAGTATTATGAAATAAATATTAAAGATTAACACCAATGGAATATTATTAGTTATAATATGAACAAACAAAAAATGTTTAAAATGTTATTATCAATAAAAATAAAAGATAAACAAATCTCGTACAGAAGAAGCGAGTAGTTATCATCAAACAAATACGTTCGTCCATTCGAAAAAAAAAATCAAATAATAATAAATGTGAAATGTGTAAAAAGCTTTTATTTTACAATTTCGAAATTCCTTATTAACAGGAATTTTAAAAATGTAACCAGGCTCCACTCCCTAGTGTATTTGAAATAGTTAGCTACAAATATTATTTAGACAACAAGCAGACACAAAAACAATAGCACCCGTGTAGCGCACTTACACCATTACGTTTATCTATTACTTTCTGTTGGGTAGACAAAGACAAGAGCTAGATTTCAAAACTAAGTGAAAATGAACTGTTTATGCAGTCTAATGATAACGCACATATATCATAATACTGTATAAGCGTTTAGGCACATGAAAAAAAAAGTATATTAAACATTTTAATTTGTTACAAGTTTGCAAAAACTAAGATGGTGGTTAATAATTATAAGATACTATCATACTTAGAACGTGAGTTCAATAAGAAATGCCACGTGGAGCTAATAACATAGTCTTAAATGTTACAGCAAGTTAAAAGCCGATTTAATATCATGACTTTCTTGCAAACGACTGACTAAAGACAATTGAATAGTATTTACATCTAAAAATATCTGTTACGTAAATGTTATATCTGTGTTTACTGACTAATTAATATTATTATTATTATTATAGAAATTTATAGTCTCGAAAGGGGACCGCATAACTCAGCCCTATGGTGTAGTTTTATGACTCCAACGGTGCCTTATTCGATAATATATTCATATATATTCATTATAATGAATTTCAATATTTCCAACACTTTGTTAATAAATAAAAATGTTTAGTTTACTTTTTATGATCATGTGCTCAATCACAAATGTATAATCTCGTAAACAAAAAGACCTTTAAAATAATGCTAGAAGGTGTCTTTAAGTTCAATCAGTCCATGTATGGTAAGCAACCAATTAAATAACAATCTTTAATTAATTTTTTAAAACATTCAATAAAATTTGCAAACAAATGGTATGATAATGTTAATGTGTGATTCAGTTATGCAGAAAAGAACAATCAACGCTCACTAATTGTACTTAATATATTCTGTATATCTGAACCTATAATATTACATGTAATAAATGAACCAAAGTAAATCATTTTGAGGTTATGTTATGCATAGACTGTCAAAGATATTGTAATTTATAAATACAGTGGAACCTCGCTGGAACAGCATAATTCGTTCCAGAATCTAATTCGCAATGCGAAATATTCGTAAAGCGAAACAGTTGTCCAATAAAAATTAATGAAAATACGATAATGCGTTCAATGCCGAAAATATACTACATATATTATTAAGGAACCTGGAATTAGATCAGCTGAATCTTTGTTATCTATCTTCAGTCCCATGATCTTGGCCAAAGACACATTCTCATTGACTACAGGTTTCGCAAATACTGTCTTAAACCCATTAAAGTCACTCTTTGGCCAAAGCTTCTTCCAAGCAGAAGTGAGGGTTCTCTTGGTAACCCCTTCACACATCTTTTCGATCAACTTGAGACAAGCAACGATGTGGGAGTAATATTTCCAAAACTCTCTGATATCAAGATTGGTTCCTTCAGCCACCTCAAAACAACGCTCGAAGAGCGTTTTAGTGTCGAGGTTCTTAAAGTCAGAAATAACCCGGGACTTCCCATTCCCTCGTCACTCGTTATGCGAAACATCTCTCGTTAAGCGAAACACTTTTTTACAATTTATTTGGCCCGTTATGCGAATTACTGATTATGTGAGCTGATCGTTCACCGAGGTTCCACTTTACCTATTATATTATTACCTATTTTTACTGCAATTTATTTGCAAGCAATATTATTTGCTGTGTAGTTGGTCGACCACACCAGCTCCTCATTTCAGTAGAAAAGATTAATAATTGTTTTCATTAGGATTGCTGTCAGCGAGACTACCTCTCCTGTAGAGATATATACATAAAATTGTATGTAATACAATGCTAAAGAAATAGTTTTTGTTCATGCTGAGAAAAACCGTTACCAATAATGACTTTAGAATGGCTTAATGACTGAATTAATGAAAATGGTTTTGGTTTTACCATTCTATATTGAAAAACAAAACGAAAATGAAATTACAGTATAAATAGGAAAGAATTTAAATTTTGTTGTGGATTTAAAAGGTAATAAATAATTTTAGTTTTCGGTATTGATAGTTATAGTATTTTTCAGTTAAAATATGACAAATATTTACCAAATAAATTTATAATTTCTTTTGTTTACTAAGAAAAATATATAGTTATTAAACTCCTTAAACCAATATATGACTCACCATGGCAGTCGTATCGCTGATCGCTGTTGGCAATGCAACCCTAACAGAAAATAGCACTAGCATTTTCAATATAATAATTTCAGTGAACTTTACTCAGATGACACTATTTGTATCTTCATAAATTTGATAATGTGCGAAAATATAGCGCAAGACAAATTATAAAGATTGAGAAATCTAAAAGTAAGGCCTGTCTCAGTATGGGACCGTATTTAAGCGACGGCGTATTCGGACGTAAATCGGCGGATTGGATGAGCTACAAAGCAAACCGCCTATGTGTGTCACAGATGTCTGTAGTCGTGTATTAGGGGGTGTATTGGAGTTCTTTAGCACTTATATAATTTATCATGAGAGCAAACTTTAACTTTAATTTTTATCGATACACTACTGGTATTAAAGGGACTTTAGCATTTATTATATATCTGAGTTCTGGTTGGCTCTCTTTCTTGAATTCAAAGAATTAGTTTTTCGGTGTCCATGATTCACTGAAATACAAACATAAACTGAAGCATGCTGAACCTACTCGTCACAAGCGATGTCGCCGATAGATCCGAAAAGATCCGTATTGCAGCGTAATAACAAGCGATCTTAGGTATCCCCTCCAGTCTGAGGCGGCTGTTTGCATTTACAAAAGTTCGGATAGGATATCGTTGTAGTAGTGGTAACGCTTGGATAAAATTCGCCTTTATACGGTTCTAATGTGCGAGGTAGTGCCGCCCGTATTCGGACGGCTTTGTAGCTTGCAGTCTGAGAGGTCCAGAGAGTTCTCATTACATTTACAGGGTTCGGATAGGTAAAGCGTAGTAGCCCGTATACGTCCGGCAGAAATTCGCTTAAATACGGTGCCATACTGAGACAGGCCTAATGCTCTAAAAACGCATGATTCTTTTCTTTACCATACTGATTAGTGATTACCATAATCTTAACTTATAATGTTACTTTTGATAATCATTAAATCGTCTTTAATATCATATTTACTCGTACAGTTCTTAGGAAAATATAACACGTAAATAAAATTAAAAAGTATAAGAAAATAATTGTAACACTTCTTAATGATGAGCGCTTATATATTTTTTGCATCCTGCCAAAATATTGCTATAAAGGTAATACAAATAAATATATGTATATATATATATATACCAACTAAACTCAAAAAGTAAATATTATATTTAAAACCCACCAAAAACTTACGTACTATTTATATAAAAAAAATCATAAATAATACGAAAAATTTTACTTTTTTATGTAATAATTGTGCTTAGCAGGTATATATACGAGTATATATATATCCTACGATAAAAGAAAAGAAAAAGAAGAAAAAAATGACTCAGAGCTTTTTAGGTGTAACATAAAAATCTAAGATAAATTTATAAAAAGAATATTTTAATTAAAAATGAGAAAAACTATATTATATTGAAATGTTAATCGATGCAATAGATTGGCGCTTATCGATGAAAATTTGAAAATCGAATTTCAATTTGATGAATTACTGAGTACCGCAACAAAATACAGCAAATTTAAGAACAACATTAACACTCGTAAAGATAAAACACAAAACATGAATATTAATGAATACATAAACAAAACGTAACTTTCTTATGTAAAATATGTGTATGTGTTTAGCGGATAAATTCCATTCAAATTTGCATTCCGTTTACGTAAATTGTTTGCTCTGGAAGAATACATCAAATTAAAATTTCACATTTTTACTATAAATTAATATATCTGAAAATGTTTTATTATTTTAAGTTAAGTTAATATTTACACCTCACCTCACTTTGTTTTATAAATTAATTAATATTTTATGTTTACAAATATTTAAAGTAAAAAAACATTCAGATATTTATATAAAATATAAATAAATTTGAACAAAATAAGGCTGTTTTTAAGCACGCTATCCAGTCGCTGCAAAGCACTCCTGTTTTTGATATCACGTCTAGCGTACGTAGATATCGGGAAGAACACGGGAAAAATCAAAGGTTCATTTTGTCTTACGTCAAATTGTTATGCGAATATTTCAGTAAATCATAAAAACAGTGCAACACGCGGTATAAGCGGCTTTCTCTGCTCTACTTGCTTGTGAACCGTGACTTCATTTCTATAAAACTGTACAATATATTGATAATGTTGGCTGCCATGATCTCGAATGTCCAATCATTTTTTAGTAACTACTTATATTTTACGAGATCTTAACAATTGAAATAGTCACATTTTGTCTCTTTAATAATTAAATAGTAAATATCACGTCCGATGATTTGCCATCTCTTTTATAGACTGAAGAAGCATAGCCTATTCTTCAAAAAAATTCATGGGCTTATGAACTCTTTTCTAGGGGTCGTTTTTTTAGGTGAAATAAAAGTTATTATATAATATTATCGTTTTTATTTTTTTTAATATCCAGAAGTTGACGCAGTTATAACTATATCAAACTTTAATTTAATTTTTACCGCTTGTTTTAGCTATGCAGTCACAGAATAAATTGAGATTATTTTTCGTTTTTCACAACCATTGTAATATAAAACTTGATGGAATATGCAACTCAGCTGTTAGTAATAAAATATAAAGAGTTAATAAGAAATAATTGAACATTTCAGATTCTACATATGCATACTCATAAAACTTTATTTATATCCCATATATATTGTTTTTTTTTTATCACAGATTTTTTTACGTGTTCCGTTATCCGAACTTGAATTTTTATATAATGGTCCATTTATGCATTTTGTTAAAAAATGCAATGTTTACAAATTTCACAAGTCACAAGATATAAACTTAGGAGGTTTAAGTTAAGATGAAGTAATTTTTAATGTGAACTACACAATGATACTTACTGTAAAATACGAATTTAAAAGTGAAGAATCGTCGAAAACGGTCCTGTCGGTCGTGTAATAGCCTAGTAAATACATTAATAACGAATGTAAATATTTAAAATCATTACTATTCACATTTGTTTTCAGGTACATGAAGAGCATCTATAAGCCAATTTTTGAGTTCTACAAATTGAGGAAAAATACTAATTTGTACAACGTTAAAAATATTGATTTTCTAATTCGCTTCTGAAGATTCGCGTATCTCTGAATCTGCGTAAGGTGAATTCGCGTAACTCGGAGACTCGCTGTATTATACCGCGACCTATTAATTAAATGATTATATTCAACATCCAAACACCGCTATAAGATAGTGCTGGGCCTTCGCATCGTCAGAAGTATTTGAAGATGAAACGTTTTACTTTAAAAACTTTACGATAAAAATATAGACCACTGCCAAAAATATTAGCCACATGAGTGCTTTGCAGACAGACGTCTTAAAATATAAAATTCATTAAATATCAATACTTAGTAATATTAAAATAGATAATTAGATGTACTTATTATTATTGCTATTACTTTTATAGTTTTAAGAAAAATTGATAAAATTGTTGAAAGAGCAATATTCAAATATCAACAAAAAAAATTTAAACGCTTACTATGAATATAAAATAAATTAAAGTTTGTCGAAAAAACAATTTTATTATGATTGCTGATTGGGCATAGAAATGAATGCAGAATAAATTGATGAGTCGGTTATATGGTATGAGTATATGCTTTCAAATGTTATTATTTTATCAAATACTTATAAAACACAATTCTTTTTTATTTACAGAAGTCATATTTTGTATCAGGAGTTGTATTACTGTTACTGACACATAACGAAAACAAAATAAATAATAATTACTGCGTAAAGAGCGATAGTTTAATAAATTGATATTAAAAAGTGAAAATCTATCAAATATCTACGAGTTGAATAATTCTTTAATTTATTAAACAGCTGGCAACAAAATCGTTAACCTAATGCTCCGTACACATTGGTGCGATATAAACAAACGACATCCAACATTTGTTGATAGAAGTTGTACAACACGTCCTCACTGGTGTGACATGTAATTTAATACATCAGCCTCTTTTATAGTTCGATCGAATTTCATTCAAAACTGTGTTGTATGTTTAGAAAAAAAATTTGATTCTTTAACAATAGGGTCACTATTCTACAATGGTATACGTCTATTATTCAGCACGGAAAGCAGTTGCACCCATTGACTGCTTTCCATGGTCGTTTTATGAACACTTACCACAAAGCAGATTATATTTTGTTTGTGTAATTGTTTTTAATATTGCATCTGGAATGTCATCATGTCGGAAGACTCAGTATCATATACCACGTGCGATAATGAAGATGTTTTGTTGGCAGCGGCAGCATGTGTGATAATAGGCATAACTACAAGATTATCGCGCAAACGGAAACGAAAATACTGTGTTTCTCCTATTATATAAAGGAGAAAAGTTTATGGTGGAAATAATTTATTAACTGATTGAAAAATGAACGATCTCCTCGAAGGAGAACTACAGTCTTTTTTAAAAATTTCATAAAAATGTCAGTTTGATATGGAGGTGTGAACTAAACTATGCCTGCAAGATTCGTATTTTTTAAATTACTTTCTCTTTATTTTCATAGTTTATTGCTTTATAAATGTTGTTCCAGGCGTAATGCTTATATTCCCTGTTTCTATACTTAATGTCATAGAGATTCCAAGACATATTGTCCATAGTTTTCAATTGTACTTATACAAATTTCATTTGTCTATTTTCTATTACTTATTTACTAAACACAACTAAATCAAACGTCAAAACACACTGAGGTTATACTATACTGTTAAATAAAAATGCCCTATACAGTGTTGAAGAATAGCTTGTAGTGGTTTTATTAGTGTCGCATGTTGAAGTCGCAATAGGCTGTACATTAAAAGTACAACACATTTAATATACTCATGCATAAACCTAAATAACGTCAACTTATGAATGAAAATATATAAATGTTGGATGTCGCATGTTCAAGTCGCATCAATGTGTACCCGACATAACGATAACGATAACTTTAAACATTAAAACAGCAACCATACAACTTGCAAGAAATGAATATATTTCACAAGTACGAGTATTTTTGTGTCCGATCAGAATCGCTAGAAAACAACGCTACAAGGATCTATGACAAGCCAGGTGACATTCGTAACAACTAACTGATGTTGACAGAAAATGCGGTTTGGACACTGTACTGTGTGCTCTTTAAAAATGAGACACAACCATGTCGGGGTTATTATTTACGACATTTTACATGCCATCTGTCTAATTTTAGGTTTCGGTGATTTAGGTTGAAAAAATAATCAAAAACAAAGTACATAGCTTTGGTTGTAATTTTAAAATCCTATATTATAATGTCCCAGGTGTTTTTTTATATTCTTATATGTTTATATGTTTGGTTCGAATTTTGTATGGCAGCTCGAAAACGGCTCATAGGAAGTTTTTGAAAATTTCCTATTTTGTAGAGAAAAAATATCTGAGACTTTTGGCATCCCCGATTTTTCCCTGAATTTTCTGGAAACCCGTAATTTTGGAAAAACTGAACAAAAATTGGGCCCTTTTTTGCTATATAACTTTGTATTCGTAAAAGATAGAAATGTGAAATTTTGCGTGTGTATTACGTAATGCGAACATATTTCAAAACATCGAAAATAGAAATTTAATAAAAGGGGCCCTGAGAAAATTAGGGAGCCCGTTAGGAATCTTTAAGGAAAGCCCAAATTTTGGATTGTATAATAATTGAATAAAATATTTTTAAAAAAAATTCAAAATTTTATTTGGGGGCACGGTGGCGGTTTTTGCCGAGGGTAAAAATTGTGCCAAAAAGTTGAAATTTGTTATATAGGCTAACTTTGATACCTAATTTTCGAATCGAAATCCCAAATTTTGAAAAAAAGTTGGTCAAATAACGAATAAATTGAAAATATTTTTTATTTATATGAAAAATTATTTGTTTTTATATGTAAAATTTATATAGAACGAGTTAAATATTTCAATTAAAAAATGGAATTAAAATTTGAAATGAAATTTAATTCACATACAAAAGACAGTCGTCGCTTGCGACGGGGGTATACTCTAGAATACAATAAATAGTCTGATACCACTCAGTTGCGTACACCATGACGGATTTGTTATACCCTACCCTTTGTTTTTATACCCTATTTAAATATTACGGAATGGGATTGATTATTCATTCTCATTTATTGACATGCATTTCGTGTCGCCTGTTCTTCACATTAAGGGCCAGTGAGCCGTTAGCTGTAGTAACATCTAATAAAACTCCTGATTTTAATATGAATTTGAAATACATACTTAAAAACCAAATTCAACTACATATTTTCAAATTCGGCAGAATAGAACTTGTCGTTCTTACCAATTATACCAACGCCTTTATGACAAAAAAACTAAGTACTCTAAAAATCGCCTGTATAGTCTAAAATCTAATCAATGTTAAAATTAAAAATAATTATTATGAATATAAATGAATAAGAAAATATATTGTAATATTTTAGAGATTCTTTTAAAATCTATTTTCTGTCAAGATTGGATCATTAACAACATATTTCTAGAATCGTAATTAATTTAAGAAATTTTAATAATACAAATAAGCAATATTATTTTGTGTAATTCGTTTTTGTCCAAGTTACTGTATGTAGCTACTGTATGTATTGTGTATTAGAACAAGTTTCATATATTTCTTCGGGAGTTCCTTAGTAATTGATAAATAATTATCTTTTGTTAAAATGTCTTTTAAACGAGTACTATAATTAAAAATAAGTTGCATGTTGCAATTGTGGCATACAGCATAATAGCGTCCCAGATATAAAAGAATTTCTAACCTACAACTGTATAAGTACAAACACATATGTTACCATAGCAACGATTGACGTCATAAATGTTTTTTAAATTTTATAAAAACGGTTTCTGACGTACAATATTACTATAATTATTTATATCCATACCTAAAGGAACATGTTTTTATCAAGTAACTAGGGAACTCATTATTATTAAGTATAAAAATGCAAAAAATTAAATATTTTGACTGCAAGCTAAGTGCACTGCGAAAATGGTTTAGCAATTCGTTGTTTATGTACCCGTCATATATAATTTATGAATATTTTTCGAAAAATTCTTTGTGAACATTTCCCCAGTAAAATTAATCTTATGTATTTAATAATTACAAAATATTTAACAAATGAATAATTACTTTCATTACAAAATAGAAGTTGTAAGAAAATATCTGTCTAATTTGGCTAGAGGTTTAAATAAATAGCATTATACTCGTAATTAGTGGTGCCACTGTGTCGACCTGTCATTAACATAGCAGTCCACAGGAAATGCTGGGGAAATGCATGTTCTGTATTATGTTGAATTCTATATAAAGTTCTAAAAAATGTAAATGTTAAAAAAATATTTAAAAAATCACGAATAAAGGGTTATTAATGAAATGATATTTGTATTTGTTTCTGTATCATTATTTATTAATATTATTTATATTCAATCATATCATTCCAACAAATATTATAATATTATTTTTTATTTATATATTAATACTAGTTAATATATTAACTATGTCTATATACATTATTTAATGAAGACTATTACACAACAAACAATTACTATATATAGTTCAAATTACAAGAGTTCGGCGGCGACTCATACATAAAACAAGTTGTGGGCTATAATCTGCCTGCCGATATAACTAAAAAGCACTGACTCACTTATTTTTCTATAATGTATATAGAAACCAATAAGATAAAATTCATTATTGTATTATAGATTTATACCGCTCATAAAACCTCTTATAAGAATAAGTCGCCGCCGAATTATCGTGATTTGGACTATACAATAATATATAACGTTTCATGACATATATATATTTTTTAATAGGGTTTTTTTAGAAATAGGTCGACCTTTTTGACCATAAGGGGCTATCCATAAATGGCGTCACATAAATTTTATGCTTTTTGGACCAATCCTCCGTGCTTGTCACACATTGTACACAAAAACAATATAGTATTTCCCAAAAGAAAAGTACCTAATATTTACTAGGTCTCTTTGTTAGGATACTCAGTTTCGAATAACAGGTAGTATTCAACAAACAAACAATTTTAAACTTCAAAATAACATACTTTATAATGTTCCTTTCGTTGTGGCACTTTTTACTACTTTTAATATTTTAGACCACGAGACATCACAAAGCCCCCGCCCCCTTTTGCGTGTGATGTAATGGGCTTGTATCTTAATTTTTTAGTGGTCGATTTTTCAATTGTTGATTGAAATTGATGTTAATAAATGTGTATTGGTGTGTCTATTTTCTTAAATATCTAAAAATTAAAAGTTTGAATTGTAGTTTTAGCGCTAAAAATGGTCGGCCATATTTGTATGACTTGAAATGCATTTTAACGTCAGTTATTTGTTGAGTAGGTCAGTGCTGTGGTAATGTTCTGTAGCTGTTGGTATTTAAATAATCAATTTAAGTCAAAAAATAATAAGTTTTTATTTTATTTAACCCTGCTAAGGTAGACATAATATTGAAATGTGAGTGTTCCTTGAAATAGCTGTAAATAATATTTGATATTTTGATATATAAATACATATAGCAGAGATTTATAAGGTAGGTAACCTTACACAAGGATTGTGATGTCACATGCACTTGGAATATGTACAACTCTCTTTAATAATTAAAGAGACAAAATGACTTTTTTAATTGTTAATATCTTCTTATATATAGGAGTTATTAAAAAATAATTGAACATTTGAGGTTTTAGTAACCCACTTTATCAATATATAGTACACTTTTATAGAAATTAAGACATAGGACACAAACCCATTCTATTATGTTATCAGTTTTATAAATGATCAGGTCAAATCCATACAAAAAAAGCATATTTTCGATAATGTTTTTTGACGACACAGTTAATATATAATTATTTCTATAATAATTACATGATAAAATATCATTAAAGAATACATTGTGAAATTATTATAAATAAATATCAAGAAATGAGGCATTGACAGCGAATCTCCACAGACGTCACAAAGAAATTTCATTGCGGTGTCACTCAGAACTCATCACTGGATTATCTGAAATAAAAAAATCAAAATGATTCCATTAGTTGATAAGTTTTATTAAATTTTTTACAGCACTTAGAAATCAAAATACCCATTTTTCATCAATCAAGAAACTGAATTATTTTCAAATACGATAAAATTTAAAAAAAAATCGATTGTGTTATCTCGGCATTTATGTAAAAAAAGAGTGCGCAAAATTTGAAAATGATCGGTGCAGTAGATTTGTAGTAAGACTCTGAAACAGCTAAGTGTGAGAAAATCGCGTTTAAAAGTTTCAAAGAAAGACGAAATCAGATCAAAGGGATGAAGACTTAAAACTCTATATCTCCGACAGTTTTACTTCAATCGACTTTAAATTGTCATCAATAAACTTAATATGTTGTACATTAATATAATATATTAATTAATATTAATAAAAAAAATTGAAACCTTTTTGGATATTTATTTTAAAATAAAAACGCCAATATACGTTTAAATCGACTTCTAAAAATGAATTTACAACCCAATTGAATAAATTTTTATAATAAACAAACACATAAAATATAGCGTATGTTCAAAAACTTACCTCGAAAACACAGCAGTCTGGTGTTGGCATAATATTCTGAAAGAGTGCCGTGTCTATTTTATTTATTTTTTAACAAATTTATCAGTATTCCTTAAACTTCAGTAAAGATAAGAACCAGTTACTAGAAACACATATGAAGTTTTTATGTAGCGTATATTTGTTCTGTCATCTGCTGCCATCTACTGAACAAACGTTTAAGTTTAGATGTTGGCAACTCTCAAAATATAAGTAATACCACTGAATACTTATCTCTGCTGAATACGACATTCATATGTTTTATTCTTCTTCAACAAAACATTATTTTTTCTATATGGTACAGATGTTAAAAGTGATTGAAAGACGTAAATTATACCATATTTTTTCTTTACATTAAAGTTCTATTATTGCTTTCAAGTTAAATATGAACAGTTATTAAAGGTTGATGTCGTAAATTGTGCATATGTGACATAATCTTAGAACCAAAAATGACAATTAAACCTACTAAAAAGGCTGGAAATACTAAAAATGAAGAAACGGGAGAGTCTCAAAAGACAAGTCAAATTCCAACAAATAGATCGCAAAACAGAGAAAGGATTAATATTCAGCAAAATCAGGTTGTTTTAAAACACAAGGTATTTTCGTTAAGAAATGTTTGTTTAATTACATAGTCATGAAATTTTAACTTCTATATATGTCTAACTAAAATTAATTGTTTTTGTTCTTGTCAAAAAATGTAAGGTCTTTTGTGTGTTAAAATGTTTTCCATTATTATAAGGTAAATTTCACCCTCTAAAGAAGAATATTTATTCCTGGTTTAATAATATTTATTTAACGTCATTGACAGTACCTCTGACAAATATGTCCCTATGAGTAATAATTTATTACGAAACAAAACAATAGGCCTATGGTTCTTTACTCTTTATTACTATGTAAATTAGTTTATACGTAGATCATATTAGGTTTTCAGTTATTGAATTATAATACTTAATGTGATCCTATAACCTTTATATAAATATCTTATTTAGTTTTTTCTTGTTAAGGATAATGCAAGTGAGATTGGCCACTTTCATACGAATCATTCAAGTGCTTACGAGGAAGCTGCCATTCCCAGTACGAGCAAACGGAGAGTTCCATACAGGTCCATATTCTTTTTCTTATATTTTCATTCGCTACATTAATTGTTATGCAAATTTAACATCCTTATTTTTAATGTAGTTTAGTAGTTAAATTTTAATATTAAAAGCTGTCAGTGAGGTAAGTAATACACTTAGAACGTGTTTTGCTTTACCAATATGAATTTACTTCCTAATAAGTAAATTTTAAATACCTAATCTTTTTGTTTTGCATCTCTATATTTAAACTTACATACTTAGATGACATATAATTATATAACATTTGTTTTGTTGGTGATTATTATTCAATATTATTTGGAAAATGAGTCAATATAATGCTTATACTTGACATTGTTTCTACAATTATTTGAAAGAATTGGAGCACATTTTTATGAAAAATTAATACAATAGGACTGTCAACCGAACCAAACTACGTTCGGATAAGCGTGAACAAAGAGAACAGCGTGAAAGAACAGACCGTGAGCATACTCCTAATACTCCTCCTGTTGGAAACTCTAGCCCTATTCCTTCAAGTTCGTCTGCAGAACCAAAAGATTCAGTAGAACATTCTGGATACAATAGCGGTGACGAATATAATCCTAGACCTGAGCAGCGACTGACCGATGAAGAATGGCGTTCCGTTAGTACAATATTTATTGAAAACATATATTTTTAACAACATGTGATAAAATATATTTAATTATGATGTTTCTTTTTCAGCGTGATATGTTGTTTTCTTCAATGATGACTAAACAAGGATTAAAAATTAAAGAAACTACTGAAGACGGTGCTTGTCTTTTCCGTGCTATATCGGATCAGATATACGGTGATCAAGACATGCATTCGACAATTCGGCAGAACACTATGGATTATATTGTTAGTAAATTCATTTTACGTATAATATAATGGTAGAGATATTAAAATAAAAGTTATCCCAATACCCAAATCCTATTTTCATTTATATCTCAAGTTAGGCATGAATGCACTTAATAATTTATGAATATATTTCATGTTTTAATTCAGTGGATTTTAAGTGCATCTTTACATTACAAATTACGTTTCATGTTAAGTAGTTATACGTATTGAGTGCTATAGTTAAAATTAATGAGTCACATCATAACGCAGTTTTATAATTTTAATGCTATTGCAAGAAAATAAGTCATTATATAAATTATTTGTTGTAATCACAAACATATGCATAACATTTTAAAAATTATTTTGTTGTAGTCTCAGAATCGTGATTATTTCGCTCAATATGTTACTGAAGATTTTAATAGTTATGTCAGTCGGAAACGCCGGGATAATGTCCACGGAAATCATGTTGAAATTCAGGCCGTTTCGGAAATGTATAACAGACCTGTTGAAGTTTATATTTATTCCGCAGGTAAGTCGTAGATATATTTGACTAAACTTATTTATAACTGATCCTAATTCAATATAATTTTAGAGCCAGCTCTCCATTTTAATGCTACGGAACAAACAAATGGGTGTGAACCATTACGTTTATCTTACCATCGTGGATCTCATTATAATTCGGTGGTAAATCCGTGGAAGGCAACTGTTGGAGTTGGTTTGGGATTGGCAGGATATCGTCCAGGTGAAGCTGATATAAAACAACTTAACGATGCTGTTCGTCAGAGCGAAGACTCACTAATTGAACAAGTACGAAGTTTTATAAAATCAATTTTTTTCATATCATATTTATTATGGGTATTTATTTCTGTAAGTACTGTTTATAATTTGACATAATTAAACAGGATGCACAATATTTAAAATTGTCATGTTAAACTCAATCCGATTAAAACTAATTTCAAATTGTCAATTGCCATACATTTTTTGATTTTGAAGTTTTTACAAAATATAATATTTTTTATAAAATATTTATATATAAAATGAATTAAAACGAAAGATAAAGTCTTGTTTAAAGTACAATTTTATCAAAGTTGAATAATCATATATCAATATTCTTAATTCCATGTTATTCTACAGACTATGCTAGAAGATAAATTAAAAGCGACTGATTGGGAAGCTACCAATGAAGCTATTGAGGAACAAGTAGCACGAGAGTCTTATTTACAATGGTGTCGTGATAATGAAATGCGCAAGAAACGTCAGGTACCAGTTTCTTAGATACTAAGATTTCTTAGAAACCAATTAACCCCGTCGCGAGGAGAAGTCTTTTTAGTGTGTATGATTTGAATCCAACAAAATAATTCGTTATTTCATTTCAAATTTTAATTCTATTTACAAATTGAAATATTTAACTCGTTCAATAATAAAATAATTTTTCATATAAATTGAATATATTTTTTTCAAAAAAAATTTAAAATATTTTGAATTTATTCGTTTTTTTACAAAATTATACAAAATTTGAACTTTCCAGCACAATTGCCACCCTCGCAAAAACCGCCCCCGTGCCCCAAATAAAATTTTAGAATTTAGAATTTTTTTTTATATTTAATTATTACGTAATCCAAAATTTGAGTTTTCTCCAAGGTTTCCTACCGGGCTCCCTAAATTTCTCAACACCCCTTTTTAAAATATTTTTTACTAATTTTCAAAATTATTCCAAAAACTTAACTCGAAAACGCAGCAGTCTGGTGTTAGCATAATATTCTGGATGAGTGTCGTGTCTATTTTATTTATTTTTTAACAAATTTATCAGTATTTCTTAAAATTCAATAAGGATAAGAACGAATTACTAAAAACACATATGAAGTTCTTATGTAGCGTATATTTGTTCTGTCATCTGCTGTCAAACATATACACAAATAAACTTTCATTTGGACCATTATAATATAGGATATGGAGTTTTTTTTACTGAATTTTTATTTGGAATCGCAAGATGTTTAAAAAAAATTAATAGTAAGTTAATAGTGTAATTATATTTTTAGACTGCAACATCAGCAAGTAGTAGCTCCACTATCACCTCAACTGATCCACGTTGCTCTCCTCGATCTAGATCAACTGCGCCTCTATCTCCTCATGTTGCACATTGCTCTAAGTTAATCAGCTTGAATAGTCCAAAGTCTAATTCACCAAAGTCACCTACCTACTTCAGTAGTGAAGAGTCAGCCGAGATGGATATTTATTGCTCTTATTATGACGAGTGTCAAGCAAATTTCAATGCACAAAAAGAAACGATGTCACTGGAAGTTAAGCTCTGCGATTGCGAATTTGAAAAATGCAAATTATGCCATATACCACCACTAAGTCTCTTGTGGGATGAAGTCTTGGAAAAATATATTGTGCCTATGAAGTGTAAAAAGCCCCCCACCTTATATTTAAGATCAGTTAATCGCTCCGTTGTAGATGAGTTAAAACGTTACTATAAATGCAAGAGAGATAGATCTAAATATGATGAAAGAATTACCAGATCTTTGAGTCCTCAGTTATTCAGTGACAGTTCAATGGGAAATAAAAGTCCATCTGCACGTAGTTGCGACTATACTTATGAACATCAAGATCCAATGTACCGTCCTAGATTTCGCAAGCATGGCTTTTGCTCAGAGGATGAAAACTTTAATGAAAATAAAACCAGAAAATTGCACCATAAGGAAAATTTGGATGATGAATCGACTAAGTCTGGTACGTCAAACTCTATCGAAAGTGAAAATGGCAATAGACAGTGCTATAAATCATATGGTCAGAGTATAAGTGAATGTTATGACAATGCAGATATGAATATAAATGATGAAGGAAGTGAAGACCTCAAGCAGCAGCTAATAAACCAGGAAGAAAAGAGAGCTAAAAAAATTGTTCAGGATAAAGGAAAAAATCCAAAAAGGCGAAGTCTTAGATTGTCAAATGATGATATATCACATAATCTAAGGTCCCGTTCAGTAGAAAAGATTACTGTGAGTAGACCTTCTACTCCTGTCTCCACTGAGAGATTGCCTCCAATCGTAGAACAAGTGCAGCTAGAAACTACTGCACCACCAAAAGCTATGAGTCCCAAAGCTGGGTCCAGCACAATGAGTGATTTTTATTTGTCTTTGTACCAGGGTTGCCAGTTTTATGATCGACCTTCCGTCACATATGGTAATTATCAATTAATTATTTAGAGTTCGAACACAATTCAATTTTACGTTTATAGAACTCAGTCACAAATTGAATGTGCCATGTGTTATTTAATGATTGCTTTAAAGTCAAGCTCTAATCGTTTCGATATGTCGTTGATTTTTTTTTGTACTTAAGTCATATTGTATTAAAAGTATTGTACAAAAATTATTCAGTAAGCTGAAAAAACCCGTTAAAATGTATTCAATAAAATGTCAAAATGTGAACAGGTCTAAAAATTTTATAAATATGACACGTTCGGTTTCAGTTTCATTCTTTAAGATGATTAAGATGTCACCTATGAATCCAACTCTCTCGATCTTGACATGTGTACGTTTATTACATTTTTATGAAATAGAGAAAAACTACTACATTTAAAAAATTAATACAAATTATTAAAACTATTGTTACAAAACAAAATATTAACAATTAATTCGCTTTACCACTCATCTTTGACAGTCTAATAATAATTTTAGGTTTTGACCACATCTTTAACTAAACAAAGAAATTATTAGTAAGATGCTAGTGTCCTTGAAAGGTTAGGTAAAATGTAAAGTTAATAAAGAATATAGCATTTTCGTGTCTACTAAAAAATTGTAATAATAATTATTCGCAAATATTTAAATATAACTATTACAAATGGAATTTCTAATTTTTGTTATTTACTTTTCATAGCAAGCTCTAGTAGGGGGGAATCTGAAGAACTTCGTCGGGCAATGGCTGCTTCTGAACTGGAGTACTACGCTCAACTTAAGAAATCTCACAAGAACCATAAGTCAAAACTTGATCCTATGGGCCCTTCTACATCTCGTAGATATCACTAAATATATTATTTGAATATAACCTAAATAATATATAAAAATTTATTTACATTTTAGAAAAAGGAAAATGAATTATCGCTTTTTAATAACGAAAACAATTATGTTAAAATTTATATAAGTTAAAAATTATGTTTAAAGAAGATTTTCTTTATGCTTCTCGATTTCAAAGAAAATGTGCATGCATGTCATATACCTAATAATTATGACTAAAATTTTGAAAATAACTTCGATATATTGTAAATATTTCGATAACATTTCCAGTCGAATGTGCGTGGATTATATCAAGTGAATTAATTCGTGGTTACAGATTTTTTATGAATGAATGATGTTCGTCATTTAATATGCTTATACATTTATTGATATAAATATATAAGTATTAAAGATATTTTTCAATTATATCAAAATGTTTGACAGATGTTAAATTTGCGAATACATTTCCTTTTTACAACAGCTTAGCATTTCTTGTCTGTGTGCCCTTCTAATTCATAATATCAGTTCTATATGAAATATTCTCACTTGTAAATAAAATTATATTAAACGTATTTATTGATCAAATATATATATGTATATATATATATATATATATATATATATATATGTATATATATATATATATATATGTATATATATATATATATATATGTATATATATATATATATATGTATATATATATATATATATATATATATATATATATATATATGTGTTTATATGTATATATACATATATTATATTTATATTATATATATATACATATATATATATATATATAATTATATATAAATATATATATAAGTTTATATGTATATATATATATATATATATATATATATATATACATATATATATATATATATATATATATATATATATATATATATATATATATATATGTATATATCTACAGGGTCTCAAAGAAAGTATGAAGTTTCTTACAATCGATAACTTTATTATTTCCAGCCATAATTTTCTAAGTTGGAGACTGTTGGAGATTGTCTCCTTCTGAGATAATATATATATATATATATATATATATATATATATATATATATATATATATATATATCTGTATAAAAGTATAATTTTATATTAATGTAAGATTGTTATTGTTCCTAGCTCAGTAAATCTTTCGAGTAAGTTGTCTTCTTCTGAGAGACTCAGCTTTATGCTTTCGTATGAGTTTATGGTTCTTTTAATTTTACATGGTAAAATTGTATTTAAGTTGTAATTATTATCAAGTTCTTAAAAGTTTTTATGAAATATTTTTAATATATACACACATATAATATACAAACATAATATACATAATACATACATGTCAAATGAAATCGTTTCACAATTACGTTAAATAGATTCAAACACTTTCACTGCAACGTATTTGTACATGTTCACATTGTCTTTGTGGGTGGTATAATAAATCTTGGATGTAGTATTAAATATCATAAACCTAATATATCAGTTCTCAAATCTAGTGTAAAAATTGAAAGTTAATTATTTAGGATTACATATGATATTGATAGAAAATATACATATTTATTGTTCCTAATTGTGTTTTATATTATTTTTGCACTGTTTTTATCCTCAACAGTATGTCACAAATATAACACATGGGAATTCGATTTTTTATTGACATATTCATAACTACATTCCGTTATTTCGATGTTTACGTTTTTATTCAAAAAGTATAATAATTATCCTAGCTAAGTGGTATTTATTTTTAACATTGGGCCCGAATATATATTTACAGAAAATCATAATAGTCGTTTAATGATATATACATACATAAAGTGTTCCACAAAAATTAAAAGTAACAAAAATAATACTTTAATAATAATATTTTTGGGGATAGGAACAATATCAGTCACATATATATATACTTATACTTAATATACATATTTAGTAGAAGGTATATTGACACTAGTAGCGCACCTAAGTTTAAGGGTTAGTTTTAAAATGAAAAATAGCGAAAAATAACAAAATTTAATCGAAAATATGTATTTTTTTTATTTTTTAACCCTGATTTTACTAAAAATAGTGTCCCTTAAACTATTATTTTTATCTTCGTAACTTTCCTATTTTTTATGTATTATTCACTAGCCCAAATTAATTAAGAACCTAGTGCACGCAAATGTAAGGCCTCAATTTTAAAGAAAACATAACAAAAAACAGTTATACAACTACTAAATTTTGACATTTTCAGTAAAAGAAATGCACAAAGTAGAACTCCCTTAATAATGTTGTGCATATTTTATGAGAGCATTGGTTTAAAAGTTCTAGTGCAAATTGATTAAGGTTAAACATTTTAAAATAAAATAACTCTTAAAATATTGATTTATAGGAATATTACACTTGTTACAATGGGTTCTTCTGGATTAACGGATGATATAGATGAAGAATCTCAAGCTGACTTGACTGGGACAATGACATCAGTATAGTAGCTATTCATTTGTGCAGGTGATTGTGATTTTTGACAAGAATTAATGGAAGTCTTATTAACAACCTTCCAGTAAAGACAAGAACTGTCTACATTAATGAGGTAAATAATGCATTTTTCGAAAAACATGAAATCATCATCAAGTAGAACGAGAAATCATCTGGCGTTCTACGAGCCCATTTCAGTACAGAACTGGACCAGGAAGTTTCTAAAATTAAGGATCTAAAATCAACAGACAGATTTCTTCAAAAAATTAAAATACAGTATGGATAAAAGACCACAAATTCATTATATATCAAATATGGAAAGCAGTAAAAAGAAGTGAGAGAAATGTGTGAGGAAAAGAATCTAAACAATTCTTCTTTGATTCGAAGATGGTCGAAATCTTTTATTTGTCTCTTACTGAGCTTAAACGACAAACCGATGTAATTCGATTTCATTCATTAAATGTAGTTTTTGTTATTACTCAAGCCAATGAGTGAAAGCATGAGTTCATAACGCATGAGTCCTTTATCTGAAAACGTGTTCCGGAGTTCATTTCCATTCTTTTCACGATATGGAGCCATGGATTTTTATGTACTAAAAATTAAATAACATTTTTTGTCAACCATTTCGAAGGGCGTTCGACTAATTAACTCATGGTTGGAAAGTGAGCAAAATTAGACGGTAGAGTTTAAGGTGAGTATGTTTATTAGATTTGTTATTTTAAACAAGTGAATCATGTTCATAATTGTATAATTATAAAGCAAGCTTTAGTTATTAATAACTTGAATTCAGTTTTTCGTATGATTTTAAAAAAAATGTTCAAAAACAAATAGGATTTATGACCCATTTTCATTGAACAGTTTTGCACGCCGTAAAGCAAAAGAAAGCATCTGTAGTAACGAATTTATGTAATTACAGTATGCAGAAAACGTTACTGCAAATGTGCACGTTTATCGTTTTTCTATTTGAGAGACTTCATCTATTATAGGAATTGATTTAATTCTTTACTCTATATATCATGTTTGTGACTTCTGATTACGTGCTATTGTTTATGAAAATTTATGATTACTTTTAATCGTTTATCTACTTTGTTTTCAGTTTATTAGGAGTACATTTTAAACCCTAAACCTCATGCCTCTATATCTCATCCATTGTTGCAATATCATCAATGCCCGTATTGGAACACAGGCGTTCCCTGGCATTGCTGAGGGATGTTATCGATGAAATCGTTGTTATTGCCCACGACATGATTCTGGCTGATTGCCGAAGTAGAGAGGCCATAGGCGTGTCGTACGACGTGGCAATCAATATTTTACATGATGAGGCTCGATGGATGCCAAAAAATGTTTGAACCTCTTTAAGCGAAATTCGCAGGAGTTTTGCCTGGACTCGTCACCGTTGATGAAACCTGGATATATTATTATACGTCCAAGACCAAACGACAGTCAAAATAATGGTTCCGGGTGAATCTGCCCCGAAGAAGAATAAAAGACGGCCGGAAAGGTCATGGCCACGATTTTTTGAGATTTGAAGGGAATAAACCTCATGGACTTTTTTCAGAGAGGAAGAACGATCACGGGAAAATACTAACATAGTAGCGCATCAGGAATTGTCGCGATCAAATTGCTTGAATTGTGCTACGAATTTCTGTCTCACTCACTGACCAAATGATCAGGTCGGTTTTATTCGCTTTTTCTTCTGTAAGGTCTCTATCAGGTCTACTTTATTTTCCAACTTTTCTCTATACCTACTCTTAATGTGTTCTAATTTTTCTACTTCCTTGCCACACATTCTACACAGTATCTACTTCACCTTTGTTCTGAGAACGTAAAGGGTTCTATTGATAAGATAGATTAAAATAATTGAGGAGTGTTGCTGCTCAAGATCCGAAGAGGTTTTTAAAACTCTCGATACAGGAAAGTACTTAACTTAACAAGAGAAAATAAAGCGGATCGAGGCAGCTTTGAATACCTTTACTCCAAAAATCTATAGTTTCTGTTATGGGGTTATCACGTGCTTGCACGTGCACATTGAAAAGTCAGGAGGTGACACTAAAGGAAAATCAGGAGAAGCGAGTAATTTTACCATCGTCTACTACCATCTTTCAAACGCATCATAAAAGATTCAGATTGAGAATTCGGAAATCATCATTTTTTAAAACCTTTATTGACTTGTACTGGAAAACACGAGCTTCGAGCTAACCAGTTTTGCTGATCTTGTTGATTAATTTAGTATTAAGAGTATATATTTCTGTAACTATTTTTTGTAATTTTATGTTGTAAGAATGTAAACCTTTGTCAATTTACGCTAGATGTTTTAATCCAATGCTCTCATAAAATATGAACAAAATTATTGTTAATTTTAGCACTTTTACTAAAAAAGTATTAAGTTTAGTTGTGTAACTGATTTTTGTTATTTTTTCTTAATAATTTAGTTTTTAAATTAGAGTGGGCTAGTGAGTAACACATAAAAAATTGTTTAAAGGGCACTATTTTTAGTAAAATATGGTTAAAAATTTAATAAGAAATGTATATTTTCGCTTACTTTTTTAAATTTTTCGTCATTTTTATCTTTACTAAAACTTAAATTTAATTACGCTAAATTTATTACCTTAAATTTAGGAGCGCTAGTAGTGTCAATATACCTTCTATTTGTTCTCAATGATATATTACATTATCTATAATTATACTTCAGGAGTAGAGTTAACAGTTTATTAATAAAAATTTAATATTATATAAATACATTATCACAAAGTAGGTAATTTATACTAGATACTAAATAAAATTATACATTATCAACAAAACAATCCTTTTCTTTACCTTTTGTTTCACCTACTTTGTATAAATTGCGACGTTATGATATAGATATTGTGATACGACATTTGATATGTGTGGTACATCATTTTTTTATTAGTTTTTTTGCTTGAACATTTAAAAAGATGATCTTCCGCACATTTAGATTGATATATTAAGACACTTTATCCGTAAGTTTAGATTTATAAAAAGTGACAGTTGATAACATCTTTAATTTTCAGATAATTATTCTGCTTCAAATGGTGGTGGCAATACCGAGGATATCTTTTTTATGAATGACTTGGAAGCGCTATTGCAAGATTTGCAGTTATCGGAGTGATGTAACGCAGCTACATGTTTGAATCGCAATTTTAATTTAACTGATTCTTTGGATATATTGTACTGTGACATTGTTTTTACTATATTATTGTACAGTTATTTGACACTTAATACTTCAAATATGTATAAATAAAATATTTCCAACTGTTGATATTGCATTAATCTCTGTAATGTGTATAAAAGGGTGGGATGGTTAACCATCCCATCGTGAAAATTTTCACGATCCATATACCAAAGCAAGAAGAGTAGTGAATAGTTAAGATTCCAAGTCTTCTCAGTGGTGTAAAACAAATTCATGGCATCTTTATCAGTAGGAGTTTCCTCATATAAATAGAATATAATACTACCTTATGCAAAAATGTATTTGTAAGAAAGAAATGAACAGATTTCAATGATTATTATTCTAGTGAAGAATATGGGAAATAGACAACTTTTCTGGACATTTTAGTTAAAACATGATAGCGTTTAAAATTTATGAGTCTTGGACTTCATCCACCAACTTGACCAAAAGCTTTGAGTTTAATATTGGTTTTTAAGTATTTGTGCCTGACATTTTATATTCAGTTATTTTTAATACTTCAAATCAACAAAATGATTCATTATCATTGTCAGTTAAATAAAACTGAATTTGGTGTAAAACCAAGAAAATGTAATTTGAAAGAAGAATTGTTACATAATTATCCTTACAGGAATACTCCAGGAACTTAAGTTATAGAGTAATTAATAATTTCTATTGAGATACGATACAGTATCTTATTATTTTATTTTGATATATTATATTTTATTATTTAGAGCTTATTTTGGTAGAGTAACAAGCGCACTATATTTTTTGAGTTTGATTGTAGTTTCGTTTAATTGATTATTTATATCAAATACATTATAATTGTTAGCGAAGAATGGAATGGAATTCGGGAATTTGTTACCTAACGACATTTTATACTCCATCTAGTCTAGATGGCATCACCGAATCGACTCTAAACCCAGGCTAGTTTTAGGTAAAGTATTCTAGGTAAACCTTCCTAGAACGATGGCTTGTTTAGCACAAAATTGGGAAAGCAACAGGAGAAAAAATTTTGTGATCGCAGCAATCACATTGTTTTTAAGTAATAATTTAAATACTATCTGGTATTTTAATGTTCAATGGTTCCTAGTATTCTGTTTGGTTTTATTTTTTATATCTAGATATCTTATCATAATATTGTTTTGAAAAAAAAAAAAAAAAAAAGCCTTCTCGCATGCCTCACTAATACTACGCATGAATATGCACAGCAAGCTGCGTTTCATTAATCCAAAATAACAATAATATTTCTACTTCTTCTAACACTTTCTTATTATTCGATACCTCTTGCACCCCACATTAACCGTCCTTAGCGCATCTTTCTTCTTTATCATAGTACAGATCCAAACCAAATTTAATCTTGTTATTGCTTCCTATTCTTTGTTTCTACTGGTTTCTACTGTAATATGCTTACGCTTCTTTACACAACTGGTACTAATACTTTTTACTTTCTTGAGAGCCATTATGATGGATAATTTAATGCAAAATGTATTTTATATATAAATAACTACATACCACATATACTTAGTATTTATTGTGTATTATATATATGAAAAACAAAATAGAAACGTGTGTGCATTCGCAACCCGAGACATTGTACGCAAATCGAGTCAATATTCTTTCGGAAATTGTGTTCGTCATCCAAGGTACCGGTATGTATTATGTATATTAAAAACCATATTAGGCACTCTGAGGCACTCGTTGGAATGAAATATCAAGAAATATATGTTGTAATAACCAGTATCATGACGAATTTTCAATCTATACATTAAATGTATTTTAAAACTTTGGAGCTTAAATCGCAGATGGTAATAGATAAAATAATCGCAGATAAAATCCTAAACTTCTAAAATATTAGCCGTTAGCAGCAAATATACTGAAGAATTAACTGATTTAATGCGCGCAGTGTATGAAATAAAGCAAAAATAATTTAAACATGACGAATAACAATAAATTATACAGTCAGTTATATTTATGGTAAGAATATATGATAAATTTTGTCGATTTATCCAAACGCTTCTTGTATATAATTCTACTTGTTACCAGATAGATTTCATACAGGTTTGAGTCTTTGGTGCAGTAATTCAAAGTTACAAACATCCGTTGTTTATTTAGATAGATTTCTAATTTCTAGCTTGGTATGGTTCGGTTCCCATCTTGGCACCGATGTCTCTTCTGGGATAACTTATTGAAAGCACTTCATTCAATGGGCTTGTGACCTATGTCTTAATTTCTATAAAAGTTTACTATATATTGATAAAGTGGGTTACTAGAACCCCAAATGTTTAATTATTTTTTAATAAGTCCTTATATGTTAATAGATATTGACTGTGTCTTCGGGTTCGATCCCCGGACCAGATAGATATTTTCTGGGTTTGGTTATTATGAAATTAATTTGATAGTATTAAAAACAAATGAACTGAGACTGATAGTATTAAAAACAAATAAGATAAGAATTTGAATCGTATAAACACTGTAGATATGGTGTTAAAAATACACGTTACATGTAAAACAAATTAGAAAGACTGTTTAAAAAATTAAAAGACAAATTAAAAATATGATCGGCAAGAAGGTTGAATAAGCCAAAGCCTAAATAAAAAAAAAAAAAAAAAAAAATAGATATTGACGTGAAAATGCATTTCACGTCATACAAATATGGCCGCCCATTTCTGCTAAAACTACAATTCAAACTTTTAATCGCTATATCTCCGTCAATATTTAGATATTTAATAAAATAGACACAGCAATACACATTTATTAACATCAATTTCAATCAACAATTGAAAAATCGACCACTAAAAAATGAGGACACAAGCCCATTAAGTAGTAACTGAAGTATCAGGTGAGAAAGCTGACTTGGCTAAATATCGGAGCATAATGTTCACGTAGATCAGGGGTCGGGTAACTTGTTTAGTTTTACCTTAAACTGCATGTTTTTAAAATGAGGTGCTGATACACTTGGTGTGTCTGGCAGAAGGGATGACTAAAGAATCCAAAATGAGACAACGTAGTTTATGAACGACCCCGAGCACAGAAGCATGCTATTAGTACACATGCTAGTTTTTTTTTATTTATTGTTAATTGTGTGTGCCTTTCAGCTTTACAATCTACCGTATTCTATTTCTTATTACATTTCATTCCTATCTTAACAATTCAGCCTTAAAACTAAACTTACTAATTTTATTTAAAACTGATTATTTTCCTAAAACTAAACTTAATTTATTTATTAAAACTAAAAAAATTATTTTAGACTTTTAGTACTTCCAAAAAGTGCTTTCTGCTTCTTCTTCTCTTGACCCTCTCTCTTCATGTTCCCCATGCAAACTAGATAACGAGCTGGACCAGATAACTGGATTTTATATATGGACGACAGTCACTTCGCAGACAATTAAATTTACCTTATTCTAGACCTTTTTATCTCCAAACGTACTTTCTGCTTCTTCTTCTCTTGACCCTCTTCCTTCATTTTCCCTAGTCCTCCTTCTGTACTGGTCTCTTCCCTAGTCTATCTTTCTGGGCTGAAGTTTACCTGTTTCCTCGCTACTTCTTTCTTTCTCCTGCTTCCCTTCATTGCCTCTTTTAGTACTTCCTTTTTCTAGTACACATGCTAGTTAAATATCATATTACTCAATAAATTTGCAGGATAACATAGATGCCACCTAGGTGGCCCTTATATATTCTGTGACCCCCCCTAGTGCGTTACGGCACAATTTTATCTTATTTGTCTACTTATTTATTTCTTTAGGATTGCACAATTACACTCTGTAGAATACCTTTGATCACTTACTAATGTAAGTTACTAATCACTCAATTAAACACTTTTTTTTGTTAAAATACGTAATTTATTCGTTTTATTTATTCCTCTAAACACTTGATTACATTCGTATTTTTCTTAATTAAGACGGATGCTAAATATTTTATTAAATATTTAAATATTATTCTATGTATATCAATTAACTAATACCAATCGTATTCAACAAAATAACTCGATGTTCCTCCCAGAGCTGTTGTTGCTTGAATTATCTATATAAAAACTGTTCGTTCGCAGGAGCCTCGAGAGCTGGTTATATTCCTATCCATTGTTGTCAAAACACAATTACATTTCTTTCAATTGACCTTGGACGGTTATAGTTTAATTCATCCTGCTGACAGACCAGTGGCTTCGGATGGTTACAAATACTCTCCTTCTTAAGAAAAATCATACGGTTTTTATAAACCTATTTTTTTCCTATTTTATATTCGCGAACCGATCCAAAGTTGTTGCGTACCTTGTTTCTTAATTTTCTTTTCTAAATCTAACATCATGCTCACCCTATTCTTCACATAAACAATATTTACATATCTCACTATTGGAACGGTATGTGTGCCTTTTGCCTACCTCCCCGGGGGAGGTATGGCGTCCGTTACCTTCCTTTCCCCTCCAGCAGTTGACATCCAAATACTGTCATTTTTTTTCCTGGTTTTTGACTATCCTTTTTTTTTCTAAATATTGCTTTATCTTATCCAGGGCTCGTCGGGCACTTTGCCTTTACTCCTTGTGTTATAACTATGTCTATATTCCTCTGAGCTCCCATTCGCGGGCCTGACCTGTGGGTTTACCGACTCGTTCTCCTCATCCGTTCCGTCCGATTGTTCGGATTCGCTGTCTGCTTCGCTGGACTCTGTGTCACTGTCTGGGCCTGTCTGTAACATACTCTCTTGGCTGATCTCTTCGGTACCGCGAATCAGGCTACCCCTATTTCCGAGAGCGCCATGTGCAATCGGGATCTCTTCCGTTTCGCTTTCTTCTGGATTGAGGTTCTCCTTTCCCTGCATTCTACTATAGTCCCCTTTGAATAACTTCAGACGATCTACATGTACGGTCTGCACTTTAGTTCCATATATCCCTTTGATTATAGCCGTCACTTTAGTGATCATATCCATCACCCTGTACGGACCAACCCAGGGTTTACTTAACTTTCTTGTTTGGCCGGATTTTAACGCAACTTCTTTTAACAATACCACATCACCCATTTTAATATTAACGGGCTTTGTTTTTTTGTTGTACTGCTTCTCCTGTTTTTCCCTGGCGATTTCCGTTAGTTCCTTACACAATTTGTAAGCCAGTTTTAGCCTACGCAGTACCTGTTCTGCATAATTTGTCTCTAAATTATAACACGGTTTACTGGGCCTGGTGATTTCTTCCAATGGTAGTATCGCGTCCCTGCCATAGTTTAAAAAGAAAGGTGTTTCTTTAATCGCCGAGTGTACCGACGTATTATAGGCGAATATAGCTAGTGGTAAGTGGTCCTCCCACTCCGCGGTATCTTTCTCTATATAGTGTGACAGATATGTTTTTATTGTTCGGTGGCTTCTCTCAACTATCCCGTTGCAATTAGGCCTATAAGCTGTTGTGCCCAGTTTTTTAATCCCTAGCCTCTCGCACACCTTTTTGAAAACTTCCGACATGAATAAGAGCTGTTAACAATGATTGACGACGCCAACATTCCAAAAGATACGTGCGACCCAACGCATCAAGATACTCCCAGCGAATCCAATGTTCTTACAATATATCCGGCAACTGATCCGTCAGAAGGTGTACCAATTGGAATTGAGGGCCCCATAATGCAATTCGTAGTACCAAAAAAAACTGAAAAAACAGCTGACAGATGGAGCCACATACCAGACCTAGACAACTTCTTCCGCAGAGTTTACTCATACCATCAGAACCATGGATTTACTGTAATGGCTGTTGAAAAGAGTCTGCAGTTACTGCACATTCCTTTTATATTTGGAGTCTTATTTATTTTGCGTAATGGCATAGATTACACTGCGCTGTTTCGGAACGACGTAAAATATTATAACCGCAAAGTTTTACTGTCTGAGGTTTTTCTCTCACCTGATGAATGTTTGAATAATACCCAAGGCTTCGATAAGTTTTGTATGACAATAATCACGATTTTTTGGCTTCTCCTTTCTTTACATAGAGCATACGATCTACTACAATATTGGAATATAAAACAGTTTTATAACATAGCTTTAAAAATACAAGATCATGAACTGCATCATCTTACTTGGTATGAGATACAGGAGCGTCTTTTAATTGTGCAGGCAGAAGTGGGTATGTGTATTACCAAAAGAGAGTTAACCCAGCTGGATGTGTACCACAGGATTCTCAGATTTGAAAACTACATGGTTGCAATGATTAACAAAGATGTTTTTCCAGTTAAATTTAAATTTCCATTAGTTGGTGAAGTATTACATTTTTCTGGAAATAATTTATTTAACATCGAAATTCTTTTGTTCAAAAGTCACTGGGCTCCATTTATAAGTAATATGCACGTGGCCGAAGACTACAAGAATCCTGTCCGCAGCGCCATTTTGTGACCCCCCCTAGTGCGTTACGGAGTGAGGGGATCTCGCTTACTAACAAGTTCGAGGTTCGCTCAAATAGTTTATGTTACCAGCCTTTTCTTGTCTCTCTTGCGTCTCTGCTATGGTTGCCCGCCTAGCTGTGAGGAAACAGCTATCACTTAGTTAATCACTATATAAATTTACCCAGTTTATTCCACCCAACTTTCTAAATAAAACACGAGTTTTCCCTTCCACAATTTTATCTTATTTGTATACTTATTTATTTCTTTAGGATTGCACAATTACACTCTGTAGAATACCTTTGATCACTTACTAATGTAAGTTACTAATCACTCAATTAAACACTTTTTTTTGTTAAAATACGTAATTTATTCGTTTTATTTATTCCTCTAAACACTTGATTACATTCGTATTTTTCTTAATTAAGACGGATGCTAAATATTTTATTAAATATTTAAATATTATTCTATGTATATCAATTAACTAATACCAATCGTATTCAACAAAATAACTCGATGTTCCTCCCAGAGCTGTTGTTGCTTGAATTATCTATATAAAAACTGTTCGTTCGCAGGAGCCTCGAGAGCTGGTTATATTCCTATCCATTGTTGTCAAAACACAATTACATTTCTTTCAATTGACCTTGGACGGTTATAGTTTAATTCATCCTGCTGACAGACCAGTGGCTTCGGATGGTTACAATTCTTCGTTAATTTTTTCACGATTTTTTATTTCGATACCCTCTCATCTGGTGCTATTGCATGAAAAAATAATCTGTGTAAAATTTAAGATCAACCGGATAATGAAAAACCGTGCCCCAAGAGCATGGAAAATTGAAAAATCCAAGAGAAAAAGGATTTTATCTTGCGAAATTCTACAGATACCTGCTCTCTTTCACTTCCAGATTGAAATACAAGCACTCCAAAAAGGTGTTCACAATTATCACAAGTATCACAATTTGAAAGAAACAGAGAAAGTCACACGATTCTCACATTTTTCTCGGAAACCGTTAGCCGTGCAAAAAGAGAGTGATAGTTGATAATACTCGTATATGCATTTTTAATAGATCTACAAATTTTATATAATACTTTTCTGTATATTATAGATATTTTGTAAAATAAATAAATAAAATGGATTTTTTTTCGTGCTCGTATTATGTTCTTTCGATTTGCGTGTAGTGATTTTCACGTATTTCTTGAAAATCGTTAGCCGTACGAGAAAAAGTCGTATATGGTAATATGTGTATTTTTAATAAACCTACAACTTTTGTAGAACACTTCTTTGCATAAAATTAATATTTCGCAATATAAATAAATGTGAGGAAATTATATTTCTTTACTTGGTACAAAGCTCGTCTGTCGGTAAAATAGTAGATGACGTTGTGAGATATAACGGCCAACACAGTTAATATTTGGAGTTGGCAGAACTCACTGTGCATATTGTTAAGTTATAATAAAATTAGATAAAAAGGAATTGACAATTTGATTAATAAACTTTAAATGTCGTTTCTTTGATTTCAGGTAAGATAGTATGACTTAAGTTAAACACTGTAATTATTTTAATGTTTATGTACATTACTAAAATAAGAGTCATTTGATTTCAGAGCAAATCATAAGTTTGATTAAAAATTTACAATTCCTAATAAAATTGGAGATATTTTTCCTGGATTTTCGTTTTTCAAGGCTCTTGGGGTACGTTTTCCCGTTATCCGATTGACCTGAAATTTTACACAAATTATTTTTTTATGTAATGGCACCAAATGGGGTGTAGCGCAAAATATTTTAAATTTAAAAACAGGGATTTTCCTAATTGCACCACTATTGTCAAATCCATATGATTTTTACATAGTACCAATCTTCAAACGATATGTGTCAAAATTATAGTTATAGTTTCAGTGGTTTGACGCTGCTTTTGTAATTTTCAAAGCAATGGAAAAATCTGAATTTTGCAAGTTGATAATATCAATAATTATCATATCAGTGTTATTAAAAGTGACGCCATCTATATATCAACCTACGAACTTATTGAGTGATGTGTTAGCATACTTCAATGCATAAAAATAGCATACTGATGAAACGTTCACATTTTTCATACTTTGATTTTGCATCCTATTTATAAGATATTTATTTCTATTGGATATGCTTTACTCGCTGCACATGCATTTTATAGCATTTTGAAAATAAACATGCCACCTACTAGCACATGAAAATAAGCGGAATGTACATGACAATAGCATGCTTTCGTGCTACCTACTGTAATGTGTAAACCTTAAATGTTTAATAGATTTTCTTGAATATTCTTATAACCCAAGGTCGCAGAACCTGTAGACATACTTGTTTTAGTAAAGCTGAAATTTTGAGATAAATAGTGCAATATGTAGTTACGAACGTATGCGTACTTGCTGGCTTGAAAGCGGGTACAGGTAGCATGAGCAAAATGTACATAAAAACGTAACTCACTGCGTGACAGTATGATGACCGGTTTTTATGTGTTTTACAGAATATTGTTGAATAAATGTTTAGGCATATGGCGGAAGTTAGGGCACATGGGAGGGGTCTAACAATAGTGAATTTTAGATTTTAGTAATATTTTGTAAAACTATATAGAAACCAGCACATTAACACTAATTTTTAATAACATCAACATTAATTTTAACACATGTGTGTAAGGTTTTTAAAAGAACCCCGCTATCAAGCTAGCAATTACGCATATGTTCTGAACTACATATTATACCATTTGTTCTCAATATTAGGCCGTCCCCACACGGGTCAAGTGATTGCAAACTACTCGCGCAAAAAAGTTTCCAACGAAAACGAAAAACGAGCCATGTTGAGCCTTGTTTCGTGACTCTATAGAATATTTAACAATAGCATAATAGGGGATTTAATTTTGTCGTATTGTGAGGTATTTGTATGTATGTATGTATTTAAATACTTTTGAAAAGTATTTGTGCACATCTCTGCTCATGATGTTCACCATCAAAAGCATGTAACGTAATTGCCTGCGACCAATTTCAAATCAGTTTTATTTCATTCGAGCTGTGTGCGTTTTCTTACTCATAACACGTGCGTTCTCTCACTCACAACACAGCTCCATTCTCATTCGGTTCGGGCAGATTCGGGTCTCGCGTTTCGACCCATGTGCGGATGGCCTTACAGTTTTGCTAAAACGACGTAGGTCTGGGTGCTCTGAGACATATTCATATTTTATTTAAGCGTCATTATTTATGATCATTTGTAAATTAATTGAAACATGACATTAATAAATATTAATAGTCTCTTCTCTCTTCATTTCCCCTCCATGTCCAGTGAGAGACGATCCTTTTAATTTACCTTCACATAATTTAAACGTAGGCCATTCACTAATTAATATATAATTATCTAAATTATTTTAAAGTACGAGCGTAAACCCAGGAGATTGATTCTGGAATTTTGAAAAAGGGTTTTCCAGACTGTACGAGTATAAGAATGAATAAAGTAAAGGATGAATGAAAAATGTAATAGTGCACTCCCGGAAGGGGTAAGGGGGGAGTTTAATAGTCGACACAGGGGTTTTGAGCTGCTGCGGGACAAAGGGAGCAAGTTTTTAGTTCATCCTCTAGGATGTAGCCGTCGCCGTTGCTGCCGTTGCCGCCGTCGGTGCAGGAAGCCGGGAGGACTGATTCATATGAAACGTACAATCCACAGCCGGGGGTTTAAACTTCAATGGAATTTGTACTAACCCATTGATGTACGCCGCCGGATAGTTTCCAGTTATCTCTGGAGTTCTCAATGCTGTATACTAGATGCTGAATGTACCAAAATAAGTAGGAGGGATGACAGGGGGCGAGGTGGGCACACAACTACTATTTTACAGATACAAACTGGTGCTGTGAGACAGTTTCATACCTCTACTTTTTCTTTGAATTATGTTTTTTTATCATTCAATGTCTATGAATAGGCTTGTGTCCTGTGTCTTAATTTCTATAAAAGTGAACTGTGCTATATATTGATAATGTGGGTTACTTGAACCTCAAATGAACAATTATTTTTTAATAACTCTTTGTATGTTAGGAGATATTAACGATTAAAAAACTCATTTTGTCTCTATAATTATTAAAGGAATTGAACGTTGTACAACATTCCAAATGCATGTGACTTCTCAACCGTTACTTGCTATCTCTTTTATACAACCGTCACAGAGATATATTCTTGACAGAACTCCAAGTTTACAGGTTACCAACCTTACAGCTCATAAATCTCTGCTATATGTATTTATATATTAAAATATCAAATATTATTTACAACTATTTCAAGGAACAATAAAATTCCAATATTATGTCTGCCGTAACAGGGTTAAATAAAATTAAAACTTATTATTCTTTCACTTAACTTGATAATTTCGATTACCAACAGCTACAAAACATTACCACAGCACTGACCTAATCAACAAATAAGTGACGTATACAATGCATTTCACGTCATACAAATATGACCGACCATTTCTAGCGCTAAAACTACAATTCACACTTTTAATTGCTATATCTCCGTCAACATTTAGATATTTAATAAAATTGACACGCCAATACACATTTATTAACATCAATTTCAATCAACAATTGAAAAATCGACCACTAAAAAATGAAGACACAAGCCCATTATTAACGTATCCTTCATCATCTGTGGTTACCTTTACAAATGTATATCATAAAAGTTTGACATTAGTGCCTTATAATAACAACGAATCACGCAGGCTATGGTAATCTCTTTAATCAATCGATGCTGCGTATCTACCATAGGGGTCTATGGTGCAAACATATTGGAGTAAATACACTAAAATATTATTTATTTTATTTAACGTCGGTCTATATCTGTTAATGAGTTTCCTCACCGAATTTATGGTGTCATATTGCTATTGTCTCATAACTGTTATGATTATCAAAGCATATAATGAAATTATATTTGACTAGAGTTTACCCCGTCGCAAGCGACGACTGTGTTTTGTGTGTGATTTCATTTCATTTAAAATTATAATTCAATTTTTAAATTGAAATATTAACCTCGTTCTATATTAATTTTACATATAAAAACAAATAATTTTTTATATAAACTGACTAAAGAAATATATTTTTTTGTACAAAATATAAAATATTTTCAATTTATTCATTATTTGACCAATTTTTTTTCAAAATTCTTTTTTGATTCGTAAATTAGTTACCAAAGTTAGCCCATATACAAAATTTCAACTTTCTAACACAATTATTACTCTCGGCAAAAACTGCCTTCGTGCCCCCAAATAAAACTTTTCTATTTTGATTTCTTTTTTAAATAAGATATTCAATTATTACACAATCCAAAATTTTAGCTTTCTCCAAAGTTTCCAAATTTTCTCAACGCCCCTTTTATAATTTTTTTAAAAAAATATGAAATATGCGCACATTCAATAGCGTAATACTCTTGCAAAATTTCGCCTTTCCATCTTTTACGAATAAAAATACAGCAAAAAGGCCCCTTTTTTTCCAAATTTTTCCAAAATTATGGGATTCCAGAAAATTCAGGGAAAAATCCGAGGACGGCAAAAGTCTTTTAAGAATATTTTTCTCTATGAAATAGGTAATTTTCAAGAAAATGCGTGGAGTCGTTTTCGAGCTACAACACAGAATTCGAACCAAACATATAAGAAAATAAACATATAAACAGACAGTTGGAACATTATAATATAGGATAACAACTAAACTCAAAAAATTTAGCGTTGGTCAGGATATCGAACCCAAAGACACAGCAGTCTGTCGTAAAGTACCAATGCATCGACCACTGTGTCGTTCCAATATTCTAAAAGAAGTAATAATATTTAGAAGTAAATGCATTTATTTTAGTCTACAGTGCGAGTAATGATTATGAATATTTTCATTTTATACAAATCACTTTTTGTGTGTGTCTATAATTTTTTGTTCAAAATATGGATTTTCATATTTTCGTAAAGCAGCGTCATTTATCATCGAAACGTTGATTGTACCGCCATTTACATAATAAAAGTATATAATACGTTGCGAGTTACCTGGAAAGTTACCTGGAATTTAGAACTTGGGTGTTTTGCACCACAAGGAATGTCTAAAACATCAAAAACAAAACTTAATACAACAAAAAGTTTTGCAATTATTTTACGCACAGATAGGCGTATAAAGACACATCAGTTCACTTAGTAGCGAGAATTTAAAAAACTCAGCACTTAATGTTCTTAAAAATAATTAATTGTAATATTTAATTACTAATTTGTTCAAAATGTTAGTTCTTTTAAATCAAAAACATTTTTGTGCTTTTAAATCAGAAAAATTGCAATGTGCTCAATTTATGTAGGACAGGAGTTTTTGAGATCTTAGCAGGGATAATCTGCAACTTTTATTTTTTACATTATTTATTCTTAATCCTATAATTCTTCATAATTGCACCAAGTATATATCCTTTATCTTACACGAAACATTGCTGTAGCTGTATTAGAGAAGTGCTTAGATTCAGTGGGTACAAATCTGTAGATCTACAGCATCCAGGATCCTGAATCAAGTAGCGAGATATATTCCCATTCACAGCCATAGTGCTTGCGCGCTAATGCGAACGTACGATAGGACGCCCCACGTTCCTCGGCCCGCAGCCCCTTTCGCGGCCCCAGCTTCGGCTCACGGCCCCGCCGATCAATGAAGACATGGCAATCCAGACTCTGTACCAAATACGAAAAGTGAATACTCCAGAACCAACAAAGTTCGGGTTGTGGGTCTAACAGCAACTGCACAGGTGGTCCTATGTGCTTCTGCTTATGGATCTGATGAATTTGTTGGCGATCTGCCGGTCTATCGGTCTGGCAGTCTGGCGGACCAGTGGATGCAACTAATCCTTGATTCTCTTTGCAGCATCTTCAACAGTTACTTTATAATACGTTTCAACAAATCTTACTGCTTAATTATCACTTAATTGAGCAGTGTTTCTAAGTGTTTAGATTAATATTAGCTAGGGTTCATTAAAGGGTCTAATTTAAGGGTAGCATGCATTTTAAATAAAGGAAATAGATAAAGGAAATACGTGTAAACACTTTAGAAATTAATACGAGTAAATTAAAATGCGTAATATTGTATTTGTTAAGTTTCCATAAGTTCAAAATTTGAAATAATTTGAAACGTTAATTCGTGCTTTGGAAAGACAGCATTTGTATTACGAATAATAAATTGCTGGACCCAGAATGGTAATAGGTACTATGTACAATATTCCTTACCAGGCTAAGTCAGGCGCCCAGTAATCCACTTGCATTCACTTCGTAGTTTGTTTAACTTCAATCAGTTTAAGTACCAGGGTGTAACTATACGGTGCTCTGTACGAAATGCCTCGGTATGAATGACGTCGCATTGTTTGAATGTGTGAACAATAGTAGATTTGAACAAGCGTGGACAAGCGAACTACACTTTGCTAGGTGAGCCATTTACCACCTGGAATTTATATGTGTCAACATTTAGTAACTGAGATATTGGACTTTTTATTTTAGCATTTATGTGCATCGACTTTTGATACTTATTAGCACTAAAAAAATATATAAATTTTACAAACTAAATAAGTGCTAAAGCCAGTGTGGACGTATGGAGTGCAACTCTAAGGTTGCACCAAAAAATCGAACATTAAAGAAATACAAACGTTCCAAAATAAAGTTTTGCGAGGAATAGTTAATGCTCCGTGGTATATCCGCAATGCCGACATACATAGAGATCAGAAGATTAACACAGTCGGAGAAGAAATCAAAACTATAGTAGCAAAGTACGAGTTGAAACATGACCGTGTTGCTTGATAGTAATGATGTTCGAAGACTTCGCAGAAGTAAACCCTTGGACCTAGTAATCTAATCATGTAGAATTATTCATTGGAGCAACCTTTACCACACCGTGTAATTATAGAAATGTAAGCCACTAGATAAGTATATCTATACTTAGTTGTAGTATTATAGAAAAAAAAAATTACAAACATTTTGCATTACATAATTTATAAGTCTTTAATAACTATGCTATACCATAATTTCACTTTACATTTCATTTTAAAAAAACTATAATTTTTTTAATAAAATCAATATTCATTTTCCTTGTATCTCGTTTGTATCTCATTTTTACTTTTCCATATATGGCTTCATTAATTTTTATTGCAACAACAACTGCACTACGGTCTGACATAGGAATCGCCTCCACTGCGATGTCTCTTTATTGCATCTCCTGCTTCTTTCTTAAAAATGCATATTCTGTCTATCCTAGAGGAAGAATTTCTTCTGTTAACGGAGAACTGTGGTTTGTAGGGCTTCACACGAGACGAGATAAGGCGAGAGTTTCCGGCCTTGTTCTCGTTAGTTTAGAAAAAAAAGGTATTGTTTTAGTCTCGGTCTCGTCTTGTCTTGTCACATATCGTTATTGTCAGAACGTACACCTAAGATAGTAATTCATAATGAAGTACAAAGTAATTCATTATATATTTTTTTTAATATTTATTTTTAAGTGCATCAACTATTGGAAGTTATTAGCACTTTCAATCAATATTACATTTTTATATACATTTTTTCTTATAAAACATAACTTACACTATATATAATAATTACATTTCAATTATAAATTCTTATTTTTCTTTTCCGTTGCTCTAGTAACTCTTTCTGTTTTCTTGTATTTCTTTTTTGCATTTTTCTTTGTTATGTCATTGTCTGATGTTTCTTTTTCCAATACCATGTTTGAATCTCAGCTATCATCCTCATTATCTGACTCGGTAATTGTAGTTTCAGTTGTCGTGCTCTCATTCTTTTTCTTTTTATTTTCTATTCTTGGGCCTGGTAGTTTAAATATATCTTTTTTTTCGCCGATAATATTTACCGCTTCAGCTTCTTTCCTTGCACTATTTTTTCCTTTTTCATTAACCCAATTTGGGAAGTCATGTTCGTTGATAACACCTGGTAATCTATTTCCTATTGCTTCTATATTGTTTTCAGTTATTGTCTTGTTTCCTATTATCGACGCATAGCTGAGAGTTGTCCTTTTTTCTGAGGTTCTATTTTTAAAGTGTGTCGGACAATCCTGTCCCAAATGGCCCAGGCCGTCACATAGTCTGCATGTTTTCCTTTGGTTTATATAACTTGCCCATACTTTTCGTCCCATCATACTAATGTACGATGGGATTTCTTTTTTTAAAATCATTTTTACGGCCCGTATCCCATTATACACCGGAAATGGCATCTCTTTCCCCCAGTTTTCTTTTCTTATGGTAACTATTTTTCCATAATCTTGGAGTGCATGTTGTATGGTAATGGTCATTTCATATTCTATATCATGTAATTTTACTATCGTATACCTGTCAGCTCTTTCTAATATAACTTTGTATGTCTTGTTATCCGTTCCTATATATTCAATTTCTTCATATTTTTCTAGTAGTTCATCCATTGGTCTGGTTTCTTTTAATTTCACTAACATTTTATTTCCGTTGACTTGGATGGCCAACACATCATCTACACTTAGTTCTAACTTATTTCTTAGAAATAAATGCAATTCAGTGATTGCCATCTTATATTCAACATTAACAAATTCCACTCTCATTGTGTTTTTTCTGTTTTGTTCCATTCTATTGTCTTATTTCACTTCACTTTAAATTTAAACAATTTATTTTTGTTTATAAAATAAACAACGATCAATTATTTCATAGCAGTACTTCGCTTTACTGGAGTAATCAAAAAAAGATGTTTACCCATCAGTGGTCGGATCGAGACTCCAATTCATTATATTATTTCGGTTAATTATTTTTTTTATTCTAAATTTTTCACACACTAAGCATATCACCATTAATTGTATCAAATTTAAAAAAAATATTAAACTTTGAAGATTTTTTTTTATACACAGTTGATCAACTGGTTCAATTTCACTTAATGCTTCATCACTTTCATCTAATCTCGACGTTCCTTTCAGGTTGACACTCAACGAAATTTTTGCGGCAACGGAAGCCTAAAATGTCTTCCTTTTCTTTCAGTTACAAAATGTTGTAAAAGAAAAAATTATAAAATAAAATATTTAAGAGATATTTAGCAGATTTTATATTTTGTAAATGTATGACATAATGTATGACGTTTTTTGTAATAAAAATACTACCTAGAATATTTAGAAATAGCATAAGTAAGAGTTTTATTAGTGTCGCATGTTTATGTCACACTAGTCTGTACGGTACATTATGTACATTTATGACAAAATTACTTTTTGTATTGAAATGTGTTTCATTTAGCGATATATCTTATTCTATTTGTAGTCTCTCGGTAGTTACCGTCCATATTAATCCATGTCAAAGTTGTTCCTGGCATTCATTATAAAATTGGAAATCGATTTTAACAGATTTGTTATCGTATGGTATCTGATACAATAAATTGTATTGGGTGCCTTGCAATAATTTCCTTGTACTATTTATTTTTTGTAATAGTTTATCCCATAAAACAGCGAATAGCTATTTACGTAAAATTATAGCTATTAAAAGTATTTATTTTTAATATGACTAAATGTAAAAAAAATATTTAAATATCTTTATAGCTGAAGAGCATCTGAGTTTATGAGGCATGAGGTGCGCGCCTATTGCGCCTTTATAAAACCCGTTACTGTCCTCAAATACTCGTGCATACAGCACACTACTATTACATTTTGTATGTATGACATCGACAATAATACCAGTAACAATCTGACAATTTATATGTAGAGCTCTTGTAATTTTGAATGCAAGCGGCTTAAGAGTTAATCTGATAATATTACGTGATAGAGCCTGAACTAATACTCAATTCAATTGACAATTAAGCTGCAAGTTCCTGCTCCATTGTCGACAACATGCAAAGATTAATATTGCTGGCAAGTGGAAGGTAACAAGAGACAAGAGACAACGTGCCACATTTTGTCCCTGATAAGCTCAATTCAAGACGACACATCGGCAGACAAACAAACGGATGCAGGAGTGCAGTTGTAGTAACAGTTGTCATAGGTAAATTTGGCTTGGGATTACAGTGGATTAATTACGTATTCTTTCATTAACTTTTAACTTTTCATTAACAGTGTGCCTGTGGTTCGTGGATGCCAATTAAGTACTTACATAATCTACTATTTCGGAGTTACGGAAAACGGAAATTACTCTTCTATATATTTTAGTGCTGTATTTTCAAGGAGGACGAATTAAGATCTAAACACAGTGCGACGGTCAGTTATTGCACCATATCGTCTTTTTAACTTATGTTACTCCTCCTCTCCTTCTCAAAATGTCAGCTTCGCTAAAACTACGTCGGTCTGAGGGCTCTGGGATTACTCTATTACAGGGTAGCCACAAAAAAATGATTTAAAATTTCACTAGGTCTTCACACGAGCACGAGACCTTTCTCGTCTCGTAAAAACGAGACATTTCTGAAAACTATTGAGTCTCGTAGAGATTATTTAAAAAAAAATATTGCTTGAAAAATAAACTTACAGCAACATAACTTTTTTTTATTACAAAAAAGGTTAGGTCGTACATTTACGAAATATATAAATCTGGTAAGCAAACATCTGTCAAATATTTTATTTTTTAATTTTGTGTTTTACAACATTTTGTAGCCGAACGGAAACGAATGTTTTAAGGCAAAATAAATGTGAATATAAATTATTTACAATGCGATTGTTTGAAGACATTTTAGCCTTCAGTTGCCGCAAAAATGTCGTTGAGCGTAGGTGTAAGTAGTGTCAACCTGAGAAAAACGCTGAGATTAGATGAAAGTGCATTGATGCATTAAGTGAATTTGAATCAGTTGATTATATAACTGTGTATAAAAAAATTTCTGCAAAGTTTAAATTTTCTTTTAAATTAGATACAATTACTAGTGAGAAAAAAGCGATATGATTAGCGCGTGAAAAATTTAGAATACTTTGTTTAGGAGTAATCTCACAATAACGAGAACGAGACTAAAGCGATACCTATTTTTTTCTAAACTAACGAGAACGAGGCGAGATTTTTTAAACTCTCGCCTTATCTCGTATCTTGTGAAGCCCTAACCATATCGTCATTTTAACTTATGTTACTCCTTCTAAAAATTTCAACTTGGCTAAAACTACGTCGGTCTGAGGGCTCTGGGATTATTCTATTACAGGGTGGCCACAAAAAAATGATTTCAAATTTCCAGTAAAGTTTTTCGTACTTTTCCCGATATAGAAATTTTATTCGTATCACATAAATATTTAAAGTTTTGATTATATTGTAATTACCAATATTTAAATCTAGTATTAAACTAAAAAGAAAAAAATATTTATTTCTTATTTATTTTTTATCTCATTGCCTTAGTTGGCATTTAATAACTAATTAAATACGATTTATTACTCGTTAATAATAAGTAACTTAAATTGAGTAAGACAAAAATAAACAAATGACTAGTATAAACTAGAACAAATTAACTCTTAATATTTAATAGATAAAATTATTGAAGATTTTTAGATTGATCATCAATGACTTGAATTTCAGCTAAAAGTTTAGCTTTTCTTGACGCCAATTTTTTATTCATTAACCACACGTTTTTTATTTTCATTTTCAGATTCTGATATTTTTTTAAATTCCCTGATATTTATTGGAATTTCGTAAAATTCCCTGATAATTCCCGGATTTCCAGGTTTTCCAGGTCTATGGCCACCTTGTGGGAGACACCAATTAGTAGACTCACTCGGCAAAGCAGAGGTGACATATTTTTTGATGAATCATGTATTCTTATGACTAAAATCCAACACCAAATCGAGTTATATTTCCTATTACGCTCTGAAGAGATATGATAAATAATTCTATATAATCCCTTTATCCCATATTTTTGCTTTCGTAACGCGGAACATCCGGTTCTTAGTTCAACACCAACACCAACACGGTACAATCGATTCGGAAACTCTTTATTTTCAATAGCGAATAGCGAATAGCGAATAGCGAATAGCGAGAGTTTCCTTATAGAATGATTTCTATTAGATTCCTAGTCACGGAAACATTTTCTTTCTATTGTACATTTTTCAAATTGAATTTCTGTTTTTCCTTGGTCATAATAAATTGACCTGATTTCCTCCGAACTTTGAGATTAGTGCTATATGCTATGTGGGAGGTGGTGAATGCAATTAACTTTAAATATACTTCATCTAATGTAATTAAATGTTATCAGTTTTATATAATTGCGTTTTTATTAGATTATCTACATAACCTCGTAAGTATCTATATGGTCACAATTAATTGGAATATAGGTTCAATATATTATATTTCAGATAAAATATACGAGGCATGTTTTTTAAGTAAGTACCGTTTTGCGTTTCCGCCTTTGCAGCGCTACGGTCGGCGTTCCGCGCATACGCGCTGGTTACCTACATCTCTTGTCTACGCACTGACGCCATTACAGTCTGATTCTTCATTGTATACGTTGTTTACTGAGTGTTGAAGATGCCTCCGACAATCGTGTGTCCCGCCGATTGTGAAGTACGGGCTGTTATACGATTTCTTAGTGCTAAAGGCGTAAAACCGATCGATATTCATCGTGAGATCTGTGAAGCTTACGGACAAAACATTATGAGTGATGGAATGGTAAGGAAATGGGTGAGACCATTTAAAGATGGCCGCACAAATGTGCATGATGAAGAACGGAGTGGGCGTCCTTCGGTCTTTAATGAAGATTTTGTGCAGAAAGTGGAAGAAAAGGTGAGAGAAAACAGACGCTTTACAATTTCATCAATGTGCGACTGGTTTCCTCAATATTCTCGTAGTGTTTTGTATCGCATTGTGACCGAGAACTTGAATTAAGGAAGTTGAGTAAGGGTATCGTTTTGCTGCATGACAATGCCCGTCCACATGTGGCTAATCGGACCAAAGATCTCATCAAATCCTTTAAATGGGAAACTCTAGATCATCCTCCATACAGCCCTGATCTGGCGCCCAGCGACTACCATTTGTTCTTGCACTTGAAGAAACACCTGGGTGGTCAGCGTCTTCAAGACGATAACGAAGTCAAAACAGTTGTGATACAGTGGTTAACAAGTCAGGCGGCAGAATTTTATGAGGAGGGTATTCAAAAACTGGTGCCACGTTATGACAAGTGCCTCAATATTCACGGAAATTATGTAGAAAAGTAGATTAAGGTACAGGCTTTCATGTAAAAATAAAATTATTACGATATCTTTGCACGTCTTTTTTTAATTCCAAAACGGTACTTACTTAAAAAACACGCCTCGTACTTCAAGATTTTATTACTCATACTTTAATAAGAGAGTTCTGCGAGATTGACAATACCCTCCATATTGCTAACAAAATTACCGTAACATATTAGCACTTTCTTACTCAAGTTAAGCCAGCCTTAAGTGGTTGTATACAGTTAGGAGGGTCAAAGAAAGCGATTTTTTAAGAATTTTTCCTGAGAAGACTTTTAAATGTATGAATATAAAAATTTATACACATATTATGGTAACTTTTAACTGTATTTTTACATTTTTGTATTTGTAAAAATAATAATTTTAAAGCTGTTATTTCTGATTTCCAGGAGCTCCTCTCAAAAAGGCATCTTGCGGTGACCACTATATCTCTGAACTGGATTATCTAAAATGAAAAAAACAAACGGATTTCGTTAAAGTAATCGAGTAATTAATTGAAGGAATAAGCATAATATATTTTTTTGACAAAATGGCGCTTCTCAAAAAAAAAAATCGATTTTTGACTAAATTTTCCCTCTTAAATTGTTTATAAAAAAAAATATTTATCGGTGAGGAAAAACCTTCTATTAATTACTAAAAAATATATTTAAGAAGCTTGTATTAAAATTTGAGAATATTCTGTTCAGCCGTTTCCGAGACTTTAAAAACTTAATTTTCAGAAAAACGCATTTAAAGTTTCAAGCGCGCTATATTATTATTATTATATATTAATTGTGTGTGCCTTTCGGCTTTACAATCTACAGTATTATATTTCTAATACATTTCATTCCTATATACATTCAAACTTAAAACTAAACTTAAAATATTCTAGACTATTACTACTTCCAAAAGTGCTTTCTGCTTCTTCTTCTTTTGACCCTCTTTATTATTCTCCACCAGCTTATTTATTCTCCTGTTTTTCCTTTCCTTCTTACTATTTCCGCCATCCACCTCTTTCCTTCACTGCCTCCCTTTAATAGCTGGCCAATATTCCTTTCGCTTGCTACTTTTTCCTTACACTCAAACTTAATGTGCTCCAGTGTTTCGTCCTCCGCTCCACACATTCTACACTTTCTTTCCTCACTCTTTTCCCAGTATCTGTTTCCTTTTTCTCATTTCCCAATCTAAACCTTGCTGTTCTTCTTATGTGTTTTATGTCTTTTTCTATAAGGTACTGAGGCACATTATTTTCCCATAACCTCTTATATCTTTTATTGTAGTTACTTTTTTCTATTTTTCCCATTCTCTCCTGATGTTGTGTCTCCTTATCCCTTCTCCTTAGCTCCTCTGTCACACTTGCACCACCTTCTCTTCTCCTCTCTGCCTCCTCGATCGCCATTCCATTCCTTTCAAAGTATTCTTTTCTCTTTTTTGGACCTCTTCCCCCCCCATTCTTTATGTTATCCTCTCTTATTTTCTTTAAAATTTTGCTTTCCGCTCTGTTCAATTTCTCCTCGTATTTTACTGCTCTTTCCCCTGTTTTAATTCGTATCTTATCCCTTTTTATCTCCTCCATCACCATGTATCCTGGCGTGCATTTGTCCAGCCCTAGTACCCATTTCATATATCTCACCTGTATTCTTTCCAACTTTTCTTGTTCCTTCCACCCCCAAACCTCTGCTCCATACAACATCATACTGGCTATCAGTCTATCAAATATCCATATTCTCTTTTGTATGTCCCCCCGAAATACCTTTTCCCCTAGTCCCCATACCCGTCGCATTGCTTGCTCTGCGCTATATAATTTCGAAAATAATCTCTGGATGGATTTGAAATTCTGTGTGTGTACTTAAATATAAGTACATTACGAAAATGATGATGTTTTTTTTAATTATAACTGTATATAACCCTTAACGTGGGTAAAAACAACAATCCGCAGTATAAAAAAACAAGCAGTATCGCATCTACGATATTTTCGAATCGGGGCAAAAACTTGACCTGGCGCCCATGGCACTACATACTGAGAATTTTTCAATTGTTTTTTATAACTTTTGATTTTTATGAAAAAAAAGTCAAAAAAAGTAATAGGGTTCCCGACAATCTTCGTGAGAGCTAAAAAAACTTAATTTTCTCTAAAAAAAATAATTGTACCTTTCGGAATGTACCTATTTTCAAATATATAGAGCTTAATACCAGTGAGACTAATTTTATTTTTATATAATTATTTAAATTATTTTAGCAGTTTGTGGTAATAACACTTCACATAAGTGTTATTGATCTTTTATTTCTACAGTATTTACAAGATAAATAAAATATTCTTCAGCGCGTTATATTATAAAAACTACAGATTATTCTTTTCACACAAACCACAAAGATACCTAAACCAAATTGAAGAAAAACCTCGCACATGGTGTTTACGAACATGTGTAGAGGCCGTTTTACACGATCGGATCTGTCTGATCGGATTACATTTGGTTCAGCAAAAGTTGAATATTACTTGAAACTGTCTTTGTAGACATATGAATGGGCTTGTGTCTTATGTCTTAATTTCTATAGAAGTGTACTATATATTGATAAAGTGGGTTACTAGAACCTCAAATGTTCAATTATTTTTTAATAACTCCTTATATGTTAAGAGATATTAACAATTAAAAAAGTCATTTTGTCTCTTTAATTATTAAAGGGATTCAACGTTGTACACAGTCCAAGTTCATGTGACATCACAATTCTTGTGTAAGGTTACCAACCTTACAGCTCACAAATCTCTGCTATATGTATTTATATATCAAAATACCAAATATTATTTACAGCTATTTCAAGGAACAATAAAATTTCAAAATTATGTCTGCCTTAGCAGGGTTAAATAAAATGAAAACTTATTATTCTTTAAGTTGACTTGATTATTTGACTACCAACAGCTACAAATCATTACCACAGTACTGACCTACTCAACAAATAACTGACGGTAAAATGCATTTCACGTCATACAATTATGGCCGACCATTTCTAGCGCTAAAACTACAATTCTAACTTTTAATTGCTATATCTCCGTCAATATTTAGATGTTTAATAAATAGACACGCCAGTACACATTTATTAACATCAATTTCAGTCAACAATTGAAAAATCGAGCACTAAAAAATGAGGACACAAGCCCATTGTTCGACTGTAAAACTGATTTAAGTAACACTCAACTATTGCTGAACAAGCTATACTCGGACCAGACAGATTAGATGTGATGTTTTACCTTGTAAAATAGTATTTTACCCTTTTATTACTTTGCAAGATTTTATTCATCTGACTTCACACGCTTTCATTTTGATTCTACTTGAATTAGGAAAATGCTACCGTTGGCTGAGTGAAATAAGAGGCATTTCGGTATTTCCACGTGTTTATAAATTAATTTATTCGCGTATGACCTGTCTCAAACAGTTCGTATATAATACTAGAAATTTTGTGCCGCTTTTAAGCAAAGGCAACATAGGTATATATCTATAGTAATGCGCTAATGAGGAAAGGACTCATTTCTTTTAATTCTCACGGCATTCCTAGGAACAAGCAACCTACCTTTTTTAAAATCTGTTTTTTCACGCATCAATATAAAATTTTTTTGAGAAAGATTCACAGCATAAAGAAGAAGGGAGGGGGGAAAGTTTGCGCACCACAAGTTTTGCTGAGGGCTCATCGATTCTAGACATGGCACTGTTTAGATTGTTCGAATAAATTTAGCAATCATCTGACATACTAGTTTTGTGTGCCTACTCATCATTTTGTAAGATTGCTTAGTTTTTTTTTTACCTTTTTTAATTAGCATATATGGTTGCAGACTGCAGCACTCGTATGTTCCATTCTGACTATACTGATACGTCTATGTTTTGGGTTAATACATTTCACAGTCGCGTCAAAGACAAATTACAAAGAGATTACAAAGGCGATTGAACAAGATTCTGCCACGCAATGAGCTTATGAAAGATTTCTATAATTAATTTCTATAAAGAAGTACTATATATGGATAAAAGAGACTAGCAGAACTTCCAATATCCTATTATTTTTAATAAAATATTCGTTATATTTTAGCAGATATTAACCATTAAAAAAGTCATATTGTCTTTTTAATAATTTAATGGATTTCAATACATGATACGTCACATCCGACGATTCTCCATCTCTTTTATACAACAGAGACCCATACGATTATGCGTGTGCGATACTTTATTTACTGCTAACAGCTATCTTGTGTATTATATAATCAAGTACTATGTTACGATAGTTGTGAAAGAGGGAAATAACCTCGAAATCTCGATTATTTATTTTTTCTATGACGTCTTCTGCATGCAGCAAAACTAAAATTCAAATATGATAGAGCAACAACTTTTAGATATTAAAAAAAAATCTATATACAGAGTGAGGCAGTGACGGGCGGCACGGTTTACTCTTTACGAGATGGCACGAGAGCCCTTAGGGGTAAATTAAATTCCGCTCGCAACATCTGAAATCGTGCTGCTTCACTGTCCCACCCTGTACATATATTAGCCTTTATTTAATCAAAACCTCTAAAAACTGAGTTCACTCACCCCATTCGCACTCGACAAAAACAATCTGAGGACTGAGGCATAGTTCTTGCGTTCACTAGTAATGTGATAGACTAGAAGACTGAAAAGGGTTATCCTTTTTGACTTAGTTTAATTAAATTAAATGTAATAAAATGTAATCAAATGCAAAACGTAATTCATAGTTATGTTAAATATTTCATATCATACAATAAGGTATGCTGAAGAGCAAAACCTTTAATGTTTATATTATGTTAAGGAGGTACAAGACGTTAACGTAGATGATAAAAACGTTGTGAAATTTGGAGGGTCGATACAAATAGTTGAAATACATGCTGTCTCAAAATTTTAGAGACCTAGGGTTAATAGTTTTCTTTTTATACATGATTAAAAATAGTCATTTTCCATACAAATCAAAATTTTTAGCTCAATTTCACCACATAATATAACTTTTAAATATAAGAAAATGGTGACACGGCTTTCAAAAACTAGGTGTATATAAAATAATCTTTTCTGTAACTATTGCAAAAAGAAAATTATCAAAAGGATACCTATTTACGAAAATATTTAAATAAAACCTTAAAGAAACAGCCCAGTAAACATGTTGGAGTAAATTCTACTTAATTTCTATTACATATCATGAGTTTTTTGTCTGGAACGTGTTTGTTTTCTATTCAGCCGTTCATAGGAAAGGCCCTTTTTATGAGTTACAGAGATCGCAACGACGGTTCACTGCTGAATTAAAAGCGGAGTCGGTTCATGATTTATGACCGAAGAATTATAGAAAAGAAGAAGAGATTGGATCAACGACATATAAGTTTTTGCATTATTAAGTGTGACACTAGCGGTATTATTTCATCGAGATCCAATCGACTAAGACTTCAAACTCTCTAACCCAGTAAACAATTTGGTGAAGTGTCCTATTTAGTGACGTTTCTATCACTATTTCACTTCAATTATACTTCGCATCAACTTTATCTTCATTTGTATTCCGACAGGTGGAGTGGTTCCGTCATCTGTAGCCGATAAAGTAGACATTTTATATGAAAAAATGTGAGAAACTGAACTATAAATGAACTCTTTTATGACAAAAAAATCATGACGCATCTTCAATATGATGTCAAAGTGACTCTAAAATGTTTACTGGGAATGCAATACTCTAACGAGTATAATCGGCTAGAATTCCTTCCACTACTTCTATATCGCAGCACCTGATCCAATTCATAGACTAATGTCACATTCAACAATCTCAGCCTTTATCTGCCTCTTGAGATCCAATGGGCTTGTGTCCTATGTCTTAATTTCTATAAAAGTGTACTATATATTGATAAAGTGGGTTACTAGAACCTCAAATGTTCAATTATTTTTTAATAACTCCTTATATGTTAGGAGATATTAACAATTAAAAAAGTCATTTTGTCTCTTTAATTATTAAAGGTGACATCACAATCCTTGTGTAAGGTTACCAACCTTACTGATCATAAGTCTCTGCAATATTTTTTATATATCAAAATATTAAATATTATTTACAGCTATTTCAAGGAACAATAAAATTTCAATATTATGTTTGCCTTAGCAGGGTTAAATAAAATAAAAACTTATTATTCTTTGATTTGACTTGATAATTTGACTACAAACAGCTACAGAACATTACCACAGCACTGACCTACTCAACAAATAACTGACGTTAAAATGCATTTCACGTCATACAAATATGGTCGACCATTTCTAGCGCTAAAACTACAATTCAAACTTTTAATTGCTATATCTCCGTTAATATTTAGATATTTAATAAAATAGACACACCAAATTCACATTTATTAACATCAATTTCAATCAACAATTGAAAAATCGACCACTAAAAAACAAGGACACAAGCCCATTATAGTACAATTGTATAAACTTTAAGACACGGAAAGTGATTCAGTTATTAAGTTGGTATTGAAATGTCTCGTGTGCTAGAACCCTAACACACATTTTGGGTAAAAGTGTTATCTTCGCTAGGTGAAATATTAAAATTCATCTGATTTATAATCATGGTGCATATCTCCTGTAGCATACGAGTATTTGATTGATAGCTCTTACCTTTAGCAATCTTTTATCACCGGCTTTAGCACCTTTAAACCAGCATCTGGTTCTTGATTTATAACACATTTCTGATTTTATGATAGAATATTTTTGTACGGGTATTATCGTTTGTATGTATATTCAGAATCATAAATATTTAAGGAAGTAAATTTCGTCAAGTTTCAAACAATACGGCTTTCAAAAATACTGATTGAAAATTTTTACCCGTTAAACACAAAACAAGGATATTACTTGCTAAATCCGACCACGCTTCTCTGTAGCTCAGTCTGATATGAAATAAATGGGAAAATAAATAAAAGACACATACACACTCACAAACACAGACGACGATCAACTGAGAAGAAACGAAAAAAATGCACAAAAATTCGAATGCAACGTTGTGTCAAAATTTCAAGTTCATCAACCGACTACTTTTCGAAGTTTGCGAGCACTAACATACGTAGCCTGAATTTTTATAAAGAAAGATTTACATATTAAAATATATTTCAACTTGTTACCAAAAATATCTGTGGTTGGTTCTGTTTGCCGTCAATCGAACGAAGATCTATTACATTTCAAGATGTAAAATAATATTTAAGAACTTTCACATTTCAAGTAAGAAACTCATAAGAAAACACTAGTGACGTAACATGAATGGTGTAAACATAGATATAAGAATAGACGAAGGGTAC